>CM076571.1:794835726-795272457 GCA_034641835.2 Pinus albicaulis
AAACCAAAACCTCCTTGTCACAATCCTATCTAACCTCAGCCTTATTGGTCTACCCATCAGCTTTAAAAGGAAAATCCACATCTGTTTTAGAAGTCTACCCTATGTTAGGAAGTGGCGTTTAGGACATTTCACCTTTGACAATCATCAAAAAGCCAGAAAAGCCTCCATCTGCTACAGGTCTACCATGACTGATCCTTTACTTTGCAAATGAAGTTGACAAACAGCTTTAAGTTGCGCCACTCATATTCCCTAGGTCTCAGCACTGCATGAAGCCCATTCTCAAGCTGACTAGTAGGTTTTTCACTGTGTTCTATGGTTCTACAAAGATAGGAAATATATTTCATCTCATGGAGTAAATGTTTGAGTTTACAGTTAGAGGAACAACTGCTTCTAAGTGTATTATGAGCCATGAGATGAAGCTGCAAAACAAAGGTCACTCATCAAAACCTTACAGCTCTTTCCAGCATGAAAATCACAGTAAGAAAGGGTCGCCACTGTCTCAGCAAAATGGTAAATTGTCAAGGCCCAGAACCTCCTTCATTTACAAGCAGAGGGTTAGGGCGCCTCCTTCATACATAAGCAGAGGGCGCAGGCCAGTGTTGACTCAGAAGGTTGCAGAAGTCCAGGTTTGCCTTTACTAAAACAATGAAACAATATCTTCAGATTTCATGAATGTAATTGCTGACCATAATAGGAAATATAGTGGAAATATGATAAGATCAAAGGAAAGGGGAGTTTGGCCTGATAAAAGAGCTCATTTCAAACTTGCAAACCATATGGATTGTTGAACTCTAGAAGGACCTGTCATCAGTAAACATCCAAATCATAAGAGGCCTGTTTTGTTCAAAATCAAATAGAACAGAAGGTAACCAATGCCATTACACAAGCAGGAGAAAGGTCTTGGTTTTTCAAGAAAGCACTGACCTTCATAGTCACAAAGGCTATTTGTCAAAGTAATCAATCATGAGATGAACAAGCCAAATATCTAAAATCAGCCTTAGGACAGTACAGGGAAATAATATTACTCTGGCTAGGGTTTTCTGCTGACACACAATGATGCTTACAAATGAAGATGCTAAGACTGATGTTTTTCAAGAGGTTTCTTACCACTACATTCAGAAAAAGGCTGTGTCGAGCCTAGTGGTCAGAAATGTCTCCGGACACCTTATCTGATGAAGAGCCTCCTCCATGCATGAGTAGAGGGCCAAAACTACTGCAGGGTGCTGAAACTGATTGATGCAAGAAAGCAGTGGAAGGATACCAAAGACTGAAACAAGGTCACTACACAGATGAATGACAGTGTTGATAATGTAAAGATACTGATACTCCTATTTCAAGAACTATTTGTCAGACAGTACATCTAGTGGAAAGGAGAAGGTATTGAACATATTGTATGATATTAATGCCAAAGGAGCAGTTGATTTAAAAAGGGTTAAAGACATTCCATGATCACCTATCCAGAAATCTAAGGAAATCCTTTCTGAGCAAACAAAGAAGTCTAGGGTGAAAGGATGCAACCTAAAAAGTGTATTTACAGTCCAGAGAAAAACTTGTGAAACACCTAGAAGCAGAAATTTATCACTGGGAAAGTAAAACAGTGACCAAGGTTGAGTCATAAAATGCATGATGACGGGTATACAATCTTATGAATAGGCAGAAGAGTTTGGTTTTGATGAAATTGCCACTGTTTATAAGTCTTAAAACAAACACGGTTGTCATCATTCCAAAGGGCAGACTTAGCACAAAGACACAGTATTAAATAAACAATGGCAGAGTTGTGGCATGATGAGTTGTCAAGCAGGGGATTATAGTAAAAAATGCCCCTCTTTGGAGAACATTGCAGGTCATAAAGAATGCAGCCACTGATACCTGTACCATTAGACACAGTGGCAAAAATAGTCCCAAGATTATGGAGTTTTGTTTCAGGGTCTAAAGGTTAGTGATTGAAAAGTCCACCAAAGAAAAAGCCGGAGGTTCTCCACCCCACACCTGTGCTAATATCCGAAATCTACATGTGATCAAATGATTGGCAAATCTCCAAAGCAAGTTTGAACGTACCAAAGTTAAAAATCCGAAGGTTTTTCAAACACAAAAACTCCGCAGAAGAAGCCAAACCACGGTTCTATTTTTCCTTTTAAAAATAGAATGACTGTTGATATTGTTTTTTTTGAAAAACGATATAAGTTTGAAATATAAGAGTGGGAATTTCACTTTCAAAAAGGCTAGAGTCAAAATCCCATTCGCATCCAGCATCAAACAAGCAAGAAAGTTGGGCGAAAATTCAAAAATTTGCTGTCAGAGGCGGCGCGACGTGCCTGGATATAGGCGCGACGTGCCTGGGCAGCATTTTACAAAGGTTTTATTCGTCGGCGCGACGTGCCTGTAGGTGGGCGCGACGTGCCTGTAGAAGGCCGCCCGACCACACGACAGGCCGACCCGACACGTTTCTTTTGCGCGACGGGTTTTTCTCCGAAGATTTCCGCGCCAGTGTTGGAGGGTTCCGGTGCTTTTCAAGCTCCTTCCAAGGGATTTCCTCTCAAGAACTCACAAGGTACTTCATCTCCTAACTTGAAAAACTCGGAAAATCAAGTTTAAAACCTGTGTGCCATGATTTGAAACTGTGCATGGTTAAAGGGGTTTTTGACCGTTTTTGAAAATGAGAAACTGTCCTCACAGTCCCCCACAGCAGCACACTACCTGAGCAGATTGCCTTTTATTCACCATTTTCTCCCACTGTGAATTTGTTACCAAAAATTTTTCAAGGATGACAACACATTGAAAAGACAGAGTTTGTTGATAAGAAGTTGAAACCTTGGAGGCAGGGGTATAGAGTGTAGTGGTGTATATCTCAAAACTCACAAACAAAGAATGTATTGTCTAAACTACTGTGTGCAATGATTTTTTCACCCAAGCTAGGTCTGTTTTCTCCTTGCACTATATTACATCATTCCGAAGATTTGTTGACAAAAATTCTAAGAGTAAAAGAGGCCTTTTTTCTGAAGAACAGAGTTGTTGGTGGATAAATGTTAAACATTAGAGGCAGGGATATATAGGTGTTGATGGACTATTTAAACTCACAAATTTGAAAATAGTTCCTGGATTGAAGCAGAGAGTGTGTTTTTTAAACCACTGTTGCACTTATTTTACACCTAAACTAAGTCTGCTTGGTCATTACACTACATTGTATCATTCTGAAGATTGTTGAACAGAGTAATTTTGAGGGTGAAATAAGGCCATGTTCTAGAAGGCACGGTTGTTGATGATCAAGTTTAACATTTGAAGACAGAAGTACACAGTACACTGAGGAGCAGAGATTATTGATGGTTAGATTTTGACATTAAAGGCAAAGGTACCAAAGTGGTGTTGTATTTCTCAAAACTTCACAAGTGAAAATGGCCACTGTCTAAAGGGCAGAGTGCTTGGTGATTGCATTTGATATTAAAACAGAGGTGTAGGTGTTGTGTTGATCTCTTAAACTCACAAACAGAGAGTATATTTTCTAAAAACCACTGTGCATTGGTTTTACAATCTAACTTGAATCTGCCTTTCCTAGAAACCATATTGTGTCATGTTGAAGAATTGTTGACAGAGATTTTCAAAGGTAAACAGCATAGTGAAGGACAGAGGTGGTTAATGTTAGATTTTGACATCAAAGGCAGAGGTATAAAGGTGATGATTGACTTCTCAAATTTCATGAGTGGAAGGTGTTTTCCTTAACACTGTGGGCTAATTTTTCACCTAGCCAAAAGGTCTCCTCTCTTTTCCACTGTGTGGTCTCTACAGAAATCTGCTAACAGAGGTATTTTTCAAGATAAATGATCTGAAGAACAGGGTTATTATTTTTGAAGTTTGATGTTGAAGACCCAAATACAAGTGTAAGCAGGCCTCTAACAAAGTCACAAGAGGGGTGATTGTTCAAGACTGTGCACAGAGAATCTACAAAGCAGTTTCTTACACATAGTACCATTGTTAAGAAGGATACATAACTGAGGTGTATCCAGATTTGAAGAACTGTTGTTAATAAGTGTAGAGGGGGCTTATTCAAGGAAGCATTGTTGCATTTTAGTCAAAATCACAGGGTCCATAACTATCCAAGCAGTGTAGTGGCCAGTTTCAATCCAGCAGAGCATTCTTCATACATTGAAGGCAGTGTGCCTCTTCCAAAACTTGTTTCAAGTCAGAATGCCTCCAAAACGAGATCACAAAGGCGGACAACATAAGAGATATGAGCCTATCTCCATAGAAGAAATCAATGCTCATCCCTCAATACTTTTCAATTTCCATGAAGTAGGCTGTCTTGATTTCTGTCAGAGGATAGAGGAAGTCAAGAGTTTCTCGCCACTTACACATTTGTGCGCTTTGAGATTCAAGGACAAACACTTCCAGCTAGCAGGTCTTGACTTCAAAATCTCTCCAAGGTATGTATCCAAAGCTACCAAGATCCCGTATCATGGTGAAAGGTGGTTTAAGCAAGCGCATCTTGATCTGGAGGATTATAAACCTTTCATCAAACCTGAACATAGGGAAACCATCACTGCTATTTTCCCTTTCTCCTATCTTCTTGACAGTTATGCTCCACTGATGAAGGCCATAATGAGATATTTCACTTGTGAAGGGAGGTTTAGCCAAATTTTTGCCTATCATGTTCGCTTGTTGATGCATTTTACTAGAAGCAGGCATTTAAACCTTCCATACTTTTTGTCCAAAAGCATAGAGAAAATGGCAGCTACTGTCCAAAAGAAAGCTCCACATCAGCAAATCCCTTCTCTCTTTCACCATTCCTTGATCAAAATCATTTTCTTACACCAGCTGGAGAAGAAAGGAGTTTCATGGGATTCATTCATTAGCCATGCCGATTTCGCCACTATCCCTCCTGTTCATGTGTCTCCTACTCAGCCTGTCCATCGCCCAGTGCCTTTATCTAGTAGGCCTACCCCTAAAAAACTCAAGATGACCACTGGGCAGCCAAGTAAACAGGGAGAAGGAGAGGGCAGTGAGCCACAGGGAGAAAAGGAGGGTGATGAGCAGCAGCAGCCAGATTTTGAGGGACAGCAGCAGTTGGATATCATTGGACAGCAGCTAGAGGTTGATGAATAGCATCAAATTCAGGAAGAGGGACAGCAGCTAGAGGTTGATGAACAGCAGCAAGTACAGGAAGAGGAACAGCAGCAGACAGAGGTTGATGAGCAGTAGGTTGAGCAAACAATTGAAGCATCTTTTGAGCCACAAGCTGGACAGGATGTTGAGGAAGGACAGCAAGCTGAAGCTGCCTCCTTGACAGTGACCAAAACTATTCCTAAGAAGAAGAAATTGCCCAAAAAGACAACTTCTAGCTTACCAAGGAGAAAAAGCGCTAGATTGGCCTTCAAAGGCAAAAGTGCAGTTGGAGAAAGTGCCAAGCATAGAGGGAAATCAGCTGTCATCCCTATACCAAGCAATGACAGTGACAATGAGGCCCGCCTCCTTGAAAATCTCCTCATTCACAAAGAAGGGAAAATTGAAGTATTACAAGAAGATCTTCAAAGGGCAAGAAATTTCAATCATTTCTTGGAGGTTGAAAACAAACAAATGAAGTTTCATGTAGCTATCCATGAAACAAGGGCGATCAAGTACAAGAAAGAGGCAGAAAAGGCACAAGTAAGAATTGAAGAGCTTATTGGCGAATTTGATGATGAAGAGGAGGAGGACCAGCCTAGGCAAAAGAGGCCTAGAACCATCGGGCTTAGGAGAGCCTTGGAGAAACAGAAAGCTGAAGAACAAGCTCAATTCGAAGCTTTTCCTCTCACTACCCTCCTTGAGCGGGAAATTGAGGAAAACAAGGAAGTATGGCTTGAGAGAGCCAACCAGCATTTGGAGACAAAGCTTGAGAAGGAAAACAGGGATCTTGAGCTACAGAGAAAGAGAACTCTTCACTTTCAGAAGCTAAATCAATTTTCCAGGCGCAAATTGAAGGTGGCACAAGAAAAATTGAAGAAATTGAAGGAGAGGCGCCTAGCACGGAAAGAAGCAAAAAGCACATCAGCCCTCGATATTTTGGCTTCTGCTTCGGAGCATGTTTCTATGGACCCTTGAGGGTCATACATGCCAATTTTGGGCCTGTTCCGAAAACTTTTTGTTTTTTGGCATTTTTGGGGTTTTTCGCCAAAAACTCATAAATGCGCCATTTCAGTTTGATGAGTTGTCAAGGGAGGAGGAAGATCCCAAAGGGTTCCATAATTCCATGAGCAGGTCTCCAGCGATTTTCAGGGCATTTGAAGATCATTCGCCCCTCCAAATTGGCGAAAAACAGCCTCATTTTGCACATTCTGCCCGCCATATCAGCAGCCTGCTATTTTCTGGGTTTTTGCACACAGGTACAGTTTTGAGGGACTTTAAGAGATCAGATTGAGATGATTCCACTTGCATTGGAAAGCAGACACAGAGAGCTTTCCAACGAGCCATCATGAACCTCATTTCGACATCGGGAAGGCTTCCATTTGCATCCAGCAAATCAGGGGACCTTTTTCAGGCATAAATATGAAGTATTTTTGCAATTTTTGAACTCCAAAAATCTGCTTTTCTCAAATGTGCGTTAGGCTATTTTTATCATGGGAAAATCATGTAAAGTCAATATAATTTCCGTTTTTAGCAGTTTTTTAGATATTTTATGGGATATTTTGTGCCTTGGGCTTTGCAAAGCCTCAAGGACAAGTTTAGATATTTTGACTTGGCCAATGGGATAGCTAGTCGCTCCATGAGGTTTTCCTCCTTCTAGCCTATTTATCCCATGGTTCTCATTGTAAATCAGAGGCTGAACTTGAGAGAAGAATTAATGCATTGGTCATATGAGCTTTGAAGAATACACTTGAGTTATGATGTTTGGACTGCCTCTTGGATGATTTTGAGGAATGTTGAAGGCTTGTTGATGGATTCCTTGACATGGTAGAATGGTATAGTGCTTCTTAATGTGTTTTGTCTTCTAGTTTTCACTCATATTTCATTTTTCTTGCTGCTATAGATCAGTAAAGATTGTTTTTGAGACATGCCCATGGAGGCACCTCAAAATCCCTGAATCTTCATAGCTTGATGTTTTCTTCTCCCTTAGTTATGCTAAAGAATTCTTAGCTGCTCTTTAGTAATCTAAGGTGTTGTTGCTAAGTTTTATTCATCAGTTCCATGTATGTTGAGTAGGATGTATGGTTTTCCCTACCTACCTATCAGCTGCCCATAGTTCTGTCCATAAAACTTTCTCTTTGACTGATTTGTTGATCATTTTGTTGAACCAAAGAGGCCTAGTCCCGATCTAGCCCTTTGCCTAAAACTATGAAAACTTATTTGTCTAAGTGCCCAATGACTTAGAGACTATGTTTAGGCGTTCCGGCATAGTTTATGAGTTGTTAGTTTGTCTCATGTGTTTTCCCCAAAGTCTGATAGCCTTTTCCCGAAGTTAGAGGGTCTTATACCTCTATGTATGGCTGAATGTTTGATTTCTATGTATTGATTAGTTTATAGTTATTCCTAGCATGATCAATGGCTTTCTATTACATGTTTATGTCTGCTATTATCTAGTTTGCATTTGAAATCCCTTGTCTTTCACCAACTTATTGTCCATTTAATCCATTTTTCCCAGAGATCCCTTCTACTGTGAATCAAATCGGCCCTACAGCAGCTTTACATCATCACTTCATAGCTTCCTTGACCTGTTTGACCCCATAGCCCAATTTATCTACATCTTGTTATCCAGTTTATGTATTTGATCAGTTTGATCCCTCACAAACTTAAAAACTAAAAAACCAAAAAACACACTTCATAACTAGCCTAATATCAGAACATCGCAAGTAAACACACCGACATCTTTTGCACTTATAGAGAGAGCCCTATCTGAGTCCAGGAAGGCTAGGTCCTTGGGCTCCAAAGCTTGGTTTGATGTTACATCGTCATTTGGCTAGCCAATCGGCCAAATCACGGGACCCTAACATAATGGCGATCACGGTGGGACCTATTGAGTTCATGATAGTCTAGCAAACTTTTATAGACTCCTTAGTCCTTCAAATTTTAAACTTAAACCATCAGCCTTTAGAATCATTTAGTGTAAAATCTCTGCTTCACCATCTTAGCAAAGTGATGAATCAGGTTTATGACACTCTTACATCCTAGACTGCACATAAAACTCAGAAAAAACCACAAAAACTCCCTTAGATTGGTTTTTGTCAAGTACTGGTGGTGGACCATACAAATATATCTCAAACAACTGATTTTCCACCTGGCGACTCCACTAAACTTCTAGTAAGCCTTACTACTTTTCAAAACTCTAGGCTACTATCCGATAAACCTTTCCCATCACTCACTAACATAGCGGGAAATGGTGGGACACTGAGTTCATAATAGTCCAGCAAACTCTTATAGACTTTTTAGTCCTTTAGGTACCATAAACAAGCAAGCAGTCCCTAGACTCATTTTTTAGAGTAAACTCTTTTTTGTTCTCGTCACCCTAGCAAAGTGTTGAAACAAATCTAGGATACTTTAACAAACCATAGGCTGCACATAAATTCAGAAAATCCAAAACATTCTCAGATTAGTCTTGGTGGTGGACCATAGCTATCTTCACAAAAACAATCCATTTCCACCTGGCGACTCCACTAATCCATCCTTTTACTTTTGACCATCCTTCGCCTTAGTATAACTTTAGAAAAATCACTCATCCAAAACATTCACCAATACCATTCTCTCCAAGCTCTGGATCTAAAATCTGGCTTCACGAAGAATCAATACCAGATCCCACCCAGACCCAAATCCCCCTATCATAGTAGATGACCCAGAAAAGATTATGTGGCAAGCTTCTGAAACTGATCATCTAGCTACCGATAGATCCATCCGTAGAACAAGATCTGTACCTAAAACTCGCAACATCCTTCTAGATTCACCTTCGGAACTAGAGTCATCACAAGCTCTTCCCCGAAGCAAATCATATAGTAGGATAAACTTCGACGATCTTGAACCCCTGAACCCAACACAGAGTCCTATTAGAGAAGCTTCACCCACCACTCCTCCTGATTTCCAGCTTCTTTATCAATTTGGCTCCTATCATCCTAGATCTGCTCAAAACCAGATCACTAGTCCAAGTTCATCCGCTACACCTGTGCAAACCACTTCATTTCAGCCTACTAGTCCACATCTTGTACACCATCCATTAGCTCCAGTCATGGCAGCCTGGTACGCACCTTTGGTGTTACCACCACCTTTAGCTCCTCTCCCAAACAAATATCAAGACAAAATCCCACACTTTACTGGAGAAGACACCACCACACCTCAACAACATATAAGTAGAATGACTGATGCTTATGAATACCTAGAGGTACAAGACGAGACTATCAGAATGAGAATATTTGCCCAAAGTCTTGGTGGTGAACCCAAAGCATGGTTCAAAAGCTTAGCTCCAAACAGTATCCATGATATCCCCGAACTACATCAAATTTTCAGAAACCGGTGGGAAATCCGAAGAAATCCCATTCAAATCCTGTCAGAATATAACAGCCTAAAACGGGAAAATGGGGAAAGTGTCCAAGCTTACTGTACTAGGTTCAACAGTGTATATAACTCCCTCCCACCTCTTTTCAAACCTCCACTTGGTTTAGCTTTGGCAAAATTTCCTGAAGGTTTTGATCCGGACATGACATATCATATGAGAGATAAGGATCCACCTACCTTGGAGGAAATGCAAAAAATAGCTATAAAAGCAGATGCCAACTTAGCTGAAAAAAGAGCTAGGACTAGATCAGAAAGAAAGGTCACATACAGAGATGAGGTCTCCACTTCGTCACCTTCCCTAGATCCCAGAATAGATGACTTAGTCAAATCCATGGCTAAAATGTGGGAAAAGATCAATGAAAAAGCTCCTGTTAGGGACAACCAGCCAAACCCTCCAATCAGAAACCGAAACCAAAACTTTAGGAAGGAACAGCCCCAAAACAGACCAAGGGATAATGACCAACAGATCAGGCCACCATTCAATGAAAACTATGTGGGAGAAGATGATAGGGAGACAGAACCTCTGGATGAAGGTCATCTAAATCTCGTAGGATCTGATAATGAAAGCGAGGTATACCTCACTGCAGAAGAACAAGAGCTATGTTCTCCTAATCAGGATGAGACCAACTATGAAGATCCTGACGACCCTGCCTTAGACTTTCAAAATGCCATTATAGAAGCTCACCGGCAGTATAATCTCAGAAGTAGAAAAAACCAAAACCATCCCAAAAAGAATAGCCCTGACCTTATCAAAATCCCTGATAAAACCCTAAATGAGACCATGAATAATAGCAAAATTAAGGCCCAAAGGGTTGACCAAAACAAAGGTAAGGCCATTCAGACAAGTATTAGCTCAGATATTCCTAGTACCTCGGCAGAAACCCCAAAGTTGGCTGTATCAAAAGAAGTCCCGAGCCAAAGTCAGCAAATTAAAAACATAGAAAAGGTTATGTCTGAGAAAGCTGAAACAAATCTGCCCAAGCTACCCACTCCTTTTAGTTTCGAAGGGGAAATTTCCAAAATAAAAATTACCATACCCCTTACAGAGCTAGTAACTATAGATAGGTATCGATCTCAAATTTTCAAAGTATTTGACCTAGAGAACAAAGCTGATACCTTGAATCTAACTGACGACAAACCTGAGCTTTTATTTGGCCCTAAAGTAGAAGGTGAATATCAAGAAGGATCTATTTCTCCTTTCTACATAAGCTTGAACATCCGGGACAAAATATTACATAATGCCATGTTAGATTCCGGTGCCTCCCATAACATCATGCCTAAAGCAGTCATGGAAAACTTAGGTCTGGAGGTGACCCAACCTTACAAAAACCTGTATTCTTTCGACTCAAGCCAGGTCAAATGTGTAGGTCTGATAAAGAATCTAAACTTTGCCCTAACACAACTACCAGCCAAAAACTTAGTCATGGATGTGGTAGTGGCTGACATCACACCCAAGTATGGAATGCTACTATCAAGAGCCTGGTCTGCCAAAATACAAGGTAGCCTTCAAATGGATATGTCATTCGCTACTATTCCAGTTTTCAACCAAACTAGGAGACTATACCGAGAGGCTCGCATGAAATACATGGTTAGCAACAGAGGTAAGCCAAACAATACCCCCATCTATTCCATTCATTCCAATTTAGATTCTTTTATCTTATACAATGAAGGTGATATACACAAGCAGATAAAAGAAAATGAAGACATGTCCAAACCATTACTGAGTGAAGAAATTGGTGACCAAAGTCCCAAGAAACCTGAGAAACAGCTTAGTATCATGTATGAAAAGGAAACTCTTTGGAGTATAAGCTTTGATGGTTCTTGTGGCAAGACAGGTTCAGGAGCAGGCATCTGGATACACAACACTAAGGAAGGTCATTCTTTCAGATTAGAATTCCAATGTACAAATAACATTGCGGAATATGAAGCCCTTCTCATTGGTCTACACATGCTTAGAGACTTAGGCGCCAATAGAATAACAGCTCAAGGGGACTCAGAGCTTGTAATCAGGCAAATCAAAGGTGAATATTCAGCCAAGAACCCAAGACTGAGAGAATATAGGAATGCAGCTTTGGATATCCTTAAAAATTTTGAAAAATATGAACTCACCTATATCCCTAGGATTCAAAACAGTCTGGCAAATGAGCTCGCCTTTGCTGCAAGCACTAGCCAAATACCATGTATGAGTGAGCAATATGACATCCAAGTGAAACACCGCCCTACTATACCAGATAATCTTGACCATTGGCAAGTATTCCAAGATGATGATCAAATTGATGATTTCCTCCAATCTAGAAATGAGTTTGAGATAACCAAAACAGACTCAGGAGATGAAGAGAGGAAACCCAACATAAGTCAAGACCAAGAGCTAAACCCACCTTTATGGACCAATCTAAACCTGGTAGACCATCCATGTGACAGGGAGATAGAAGAAGACATTGACCAAAGAGAACTTGAAGTCTTACACTGCGAAAATGACACCATACCTAGAGGGCTCGCACCCTTAGAAGAATTGTTTGACTTTAATGATGTGGCCAAAAAGCCTAAAATGGAATCTACAGAGGATGACATAGAGGAATACAACATAGGAAATTCAGAAGAGCCTAAAAACATTAAACTATCCAAAACCCTCCCACCTGACATAAAACAAAGGTACATAAATCTATTCAAAGAATTTAAAGATGTGTTTGCATGGGGGTACCAAGATTTAAAATCATATGATACCAGCATCATCCAACATAAAATTCCCCTCAAAGAAAATCAAAAACCTTTTAAACAAAAGTTAAGAAGGATAAACCCAGTGTTATTACCATTGGTTGAAAAGGAAATTAAAAAGATGTATGATGCCGGTATAATAGTATCCCTCCGATACTCTGAGTGGGTCTCAAATTTAGTATCGGTTAGAAAAAAGACCGGTGAAATTAGACTTTGCATAGATTTCCGAAACTTGAATAGGGCATGTCTAAAAGATAACTACCCTCTGCCCAAAATGGACCACATACTTCAGAAGGTCGTAGGCGCTAAAAGAATCTCATTGCTTGATGGTTTTTCTGGTTATAACCAAGTATTGGTTTATCCTACCGATCAGCATAAAACAACTTTCACCACCCCCTGGGGCACCTTTATGTACGTCAAAATGCCTTTCGGACTAATGAATGCTGGCGCCACATTTCAAAGAGCCATGGACATAGCCTTCTCAGAAGACATAGGTGTTTTCATAGTCATATATCTCGACGATATAACAATATATTCTAAATCTGACGAAGAACACCTAGCTCACTTAAGAAAGGTTTTCAACAAATGCAGGAAGTATGGTTTGTCCCTAAACCCCAAGAAAACACTTTTCGGTCTAGAAGAAGGAAAACTCCTAGGTCACATTATTTCAGAAGAAGGAATTAAAATAGACCCCCAGAGAATCGAAGGTATTTTACAGATAAGTCACCCCAGAAACATAAAGGAGTTACAGTCCTTTATCGGCAAGATAAATTTCTTGAGAAGATTCATTCCAAATCTTGCTGAGCTCCTAAAAGAGATCACAAATATGTTAAGAAAGGAGGTCGGGGTTAAATGGACTTTAGAAGCCAAAAAATCTTTTGAAATGATTAAAAGGGCCTTAACTGAAACACCTGTATTAATAAGCCCTGACTTTACTAAATATTTTTACATTTTTTCATTTGCCTCAGAACATACAATAGCTGCGGTATTGTTGCAAAAGAATGCGGCAGGACAAGAGCAACCCATTGCCTTTTTTAGCAAGTCCCTAAGAGATGCCCCCTTGAAATATAACATCATGGAGAAACAGGCATTCGCGTTGGTAAAGGCACTAAAAGATTTCCGAGTCTACATCTTACATTCTCATGTCATAGCCTTCGTCCCTAATACTGTCGTCAAGGACATTCTCAACCAAGATCCCGATGGTAAAAGGGGAAAGTGGATTGCTATCATCCTAGAGTATGATCTAGAAATCAGACCTACTAAACTAGTTAAAGGACAAGGACTCGCGAGATTAATGGCTGAAACCAACCTCCAAGCTTTAGATATAAATTTTGTCGATGCTTTAGAAGAACAAGAAGAGTGTGCACTTCCCCCTATAAATCAAACATTTTTGGATTCACCTTGGTATGCAAACATTCTCTATGTATTAACTTATATGAATGCTCCTCCGTCTTTGTCAAAAACAAAAGCAAGGTTCCTCAAACAAAAATCTTTAAAGTTTTGCATTATAGATAGTTCTCTGTATTGGAAGAATCCTACTGGTATGCTACTTAAATGTTTGCTTGAGCCTGATGCAGAGAAAATCATGCGGGAAATGCATGAAGGGGAATGTGGAGGTCATCTCTACTGGAAAAATACTGCAAACAAAATCCTTAGAGCTGGTTATTATTGGCCCACCTTGTTCCCTGATACTCACAAACTGGTCATGACCTGCCATAAATGTCAAATTTTTGATGGCAAGAAAAAGCTTCTACCTTTGCCCTTACATCCCATCATAGTTGAAGGACCCTTCCAACAATGGGGTCTAGACTTCATTGGGGAAATTCACCCCTCTTCCTCCACTCAACATAAATGGATCCTCACAGCCACTGATTACTTTACCAAATGGATAGAAGCCGTACCATCCCGGAACGCCACCGATTCAGTCATCATCACGTTCCTAGAAACCAATATCCTATCCAGATTTGGCTGTCCCAGGAAAATCATTACAGATAACGCCGCTGCCTTCTCTTCCAAGAAAACGATAGACTTCTGTCACAAGTATCATATTTCATTAGGGCATTCCACAGCCTATTACCCTCAAGGTAATGGTTTAGCCGAGTCTTCTAACAAAAGCCTTGTCAACATTATCAAAAAACTTCTGGAACAAAATAAAAAAGCATGGCATGGGAAACTAGTGCACGCCTTATGGGCTGATAGATTAACTACCAAGAAGTCCATAGGTATGTCCCCTTACCAGCTAGTCTATGGTGTTGACGCCATTTTCCCAACCTCTCTAGGAGTTCCAGTAATGAAACTACTACAAGAAGTCCAAATAGAAGAAAATGGCGTACAAAGAAGAGTAAATCAGACTATCCATTTAGAACAAACCAGAGAAGAAGTTTACCAAAGGGCTCAGTTAGCACAAGACAAAATAAAACAAATTTTTGACAGAAGAACTAAGGAAAATGATTTTCAGATTGGAGATAAAGTCTTAAAATGGGATTCTAGAAGAGAGGATAAAGGTAAACATGGCAAGTTTGAAAATTTATGGAAAGGGCCTTACATCATCAGCTCAGTTAGTGGAAACAATGCTTTCTTTTTACAAGAACCTGATGGGAATGAAATTTTTGGGGGTCCTGTGAATGGCAGGACATTAAAACACTATTTTTGTCAAGAACTCCATTTTTGAGTTTGAAATAATGCTTTCTTCTTACAAGAACCTGATGGGACTGAAATTTTTGGGGGTCCTGTGAATGGCAGGACATTGAAACATTATTTTTGTCAAGAGCTCCATTTTTGAGTTTGAAACACTTTCAGTCATTGTACATACCATTGTTTGAAATATTGAAAAAATAGAAAAGTCAAAAACAGTAAAAGATAGGAAAGTCAAAAACAGTAAAAAGCAGAAAAGAGGGCAAGTGAAGATAGAACAAAGGCCCCATGTTCCAAAAATAGTCTTTCGGAAAGCGAGCAAGTCTAAATGCCGCTACTAGTACTTCAATGTCTTGTTCAGCTATCTAGCCTAATCATAGCCGAGCATGTTTAAATTTATTTGCTGATAAGTTAGTGAGTGCCAAGATAGTCAACATTGTGTAAGATTGACTTATCACAGAGCTTAGATTAGGGAGAGATTCTGGTTCCACATGCCTAAAACAGAACCAAAGAGAGAAGCGAGGGATGAAAAAACACATTGTACATCTTAGCCCCGCTTGTCTAGTTTCCTTTTATTGCAGAATAACATTTGCGTGCAGCTTGTCTTTTATGCCGCAAATGCATGACAAATCAGACTGCCTAATCCTGATTTGATCATTTTTAAATTTCATGTTGTAGATTAGAGAATGAAATCCTGTCAGACTGCTTAATCTTGACAGTTGATCTAGTTTTAGGTAGAGAAATGAAGGAGTTCATCATCTTAATCTGAACTCCCGGCAGATATAAGAGTAGAAATAGATAGGTTCATTTTGCAAAAAGAAAGAATATGCATTGTCAAAAGGCCGCTAGTTCAAATGCGCCAAAGAGAAGAAAAAATGTTAGGAAAGATAGTGGGGTAGGTAGAAGTATCATTGATGTTAACCATGGTGTCACTTTTCAGAAATAACATCAAGGAAGAAAGGTATTTGCGATAATGGATAAAGGCACTGGTCTTCAAAGAACCAAGATCTGAAATTCTGGACACCTCCTAAAAAGGAGTTGCTCTCCCCAAATGGAGCCACTGTTAGCCATCAGTATTTTTTTTACATGTTAGTGATGACTAATCTACCGCTGAGTTTTCTAGAAACTGATTTCCTTATGTCAATATGTCATCCACAAAACCCTCCTAAAACTTTTTTCGCCCTTCTACCTTTTCAGTTCGCCCATGTCAAAATCAAAACCTCATTATCACAATCCTATCTAGCTTCAGCCTTATTGGTCTGTCCATCAGCTTTAAAAGGCAAATCCACATCTGTTTCAAAAGTCTCCCCTATGTTAGGAAGTGGCGCATTAAGACATTTCACCCTTGGCAATCATCAAAAAGCCAAAAAGCCTTCATCTGCAATAGACCTACCATGACTGACCTCTTACTTTGCAAATTAATTTGACAAGCAGCCCTAAGTCGCGCCACTCACATCCCCTAGATCTCAGCACAGCATAAACCCCAATCTCAAGCTGTCTATTAGGTTTTTCACAGTGTTCTATGGTTTCTACAAAGGCAGGAAATATAATTTCATCTCATAGAGTAAATGCTTGGATTTACAGTTAGAGGAACAGCTGCTTCTAAATGTAACTTGAGCCTGAAATATGTCTGTAAAACATAAAGCTACTCATCCAGACTTTACAGTTCTTTCCAGCATGAAAATCACAGAAAGACATCACTGTCACAGCAAACTGGCAAATTGTCATGGCCCAGAACCTCCTTCATTTACAAGTAGAGGGTTAGGGCGCCTCCTTCATCCACAAGCAGAGGGCGCTGGCCAATATTGACTTGGGAGATTGCAAAAGTCCAGGTTTGCCTTGAACTGAACAAATGGAACAGAGACTCCAGGTTTTATGAATATAACTGATGATCATAACAGGAATAAATTTGAAATATACTAGCTCAAAGGAAAAGGAGTCTGGTCTGATAAAGAAGGTCATCTGAAGCTTTCAAGTCATGTGAATTGTTGAACTTTAGAAAGGCCTGTCATCAGTAAACATTCCAATCATAAGAAGCCTGTTTTTCCACAAGATCAAATGGAATAGATGTTGACAAAAAAGGCCATTACACAGGCAGAAAGAAAGTTCTTGGTTTCTCAAAAGGACACTGACCTCCATAGTCACAGAAACTATTTGTCAAGTAATCTGTCATAAGATGACCAAACCAAATGATGATATTTCAGTCACCCTTAGAGCAGTGCAGAGAAACAGTGTCACTTTGGCTAGGTTTTCTTCTGAAACACAGTGATGATTGCAAGTAGAGATGCTAATATTGATGTTTTTCAAAGAGGCTCACTTACCATCACATCCAGAGAAAAGCTGTGTCAAACATATTTGTCAAAGCAACCTTCAGATACCTTACCTGATGAAGAGCCTCCTCCATGTATGAGCAGATGGCCAAAGCCAGTACAGGTTGTTGGAAACTGAGATCTAAAAATGCAGTGGAAGGATACAAAAATTGAATAGAAGTCATTACACAGGTAAGTGATAGTGTTTATGATGCAAAGGTATTGGTTTCCCTATTCAAAAGAGCTGTCTGTCAGACTGTACCTGTAGTGGAAAAGAGACAATATTGAATATATGCATGCATTAATACCAAAAAGGAGCAAGCATTAAGGGAAAAGATCAAACAACAAACCAATATCACATGCCAAAAGTCCAAGGGTGCTTTTCAAGAAAGCTAAGAGAATTATGATATGAAGGGAAATAGCCAAAGGATAGCACTTACAAACTCCGTAGGGAAGCCTATAAATCACCTAAGAGCAGAGATTATTAAACAAGTTGGAAGGGCAATGTGCGATCTCCTCGTTAAGTGATAAACAAATTTTCAAATGCCTTTGACAAACATTTCGGATGACTCTTCTTTTGTTAACATTTCACCTAAATTGTCAAAACAGGGACAAACAGTTAAGGTTTTGGAATGTCTCATTTACAAAAAGGGGTCAACCCACTGGTCAAACCAAAATGGTGACTGTGTATCAAAGAGCCCTGTTTTTCCTGTTTTACAATCTTATCTTTCAGATGGACAAGGTGAATAAGTTTACCAGTTGATGTATAAGCAAAAAAGTTGTTTTTATGGACAGTCAGTATGGATAGTTTGAAACAAACAAGTTTCCATTATTAAATAAACAGAGATGTGGCATAATGTGTTGTCAAGCAGAGGATTGCAGTGAAAAATGCCCCTCTTTGAAGACCAAAAGCCGTCGTAACAAGTTGGCAAACTAGCCCGTCATTCAAAGAACAAAGCAGTATTCGGTATTTCTCATTGACAGCTTTAAAAGGGGTTGTTATGCATCTTAACTATGATTCGCATTGTTGTAAAATGTTGGCATAAATAGCATAAAGATTATGAGACAATAGAGTTTAAAGGGTTTGGTGTCGAAATGTCCCCCAAAGGACAAAGTCAGGGAGGTCCTCCTTCTAAACACCGTACAAAAGTAAATCAAAGTTCGTTTTTTTAAGGCCATTGCCGTCACTATAAAGAAGGTGTCCGTGATAGACACGTCCAAAGATATGGCAAATCTCCAAAGCAAATATGGAACACACCAAAGTTAAAAGAATCAAAGGGTTTTTCAAAACAAAAACGCCTTGCAAAGGCCAAACCAAAGTTCCGCTTCACATTTCAAAAGATAGTGACCGTT
Organism: Pinus albicaulis; assembly: GCA_034641835.2. Lineage (NCBI taxonomy): Eukaryota > Viridiplantae > Streptophyta > Pinopsida > Pinales > Pinaceae > Pinus > Pinus albicaulis. The sequence goes on from CM076571.1 coordinate 794,854,245, forward strand.
GTAAAGAGTTGAAATAACATAAAGATTGAAAGGTGCGAGCGAGAGCTTCATTTTCAGAATTTCAAACTAGTTTCCATGCCTCCATAGCATCAACACAAAGAAATCTGGTCGAAATAGCACAGTTTGCACGTTTTTGCACCGAGCGACGCGCCTGTGGGATTGCGCGACGTGCCTGGCAGAGGATTTACACAGGCCGCCTGTGTTAGCGCGACGTGCCTGTACGTTGGCGCAACGTGCCTGTACAGGCCGCCCGACCACCCGACAGGTATTTCCTTGCGCGACGTGCTGTCTTCAAAGAGTGTCGCGTAGGATTAAAAGGCTCCGGTGCTACTCAAGTTTTCTTCCAAAGGTTTTCCCATCAAATTCAAGAGGTTGTTGATGGTTGAAATTTAACATTGGAGACAGAGGTATAGATGTGATAGTTAATTTCTTAACTTCACAAGTGAAAGGTGTTCTTCATAAAACACTGAGCACTGCTATTTCACCTAACCTAGGTCTGCCCTTCTTTTCACTACATTGTATCATTTTGAAGAGATGTTGACTGTGATATTTTTCAAAGGGAAGACCATTTCTGAAGAGTAGGGTTTTTTATAATTAATATTTGTCTTGAAGACCAAATATTGGTGTGTGGATTGGCCTCTAACAAATCCACAGGAAAGGTGATTTTCAATACTGAGCACAGGGAATATACACAGCAGTTTGTTTGCCTGGCTGAGGTACAATCAAAAGTTGAAGGGCTATTTTTAAGGAGTGCAGAGGTGGTTTATTGAAAGAAACATTGTTGCAATATATCCTAACCACATTGTCCATATCTGTCCAAACAGTCTAGTGACCAGTTTCAATCCAGCAGAGCATTTTTACATACAGTGAAGGCAGTTTGCCTCTTCCAAAGCTTGTTCAAGTCAGAATGCCTCCAAAGCAAGATCACAAGAGCGGTCCACATAAGAGATATGAGCCTATCTCCATAGAAGAAATCAATGCTCACCCATCTGTGCTTTTCAATTTCCATGAAGTAGGCTGTCTTGATTTCTGCCAGAGGATAGAAGAAGTCAAGAGTTTTTCGCCACTAACACATTTGTGCGCTTTGAGATTCAAGGACAAACACTTCCAATTGGCGGATCTTGATTTCAAAATCTCCCCAAGCATAGAGAAAATGGCGCCTACCGTCCAAAAGAAGGCTCCACCTCGCAAATCCCTTCTCTCTTTCATCATTCCTTGATCAAGATTATCTTCTTACACCAAATATAGAGAAGAAGGGGTTTCATGGGATTCATTCATTAGCCATTCGTATTGGGCCACCGTCCCTTCCTGTTCATGTGTCTCCTACTCAGCCTGTCCATCGCCCAGTGCCTCTGTCTAGTAGGCCTACACCTAAAAAACTCAAAATGACTACTGGGCAGCCAAGTCAACAGGGAGAAGGAGAGGGCAGTGAACCACAGGGAGAAGGAGAAAGCAGTGAACAGCAACAGATATAGGATGAAGGCCAACAGGCAGATGATGAAGGACAACAGATACAATGTGAAGAACAGCCACAGGTACACATTGATGAGCAGCAAGAAGGAGAAGGAAATGAACAGCAGCATTTGGATATTGAGGGACAGCAGTAGATGGATATTGAGGGACAGCAGCATTTGGATGTTGAGGGACAGCAGCAGACAGTTGATGAAGCACAGCAAGTTGGGCAAGAAATTGAAACACCTCTTGAAACACAAATTGGACAAAACATTGATGAGGAACAGCAAGCTAAGGCTGCCATCCAAACAGTGACCAAGACTGTTCCTAGCAAGAGGAAATTGCCCAAAAAGACATCTTCTATCATGCCAAGGAGGAAAAGCGCCAGATTGGCTTTCAAAGGCAAAAGTAAAATTGGAGAAAGTACAAAGCATGGAGGTGAATTAGCTATTATCCCTATCCAAAGTGATGATAGTGACAATGAGGCCCGCCTCCTTGAAAACCTCCTCATTCACAAAGAGGGGCAAATTGAGGTGTTACAAGAAGACCTTCAAAGGGCGAGGAATTTCAACCACTTCTTGGAGGTTGAAAACAAACAAATGAAGTTTCATGCAGTTATTCATGAGGCAAGGGCAATCAAGTATAAGAAAGAGGCAGAAAAGGCGCATGCAAGAATTGAAGAGCTCATTGGTGAGTTTGATGATGAAGAGGAGGAAGACCAGCCTAGGCGGAAGAGGCCTAGGACCATCGGGCTTAGAAGAGCCTTGGAGAAGCAGAGAGCAGAAGAACAAGCTCATTTCGAAGCCTTTCCTCTCACTGCCCTCCTTGAGCAGGAAATTGAGGAAAACAAAGAAGCATGGCTTGAGAGAGCTAACCAGCATTTGGAAACAAAGCTTGAGAGGGCGAACAGGGATCTTGAGTTACAAAGAAAGAGGACTCTTCACTTTCAGAAGCTAAATCAGTTTGCCAGGCGAAAATTAAAGGCAGCACAAGAGAAATTGAAGAAGTTGAAGGGGAAGCGCCTAGAATGGAAGGAAGGGAAAAGAATATCAGCCCTTGATATTTTGGTCTCAGCTTCGGAGCATGTTGCTATGGACCCTTGAGGGTCATGCATGCCAATTTTGGGCCTTGTTCGACAACTTTTTGTTTTTTGGCATTTTTTGGGTTTTTGGTCGAAAACTCATAATTTCGCCATTTCCCGCCTTGATGAGTTGTCAAGGGAGAGGATGATACCGATGGATGCCATAATTCCATACATCTTCCACGATTTTCGTGGCATTTTTAGATCATTCGCCCTCAAATTGGCGAAAAACACCCTTCTTTGCACATTCTCCGCCCACCTACACGTTGTACCGCTATTTTCTCGGGGTTTTTGCAATACGTGTGTACGCTGGATGACTTCCGGACCCTCGGATTGAGTCAAGTTCAGCCCAGGCTTTAAAGGCATACGTATATTTTCCAAAGCCCTTATGAGCCCCATTTCGACATCAGGAAGGCTGCCATTTGCATCCAGCAAGTCAGGGGACCTTTTTCAGGCATAAATATGAAGTATTTTTGTAATTTTTGAACTCCAAAAATCTGCTTTTCCCAAATGTGCGTTAAGCTATTTTTATCATTGGGAAATGATGTAAAGTCAATATAATTTCCGCTTTTAGCAGTTTTTTAGATATTTTATGGGATATTTTGTGCCTTGGGCTTTGCAAAGCCTCAAGGACAAGTTTAGATATTTTGACTTGGCCAATGGGATAGCTAGTTGCTCCATGAGGTTTTCCTTCCTCAAGCCTATTTATTCCATGGGTTTCATTGTAAATCAGAAGGCTGAACTTAGAGAAGAATTAATACATTGGTCATATGATCTTTGAGGAATACACTTGTGTTATGATTTTTGGACTGCCTCTTGGATGCTTTTGAGGAATGATGAAGGATTGTTGATGGATTCCATGACATGGTAGAATGGTATAGTGTTTCTTGATATGTTTTTGTCTTCTAGTTTTCATTCATAATACATATTTCTTGTTGCTATAGATCAGTAGAGATTGATTTTGAGATATGCCCATGGAGGCACCTCAAAATCCCTGAATCTTCATAGCTTGATGTTTTCTTCTTCCTTAGTTATGCTAAAGAATTCTTAGTTGCTCTTTAGTAACTTAAGGTATTGTTGCTAAGTTTTATTCATAAGTTCTATGTATTCTGAGTAGGATGTATGGTTTTCCCTACCTACCTACAAGCTGCCCATAGTTCTGTCCATAAAACTTTCTCTTTGACTGATTTGTTGATCATCTTGTTGAACCAAGGAGGCCTAGTCCCGATCTAGCCCTTTGCCTAAAACTATGAAAACTTGTTTTTCAAAGTGCCCAATGACTTAGAGACTATGTTTAGGTGTTCCGGCATATTTTATGAGTTGTTAGTTTGTCTTATGTGTTTTCCCCAAAGTCTGATAGCCATTTCCCGAAGTTAGAGGGTCTTATACCTCTATGTATGGCTGGAATGTTTGATTTCTATGTATTAATTAGCTTATAGTTATACTTAGCATGATTAATGGCTTGCTATTACATTTTTATTGTCTGGTATTAACTAATTACACTTGAAATCCCTTGTCTTTCACCAACTTGTTGTCCATTCAATCCATTTTGCCCAAAGATCCCTTCTACCGTGAATCAAATCGGCCCTACAGCAGCTTTACATCATCACTTCATAGCTTCCTTGATCTGTTTGACCCCATAGCCCAATTTATCTACATCTTGTCATCCAGTTTATGTATTTGATCAGTTTCATCCCTCACAAACTTAAAAACTAAAAAAAACCAAAAAACACACTTCATAACTAGCCTAATATCAGAACATCGCAAGTAAACACACCGACATCTTTTGCACTTATAGAGAGAGCCCTCTCTGAGTCCAGGAAGGCTAGGTCCTTGGGCTCCAAAGCTTGGTTTGATGTTACATCGTCATTGGGCTAGCCAATCGGCCAAATCACGGGACCCCTAACATAATGGCGATCACGGTGGGACTCTGAGTATTAAACAAACTTAGTTTCCCTAATTTCTAGCAGCCTTAAGAATACTATCTGATTGACTTATCCCACCGCTCACTGACATAGTAACGATCACGGTGGGACCTTCCGAGTTAGTGACAATCTAAGTACACCTTAGAATTCTCGAAGTCTCAATCAAACTTAGAAAACTTAAGTGTTGTTTGAAGAGTAGAAGCTAGCCTTTTCACCATCTTAGCAAAATGATGAGTTAGTAAAGGAAACTTTTCCAAACCTCGTAGGCACATAAAACTCAAAAAACCCCAAAACAACTCCCTTAGATTGGTTTTTGTAAGTATTGGTGGTGGACCATACACACATATCTCAAAACAAACAAGTTCCACCTGGCGACTCCACTAGCCTCCAGTAGGCCTTACTATTTTATCGAACTCTAGGTTACTACCCGATCAACCTATCCCATCGCTCACTAACATAGCGGGAGATGGTGGGACATTGAGTACATGACAGTCTAGCAAACTCTTATAGACTCTTTAGTCCTTTAGATACTTAAACAAGCAAGCAGCCCGTATACCCATTTAGAGTAAACTCTTTTTGTTCTCATCACCCTAGCAAAGTGTTGAAACAAGTCTAGGATACTTTAACAAACCATAGGTTGCACATAAAACTCAGAAAATCCAAAAACATTCTCAGATTAGTCTTGGTGGTGGACCATAGCTATCTTCACGAAAACAACCCAGTTCCACCTGGCGACTCCACTAATCCATCTTGTTACTTTGACCATCCTTCACCTTAGTAAAACTTTAGAAAAACCATTCATTCCGTAACATTCACCAATACCGCTTCTCTTCTCTAAACTCGATCTAAATCTCAGTTTCACGAAGAATCAACACCTGATCCCATCCGTATCTAAATCCCCTTATATCATAGTAGATGATGACCCTAGAAGATTCTCGCGGGTAAGCTTCAAACTGATCATCTAACTTCTCGTAGATTCAACCAGAACAGACCAGAATAGATCGCAGACTATCCTACTAGATTCACCTTTTGGAACTAGAGTCATCACAAAACTCTTCCTGCATAAATCATATAGTAAGATAATTTTGACGACCTTGAACCCTAGACACACCACAAAGTCCTAGTAGAAAGCTTCACCTACCACCTCCCGATTTCCAAATTTCTTATCGCCATTACTATCATCCCGCATCTCGCTCAAACCGATCAATAGTCCTAAGTTCATCCGCCACACCCGCTGTCAAACCACCACCGTTCAAACCACTTCATTTCAGCCTACTAGTCCTCATCTTGCACATCATCCATTAGCTCCACTATGGCAGCTCCGGCACGCACCCTTTTCTTTAGTGTTGCCACCACCTTAGCCTCCTCTCCCCAAACAAATATCAAGACAAAATCCCACACTTTGTCGGGAGAAGACAATTCACCACACCTCAACAAAGATAAGTAGGGATGACTGATGCTTATGAATACCTAGGAGTAAGACGAGACACTGCCATGAGAATATTCGCCTCAAAGTCTTGGTGAACCCAAAGCATGGTTCAAAAAGCTTAGCTCCAAACGCATCCATGATATCCCTGAATTCACATCAAGTTTTCTTAAAATAGTGGGAAACTGCAAGGAAACTCATTCAAATCCTCGTCAATATAACAATCTAAAACGTGGAAAAATGGGGAAAGTGTCCAAGCTTACCGTACCTTCCTTAGGTTCAACAAGGTATGGCAACTCCCTCCACCTCATTTCAAACCTCCACTTGGTTTAGCTTTGGAAAAATTTCCCCAGGGTTTTGGATCTCGACATGACATTCATCTCCTGAGATAAGATCCCCTACCTTTTGGAGGAAATGCAACAAATAGCCATGCGATGCCAACTTTACTGTGCTAGAACTAGATCGAAAGAAAAAGTCACATATAGAGATGAGGTCTCCACCTCCATCACCTACCCTAGATCCCTAATAGATGACTTAGTCAAATCCATGGCTAAATAGAAAAGATCAATAAAAAGCTCCTCAAGTAGGACAACCACAACAAACCCTCCAATCGAAACCTAAACTGAAACTTTAGAGGGCTGTTCTAAAACAGACTTTCAAGGGATAATGACTTCAAATGATCAAGCTTACCATTCAATGAAAAACTATGTAGAAGTGATAATAGGGATACGTAACCTCTGATGAAACATCTAAACCTCATAGGTCTCGATAGTGAGAGTGAGGTGTACCTCAATCGTAAGAAGAATGTCTTCTTTTCGGCCAGCTTGATCAAGATGAGACCAATATGAAGATCTTAATGAGACCTCGCCATAGATTTTCAATGCCATTATAGAAGCTCACGTTAGCCATAGACCTTAGAAGTAAAGAAACCAAGACAATGTCAAGAAAGGTAACTCAGATAATCGCTAAAGTCCCTAATACCATCCTCAAGAAAGCAAAGAGAGGGCAATGACAAACCGTTGAGAAGACCTGCACTAAAGCCAAGCTAAAGTTAACAAACTAGTCCTCGATACTCCCTGGATACTTCTACAAAGGTCACCAAAACAACTATGGCAAACAAAACCCCTAAACAAGTCAAAAACTCAACATAGACAAGGTCTTAGCCGGTAAAGTTTCGAAACAAACATATCTAAACTTCAAGTGCTCCTTTAGCTTTGAAGGCTGTAAATCGCTAAGATCAAAATCACCATGCTCATCAACTCATTGCCCAAACTCTATAAACCCAAGTACTAAAAGTCTTAAATCTAGGAATGATGCTAACACTTTGTCCTTGAACTGAATACACCCTCAAGTATTGTTTGGTCCAGCGTAGAGGGAAAATCTAAGAGGGAGTTACTCTTCCATTTACATTAGCCTAAAACATCCACTCCACCAACCCCTCCACAATGCCATGCCAGACCCTGGCCCATAATCTTATGCCGAGGGTAGTAATGGAAAGATTAGGCTTGGAAATCACAAGACCATACAAAGACTTGTATTCATTTGATTCAAGCAGAGGCCAATGCCTGGGTTTGATCAAAGACCTTTGCTGATGGCCCAATACCATGAAACATCTAATCATGGATATAATCAAGTGGAACATTCCTACCAAACATGGATCACTTCTATCTAGATCTTAGGTAAACTCAAGGAATATTCATTGGACATGTCATATGCCACCATTCCTGTGTTTGGTCAGACCAGAATACTGTACCGCGAATCACACATGAAATACATGATCAGCAGTCAAGATAGGCCAGATAACATTCCAATGTGTTCTTTGCGGTCCAACCTAAACTCTTTCATTATGCATATTGATGTAAACATGGAAGAAGAGTCAGAAGAAACTGATAAAGACTTAGATCCACCGCATCAGTTGTCCCTGGTACCCTATGATGAACTGGACACTCAAAACTACCATGATCATGAACAGCTGTGTCTTGAAGAAAGTAAGTTTCCCCTCTCCCAAGTAGGATTAGAGCAAGAAGCACAAACTCTCATGTACTATCAAGCAAATTTCTCTAGCTTTAATCAAACACCAGCAGTAACTTGTGGAAATTTCTTCCGGGTAAAAGCTTTAGAAGACCTTCACATCATAAACCTATTTGGAACCCGGGAGAAAGGGAGTTTAATGTTTCTACCATACATCAAAGATTTACCATCATGTGACCCTCCTACTGCAAATAAAACTTTGACCATAACCTCAGTAGCTCAACATCTTGAGAAAATGCCAGATGAACTTCTTATGAGCAAGGATGACAGTTATAATCCCAGCATACCTGAACTACTGAAATTGGCTCATATATTGTCTTTTCATGAAGAATTTAGAAATGCTAAAATCAGGAATTTCATGCAAAATACTAATTTCTACAGAAAAAACAAGGGAAAACATTGTATCACTACCTTTTCCTCAAAGAACAACTTTAACAAAATCAAACACAACAAACTGAGACAAAATGAAATGATCAAGGAGAAAACTAGTGGCCATAGAATCTACTTTGATTTTAGAAATAATACTGCATCTCCATATAACAAAAATCATGTTTTTTCTACCCAAGATCATGATTCACCAATTAAAAGTGCTTTTAATCATGTGTTCTTGCAAGATCATGTTTCAGGTCATAATCATAAGATTCCTTTGCAAAGTAGACAACTTAAAGATTTTTTCCAGTTTGCGGGAGGTAGATCTGATTTCAAGTTCAAAATTGCAAAACCACCCAATATCAGAAATCTGTTCATGAAGGCCATGTTCCCAGTTTTAAATTTCTGCATTTTTGCATACCTTGATGATGTCATTATCTATTTCAAGAATGACCAAGAATACATGCATTACTTGAGGAAGATGTACAGTAAGGAAAGGAGTGGAAATCAGATATTCAAAGAGGTACAGCGCGAAGATACCGGGCTGTTCAGAGATTCTTGCATGAATCCCTGTGTCATGTTAGAGAGAGAAAACTTCCCAAATTTTTCTTTTCAGGAGTTGAGTGGGCCAAGAGTGAGAGGAGATCCTTACGAGGATAAGATGCTTAAATTCCGCCATTTCCAAGATTTTTGAGTTTGAAACACTTTTCATTCATTGTACATACCATTGTCTGAAATATTGAAAAATAGAAAAGTCAAAAACAGTAAAAGATAGGAAAGTCAAAAACAGTAAAAAACAGAAAAGAGGGCGAGTGAAGATAGGACAAAGGCCCCATGTTCCAAAAAATAGTCTTTCAGAAAGTGAGCAAGTCTAAATGCCGCTACTAGTGCTTCAATGTCTTGTTCAGCTATCTAGCCTAATCATAGCTGAGCATGTTTAAATTTATTTGCTGATAAGTTAGTGAGCGCCAAGATAGTCAACATTGTGTAAGATTGACTTATCAGAGAGCTTAGATTAGGGAGAGATTCTGGTTCCACATGCCTAAAACAGAACCAAAGAGAGAAGCGAGGGATGAAAAACACATTGTACATCTTAGCCCCGCTTGTCTAGTTTCCTTTGTTGCAGAATAACATTTGTGTGCAGCTTGTCTTTTATGCCACAAATGCGTGACAAATCAGACTGCCTAATCCTGATTTGATCATTTTTTTTGAATTTCATGTTGTAGATTAGAGAATGAAATCCTGTCAAACTGCTTAATCTTGACAGTCGATCTAGTTTTAGGTAGAGAAATGAAGGAGTTCATCAGCTTAATCTGAACTCCCGGCAGATATAAGAGTAGAAATAGATAGGTTCATTTTGCAAAAAGAAAAATACGCATTTTTCAAAGGGCTGCTAGTTCAAATGCGCCAAAGAGAAGAAAAAATGTTAGGAAAGATAGTGGGGTAGGTAGAAGTATCGTTGATGTTAACCATGCTGTCATTTTTCAGAAATAACATCAAGAGAAGGGTAAATTTTGCGCCAATGGATAAGGCACTGGTCTTCATAAGCCAAAAATCTAAATTCTGGACACCTCCTGACGAGGAGCTGCCCTCCCCAAATGGAGCCACTGTTAGCCATCAGTATTTTTTACATGTTAGTGATGACTATATCTACAGCTGAGTTTTCTAGAAACTGATTTCCTTATGTCAATATGTCATCCAGAAAACCCTCCCAAAACTTTTTTGCCCTTCTATCTATTCAGTCCACCTCTGGCGAAGTCAAAACCTCATGGTCACAAGCCTACCTAGCTTCAGCCTTCTTGATCTGCCCATCACCTTTAAAAGGCCAATCCACATCTGTTTCAAAAGTCTCCCCTATGTTAGGAAGTGGCGTTTTAGGACATTTCACCTTTGACAATCACCAAAAAGCCAAAAAAGCCTCCATCTGCAACAGGCCTACCATGACTGACCTCTTACTTTGCAAAAGAAATTGACAAACAACCCTAAGTCGCGCCACTCACATCCCCTAGATCTCAGCACTGCATAAAATCCAATCTCAAGCCGACTATTAGGTTTTTCGCAGTGTTCTATGGTTTCTACAAAGGCAGGAAATATATTTCATCTCATGGAGTAAATGTTTGAGTTTACAGTTAGAGGAACAGCTGCTTCTAAATGTAACTTGAACCTTTAGATATGTCTGCAAAACAGAAAGCTAATCATCTGGACTTTACAGCTCTTTTCAGCATAAAAATCACAGTAAGAAAAGGTCACCACTGTCTCAGCAAACTGGTAAATTGTCAAGGCCCAGAACCTCCTTCATTCACAAGCAGAGGGTTGGGGTGCCTCCTTCATCCATAAGCAGAGGGCACAGGCCAATATTGACTTAGATAATTGCAAAGATCCAGGTTTGAATTGAACTGAAACAAATGAAACAGGGACTCCAGGTTTTATGAATGTGACTGATGATCATAACAGGAATATAGTGGGAATATGCTGGCTCAAAGGAAAGGAGAGTTTGGTCTGGTAAAGGAGCTCATTTCAAACTTGCAAAACATGTGAATTGTTGAAGCTTTAGAAGGCCTATCATCAGTAAACATCCCAATCATAAGAAGCCTTTTTTGTCCAAGATCAAATGGAATAGATGCTGTTAACCAATGCCATTACACAGGCAGAAGGAAAGCCCTTGGTTTTTCAAAAAGCACTGACCTTCATAGTCACAAAGATTTTTTGTCAAGTAACAGGTCATGAGATGAACAAGCCAAATGATAAATATCTCAGTCACCCTTAGAACAGTGTCACTGTGGCTAGGGTTCCTTCTAAAACACAGTGATGCTTGCAAGTAGTGATGCCAAGATTGATGTTGTTCAAATGGTTTACTTACCACCACATTCAAAGAAAGGCTGTGTCAAACATAGTGGTAAAAAAGCCTTCGGATACCTTACCTGATGAAGAGCCTCCTCCATGTATGAGTAGATGGCCAAAGCCATTGCAAATTGCTGAAGCTGATTGATTTGAAATACAATGGAAGGATACAAAGAAATTGAATAAAAGTCATTGCACAGGTAATTGTTACTATTTACGAGGCAAAGGTACTGTTTTCCCTTTTCAAAGAACTATCTGTTAGACAGTACCTGTGGTGGAAAAGAGAAAATATTGAACATATTATATATGCTATTGATGTCAAAACGGGGTGGTTTCCTTAAGGGAAGGAATCAAAAAACAATGCATGGTCATATGCCAAAAGTCCAGAAGGCGCTTTTCAAGAAAGCAGAGAATTATGATTTAAAGGGAAGTAACCAAAGGATAACACCAACGTTGTTAAAAACAATAGCAGAGATAATATAGATATGCTTGGGTTATTTGTCAAAGCTTAAAGGCTCGGAGTCAGAGTGAATATTTGGGTTTAAATATTAAAATGACAAACCCACTGTTTTAAGACAAAACAGAGTCAAAAGAAACCAAAGTTCATTTCCCAAAGTTTGAAGACCGTTAAAGGCTTGTTTTGAATTGATATAAAGGAATGAATTTGAGGGAAAATATTGTCAATTTCAAAACTATAATCACCACGTGCCTCCCTAGCACCGAGACAAAGAGAATCTGGTCGGAAATTCACAGGTTTGCCCTAGAAAAAGCTGCGCGACGTGCCTGGGCAGAAATTTACAAAGGCCCCTTTGTCGGCGCAACGTGCCTGTACGTTGGCGCGACGTGCCTGTACAAGGCCGCCTGACCACACGACAGGCCGAGCCGACAAACACTTTCTGCGCGACGGGTTTTCTTCAGAGGATGCCGCGCAAGTGTCCAAGGTCTTCAACGTTTCTTCAGCCTTCCAAAACGTGTGTTTCATCAAAATTAGAGGTATTTTTACACATTCCCCATTGATTTCAAGGTTTTGATGGATGACAAGAGGTTTTGAAAACCCCAGACTTTGTCATTTTAGTTAAAGGCAAAAGCAGTCTTTTCTACACAGTGAGATGAGGTAATTGCAATATGACAATGCGGGGTTTTTATGGTTAAGAACCAGTTTGTTTCATCTTAAAACCAATCAAAGGGCAGAGGTTTCCTGTAAAAAGCAGGGTTTTGATTAGAAGAAGATTTTCGTTGCAGAAATACAGACCTAATTCTGAAAAGGAGTCTTTCACAATGACATCTAAACGTTTCTACACTACTAAAACAGCGAAGTGCACTCAGTGAGGGGGTCTTGACATTCTTGTTGTTTGAAAAAGAAAACTCATATAATCTCTGTCTAAAAGCTTGATAAACTTCTAAAAAGCTCTGTCATTTTACCTCAGCCCTGTGTTTTTGTTGTCTAGACCTGTGTATGGTGATTTGCTTGAGATGCAAAACAGTGGAAAGTGGGCACACCTGTACAGGACAGAAATTGTTAAATGTTTGAAAGCCTCCTTGAACAAGGAATTTTTGTGTATAGGTGGACATCTAAGGCTTCATAAAACAGAGTAATCATTGGCATTTTCTCACAGCACACTACTTAAGCAGATTGCTTTTCTTTCACTATATTTTGTCACTACTGTGAAGAATTGTTAGCAAAGAGTTTCCAAAGGTGCAGAGTCACTTTCTAAAAATCAGAGTTGTTGATGGTTGAAACTTTAAACATTGAAGGCAGGGGTATAGATGTGTTGGTGTATCTCTTAAACTCACAAGAAAAGAGTGTGTTTTCTAAACCACTGTGCACTAATTTTACACCCAAGCTAGGTCTGCTTCTTCCTTGCACTGTATTGTATCATTCTGAAGATTTGTTGACAGAGAGATTCTGAGTGTGAAACAGGGCCATTTTCTAGAAGGCAGGGTTGTTGATGATCGAGTTTAACATTTGAAGCCAAAAGTACACAGGTGATGGTTGATCCTTTAACTTCACAAAGAAAAAGTGTCCTTCATAAAGCACTGTGTATTGTTTTTTCATCTAACCTAGGTCTGCCCTCTTTTTCACCATATTATCATGTTGAAAAGCTGATTGACAAAGAGACTCTAAGTATGAATAGTACACTGAGGAGCATAGTTCATTGATGGGATTCTAACTTTGGAGGCAGAGGTACAAAAGTAGTGTGTAATTTCTTAAAACTTCACAAATGAAAAGGGCCACTTTCTAAAGGGCAGAGCTGTTGGTGATTGCTTTTAACATTGAGACAGAATTACTAAGGAGCAGGGTTTTAATATTGAAGATTGGTCTTATAGATGCAAAATGCAAGGGTTGGTTGATCTCTAACAAACTCACCAGGAGGAATGATTGCTTAACACTACATACAGGAAATTTATACATCATATTGTCTCATCTTTAATTGATGGTTTCCTATTGAGAATTTTACATGGCTGAAGTGCATCCAGAGTTGAAGGACTGTTTTTGAGAAGTACAGAGGTGGTTTATTCAAGGAAACATTGTTACATTTTATTCAAAACCACAGTGTCCATATCTGTCCAAACAGTCTAGTGGCTAGTTTCAATGTAGCAGAGCATTGTTCATACAGTAAAGGCAGTTTGCCTCTTCCAAAGTTTGGTCAAAGTCAAAATGCCTCCAAAACGAGATCACAAGAGCGGTCCACATAAGAGATATGAGCCTATCTGCATAGAAGAAATCAATGCTCACCCATCAGTGCTTTTCAATTTCCATGAAGTAGGATGTCTTGATTTCTGCCAGAGGATAGAAGAAGTCAAGAGTTTCTCACCACTTACACATTTGTGTGCTTTGAGATTCAAGGACAAACACTTCCAGTTGGCGGATCTTGATTTCAAAATCTCCCGAAGGTATGTATCCAAGGCTACCAAGATCCCGTATCATGGTGAAAAGTGGTTTAAACAAGCACATCTTGATCTAGAGGATTATAAACCTTTCATCAAACCTGAACATAGGGAAACCATCACTGCTATTTTTCCTTTCTCCTATCTTCTTGACAGTTATGCTCCGCTGATGAAAGCCATAATGAGATATTTCACTTGTGAAGGGAGGTTTAGCCAAATTTTTGCCTATCATGTCCGCTTGTTGATGCATTTTACCAGAAGCAGGCAATTAAACCTTCCATACTTTTTGTCCAAAAGCATAGAGAAAATGGCTTCTACTGTCCAAAAGAAAGCTCCACCTCAGCAAATCCCTTCTCTCTTTCATCATTCCTTGATCAAGATTATCTTCTTACACCAGCTGGAGAAAAAATGGGTTTCATGGGATTCATTCATTAGCCATGTAGATTTCGCCATTGTCCCTCCTATTCATGTGTCTCCTACTCAGCCTGTCCATCGCCCAGTGCCTTTGTCTAGTAGGCCTACCCCTAAAAAACTCAAGATGACCACTGGGCAGCCAAGTCAACAGGGAGAAGGAGAGGGCAGTGAACCACAGGGAGAAAAAGAAGGCGGGTGAGAAGCGACAACGACCAGATTTTGAGGAATGGCGGCGATTTGGAGATTGGTGAACGCGACGACGAGTTTGAAGATCAGCAGCAGCTACAGGTTGATGAACAGCAGCAGCTACAGGTTGATGAACAGCAGCAAGTACCGGAAGAGGAACAGCAGCAGACAGAAATTGAAGAGTAGCGGGTTGAGCAAACAATTGAAGTGCCTTTTGAGCCACAAGCTGGACAGGATGTTGAGGAAGGACAGCAAGCTGAAGCTGCCTCCTTGACGGTGACCAAAACTGTTCCTAGAAAGAGGAAATTGCCCAAAAGGACAACTTCTAGCTTGCCAAGGAGAAAAAGTGCCAGATTAGCTTTCAAAGGCAAAAGTAAAATTGGAGAAAGTGCAAAGCATGGAGGTGAATTAGCTATTATCCCTATCCAAAGTGATGATAGTGACAATGAGGCCCGCCTCCTTGAAAACCTCCTCATTCACAAAGAAGGGTAAATTGAGGTGTTACAAGAAGATCTTCAAAGGGCGAGGAATTTCAACCACTTCTTGGAGGTTGAAAACAAACAGATGAAGTATCATGCAGCCATTCATGAGGCAAGAGCGATCAAGTATAAGAAAGAAGCAGAAAAGGCGCAAGTAAGAATCGAAGAGCTCATTGGCGAGTTTGATGATGGAGAGGAGGAAGACCAGCATAGGCGGAAGAGGCCTAGAACCATCGGGCTTAGAAGAGCCTTGGAGAAACAGAGAGCAGAAGAACAAGCTCAATTCGAAGCCTTTCCTCTCACTGCCCTCTTTGAGCAGGAAATTGAGGAAAACAAGGAAGCATGGCTTGAGAGAGCTAACCAGCATTTGGAATTAAAACTTGAGAGGGCAAATAGGGATCTTGAGCTACAGAGAAAGAAGACTCTTCACTTTCAGAAGCTAAATCAGTTTGCCAGGCGAAAATTAAAGGTGGCACAAGAGAAATTGAAGAAATTGAAGGAGAGGCGCCTAGCACGGAAGGAAGCAAAAAGCATATCAGCCCTTGATATTTTGGCCTCAGCTTCGGAGCATGTTTCTATGGACCCTTGAGGGTCATGCATGACAATTTTGAGCATGTTTCGGAAACTTTTTGTTTTTTGGCATTTTTTGGGTTTTTGGCCAAAAACTCATAAATGCGCCATTTCAGTTTGATGAGTCGTCAAGGGAGGAGGATGATACCGATGGATGCCATAATTCCATGAGCAGCTCTCCAGCGATTTGCAGGGCATTTGAAGATCATTCGCCCCCTCAAATTGGCGAAAAACAGCCTCATTTTGCACATTCTGCCCGCCATATCAGCAACCTGCTATTTTCTGGGTTTTTACGCACAGGTACAGTTTTGAGGGACTTTCAGAGATCAGATTGAGGTGATTCCACTTGCGCCGGAAAGAAGACACAGAGAGATTTCCAACGAGCCATCATGAGCCTCATTTCAACATCGGGAAGGCTTCCATTTGCATCCAGCAAGTCAGGGGACCTTTTTCAGGCATAAATATGAAGTATTTTTGTAATTTTTGAACTCCAAAAATCTGCTTTTCCCAAATGTGCGTTAAGCTATTTTTATCATTGGGAAATCATGTAAAGTCAATATAATTTCCATTTTTAGCAATTTTTTAGATATTTTATGGGATATTTTGTGCCTTGGGCTTTGCAAAGCCTCAAGGACAAGTTTATATATTTTGACTTGGCCAATGGAATAGCTAGTTGCTCCATGAGGTTTTCCTCCCTCAAGCCTATTTATTCCATGGTTCTCATTGTAAATCAGAGGCTGAACTTGAGAGAAGAATTAATTCATTGGTCATATGAGATTTGAAGAATACACTTGAGTTATGATGTTTGGACTGCCTCTTGGATGCTTTTGAGGAATGTTGAAGGCTTGTTGATGGATTCCTTGACATGGTAGAATGGTATAGTGCTTCTTAATGTGTTTTGTCTTCTAGTTTTCACTCATAATTCATTTTTCTTGCTGCTATAGATCAGTAAATATTGATTTTGAGACATGCCCATGGAGGCACCCCAAAATCCCTGAATCTTCATAGCTTGATGTTTTCTTCTCCTTTAGTTATGCTAAAGAATTCTTAGCTGCTCTTTAGTAACCTAAGGTATTGTTGCTAAGTTTTATTCATCAGTTCCATGTATGTTGAGTAGGATGTATGGTTTGCCCTACCTACCTATCAGCTGCCCATAGTTCTGTCCATAAAAATTTCTCTTTGACTGATTTGTTAATCATTTTGTTGAACCAAGGAGGCCTAGTCCCGATCTAGCCCTTTGCCTAAAACTATGAAAACTTATTTGTCCAAGTGCCCAATGACTTAGAGACTATGTTTAGGCGTTTCGGCATAGTTTATGAGTTGTTAGTTTGTCTCATGTGTTTTCCCCAAAGTATGATAGCCTTTTCCCGAAGTTAGAGGGTCTTATACCTCTATGTATGGCTGGAATGTTTGATTTCTATGTATTGATTAGCTTATAGTTATTCCTAGCATGATCAATGGCTTGCTATTACATGTTTATGTCTGCTATTAACTAGTTTGCACTTGAAATCCCTTGTCTTTCACTAACTTATTGTCCATTTAATCCATTTTGCCCAGAGATCCCTTCTACTGTGAATCAAATCGGCCCTACAGCAGCTTTACATCATCACTTCATAGCTTCCTTGACCTGTTTGACCCCATAGCCCAATTTATCTACACCTTGTCATCTAGTTTATGTATTTGATCAGTTTCATCCCTCACAAACTTAAAAACTAAAAAACGAAAAACACACTTCATAACTAGCCTAATATAAGAACACCGCAAGTAAACACACCGACATCTTTGACACTTATAGAGAGAGCCCTCTCTGAGTCCAGAAAGGCTAGGTCCTTGGGCTCCAAAGCTTGGTTTGATGTTACATCGTCATTTGGCTAGCCAATCGGCCAAATCATGGGACTCTAACATAATGGCGATCACGGTGGGACTCTGGGTAACAAAAGCTTAGATTCCCTAGACCTTAAGAGACCTTAAAGAATACTAGCTGATTGACTTATCCCACCGCTCACTAACATAATGGCGATCACGGTGGGACCTATTGAGTACATGACAGTCTAGCAAACTTTTATAGGCTCCTTAGTCCTTCGACTTTTAACTTAAACCATCAGCCTCTAGAATCATTTAGTGTAAACTCTCTGTTTCACCATCTTAGCAAAGTGACGAATCAGGTTTATAACACTCTTACATCTTAGGCTGCACATAAAACTCAGAAAAAACCACAAAAAACTCCCTTAGATTGGTTTTTGTCAAGTACTGGTGGTGGACCATACAAATATACCTCAAAACAACTAAAAATCCACCTGGCGACTCCACTAGCCTCCAGTAGGCCTTACTACCTTGCTAAATTTTAGAATACCTACCAGTGAGCCACCTCATCGCCACTCTAACATAATGGCGATCACGGTGGGACTCTGGGTAATAAAAGCTTAGATTCCCTAGACCTTAAGAGACCTTAAAGAATACTAGCTAATTGACTTATCCCACCGCTCACTAACATAATGGCGATCACGGTGGGACTTTGAGTCAAAACATCCTAGGTATCCCTTAGGAACTCTCAAAATATCAGTCAAACTTAGAAGAGTAGAATCTGGTTGTCTCACCATCCTAGCAAAATGATGAGTCAGTTATAGGAAACTCTTCCAAACCTCAGGACTACATAAAACTCAGAAAAAACCACAAAAAACTCCCTTAGATTGGTTTTTGATAGTATTGGTGGTGGACCATACACATATACCTCAAAACAACTGACAATCCACCTGGCGACTCCACTAAACTTCTAGTAAGCCTTATTACTTTTCAAAACTCTAGGCTACTATCCGATAAACCTATCCCATCGCTCACTAACATAGCGGGAGATGGTGGGACGCTGAGTACATAATAGTCCAGCAAATTCTTATAGACTCTTTAGTTCTTTAGGTACCATAAACAAGCAAGCAGTCCCTAGACCCATTTTTTAGAGTAAACTCTTTTTTTTCTCATCACCCTAGCAAAGTGTTGAAACAAGTCTAGGATACTTTAACAAACCATAGGCTGCACATAAAACTCAGAAAATCCAAAAACATTCTCAGATTAGTTACTGGTGGTGGACCATAGCTATCTTCACAAAACAACCCAGTTCCACCTGGCGACTCCACTAATCCATCCCTTTTATTTTTGACCATCCTTCACCTTAGTAAAATTTTAGAAAAATCACTCATCCAAAACATTCACCAATACCATTCTCTCTAAACTCTGGATCTAAAATCTGGCTTCACGAAGAATCAATACCAGAGCTCATCCAGACCCAAATCCCCCTATCATAGTAGATGACCCAGAGAAGATTCTGTGGCAGGCTTCCGAAACTGACCATCTAGCTACTGGTAGATCCATCCGTAGAGCAAGATCTGTACCTAAACATCGCACTATCCTACTAGATTCACCTTTTGAACTAGAGTCATCACAAGCTCTTCCCAGAAGCAAATCATATAGTAAGGTAAACTTTGACGATCTTGAACCCCTAGACCCACCACAGAGTACTATTAGAGAAGCTTCACCCACCACTCCTCCTGATTTCCAGCTTCTTTATCAATTTGGCTCCTATCATCCCAGATCTGCTCAAAACCAGATCACTAGTCCAAGTTCATCCGCTACACCTGGTCAAACCACCACTGTTCAAACCACTTCATTTCAGCCTACTAGTCCTCATCTTGCACATCATCCATTACCTCCAATCATGGCGGCCTGGTACGCACCTTTGGTGTTACCACCACCTTTAGCTCCTCTCCCAAACAAATATCAAGACAAAATCCCACACTTTACTGGAGAAGACACCACCACACCTCAACAGCATATAAGTAGAATGGCTGATGCTTATGAATACCTAGAGGTACAAGACGAGACTGTCAGAATGAGAATATTTGCTCAAAGTCTTGGTGGTGAACCTAAAGCATGGTTCAAAAGCCTAGCTCCAAACAACATCCATGATATCCCCGCACTACATCAAGTCTTCAGAAATAGGTGGGAAATCCGAAGAAACCCCATTCAAATCCTGTCAGAATATAACAGCCTAAAACGGGAAAATGGGGAAAGTGTCCAAGCTTACTGTACTAGGTTCAACAGTGTATATAACTCCCTTCCACCTCATTTCAAACCTCCACTTGGTTTAGCTTTGGAAAAATTTCCTGAGGGTTTTGATCCGGACATGACATATCATCTGAGAGATAAGGATCCCCCTACCTTGGAGGAAATGCAACAAATAGCCATAAAAGCAGATGCCAACTTAGCTGAAAAAAGGGCTAGAACTAGATCAGAAAGAAAAGTCACAATAGAGATGAAGTCTCCACTTCATCACCTTCCCTAGATCCCAGAATAGATGACTTAGTCAAATCCATGGCTAAAATGTGGGAAAAGATCAATGAAAAAGCTCTTGTTAGGGACAACCAACCAAACCCTCCAATCAGAAACCGAAACCAAAACTTTAGGAGGGAGCAGCCCCAAAACAGACCAAGGGATAATGACCAACAGATCAGGCCACCATTCAATGAAAACTATGTGGAAGAAGATGATAGGGACTCGGAACCTCTTGATGAACATCATTTAAACCTCATAGGGTCTGACAATGAGAGTGAGGTGTACCTCACCGAAGAAGAACAAGCGTTCTTTTCTCCTGATCAAGATGAGACCAATTATGAAGATCCCGATGACCCTGCCATAGAGTTTCAAAATGCTATTATAGAAGCCCACAGGCAATATGACCTTAGAAGCAAAAGAAACCAAGATAATGTCAAGAAAGGTAACTCTGATACTGCTAAAGCTCCAGATACCATCCTCAAAAAAGCATCAAGCAGTGACAAAATCAAGGTTGAAAAGGCTGATCAAAGCCAAGCTAAAGTTACCCAAACTAGTCCTCTCTCATATACTCCTGATACTTCTACAACGGTCACCAAAACAACTATGGAAAACAAAATCCCTAAACAAGGCCAACAAGCTCAGAACATAGACAAGGTCTCAGCTGAAAAAGCTGAAACAAACATATCTAAACTTCAAGTGCCTTTTAGCTTTGAAGGCGAAATCGCTAAAATCAAAATCACCATGCCTCTTACTGAACTCATTGCCCAAAACTCTTATAAATCCCAAGTACTAAAGGTCTTAAATCTAGGGAATGATGCAAACACTGTTAATCTCACTGATGACATTCCTGAAGTATTGTTTGGTCCAAAGATAGAGGGAAAATTTCAAGAAGGAGCTACTCTTCCATTTTACATTAGCCTAAACATTCACGACCAAATCCTCCACAATGCCATGCTATACTCCGGCGCATCTCATAATCTTATGCCGAAGGTAGTAATGGAAAGATTAGGCTTGGAAATCACAAGACCATACAAAGACTTGTATTCATTTGATTCAAGCAGAGTCCAATGCCTGGGTTTGATCAAAGACCTTTGCTTTAGTCTGGCCCAAATACCCGTGAAACATCTAATCATGGATATAGTAGTGGCAGACATTCCTCCCAAGTATGGGATGCTTCTATCTAGATCTTGGGGAGCCAAACTCCAGGGGAATATTCAACTGGACATGTCATATGCCACCATTCCTGTGTTTGGTCAGAACAGGATACTCTACCGCGAATCACACATGAAATACATGATTAGCAGCCAAGATAGGCCAGATAACATTCCAATGTGTTCCTTGCGCTCCGACTTAAACTCTTTCATTATGCATATTGATGTAAACATGGAGGAAGAGTCAGAAGAAGCTGATATAGACTTAGATCCACCACATCAGTTGTCCTTGGTACCTTATGATGAGCTGGACACTCAAAACTACCATGATCATGAACAACTGTGTCTTGAGGAAAGTAAGTTTCCCCTCTCCAAAGTGGGGTTAGAGCAAGAAGCACAAACTCTCATGTACTATCAAGCAAATTGCTCTAACTTTAATCAAACGCCAGCAGTAACTTGTGGAAATTTCTTCCGGGTAAAAGCTTTAGAAGACCTTCACATCATAAACCTATTTGGAACCCGGGAGAAAGGGAGTTTAATGTTTCTACCATACCTCAAATATTTACCATCATGTGACCCTCATACTGCAAATAAAACTTTGACCATAACCTCAGTAGCTCAACATTTTGAGAAAATGCCAAATAAAATTTTTATGGGCAAGGATGACAGTTATAATCCCGGCATACCTGAACTACTGAAATTGGCTCATATTTTGTCTTTTCATGAAGAACTTAGAAATGCTAAAATCAGGAATCTCATGCAAAATACTAGTTTCTACAGGAAAAAAAAGGGAAAACATTGTATCACTACCTTTTCCTCGAAGAACAACTTAAACAAAACAAACACAACAAACTGAAACAAACTGAAATGATCAAGGAGAAAACTAGTGGCCATAGAATCTGCTTTGATTTTAGGAATAATACTGCATCTCCATATAACAAAAATCATGTTTTTTCTACCCAAGATCATGATTCACCGATTAAAAGTGCTTTTAATCATGTGTTCTTACAAGATCATGTTTCAGGTCATAATCATAAGATTCCTTTGCAAAGTAGACAACTTAAAGATTTTTTCCAGTTTGCAGGTGGTAGATCTGATTTCAAGTTCAAAATTGCAAAACCACCCAATATCAGAAATCTGTTCATGAAGGCCATGTTCCCAGTTTTAAATTTCTGTGTTTTTGCATACCTTGATGATGTCACTATCTATTTCAAAAATTACCAAGAGTACATACATTACCTGAAGAAAGCATACAGTAAGGAAAGGAGTGGAAATCAGATATTCAGAGAGATACAGAGGGAGGATACTGGGTTGTTTAGAGATTCTTGCATGAATCCCTATGTCATGTTAGAGAGAGAAAATTTCCCAAATTTTTCTTTTCAAGAGTTAAGTGGGCCAAGAGTGAGAGGAGATCCTTACGAGGATAAGATGCTGAAATTCCGTCATTTCCAAGATTTTTGAGTTTGAAACACTTTCAGTCATTGTACATACCATTGTTTGAAATAGTGAAAAAATAGAAAAGTCAAAAACAGTAAAAAACAGAAAATAAGGCCAGTGAAGATAGAACAAAGGCCTCATGTTCCAAAAATAGTCTTTCGGAAAGCGAGCAAGTCTAAATGCCGCTACTAGTACTTCAATGTCTTGTTCAGCTATCTAGCCTAATCATAGCTGAGCATGTTTAAATTTATTGGCTGATAAGTTATTGAGTGTCAAGATAGTCAACATTGTGTAAGATTGACTTATCACAGAGCTTAGATTAGGGAGAGATTCTGGTTCCACATGCCTAAAACAGAACCAAAGAGAGAAGCGAGGGATGAAAAATACATTGTACATCTTAGCCCCGCTTGTCTAGTTTCCTTTGTTACAGAATAACATTTGTGTGCAGCTTGTCTTTTATGCCACAAATGCATGACAAATCAGACTGCCTAATCCGGATTTGATCATTTTTTTTTTGAATTTTTTTTTTTTGAATTTCATGTTGTAGATTAGAGAATGAAATCCTGTCAAACTGCTTAATCTTGACAATCGATCTAGTTTAGGTAGAGAAATGAAGGATTTCATCAGCTTAATCTGAACTCCTGGCAGATATAAGAGTAGAAATAGATAGGTTCATTTTGCACAAAGAAAAATATGCATTGTCAAAAGGCTGCTAGTTCAAATGCGCCAAAGAGAAGAAAAAATGTTAGGAAAGATAGTGGAGTAGGTAGAAGTATCGTTGATGTTAACCATGCTGTCATTTTTCAGAAATAACATCAAGAGAAGGGTAAATTTTGCGCCAATGGATAAGGCACTGGTCTTCATAAGCCAAAAATATGAATTCTGGACACCTCCTGACGAGGAGCTGCCCTCCCCAAATGGAGCCACTGTTAGCCATCAGTATTTTTACATGTTAGTGATGACTATATCTACAGCTGAGTTTTCTAGAAACTGATTTCCTTATGTCAATATGTCATCCAGAAAACCCTCCCAAAACTTTTTTTGCCCTTCTATCTATTCAGTCCACCTCTGGCGAAGTCAAAACCTCATGGTCACAAGCCTACCTAGCTTCAGCCTTCTTGATCTGCCCATCACCTTTAAAAGGCCAATCCACATTTGTTTCAAAAGTCTCCCCTATGTTAGGAAGTGGCGCTTTAAGACATTTCACCCTTGGCAATCATCAAAAAGCCAAAAAGCCTCCATCTGCTACAGGCCTACCATGACTGACCTCTTACTTTGCAAATGAAATTGACAAACAGCCCTAAGTCGCGCCACTCACATCCCCTAGATCTCAGCACTGCATAAAACCCAATCTCAAGCTGACTATTAGGTTTTTCACAGTGTTCTATGGTTTCTACAAAGGCAGGAAATATATTTCATCTCATGGAGTAAATGTTTGAGTTTACAGTTAGAGGAACAACTGCTTCTAAATGTAACTTGAGCCTGAGATATGTCTGCAAAACAGAAAGCTACTCATATGGACTTTACAGCTCTTTCCAGCATGAAAATCACAGTAAGAAAGGGACACCACTGTCTCAGCAAACTGGTAAATTGTCAAGGCCCAGAACCTCCTTCATTCACAAGCAGAGGGTTAGGGCGCCTCCTTCATCCATAAGCAGAGGGCGCGGGCCAGTATTGACTTAGAAGGTTGCAAAAGTCCAGGTTTGCCTTTACTGAAACAATGAAACAATATCTTCAGGTTTTATGAATGTAATTGATGATCATAACAGGAATGGAACTTGAAATATGCTAGCTCAAAGGAAAGAAGAGTCTGGTTTGATAAAGAAGGTCATCTGAAGCTTTCAAATCATGTAAATTGTTGAACTTTAGAAAGGCCTGTCATCAGTAAACATCCCAATCATAAGAAGCCTTTTTTGTCCAAGATCAAATGGAATAGATGCTGTTAACCAATGCCATTACACAGGCAGAAGGAAAGCCCTTGGTTTTTCAAAAAGCACTGACCTTCATAGTCACAAAGATTTTTTGTCAAGTAACAGGTCATGAGATGAACAAGCCAAATGATAAATATCTCAGTCACCCTTAGAACAGTGTCACTGTGGCTAGGGTTCCTTCTAAAACACAGTGATGCTTGCAAGTAGTGATGCCAAGATTGATGTTGTTCAAATGGTTTACTTACCACCACATTCAGAGAAAGGTTGTGTCAAACATAGTGGTAAAAAAGCCTTCGGATACCTTACCTGATGAAGAGCCTCCTCCATGTATGAGTAGATGGCCAAAGCCATTGCAAATTGCTGAAGCTGATTGATTTGAAATACAATAGAAGGATACAAAGAAATTGAATAAAAGTCATTGCACAGGTAATTGTTACTATTTATGAGGCAAAGGTACTGTTTTCCCTTTTCAAAGAACTGTCTGTTAGACAGTACCTGTGGTGGAAAAGAGAAAATATTGAACATATTATATATGCTATTGATGTCAAAACGGGGCAGTTTCCTTAAGGGAAGGAATCAAAAAACAATGCACGGTCACATGCCAAAAGTCCAGAAGGCGCTTTTCAAGAAAGCAGAGAATTATGATTTAAAGGGAAGTAACCAAAGGATAACACCAACGTTGTTAAAAACAATAGCATAGATAATATAGATATTGTTAAGCCCCTATATTAATAGTGTAGCCCCTTATTATGTTAGTGTAGCCCCCCTTATTGTTATTATTGTACCCCTGTAACCCCCATATTGTTATTATTGTGCCCTTACATTATTATTGTTAGGTCGGCTAGGATTACATTGTGGCCCCAATAGGATTATATTGTGCCCCCATGGACTCCTATATATAGAAGGAGGGTTTGTTAATTTGTATCATCCAAGAATTGTGCATTTATGTAATGTATTGGAGGTTGCCCCCTCGAAGTGGCTTATTTCTAAGGCGTTTATATCTCTTTTCTTCTACTTTTGAAGCTGGTTACACAACATTTGGTATCGGAGCTTTGGGATTCTAGGGTTTCGCTGCTCCAAACAGGTCATCGTGGCATTTTCGCTATAACTTTTTTTCTACGAAGCTTCAGAAGCTGAAATTTTTAGGGTGCGAAGCTGAAATCTTGAGGAAGGTTGTCTAAAAATTTCAGATCTTGGTTCGTAATATTTGAGGAGATATCATCTGTGGAAGTTAGGTATTTTTTCAGGCTCATAAACAGGTCATCGTGGAATTTGCGCTATAAAGTTTTTTGTACGAAGGTTCAGAGTCTGAAATTCATATGGTGCGAAGCTGAAATCCTGAGGAAATTCGTCAAAAAATTTTAGAGCTTGGTTCGCAATATTTTTGGAGATATGATCTGTGGAAGGTAGTGCTTTTTCAGGCTCCTGAATTTCATCTCAAAGAGGTGATCGTGGGAAAACTTCAATAACTCTCTCTCTGGGCATTGGATTGAAGTGCCGTAAAAAGTGGTCGCAAGTACACAGACTGAAGTTTTTTGGCTATCAATTTCAGAGACAAAGGAGAAAACAGTGACACGTGGCAAGTCGTACAAGTTCGCTCTACTAAACCAGTCCAGAATTAGGTCATTGTGGGAGATTGGACACAACTTTGTCTTGGAGAATCCAAATCAGGTCAGACCTGTGGCATTGGAAAGAAGCTTCAGAGATCTACTACAGGGCTGAATTTCAGATATCGAAGATTTTCAACTATAGAGATAATTCAATTTCAATATCGAGCTCCTAAAAGCTAGTAAAAGGTGTGTATTTTTTTTTTTCCGAATTGCATAAGTCTTGTTTGAAGAATCAAGTTGAATTGATTCCAAGGGCATCTTGTAGAATAGATATCAATATTGGATTCTAAAATGGCCCCTAAAAATAATTCAACACCCATCAAGCCTTCAGAAGGCTCTACCATGACTCAAGAAGATGAAGAATTGCAACATGATCTATCAAAATTACAAGAACAAGTGCAACAAATTTCACTCTCGCAAAGAGCAGCAAAAAATGAAATGGAAGTTTTAAAGAAAGGTGTGGAAGTGAAGATGGATGGTTTGAAGAAAGGCATGGAAGCTAAGATGGATGGCGTGGAAGTAAAGATGGAAGGTTTGAAGAAAGGCGTGGAAGCTAAAATGGATGGTGTGCAAGCTAAGATCACAAGAGTCAAAATGCCTCCAAAACGAGATCACAAGAGCGGTCCACATAAGAGATATGAGCCTATCTCCATAGAAGAAATCAATGCTCACCCATCAGTGCTTTTCAATTTCCATGAAGTAGGTTGTCTTGATTTCCGCCAGAGGATAGAAGAAGTCAAGAGTTTTTCACCACTTACACATTTGTGTGCTTTGAGATTCAAGGACAAACACTTCCAGTTGGCGGATCTTGATTTCAAAATCTCCCCAAGGTATGTATCCAAGGCTACCAAGATCCCGTATCATGGTGAAAAGTGGTTTAAACAAGCGCATCTTGATCTAGAGGATTATAAACCTTTCATCAAACCTGAACATAGGGAAACCATCACTGCTATTTTTCCTTTCTCCTATCTTCTTGACAGTTATGCTCCGCTGATGAAAGCCATAATGAGATATTTCACTTGTGAAGGGAGGTTTAGCCAAATTTTTGCCTATCATGTCCGCTTGTTGATGCATTTTACCAGAAGCAGGCAATTAAACCTTCCATAATTTTTGTCCAAAAGCATAGAGAAAATGGCAGCTACTGTCCAAAAGAAGGCTCCACCTCAGCAAATCCCTTCTCTCTTTCATCATTCCTTGATCAAGATTATCTTCTTACACCAGCCGGAGAAGAAAGGGGTTTCATGGGAT
The DNA here is from genome assembly GCA_034641835.2 of Pinus albicaulis. Lineage (NCBI taxonomy): Eukaryota > Viridiplantae > Streptophyta > Pinopsida > Pinales > Pinaceae > Pinus > Pinus albicaulis. Next base: position 794,881,611 of record CM076571.1, read on the forward strand.
TCATTCATTAGCCATGCAGATTTCGCCACTGTCCCTCCTGTTCATGTGTCTCCTACTCAGCCTGTCCATCGCCCAGTGCCTTTATCTAGTAGGCCTACCCCTAAAAAACTCAAGATGACCATTGGGCAGCCAAGTGAACAGGGAGAAGGAGAGGGCAGTGAACCACAGGGAGAAAAAGAAGGTAGTGAGCAGCAGCAGCCAGATTTTGAGGGACAGCAGCAGTTGGAGATTAGTGAGCAACAGCAGCCAGAGTTTGAAGATCAGCAGCAGCTACAGGTTGATGAACAACAGCAGCTACAGGTTGATGAACAGCAGCAAGTACCGGAAGAGGAACAACAGCAGACAGAAATTGAAGAGCAGCAGGTTGAGCAAACAATTGAAGCGCCTTTTGAGCCACAAGATGGACAGGATGTTGAGGAAGGACAGCAAGCTGAAGCTGCCTCCTTGATAGTGACCAAAACTGTTCCTAGAAAGAGGAAATTGCCCAAAATGACAACTTCTAGCTTGCCAAGGAGAAAAAGCGCCAGATTAGCTTTCAAAGGCAAAAGTAAAATTGGAGAAAGTGCAAAGCATGGAGGTGAATTAGCTATTATCCCTATCCAAAGTGATGATAGTGACAATGAGGCCCGCCTCCTTGAAAACCTCCTCATTCACAAAGAAGGGCAAATGGAGGTGTTACAAGAAGATCTTCAAAGGGCGAGGAATTTCAACCACTTCTTGGAGGTTGAAAACAAACAGATGAAGTATCATGCAGCCATTCATGAGGCAAGAGCGATCAAGTATAAGAAAGAAGCAGAAAAGGCGCAAGTAAGAATCGAAGAGCTCATTGGCGAGTTTGATGATGGAGAGGAGGAATACCAGCATAGGCGGAAGAGGCCTAGAACCATCGGGCTTAGAAGAGCCTTGGAGAAACAGAGAGCAGAAGAACAAGCTCAATTCGAAGCCTTTCCTCTCACTGCCCTCTTTGAGCAGGAAATTGAGGAAAACAAGGAAGCATGGCTTGAGAGAGCTAACCAGCATTTGGAATTAAAACTTGAGAGGGAAAATAGGGACCTGAGGCGAGGGAGAGAGAGTGACCTTTTCACTCAGAGCTAAATTCGCCACAAAGCGGAAATTAAAGGTGGCACAAGAGAATTAAGAAATTGAAGGAGAGATTTAGCACTTTAAGGAAGAAAAAGCACACGCCCTTGATATTTTGGCTTCAGCTGTGAGAATGTTTCTATGGACCCTTGAGGGTCATGCACACACCCTTGAGGCTGCTGAAACTTTTGCCCAGCTTTTTTGGGTTTTTGGCCAAAAACTCATAAATGCACCATTTCAGTTTGATGAGTCGTTAAGGGAGGAGGATGATACCGATGGATGCCATAATTCCATGAGCAGCTCTCCAGCGATTTTCAGGGCATTTGAAGATCATTCGCCCCCTCAAATTGGCGAAAAACAGCCTCATTTTGCACATTCTGCCCGCCATATCAGCAGCCTGCTATTTCCTGGGTTTTTGCACACAGGTGCAGTTTTGAGGGACTTTCAGAGATCGGATTGAGGTGATTCCACTTGCGTTGGAAAGAAGACACAGAGAGATTTCCAACGAGCCATCATGAGCCTCATTTCGACACCGGGACGGCTGCCATTTGCCTTCAACAAGTCAGGGGACCTTTTTCAGGCATAAATATGAAGTATTTTTGTAATTTTTGAACTTCAAAAATCTGCTTTTCCCAAATGTGCGTTAAGCTATTTTTATCATTGGGAAATGATGTAAAGTCAATATAATTTCCGTTTTTAGCAGTTTTTTAGATATTTTATGGGATATTTTGTGCCTTGGGCTTTGCAAAGCCTCAAGGACAAGTTTAGATATTTTGACTTGGCCAATGGAATAGCTAGTTGCTCCATGAGGTTTTCCTCCTTCAAGCCTATTTATTCCATGGTTCTCATTGTAAATCAGAGGCTGAACTTGAGAGAAGAATTAATGCATTGGTCATATGAGCTTTGAAGAATACACTTGAGTTATGATGTTTGGACTGCCTCTTGGATGCTTTTGAGGAATGTTGAAGGCTTGTTGATGGATTCCCTGACATGGTAGAATGGTATAGTGCTTCTTAATGTGTTTTGTCTTCTAGTTTTCACTCATAATTCATTTTTCTTGCTGCTATAGATCAGTAAAGATTGATTTTGAGACATGCCCATGGAGGCACCTCAAAATCCCCGAATCTTCATAGCTTGATGTTTTCTTCTCCCTTAGTTATGCTAAAGAATTCTTAGCTGCTCTTTAGTAACTTAAGGTATTGTTGCTAAGTTTTGTTCATAAGTTCTATGTATGTTGAGTAGGATGTATGGTTTGCCCTACCTACCTATCAGCTGCCCATAGTTCTGTCCATAAAACTTTCTCTTTGACTGATTTGTTGATCATCTTGTTGAACCAAGGAGGCCTAGTCCCGATCTAGCCCCTTGCCTAAAACTATGAAAACTTATTTGTCCAAGTGCCCAATGACTTAGAGACTATGTTTAGGCATTCCGGCATAGTTTATGAGTTGTTAGTTTGTCTCATGTGTTTTTCCCAAAGTCTGATAGCCTTTTCCCGAAGTTAGAGGGTCTTATACCTCTATGTATGGCTGGAATGTTTGATTTCTATGTATTGATTAGCTTATAGTTATTCCTAGCATGATCAATGGCTTTCTATTACATGTTTATGTCTGCTATTAACTAGTTTGCACTTGAAATCCCTTGTCTTTCACCAACTTATTTTCCATTTAATCCATTTTGCCCAGAGATCCCTTCTACTGTGAATCAAATCGGCCCTACAGCAGCTTTACATCATCACTTCATAGCTTCCTTGACCTGTTTGACCCCATAGCCCAATTTATCTACATCTTGTTATCCAGTTTATGTATTTGATTAGTTTCATCCCTCACAAACTTAAAAAACCAAAAAACCAAAAACATACTTCATAACTAGCCTAATATCAGAACATCGCAAGTAAACACACCGACATCTTTTACACTTATAGAGAGAGCCCTCTCTGAGTCCAGGAAGGCTAGGTCCTTGGGCTCCAAAGCTTGGTTTGATGTTACATCGTCATTTGGCTAGCCAATTGGCCAAATCACGGGACTCTAACAACCTTAAAAGGAAAAGCAAGGGAATGGTATGAAGCTCTCAAACCTCCTAGTTTATTTTCTTTAAAAGATTTTCATAAGGTATTTTATGAGCATTACAAAGAAGATTTTCCATATTTATCATTAGCTGATAATTGTTGTGATGAAGCTAAATATTTTATACATTACCTTAAAAATATTGATGAAGATTTTGGAAATTGGTTTCCTAAAGATTTATTAGAAGAAATCCAAACTTTCATTCTCAAGTTAAATGTTATAATAATCAAGAGGAGTTAAACAAAGATGAAATAGATCAGGAGATGAATCAAGATCCACAAATCCCCTCTGTATTAACAAATGATGTTTCATTTAATGTTTTGAATGGAGTTAAAGAAAATATTCAACCTCATGATCAATTTTTAGATAAAAAGAAAAAACAATTGTTATTTAAATCTAAGAATTCAGAGATTCCCACACCCCCCCCCCCAACTAAAGAAGAAATCAATTTGCTTCTAAACATGCAACCATCCTCAAAATATTTACATAATGAAGAAATTGTTTCTACTTCTTCTAATGTTGATGAATGTACAAAAGTTTTTATCCATGGAAGGAAAAAAGAACAATTTGATGCTCATGTTATTCTACCTTCCCAAAAAGGCCCATTGCTTGATATCACGCCTATTAAACAAAACAATGATTTTCAAACAGAATGCAACCAATCTAATCAAGATATATTAGGATTGTTGGAAGAAAAATCTTTTGATCCATTGTTTATAATTGATGACATTCCTTCTTCTGAAGATTTGCCTAAATATGATCAATATGATGATAATTATGTTCTCCCAATTCAAGATAATTTCCCAGAACAATCACTAGCTATTTTGAGGGATGAGATATTAGAACTTCATCTTGATGAGGATTTTCTAAGAGCTTTCTTTTTTCTTTTGAAATCAAGAAAATATTCTCCTAAACTGAAAATATGCGTTCTCAAGATAATTTCTGAAAATTATGAAAATGAAATCAAACTTTTGCATTCTCAAATTCAGTCATACAATTTCCGAAATCCTAAAGAATTCTTTGAAAATCTTCCTTCTCCAAAGCAAGAAGAAATTATAATATCTTTTAACTTGCATATTGAAGATGATTATTCTTTCAAACACAAGACCGGAGAAATAGTTTCATGGTCTAATATTCATAATTCAACTGAACAATTAGTCATTGAAGGCCTAGAAGTAAATACCATACATCATGCTTTTATTGATCCTATATTAGATTATATGGAGAATCTTTTTAGCCCAAATCTGCAAACATGTTTTCTCTATAAAGATCAAATACATCGAAAGTGGCCTTTACACATCATATCATTTATTATAAAGGCACATGATCATAATACACTTCCAATTTTGGTCACAAGCAATCAAGTTATCCATTTGTTTTTACAGCTACTTGATTGGCTTCATTGGCATTTTTGTATTACCTGATTCAATAAGATTTTAGTAGATTAGAGTAGGTAGATGAGTGCTAATAAGATCATAATTTTGAACATATTTTTTTTAGTTTTTAATTTTCAGCTAGTTTTTCATTAAGATTTAAAGCCAAGGATGAGGTCTTAAAGATGTTTAAGATCTATAAGTTGGTTTGAAAATTGTTGTGTGTTGTTTTGGTTTCAGATCAGAATTTAGTTTGCAGAAGACAAAAGGCACTTACTAAGATCATCAAAGGTCAAAGATAAAGGCTACTGATCTCAGAGTTCTTGGCATTTCACAAGGAAAAGCCATCCCTAAGTGGAGCCGATGTTAGCAACCTATAATATAGGGGTCATAATTTTGACTTAACTATTGATAATCTTGTAAATCTGTACATACTTTGCCTTCTGCAAGTTGTATTCACATATTTCATAAAAAATAAAAAATAAAATAAAAAATAGGGTAAAAAGTGCTAAAAGAATAATCAAAGGACTTAGAAAAAATAAAAGACCCCAAAAGGAAAAATGAAAGTGTGCAAGCATACATGCCACTACTTTTTACTTGTTCACTGTGGAAGAGTGTCAATAAATGCCATAGTCCATGATGAGTTAAATAGTTTAATCTTAACTTGTCATTTTTCAATTTTCCTTGTTATAGATAGGGAATAATGAGTTGTCATACAGTTTAATCATGACAATTTAGTAGTTAAGTAGAGAAATAAAGTGAATCTAATAGTTTAATCTAGATTCATGGATGAAATAAGTGTAGAATTAGATAGTTTTACTTGCTTTCAAAAAGAATAAATGCTATGAAGGTTGCTAGCTTAAATGCACCTACTACAAAGGAAGAAAAAAATGTTTGCATGATAAGATGGGTAGGTAGAAGAAGCTGAAAAGTCTCAATGTAAATATCATTCATCATGGGATGCAAAATAACTAACTTCCCTTTCCCATAGTCATGAAACATTCTAGACTATCACTCAGGAAGGCTCAAGGCATTTCCTTGACTTTTGTTGGGACCGGACCCAAGGCTTTATGACTGATCAGTTGAAAGTGTGAAATGTCTATATTAATCCCTTAATCACATCATTTACCATTCATGCACTCATTCCCTTGAATAATCCTAAGTAAAACTCCATTTATACTTAAAGGCATTTGTAATTCCTATTTAGCTAACTTCCTACATTATTTAAACACATTAAGCCCTTAAAATAACATTACATCATAAGTTAAGTGATAAGATCAATGCAAATTATATTTAAAACCTCACTTTACTTGTTATAAATATGTGTTTTGAGTATACCATGTCCTATTTTCATGTTAACTTTAACTTATATATTAACTGCCTATACAAATAACCTTTTCCTATTTTATAACTCCTTTTTATATAATAAACTTAAAAACCCACTTGATATAACTTAAGCCAAAGTTATTTATTCCCACATGTTTAAATAAAAACCCCCCTTATAACCCCTTTGGCTAAGTATTCTATATATATAAATATCCTGCCCCCTACGGTAGTTAAGTCATCTCGATTTAATTAACGATATAATAAAAAGATATGAAAAATCTTTAAACATATGCTATATATGTTTTAAACAAAAAAAATCGATGTTTAATTTAAACTGAACTTGTAAACCCATTCCCTTGTATATTTCCCTTCCCCGACCCCCTAACCTTGGTTAAAATCTTGATTAACCTTCCCGATCAACCTTTCCATTGGAAAAAGCCACTTTTATATATAAATTCCATCAAAAGGCTTGTTCCCATCGGGATTCAATCTAGACCCTTCGATCCCCAAATCCCTTTTGATCCAATGAATGAAAATCAAAGCGACTGATCAATACATTTTTACTCCTCCCCATCGCGTTATTTTTAACCATGAGATTTTCCCTTACTCCCAAGATCTACGGCCTATATTGAACCCGATAATTGACTTTTCCCCACACTTTCCCTTTTAATCCCGATCGTTTTCTCCCCAAAGCCAGATTCGACGGCGATAATCCATTTTCGCGCTCACAAAGTAATCGATGGATGTTTTGTAAAATTCGCAAGAAATGGGTGGTTTATCCAAACCACCCCACGTTGATGTGTCATGATTCTATTGCATCGCATTCGAAAAGCGTATTACCACTTACCACCATAGAACAACATGAATACCATTGTCGGTATTCGAAAACCACTCCCTCTTAACCTTTGTTTAATGTAACTTAACTATAGGTTATACTATGGTTTAATACATTAAAGTCTAATGTTTTCATAATTTTTCACCGATTCGCGCTTTAAACTTGTGAAACCTTCGCAAAGCCTATTTTTGTCTTATTTTCACCATTGTGTGCCATTACACCCTGAGAGCCTGTTTAGAGCCCTTTTCACCATTTTCAAACCTAACAGTGCCATTTTCGAGCTAGTTGCCATTTTAAGAGCCATTTCCTCTGAAATTCATCCTTAGCGAATCTCCATGACTTTTTCCAACTGAATAAAACTGAATTGAAGACTGTTACAGACCAAAAAGCCCTGTCTTCGACTGTGAACCTTTTTAAAGCCAATTTGCTCAATTTTCACAGTTTAGAGATTAAAATCACAGATCTGAACAACTAAAAGCTCTAAATTACCTTGATATTCCCTATTTTCAATCAAACCAATCCAGAAAACCTAATTGAGCAAAAAAATTCCAAAAATAAAGCCATCCTTTGCCTACATTACTTAGTTTCATCTCTGTTAAAGTGAATAACTCCTACAAACAATCTAATCTTGCAGTAGTTCCCCAAAATGCCTAAAAAATAGAGTTAAACCTTGACAGACTGATCTCATTCCACAGGTCTTTCAAAAATCCTACAATCACCTCCATGCAGACCTAGATTTCATTAACAAATTTTTTGATTTTTGCAGGTTACTATCAGAATATGGATTTGGACCAACAATTTCAATACTAGTTGACAAAATTGTTTGCTCCAAATTCTCATATTTCAACTCAATATCTTCATTCAAAAAATAGTTTGTATGCAAATTCAGAGAGATATTAGAATGATGAAATGTGCACAGTGAATGGTAAAAGTGAAATGAGAATTTACAGTGATAGTAAAAGCATAATAGTTAAAGAGTATCAGTGGTTAAAGTGTATCAGGTAAAAGTCAAAGTGAGTTAAAATGAAGTTACAGAGCAGTCAAAGGTAGACAGTAAAAGTAAATACAGAGGAAATAAAATGGTAAAAATAAATTAAAATACTTTCACCAACATTGAATTTTGTCTAAAGTGAAAGTAAAACAGTCAAAAGAACAAAAAAGTGAAAAGATGAAAAACACAACAAGAAGGAACATTTTTGCAGAAATTTCATGTTTTAGTCATTGTTTTGCAGAAACTATTGTGATCAATCCAAGATGAAATTTGCAAAACTGAAAGATTTTTATGTTACTAAGAGGACCATATACAAAAACCTCTCTCACTTTTCTAATAGCTATTATGGTTTTGGAAATATTAAACAATGTTGGAAAGCACTTTTTGCAGAAAATTCCAGTTAAGTCATCATTTTGCAGAGAAGTTTGTGGCCAATCCGAAATACATCATACAAAACTAAGGGAGGTTTTTGTTCCTACAAGACTCATATACAAGAACCTATCTCAATTTTATCACAGTGATTTCAGAATCAGAGATACATGCACATATTTACAGGCTATTTTTCAGACTCTATAAAACTCTATTTTACACATATTTTTGCAGAGCCTATTGTGCACATCTGGAGAGGAATTTTAGGAAACTGAAATGGGTTTATCTCACCCACATATTATTCCACAATAACCTCTTTCACTTTTTACATATCTATTACAGATTGAGAAATACAAAGATATCATTAGACCCCAAGTTTGTAGAATTGTTGGAACAGAATGCACAAAGAAAGGAAGGAGTTAGTGACTTGGATGCCTCATCATCAATTAAGAGTTGGATAAAATTAGAATTATCCTCTTTGTCATCACCTATCCATAAAAAATAGTTCCAAATAGATGCATTAGTTTGAGTGTCCTTTACTTAAGTTCTATTTATGTAAAAAACTTGGAGAGATTTGTGAACTAATCTTGATATTTTTTCAAGATATTTTAGTTTAGAATTTGTATAAATACTTCACTCTTGGAAGTATTTTTGTGTGGAATAAAATTTCTCAAGACAACTATAGTCTTTTTGTTGTACATATTGTAGTTGGTGAGTCAATTAGCGAAGCAGCAGACTAGAAATGAGATTAGAGACATCATAGCTAAGGATTCTCGTGGTGATAAGATAAGTCTCGTTTTTCCCTGTTTTCAGTGTATTTCTTTTAAAAGTTTACATTCAGTCATATTATGTGTTTCTATTCAGTAATGATCAATTAAGGAGAAATTAAACATGATTAGTGATAATAAGCTCCTTGTTTTAAACTTGTTGGCATTTTTACGTTTTCTACTTGATAACCAAACCATAGAATTCTTAATTGCTCTAGGTCCCAGTTAGATCCCCTTCTTCAATCTTCTTATATGTAGCTTAAGGATTCTTAAGTTCCCTTTTTCTTAGATCCCACCCACTCCATCAAATAAAGCCTATGTAAAACCTTACAAGGTCACCTATCTTGCCCGTAGCACATTTGCATCTCTAAGCCTTATTTCTTAGTTTTGCCTGCCTAGAGAGTTGACTCCATTGCCCAATGTTCTGGTAGATCCTTCTGGTTTACCTTGAAATATCTTTATTCCCACCACACTTGTAAAACAAGTCCTATTTCTCACTCATAGCTAGCCTAAAAATCTTTACCAAAACAAAGCTAAATCTTAGGGAGAGATCCCTCTCCGGAACTCAGGAAGGCTAGATCCTGAATTCTAAAAGTGGTTCTTTGTTACCTCTAGTAAGTTACAAAGTTTTAAATATTTCTGATAGAAAATTTACTAGAGTGATAACATATTGGTGACTCCGCTGGGGAAGACTAACCTTTTTATTTAGAAATATTTTACAGGTTCAAATCTAATCTATGATGGTGGACATTAATAAGACACACAAAGGTTAAAATCATCCACCTGACGACTCCAAATCATTTTCACAATCAAGACTGCACTGGAGGAATGAACCTGGAAGAACAATATGGAAAGATCAAGCTTTCAACTTGGATCCTAATCCAAGACATTATTTTCTTTCTCGTTAAGAAAATTTTTCAATATGTATTGTATTTTATATAAGGATCTAACTTGGTTTTAAAGATACTGTGGCCTTTCATTATGGCTGATTTTCAAGATGATCCAAGAATAAAATGAAGATATGCTCCCATGAGCAGAGATCACATTCCTAGATTTCCACACAAACTACCAAAGGTAAATTGGAGTGAAAATTTTCCTATGTTTCAAGATGAGAACATTGATGATCCTTTACTACATCTCATTAAATTTCATATACACTCATCAAGATTTAAGGGTGATTGGCATGAGGATTGCCTCATGAAAATATTCATGGTAACCTTAAAAGGAAAAGCAAGGGAATGGTATGAAACTCTCAAACCTGCTAGTTTATTTTCTTTAAAATATTTTCATAAGGTATTTTATGAGCATTATAAAGAAGATTTTCCATCTTTATCATTAGCTAAAAATTGTCGTGATGAAGCTGAAGATCTTATACATTACCTTAAAAATATTGATGAAGATTTTGGAAATTAGTTTCCTGAAGATTTATTAGAAGAAATCCAGAACTTTCATTCTCATGTTAAATGTCATAATAATCAAGAGGAGTTAAACAAAGATGAAATAGATCGAGAGATGAATCAAGATCCACAAAACCCCTCTGTATTAACAAATGATGTTTCATTTAATGTTTTGAATGGAGTTAAAGAAAATATTCAACCTCATGATCAATTTTTAGATAAGAGAAAAAAACAATTGTTATTCAAATCTAAGAATTCAGAGATTCCCACTCCCCTCACCGAAGAAGAAATCAATTTGCTTCTAAACATGCAACCATCCTCAAAATATTTACATAATGAAGAAATTGTTTCTACTTCTTCTAATGTTGATGAATGTAAAAAAGTTTTTATCCATGATGGGACAGAAGACCAAGTTGATGCTCATGTTATTCTACCTTCCCAAAAAGGCCCATTGCTTGATATCGCGCCTATTAAACAAAACAATGATTTTCAAACAGAATGCTACCAATCTAATCAAGATATATTAGGATTGTTGGAAGAAAAATCTACTGATCCATTGTTTATAATTGATGACATTCCCTCTTCTGAAGATTTTCCTAAATATGATCAGTATGATGATAATTATGTTCTCCCATTTCAAGATAATTTCCCAGAACAATCACTAGCTATTTTGAGGGATGAGATATTAGAACTTCAGCTTGATGAGGATTTTCTAAGAGCTTTTTTTCTTATTTTGAAATCAAGAAAATATTCTCCTAAACTGAAAATATGTGTTCTCAAGATCATTTCTGAAAATTATGAAAATGAAATCAAACTTTTGCATTCTCAAATTCAGTCATACAATTTCTGAAATCCTAAAGAATTCTTTGAAAATATTCCTTCTCCAAAGCAAGAAGAAATTATAATATCTTTTGACTTGCATATTGAAGATGATTATTCTTTCAAACACAAGACTAAAGAAATAGTTTCATGGTCTAATATTCATAATTCAACTGAAAAATTAGTCATTGAAGGCCTAGAAGTAAATAACATACATAATGTTTTTATTGATCCTATATCAAATTATATGGAGAATATTTTTAGCCCAAATCTGCAAACATGTTTTCTTTATAAAGATCAAATACATCAAAAGTGGCCTTTACACATCATATCATTTATTATAAAGGCACATGATCATAATATACTTCCAATTTTGGTCACAAGCAATTAAGTTATCCATTTATTTTTACAACTACTTGATTGGCTTCATTGGCATTTTTGTATTACCTGATTCATTAAGATTCTAGTAGATTAGAGTAGGTAGATGAGTGCTAATAAGCTCATAATTTTGAAAATATTTTTTTTAATTTTTAATTTTCAGCTAGCTTTTCATTAATATTTAAAGCCAAGGATGAGGTCCTAAAGATGTTTAAGATCTATAAGTTGGTTTGAAAATTGTTGTGTGTTGTTTTAGTTTCAGATCAAAATTCAGTTTGAAGAAGACAGAAGACACTTACTAAGATCATCAAAGGTCAAAGATAAAGGCTACTGATCTCAGAGTTCTTGTCATTTCACAAGGAAAAGCCATCCCCAAGTGAAGCCGATGTTAGCAACCTATAATATAGGGGTCATAATTTTGACTTGACTATTGATAATCTTATAAATCTATACATACTTTGCCTTCTGCAAGTTGTATTCACATATTTCGTAAAAATTAAAAAATAAAATAAAAAAGAGGGTAAAATGTCCTAAAAGAATAATCAAAGGACTTAGAAAAAAAAGACCCCAAAAGAAAAAATGAAAGTGTGCAAGCATACATGCCACTACCTTTTACTTTTTGACTGTGGCAGAGTGTCAATAAATGCCATAGTCCATGATGAGTTAAATAGTTTAATCTTAACTTGTCATTTTTCAATTTTCCTTATTATAGATAGAGAATAATGAGTTGTCATACAGTTTAATCATGATAATTCAATAGTTAGGTAGAGAAATAAAGTGAATCCAACAGTTTAATCTGGGTTCATGGATGAAATAAGTGTAGAATTAGATAGTTTTACTTGCTTTCAAAAAAAATAAATGCTGTGAAGGTTGCTAGCTTAAATGCACCTACTACAAAGGAAGAAAAAAATGTTAGCATGATAAGATGGGTAGGTAGAAGAAGGTGAAAAGTCTCAATATAATTATCATTCATCATGGGCTACAAAATAACTAACTTCCCTTTCCCATAGTCATGAAACATTCTAGACTATCAGTCAGAAAGGCTCAAGGCATTTCCTTGACTTTTGTTGGGACCGGACCCAAGACTCTATGACTGATCAATTGAAAGTGTGAAATGTCTATATTAATACCTTAATCACATCATTTACCATTAATGCACTCATTCCCTTGAATAATCCTAAGTAAAACTCCATTTTTACTTAAAGGCATTTTTATTTCCTATTTAGCTAACTTTGTACATCATTTAAACACATTAAGCCCTCAAAATAACATTACATCATAAGTTAAGTGATAAAATCAATGCAAATTATCTTTAAAACCTCACTTTACTTGTTATAAATATGTGTTTTGAGTATACCATGTCCTATTTTCATATTAACTTTAACTTATATATTAACTCCATATAAAATAACCTTTTCCTATTTTATAACTCCTTTTTATATAATAAACCAAAAAACCCACTTAATATAACTTAAGCCAAAGTTATTTATTCCCACATGTTTAAATAAAAACCCCCCTTATAACCCCTTTGGCTAAGTATTCTATATATATAAATATCCCGCCCCCTATGGTAATTAAGTCATTTCGATTTAATTAACAATATAATAAAAAAGATATGAAAAACATTTAAACGTATGTTATATATGTTTTAAACAAAAAATATCGAAGTTTAATTTAAACTAAACTTCTAAACCCATTCCCTTGTATATTTCCCTTCCCTGGCCCCCTAACCTTGGTTAAAATCTTGATTAACCTTCCCGATCACCCTTTCCCTTGGAAAAAGCCACTTTTATATATAAATCCCATCAAAAGGCATGTTCCCATTGGGATTAAATCTAGACCATTCGATCCCTAAATCCCTTTTGATCCAACGAATGAAAATCAAAGCGACTGATCAATACATTTTTACTCCTCCCCATCGTGCTATTTTTAACCGCCAGATTTTCTTTTACTCCCAAGATCTACGGCCTATATTGAACACGATAATTGGCTTTTCCCCGCACTTTCCCTTTTAATCCCGATCGTTCACTCCCCAAAGCCAGATCCGACGACGATAATGCATTTTCACGCTCACAAAGTAATCGATGGATGTTTTGTAAAAGTAACATGAAATGGGTGGTTTATCCAAACCACCCCGCGTCGACGTGTCACGATTCTATTACATCGTGTTCGAAAAGCATATTACCGCTTAGCACCGTTGAGCCACGTGAATACCACCGTCGGTATTCCAAAACCACTCCCGCTTAACCTTTGTTTAATGTAACTTAACTATAGATTATACTATGGTTTAATACATTAAAGTCTAATGTTTTCATAATTTTTCACCTATTCGCGCTTTAAACTAGTGAAGCCTTCGCAGAGCCTATTTTCGTCTTATTTTCACCATTGTGCGCCATTACACCCTGAGAGCCTGCGTAGAGCCCTTTTCACCATTTTCAAACCTAACAGTGCCATTTTCGAGCCAGTTGGAATTTTAAGAGCCATTTCCTTCGAAATTCATCCTTAGAGAATCTCCATGACTTTTTCCAACTGAATACAACTGAATTGAAGATTGTTACAGACCAAAAAGCCCTGTCTTCGACTGTGAACCTTTTTAAAGCCAATTTCCTCAATTTTCACATTTTAGAGATTAAAGTCAAGGATCTGAACAACTAAAACCTTTTAATTACCTTGATATTCCCCTTTTTCAATCAAACCAATTCAGAAAACCTAATTGAGAAAAAAAATGCCAAAAATAGAGCCATCCTTTGCCTACATTACTTAGTTTCATCTTTGTTAAAGTGAATAACTCCTGCAAACAATCTAATATTGCAGTAGTTCCCCAAAATTCCTAAAAAATAGAGTTAAACCTTCACAAACTGATATCATTCCATAGGTATTTCAAAAAGCCTACAATCACCTCCTTGCAGACCTAGATTTCATTAACAATTTTTTTTATTTTTGCAGGTTACTATCAGAATATGGATTTGGACCAACAGTTTCAATACTATTTGACAAAATTGTTTGCTCCAAATTCTCAGATTTTAACTCAATATCTTCATTCAACAAACAATTTGTATTCAAATTCAGAGAGAGATTAGAATGATGGAATGTGCACAGTGAATGGTAAAAGTGAAATGAGAATTTACAGGGATAGTAAAAGCATAACAGTTAAAGAGTATTAGTGGTTAAAGTGTATCAGGTAAAAGTCAGAGTGAAAGCTAAAATGAAGTTACAGAGCAGTCAAAGGTAAACAGTAAAAGTAAATACAGAGGCAGTAAAATGGTAAAAAGAAATTAAAATACTTTCACCAACATTGAAGTTTGTCTAAAGTGAAAGTAAAACAGTTAAAAGAAAAAAAAAGTGAAAAGATGAAAAACACAACAAGAAGGAACATTTTTGCAGCGATTTCATGTTTTAGTCATTGTTTTGCAGAAACTATTGTGATCAATCGAAGATGAATTTTGCAAAACTGAAGGAGGTTTATGTTCCTAAGAGGACCATATACAAAAACCTCTCTCACTTTTCTAACATTTATTATGGTTTATGGAAATAATAAACAATGTTGGAAAGCACTTTTTGCAGAAAATTCCAGTTAAGTCATCATTTTGCAGAGAAGATTGTGGCCAATCTGAAATACATCATACAAAACTAAGGGAGGTTTTTGTTCCTAAGAGACCCATATACAAAAACCTATCTCACTTTTTTCACAGTGATTTCAGAATCATAGATACATGCACATGTTTATAGGCTATTTTTCAGACTCTGTAAAACTCTGTTTTACACATATTTTTGCAGAGCCTATTGTGCACAGCTCGAGAGGAATTTTAGGAAAATGAAAGGAGTATATCTCACGAACATATTAGTCCACAATAAAATCTTTCACTTTTTACATATCTATTAAGGATTGAGAAATAAAAAGATATCATTAGACCCCAAGTTTGTAGAATTGTTGGAGCAGAATGCATAAAGAAAGGAAGCAGTTAGTGACGTGGATGCCTCATCATCAATTAAGAGTTGGATCAAATTTGAATTATCCTCTTTTTCATCACCTATCCATAACAAATAGTGCCAAATAGATGCATTAGTTTGAGTTTCCTTTACTTAAGTTCTATTTATGTAAAACAGATGGAGAGATTTGTGAATTAGTCTTGATATTTTTTCAAGATATTTCAGTTTAGAATTTGTATAAATACTTCACTCTTGGAAGTATTTTTGTGTGGAATAAAATTTCTCAAGACAGATATAGTCTTTTTTCTAGACATATTGAATTTGGTGAGTCAATTAGCGAAGCAGCAGACTGGAAACGAGATTAGAGACATCATAGCTAAGGATTCTCGTGGTGATAAGATAAGTGTCATTTTTTCCTATTTTCAGTGTATTTCTTTTAAAAGTTTACATTCATTCATATTATTTGTTTCTATTCTGTAATGATCAATTAAGGAGAAATTAAACTGGATTATTTATAATAAGCTCCCTCTTTTAAACTTGTTGGCATTTTGATGTTTTCTACTCGATAACTGGACCATAGAATTCTTAATTTCTCTAGGTCCCAGTTAGATCCCCTTCTTCAATCTTCTTATCTATAGCTTAAGGATTCTTAAGTGCCCTTTTGCTCAGATCCCGCCCACTTCCATCAAATCAAGCCTATGTAAAACCTTACAAGGTCACCTATCCTGCCCTTAGGACATTTGCATCTCTAAGCCTTATTTCTCAGTTTTGCCTACCTAGAGAGTTGACAACATTGCCCAATGTTCTGGTAGATCCATCTGGTTTACCTTGAAATCTCTTTATTCCCACCACACTTCTAAAACAAGTCCTATTTCTCACTCATAACTAGCCTAAAACCCTTTACCAAAACAAAGTTAAATCTTAAGGAAAGATCCCTCTCTGGAACTCAGGAAGGCTAGATCCTAAATTCTAAAAGTGGTTCTTGGTTACCTCTAGTAAGTTACAAATTTTTAAATATTTCTAATAGAAAATTTAATAGAGTGATAACATATTGGCGACTCTGCTAGGGAAGACTAACCTTTTTCTTCAGAAATATTTTACAGGTTCAAATCTGATCTATGATGGTGGACAGTGATCAGAGACACAAAGGTTAAAATCATCCACCTGGTGACTCCAAATCCATTTCACAATCAAGACTCCACTGGAGGAATGAACCTGGAAGAACAATATGGAAAGATCAGGCTTTCAACTTGGATCTTAATCCAAGACATTATGTTCTTTCTCGTTAAGAACATTTTTCAATATGTATTGTATTTTATATAAGGATCTAACTTGGTTGTATAGATATCATGGCCTTTCATTATGGCTGATTTTCAAGATGATCCAAGAATAAAATGAAGTTATGCTCCCATGAGCAGAGGTCACATACCTAGATTTCCACACAAACTATGAAAGGTAAATTGGAGTGAAAATCTGCTTATGTTTCAAGATGAGAACATTGATGATCCTTTACTACATCTCATTAAATTTCATATACACTCATCAAGATTGAAGGGTGATTGGCATCGGGATTGCCTCATGAAAATATTCATGGTAACCTTAAAAGGAAAAGCAAGGGAATGGTATGAAGCTCTCAAACCTGGTAGTTTAATTTCTTTAAAAGATTTTCATAAGGTATTTTATGAGCATTACAAAGAAGATTTTCCATCTTTATCATTAGCTGAAAATTGTTGTGATGAAGTTGAAGATCTTATACATTACCTTAAAAATATTGATGAAGATTTTGGAAATTGGTTTCCTGAAGATTTATTAGAAGAAGTCCAAAACTTTCATTCTCAAGTTAAATATCATAATAATCAAGAGGAGTTAAACAAAGATGAAATAAGTCAGGAGATAAATCAAGATCCACAAAACCCCTCTGTATTAACAAATGATATTTCATTTAATGTTTTGAATGAAGTTAAAGAAAATAATCAACCTCATGATCAATTTTTAGATAAGAGAAAAAACAATTGTCATTCCAATCTAAGAATTCAGAGATTCCCACCCCCCCTCACCGAAGAAGAAATCAATTTTCTTCTAAACATGCAACCATCCTTAAAATATTTACATAATGAAGAAATTGTTTCTACTTCTTCTAATGTTGATGAATGTACAAAAATTTTTATCCATGAAGGGACAAAAGAACAAGTTGATGCTCATGTTATTCTACCTTCCCAAAAAGGCCCATTGCTTGATATCACGCCTATTGAACAAAACAATGATTTTCAAACAGAATGCAACCAATCTAATCAAGATATATTAGGATTGTTGGAAGAAAAATCTGTTGATCCATTATTTATAATTGATGACATTCCTTCTTCTGAATATTTGCCTAATATGATCAATATGATGATAATTATGTTCTCCCAATTCAAGATAATTTCCCAGAACAATCACTAGCTATTTTGAGGGATGAGATATTAGAACTTCAGCTTGATGAGAATTTTCTAAGAGCTTTCTTTCTTCTTTTGAAATCGAGAAAATATTCTCATAAACTGAAAAATATGTGTTCTCAAGATAGTTTCTGAAAATTATGAAAATGAAATCAAACTTTTGCATTCTCAAATTTAGTCATACAATTTCCAAAATCCTTAAGAATTCTTTGAAAATATTCCTTCTCCAAAGCAAGAAGAAATTATAATATCTTTTGACTTGCATATTGAAGGTGATTATTCTTTCAAACACAAGACTGAAGAAATAGTTTCATGGTCTAATATTCATAATTCAACTGAACAATTAGTCATTGAAGGCCTAGAAGTAAATAACATACATTGTGCTTTTATTGATCCTATATTAGATTATATGGAGAATCCTTTTAGCCCAAATCTGCAAACATGTTTTCTCTATAAAGATCAAATATATCAAAAGTGGCCTTTACACATGATATCATTTATTATAAAGGCACATGATCATAATATACTTCCAATTTTGGTCACAAGCAATCAAGTTATCCATTTATTTTTATAGCTACTTGATTGGCTTCATTGGCATTTTTGTATTACCTGATTCCCCTTCCTTTCAAACCCTGCTTATAACCACTTTCGCTGCCCGAAAAATTAGCCTACATCACCCCGCTGGCCCACTTCCCACTATTTCCACCGCCAACCAATCTCCACCCGCCACCTGTGTTCGACTACCAACATGCTTCCCCTGTCGGGCTCCACCAGCACCATAGATATCATCACTTGAGATCTAATGGTTCACCAATCATATCGCGCAAAAATTGCTGCTGAGGTTTAACGCCTCTTTTACATGTGAAATGGGCGGTTTCGTCCAGGACA
Organism: Pinus albicaulis; assembly: GCA_034641835.2. Taxonomy (NCBI): domain Eukaryota; kingdom Viridiplantae; phylum Streptophyta; class Pinopsida; order Pinales; family Pinaceae; genus Pinus; species Pinus albicaulis. Next base: position 794,900,262 of record CM076571.1, read on the forward strand.
TGTGGTGGTCACTGAGTGGAATTGCGTTCCTCCGCCCTTAAACCACTTACCACTAATAAACCACGTGATAACCACCTAGTTTTCACCTAAACCACCTTCTTTTGTTTTCATGCCATAATTCAAATTTAGTCCTCTTATCGCCTAGTTCCACTCATGGAACCCTTCCCTTGCATTCTCCCATTCCTTTGCAGATCACCCCTGACGCCTCATAACCCTGAAAAAGAGTTTTTTCCATCCCCGTAGGTTTTTATGTTAAGGTCTGTTTGTATGTTGCAGGTTTAATGGAGGTAATGCCCACAAAGGCATTACCATGATCGGAATTTCCTCTGGATGACGATGCATAAGGAAAAATTTACATTAAAGGCCAAAGGGGTTGTATAAAGGTTCAAACCCTCGATGAATCATGATCATCAATGGGTTATGAAAACCTCCAGTGCATAAATAAAGCCTCCCTGCACATAAAGGAAAAATACAATAGAGCATCAATGAAGACATGAAGAACATAAAGCTTTTTGAGGGCTAATTCGAGATCAAAGATGAATTAAAAGTATTAGGACTTCAAACATTGATTGAAGATAAAAGTCAAAGGCTTAAAAGCATAAAGGATTAATCAATAAAATAGTTGTTAAAATAGAAACAAAGATAAAGGCAATAAGACATAATATTAAAGACAAATCAAAGTTAAAGGCCTATTACTAAGTTTAATGGTTAAACAAAGATAAATTCATCCAGTGGCAGCCTCAAATAACTCAACAGGAGTAGTTATTTCTCCAAAAAGATCTAATTGACACCTAGCTTGCTTTTTGTCCATAAAGGAAATTGGTAGTTATTACACCCTCAGAAGATATTTTTATCTGTCAAGGCAATTATTGTAAAAGATAAATGTAGGCTTCAAAGTCAAAATTTTAACCTACCTTTCCTCAAAAGTTAAGACAGAGTTATTAAAACAGAGAAGTAGTTGCACATGTTCCCACCTTATGCCTTACATGGTTTTCAAGGTTAGGAATGTATTTACTCTGTAGTTAATAACACTTGAACCTTAGAAAAGTTCCACCTCCTCATTTTCAGCATAAATACTACATCTAAACTCTTTTTATTGTTGTGATTTGATGACTCTTTGAAGTAATACATAGTCTCTTGGAATTTGAAGGAAAAATGATGTCTTGGATCTTCTGGATGCCCTGATTTGTTTGTTGATGGAGGAGGCTAGATCACTAGATCCCTGAGCTTGGTTGTTGGTGAAGTGCTTCTATTTGTTATTTTATTTCCTATTTTAATTATGTTTCCATCTTTCTCTGTTACAGTAGAGTAAAATTTTTAGGCTAAGAAATGTCTTCTGAAAGCACCTTAGTTCTTTTTACTCTTCACTGTCTAAATGTTTTCTTCTGTAAGGTCTAATTGGAGGATTCTTAATTGCCCTCTAGTTCCATCTATCTTGTTATTTTAGAAATGATTCAATAGAGTATAACCAAGGAGTTTATCTTCTAGTAAGTCCATGCTCCTTTGAGTACGGCTTGAGAGGTTGTTTTTAGAAATGATTTCAATAGAGTGATACCAGGAAATTAAGTGGTAAGTCCATGCTCTTTGAGTAAAACTTGAGAACTATTTATGAAACTTCTTTAAAGTATTATTAATGGAGTCTAAACCAGGGAAGTCTATGGTTTTCCTTGTCCTCTGGTCTACCTCTAAAAATTTGCTTTGAATATCCTTAGAGAGTTAGTCAAAAGCAGATTAGATTATTTATGTTTGATCTTCGGCTGCTCTTACTATTTTTCTTATATGTTTTCTTATCTGAAAGTAGTCTTTGATTGATGGATTGTTGTCTGAAAGGTTTTCTTATTAAAATTTTGTCCAAAGAAGTCTATGGTTTTCCCTATCCTTTGGCTTACTTCAAAACAAATTCCTTGAAAGATGTTTCGTGTTTAAAGTACATGATAAAGAGTTCTTAATTTCTCTTTGTCCTACTTTTCATTCTTCTCCTTAATGTTCACCTCATTATTCCAAAAACCTTGAAGATATACTAGCCAAGTTAGATTTTCCCTATGATACTCCCCGATCCTTTTATAAACTTATCATGACTTCCATATGACTCCATTGCCCAATGACTTAGAGATTTCCCATTCTACCTATGTTCCTTGATCATTATGTCCGACCAAAACAATCAAACAAACCTTGCACTTAATAACTAGCCTAAAATAAACCTTTAGAAGAAAACAAGCCCACGTCCTTTGTAAAATAACCTGAGAGATCCCTGTATGAGCCTAGGAAGGCTAGGTCCTAGAGTTGTAAAGCTTGGTTCCATGTTACCTTGTCATTTGGTATGCCAATCTATCAAATCACAGGACCATAACAGTATAACCCAAGTTCATTTTTGGAGAAGATAATTTTGATGGTGATAGGTGGAAGCCCTCCTTCCCTTTGTTTGTATTTATTGGAGCAGCGCAGGAAGCTAATAGTGGGAATAAGTCCCAAAGTAGTTGAGGAGAAGTGGTGGGAAAGAAGACTTAAAGTGTTTTGGCCTTGAAGGAAAAATGATCAGCTAGTGAGTGTGAATACCTTATGTGTTGGTTTTGTATCAACCTATGATCATCTATATGGAATATTAAATAGCTAAGTTCAGTGACCTAAAGGACCAGTATCATTAATAGAGGCAGTGCTGCTGAACGAGAGTAAATGACCCACAATGTGATTAAGATACGACAAAGAAATTGTGATTGTGCTGCTACGTCAACTAGATCATCAATGTATCTTGTTCTTGTATCTTTGTACTAGTGGATGTATAGGGGCCATTATCCCTAGTAAAAGAGCCCTAGACTATTCTATTATTAGTTGATTAATATAACCAAGTTTTTTTTTATTTATTAAATTTGTAAAAATTTGTTTATATTTTGCAAACTAGTATATTTACTGTTGTATATTATTCTGTTGTGCAAAGTATTCTTGTTGTGATACTTGGATTTGTAGCCTCAATAATTTAGGATTCTATCCTAGACTCCAATATGATAGAAAAACAACATGGTATCAAATATATGTTGAAGGTCCAAGTGAATCAGAGTTTGCACAAAGATGTACAACTCAAGCAGGAGTTGGTCACATTGCTTTTGAAGGGTTCACAAAATGTCAAAGTTGCAAATTGGTCTCCAGTATGAGGATTGGATGGAAGGATTGTCCACCTATAGTCCATTGAAAAAAAGGATCAAGTTGGTTTTGATGGTGAAAAATATCTGGGAATTTGATAAGAAATCAATCAAGAAGCCAACAAACCCTAAGGAGTTGGAGGTGTATGAAGAGTTATATATGAAGGAAAAGTTGATCATCATAGATGTTGTTAAGTATTACCTAATACCTCATATATGTGGGAAGAATACTACCTATAAGATGTGGGAGGCTCTTTAGAATATTTTCCAGAATAATAACAAGAACTGGATATTGGTATTGGAGGATAAGTTGAAGATCATAGAGATGATACAAGGTGAAAGGGAGAATTTATATATAATGAGGTTGTCTCAAGTTTGAGATGAGATTCCCATTGTCTGTATAACTATTGCAAATTATAAGATGGTGAATATTTCATTGAAGGGGTTTACTATATAGTGGAATTAATTCATGAAGGGGATCATTGCTAGGCAAAAGCTGCCATACTAGAATAGGTTGTAGGATAACTTCATTCAGGAAGAGTTGCGAGACAAGGATATTCATCAAAAGAAGCATGCTTTAGATGATTATATGGCACTTATAGTGAGAATGAATGGAAAGGAAAATAAGGACTTCAGTGAGATCAAGTGTTTTAGTTGTGGTGAGATGGACCATTTTTCAATGAGATGTCAAATGAAGGAAAAGCATGATGACGAGAAGAAGAAAGGGAAGTAGGTCATAGGTGTCGCCACTTTTTTCGAGATAGATGATCTCTTTAGGAGCTTAGAGAAAGAGTATTTTTTTAATATTTAAGAGGCTACATGGTACATGGATAGTGGTGCATCAAAACATCTCATAGGGTCATAGGATATGTTCGAGACTCTAGCTAAGTGGGACTCAAAGTTACACATGGTGTTTGGTCACAAGATTCAGAAAGAGATCAGTGAATTAGAGGTCATTCCTTTTAGGATGGAGTAAAGTTAGGTGATTTGAGTTCAGGATGTATTATATGTACCATGATTCAGATACAATGTGAGTTCTGTCTAAGTGATTGAGCAAAAGCGGTTTGAGGTCTTGTTTCAAGATAAAAAGGAAAGACTCAAGCCTAGAAGCTCTAGCTCCATAGGTGTTATGACTAGAGTTAGAGAATAGGCTAATGGGAAAGAATATAGATCATGAGAAGAATAATAAGTAGAGGCGGATATAGGTTCCAGTGAAGCAAGTGCAAGTTTAAGAGGAGCAGGTATAGGTTCCATAGAATAAGGTTGGGGTTCCAGAGGCTTAGAGGGAGTCAAGTTCTATAGGGAGTTTTTAGGGTATGAGGGAGATTGTGAAACCCAAGAAGATCACATTGTTAGTGGGGAGAAAGGATGCTTCTGCAACTACTAATAACGAATCATTGAAAGAGTGGAAGACATTTCAAGAGAAGAAGAAGAAGAAGGTGTAACACTCCCTTCCCACATCTACCCAAGCAACCAAATAGACGGGGTATATATGTGATGAGAGGATAATATAATGATATTCAACCTCCTAGGTGACCTTAAGGAAGTGGAACCGATGGAAACATAACATACAGACTGTGTACAACAACAACAACACCCCCAAGAGGTAACCCAACCATTCAAGCCTCTTACCCCTGGGTCACAGTGATGTTTTTACCTCTTTGAGCCATATCCAAAGAAATAAAACTGCATGCCAATGTCCAGGAGGCTATATCCATAGGCTATAACACCGCATGACAGTGGTCAGGGACCCAGTTACTTAGTTTTGTGTCTGCATCCCCAAAATTTGTGCCACATTTTTAGGCCTAGAACTCAGTGCTCTTCCCAAAACTTCATGAAAAGTTTAGATATGATAAATAACAATAGGAAAATGATACGAAAGCAATCACATCAACAAGAACTCATTCGAACCCATCCTATCCATAACGAGATTTTTTTCAAACATGCCAAAATCATTGAAACTACAGGTGTAAACAACATATGTGAGCATAGGGGTCTCATACTTATCTAAGAATCACTAATAAGAATTTATCCCTTACATCATTAGCCGCAATACAATATATTTGAGCATAGATACATTTTGAATTCATTTACAAGTAAAAACATGGAGAGAGCCATACGTCATCACTATCAACATACATGCTTATAAACCTCATAATAAAAATTGAAATACAATCGATACAATAGAAATAGAACCCACATATAAACCAATAAATTTATGCATCAAATACCAAAGGAATGAGCTCTTCATTAATGAATGTAGAAACCAACCTGAGATGGGACTTCCATGTTCCACCCGACCATAGATTGACTGAGCCAAATCTCTTTTCAGCCAATCACCCCTATGCCATATTCCAAGCATAAATGTGGGACTCATAACCAACCAAAAAGAACCAAACAACATGAATTATACTAGCGTTCTTCACCTACACCGTGAAAATTTTGAGTTCCTCCTAGTCTCTCAGGTTTTACCATAATCCGCAGTCTGATCTAGGGATCACTAGGCCCTACACTGAGACCCACTCTCCAGGCTTTAAAATACATCCCATCCCGAGACTACTAGGCACAACAGAGAGAAATCCACCTCTTGGATTTACTGTATGTCTTGCTATTCATTGGCAAGGATTCCTAGGCCCACCGAGGCACACAATTTGGCTTTACCGCAACCCACAGTCTGGTTTAGGGGTTATTAGGCCAGTGGATTTACCTTGATCCACACTCTAGTTCAGGAACCACTGGGGCATGTGTTTGTCATTTCGGAGATCCACCCCACTCAGCTTCAAACCCATTTTTCAATACAACTCAATTGAATTATGAGAAACCCATCTCATTAAAGCTATACATAAATGACAAGAATAGGCTGAAAAAATTGTCACACCTGGAAAAAACCATGCCATGACAGAAAATAACCACATGAAATCCCATGCATTCTAGATCTAGCAAGGAAAACAAACATAAAAATCGATACCTGCCAAGAATCCTATCAATAATTCCTACTCCTCCTTGCTTGCTTCCTCCTTCTTCTTGCTTTCTGCCTTTTGTGGTCTAATGCAAAAATTCTCCAAGAAATTGGAAGTTTCCAAGAATGAGAGAGAAGAGATATAATAATGAGATAAATCCAAAATTGAACTGAGAAAGTCTGCCCACTGATCCTCATAAGTATTTTTATTGACGAGGCCTCTATTTTCTTCATTTTCCAATATTTTTCCTTCATGTCCTCCTCACATGCAACCTGTTACATTTCACCTTCCTCTTCTCTTAATTTCCATTATTTTCATAAATAAATGTTCCAGAATTCCATTTTTCTTTTCCAAAGCCTTAGCCTTAGCCTTTTCCAATTTCCTTAGCCATATTAACTGAAATGAACACCCACTAGGATGTTTTTCCCAACGTTAAGATTGGATTAATGGCATCCCATCGACCATGGTTATTATTTTACCTCTATTAACTTTTATTACATGGAATTTTCATGCCTATTGTTATAGAACCCTCTCCCTTGTGGGAACACCGTCCTCGATGTTCAATGACACCTATAACCAGCAAGACCGCTGAAAACAAAACATGCTACCCATGGAGCTTTATATCATAGATCATTGTAGTATTTACAATAATATATACATATACACATTTTCTCCACCAGAAAATAGAAGGATACGATGCTCATATTAGCAATAAGGGAATCTAGATGCTCACACCTCCACCCTCAAACATAGTACCGATTATGGGAATTTTGAGGTCTAAAATGGGACTCCTAAGGAAACTATAAAATAATAGTGGAAATAATAAGATAATATTTGATTACATCATCAAATTTTAGAGGTAAAAAAGAAGAAACTACATTTTCAACTCATATTTTCAAGTTATCTCCTAAATGTTTTACTCAAATTTCAAGCTGGAGTACTCTTTGGATGAAAAATTTAATTCCTCATCCAATGATTACCCATGTTGCACACTTTCGATGGGTTTTTCTACATGAAAAATGAGAAATACATGAAAATGTGATTCTAATCACATTTTTTTATGTATTTCTCATTTTTCGTGTAGCAGGGTCCATCGAAAGTATGCAACATGGATACTCTTTGGACGAAGAATTAAATTTTGTATCTAATGAGTACTCCCGCTTGAAATTTGAGTAAAAAAATTGGGAGATAAGTTGAGAATACGAGTTGAAAAAGTAGTTTTATTACTATATTATTTTTTAATCTTTTTACCATTTTACATAAAAAAAATGGTGAATCATCCCCCATGGTTGATATCATCATATTGAATCCTATTGGTTCTTATAAAGTTTATTTTTATTGTACATTTTTCTTAGGAGGCCCATTTTAGACCTCAAAATTCCCCTAATGCAGGATTCACCTCCTTTCTAGGAATTCCATAATCCATTGTTAAAGTCAAAGTTGCATCCAATATACAATGCTACAATCCTGTGCCACTTTTCCTCTCAATGAACAATTACCAGATCATTTTTGTAGGGTACACTCCCAATATGTATATGATTCCATATGGAAATGATAATGAAAAAAAAATCCATCCCCAACTTTCCCTTCTCTGCTACATAGTCCCTCAGGTAATATTGTCACCCCCTTCCATTCAATCACTCACCTTCCAAGTTCCACTAGTACCCCCATCCCGAGATGTCCATCCCTTGGAAAGGATTCATTGAATCATAAGGTCAAAGAACCAAGGCATACACCTACCTCAAAACCATCATACCAGTCATAGCATTCTCATGGAAATCAACGACCATTATTGGGTACCAGTGTCCCACAATGGCCCTACTCCTGAATTGTTTTACCAGCATATTGTTGTCTGTTTCAATTCCTTTTGTTGTTGTTGTGAATGCTTGCAATCAGTTTCAACCACCCAACCAGGCATTTCTGTGATTTCTTGTACCAAGCACATAATTCCCATTAGGCTCAAAATGAATTGAAATAAACTCAAATCATACCTCATCAGTATCTCCTCAACAAGGTACACTTGCAATCTTGTTCACTTCCTGTCACACAAGTCAAACTAGTTGTTTGATCAAATCATCATGCATAAACATATCACATATGTTTAGCTCAAAACACAACAATCATAGGTCAAAATCATGAATCATATGAAATCGTCATAAACCATAATCATAAATCACATGTAACCATCATAAGCCAGAATCGTAGATTAGATGCATAACAATACTGAAATAAAATACCAATACTTGTCCTTCATTGGTCCTTACTTATGCCTTTGTTCTTTGTACACAGTAGATAGGTTTCCACACATTAAAAGCACTTGATTCATTTTCTTCTCTTCAATAACACACACATACACTTAGTGTACATCACAACATGTACACCCACACATGACATACAACATTATACAATACATGCACCCACACCGACATACAACACATACACCTACATCTGGTGTACAATACAGCACAATAAATATGCCTAGACCAACATATAACACATACACCTACACTCGATGTACAATACAACACAATACATATGCCCACACTAACATACAACACATACACCTACATCCGGTGTACAATACCACATAATACATACACATATAGATAGTACAACTCAATGAATACAAATGTCATGATACCACGAATACACCATGAACATACATAGCACCACATTCCCACAACAAATAATGTAGGACATACACACATTACCACATGTATACCAATACCATATGCACAACATGTACATAGTACCACCTATACACAATACTACATGCACAACGTGTGCACAACATCACATGTATGTGGAACCACGTGCACAACATGTACACAATGCAAAATGTACACTACACCACCTGTACAATGTGTACACAATACCACATGTACATAGCACCACATGAACGACATGTACACGACACCACATTTACACAGCGCCACATGCACAACATGTACATGACACCACCTTCACATAGCACCACATGTACAACATGTACACAACACCACATGAACACGTCACCAAATGTACAATCATGCGCACAACACCATATGTACATAGCACCATCTATACTTAGCACTGCATATGCAATCACACAACACCATATATACAATAGGCATACAACATCATAGATACAAAATACTACATATGTTACATGTAAACATCACCATAGGTATTGTTGTGGATCATCTGCATATCCTTTTAATTTTATATTAAAAATACAAAAAAAATCTGAAATTGAAATAAAAGAAAATATGTTAAAGTATTATAGTTTTATACTTTGGCATAAAAAGGAAATGTTTTTTCTGATGTATTAAAGTTTAATTGTTTCAAAATTTGTACAACAGGGTTTTACATCCAAAGATTAAAGGCTGATCAATTCAAAAGGTGGAGAGTGTTGATAATAAAAGTATAAACTAGATGACCCAACCCAAAAGCACTAACAACACGAGAGTTAATGGAAAGGGTGCCTCTGTAGTTTACTGGGTTGATTGCGGAGGAAATAAAGATCAACGGCGGATATCGACTATGGGGGCACCAGCCATAGTTCTCAGCTGTACCCCGAGACCCCCGTAGTGATGTCATATGCTGAATAAAAAACAGTTGTTACTTATATCAAATCAATCCAACAGTTAAGTGACATGTTGCGCATGGCATTTAATATGAAAGCCGTGCCGCCTATTTGGGGGTATTTTTCATTTTGTTTTCAAAATACTTTGCAGTTTTATGCATTTGAACTTGTTGCATTCTTTCGTCACCTTTCTATTTTCAGTCACCTTACAAGAGTATCCCTTCAGCTCCTTTTCTAAATTATGGCTAAAAGGTCTTCTTTGTCTGGGTCATCGAGCCACATTCCTCTCATGGATAATGAGAGAGACATTCAAGATACAATGTCTTCAGTAATGCAACTTCCATTTTATCAACACGTTGTATTGAATAAGGATAATTCCCTTGTTTATTCCACCATGATAAAATATGGAATCCTTTTCGCATGCATCCCACAGACCCATTTGTTCCCAGATTTTATCTATTGGTTGGTTTCCTCAATGTATCCTAGGAAATGTTTCGTAATGAATTCCCAAGGGGAAAATGTTCTGCAGGTGTCAACCCAATTAATCTGCCAAGCCTTGTGTTTTCCTAAATCCGAATCAGCAGTTCAATTTTCATAATATTCACTGATCAATTACTATGAAAGCCTTACAGGAGAAGAATTCAGTCAATTTATGTTCAATTTGAAGCCTAATATGAAGAAGTTTCAGCCAGAGTGTGGAGAATTTACTATGGGAGTTTTCGAAGAAGAGACCCGGCTTGTATTGAGCAATATAAATAAAATCTTGGGCAAAGAAGATGATGCCATAGTGGACAAGTCAGTGCTAGGAATGTTTACCATGATGATGAAGCCAGGAATGGTCTTGGATATTCCATCCTTTTGGCAAGTAGTCAACTCACAGTTGATGAGTCTTTCACTAACAGGTTCTTTTAAATTTCCCTCACTGATTGTCTACTTGTTTTTATATCAAAATGTTTTGGAATTCATGCAATTAGGTCTAAATATAATGGATGTAAACAAGCATAGATAGTCAGTTGTATTCTGGACAGATATAATCATAAGGGAGCAAAATGAAGAGGGGTTATTTGATTTTTCTAGTTAGTATATGCCCATTGCACATAAAATATTGAATGGAGTTCATCCTCCTTGTTTCTTACCTAAAGCCCAGGAGTTTCTACATTTAGGAATTAGCTGTAAATTTGGGGATTGGTTTGTATTTGAAGAATATTCAAAAATAAGGTTGTATGGAGAAAATTTTGAACCTTACAGGCTCCCAACGTTTATACCAATGAGGCTCTTCACCTTAGAATTTATCAGACAGAGCCTGAGTGTTGATCATGTGCACTTCATTCCTATGAAGAAAGGTTATATGTATAAATTGCTTATGAGTGTGGGACATTTCATAGTTAATATGAGGCAGGAATTTGAGGAAGTAACCAAATTGTTGGAGGAAACACATATGTTACTAGGAGAAAAATGGGCTTATGATCCCCATGGTATAATTTGACAAAGAAGAATTGAGAACGGATACTCAGATTTCATTCATGAAAGTAGACCTAAGTAAGAAAAGGTAACAAACAAAGGTGAAATAAGTTCAGTGAATACAAGCATTCAAACTCCTGTTATAACTGAGAAAACAAATAAAAGAGTTAAAGAAGTTGTTATTGACTTGCATTATGAGGCACTGAGAGGTGAGAAAAGGACAAAATTTTCTGAGGATCATTCCTCTAATTCACTTGGTTTTTCCTTGGGTTTGGGTGAAGAGCATAATGCTCCCTCTTCCCCTGGAGGTCGTGAATCCTCTCATGAACAAGTACCCTTAATCAAACAGGTGTTTTGGAAAATTGAAGAGAGAAATCAGAGAATGAAGGCCAGCATGGAGGCCCAAGTAGAACATCAGGTTACTACTGATCAAACAAGGTTGTTGACTGTAATGGATCTTGAAAAATATCAATTTTGGATCACTCTATCACATTCCATAGGAATGTTAATTGGGTCTTCAAACAGTTTTAATACTGTAAATGTGACTATGGATGTTAAAAAAATTCCACTAATGGACAAAATGAATTTGCATATGTAGACGGGACAATTGATTGTTAACGACCTCACAAAGACAAATGCAACGACAGTTAAAGCTGAAAACATGATAGGGAAAGTTATTAAGCATCTGAAGTTAGAAAAGGCTAATTCAAGAGCCTTGACAGTTCAAAATGAAGAGTTGAAGAAGATTATTATTAAGATTGATGTAGACCCTAGTGACTAGTCTGCTATGCAGAAATTCATGCAAAGTACTGAGGCAGAGATTTCTACATTAAGGAAGAAATTGAAATTTCCTTCTGGTGAACATTTAATGGCTTCAGAAGTTGCAGAGTTAGAGAAAGGAAAAGAAGAGTTGTTGCAACAACTCATGAAAAATGATGAAGAACTTTCCAAATTAAAACAGACTGCAATTTCATTACAAAATCATATTGATAATCGTAACTGTACCTTTGTTTTTCCTATAGGTGATGAAGACCCACAAACACAAATTGTTCAATTAAATACTGACTTGAAAATGGCTGAAAGGGATAGAAAGAAAGCTCAAACAGATCTAGAGACTATAGCAAAATTGATAAAGGTCCTAGAAAATGAAGTAGATAAATACATAATGGATTTCCGAAATGCTGAAGTTGAGATCAATAATCTCAAAGAAAGAATGAAAGGAAATCTGTCACTTATACAAGCTAAAGATATCATTTGGACTGATATCATTTCAGAAATGAAATCCAATTGGTGTTTCAAGATGATAATTGCAAAAGAAAAAGCTCTTATTGTGGAATGTGAAGAGCCAATTATGTCTGATAAGAAAAAAGGGATTAACAGGGCCATTTGGGCCAAACGATTTATTTATTTTATCAATTCTAAATCAGATCAGGAGTTAGAGGAGAATGATATGTAGGACAAAATGTTATATGTAGTGGAAATTAACAAAATGATTATCGGGAATGATCTTAGAAAGGCTACAAAAAAGAAGCAGTAAGTCAATTTGATAAAGCATTTGATAAAATAACCAGGGTAGGCTTGCCATCATGTTGGGGAGCTGAAGGAATTTTTTTACCATGGAGCTCTTATAAGAGTTCACTGGTGATGACAAAAATTAAGATTGATAACAGGTATGAAAAGACTCAGGTGCTCAAAGGAGAGACAATGGTAAACTTTTTGCAGAGACATTTTCAACTCTTATGGATGGTAAAAACCCTTTTCTCTTAAAGGCCTTCTTATGACCGAATTACTGCATTCAGATTGGAATATCACAATCTGACACATTCATCCAGAATGAAAGTAGAAATATGGAAAAATTGAAGAGCTTGGACAATTGACCTACCAAAGGGATCAGTAACAAAGAATGAAAAATCATTCGATCAAGAAAAAGAAGCCACGTCATCAGCAATTCCTATAGATTAGGATATTTAATTTATGTTATTTTCTAAAGTCAATGTAATTGTAAAAGACATTTTCAAGGCATGTAATAGATAGCCTTCGAAGTCATGAAGTATTTTTGGTAGTTAGAATTGGTTATAGCAGCTCTAAACTGCTTTTTATTGTATTTAATATAATTTTCAAGGGGAAGGAAGGTTCCGAGTTTTGGACCTCCTAGACAAATATTTTTGTACTCAAATATTGAAAGATTAATGAATGAGTAAGCAAGTTTCTGGCATTTTTTTTATGTTGAAATGTATTCCAGTTTTCTTTACGTATTTCCTTCTATGAATAAAACAAGGTTATAAGTAGCAGGTCTCTTCTTACTTCTGTGTATAAGAGTTAAAATCCTTAATTGGCACTCCTTTGTTTTAGCTTTTTCTTTCACATGTTTCTTCCGGAGTTTTGAATGGTATTTTCTATATAAAGAAGCATATCAGTTTGGACTTCTTCCTAAATTTTCTTCCAATCATTTCATTCAACATTAACAGATGGTAGTAGCATTGTGAAGAATTTATAATATTTGATATTTAAGGGTGTGATTATAAATACTTGAGGATTAATAAAACAGAGACATAAATTTTTTTGACATAATTATAAAATGTCTTAAGCACTGATTCCTTATCATAGCTAAGGGATTGTCTCTTAAGGTACAACAGGTACAATCACTTAATATAAAAAATGCGCAACATATAGACAACAATAGCACTATACATCCATAAACCACACACTAACCCCACACACAACCTTGATTCTACTGTCTTTACACTATCCATGATTATCATGGCATGCCCCAGATCACACTACTTTCACCTCACTGAAGTACCCCTCAACATTACCTATCCATAACATAGACATAGTAGAAACACATAATATTAAATCATATCCACATGATATTGACCTTGTATATTTTTCGGGGTTATTCTTCCCACTTGATTCCTCATAAGCTAAGAACCTCTTCATGCCATTCACATGTATAATAAATCATTCCTCCACAAGGATGATCCTTGAAAAACCTGTCATACAATGACATAAATGCATAGATACATACTTATATATAATCATTAGCATAAAAAAATCATGATCCTGTCAAACAACGATATACATACAAACATATATACATATAAGCATTAACATTAGAAAATCATGATTCAAGATGACCCTGTTAAACATGAAATACATACATACATATGTGTAAACATATATAAACATTGACATAATCATTATCACAATCTAATTTATAGATATCATAAGGTCTAGGTTAAGAGAACTTCCTTTATTCGTGTGCAACATGCACAACATTGAGAAAAATAGTTCCCAACATAGCCAAGGGATATATCACCTTATATCCATTCACTTTACCTACACTACCATTGTCCATTTACCCAATGGACTCAACCAATCCAACCGACTGTCATATTTTTACCTACCGTTGTGCTTACTCATACACCGATCTTCATCCGATCCTTACATCACCTATTCAATTTCATGCATCTCTTTATGAACTCCATTAAATTTCCTCCTTCCCAAAAAATTCGAAAGACACTCAAAACATAAAAGGAAAGAATGAGAAATCCAACAAGAAGAAAACCATGAAAACCAATAGTAGTACGACACTGTAACAAAGTGGAATGATCATGTGCCAACCATAAACAAAACTGCAAATCAAGAAAAAATAAATCACAAAGAATGAAAGCACAAGACGAGCAAAAAACACCCTGACTCAATCCCCATGGCTCCTAGTGCTTCCCAGAGAAAACTCAACCTGATCCTTCTCCAAGATTTCATGGCAGTCTCTTGCCATGAAATCCCCTGCATCATGTTGTCATAACCATATAACTATCAACACATAAATATAAAAGTATACCAGTTATCTTACCTTGTCATGCTAGGCACGCTGCCTTCTATTTAAACACTCTCCAGGGAATCCAACAATAACTAGAAACAAATTGTTATACATGTCAAATACATGTTCATAAGTATAGCATATATCCATATAATTTCAGACAACATCAAAGTTAAGAACACTTCCTGTATGAAAATCACACATTATTTTGTAATTAGGGTTTCCAAACATAGCCAAAGGAATTCTTTCCCAAATCCTTTCTTTTACCATTTACCTTGCTGCAATTGAGTCTTTATTTCATGTTGTCATATCACCCATTTTTTAGTTATATAAACACATAAAATATTATCTTGTCATTTTAATACCAAGCATGATGCCCTGCAACTATTAACACATGTCAATGACATGTTCCAAATATCAAGACATCATATCTATTAATTGAAACCATCCTCTACCAAGATTAACAATCATGTCATAATCAACTAATATTCAAAATCATAATACTTTAACTAGAACTCACTTACAATCAAATACATATCCATTATCTCGACACATATCATGTTTGTAGAACTGTCTTAAAACCATATCATTCCTTCATACAATATTATAAACAAGTACTCATACCATGCAATTAATCAATCATTAAAACAAAAAATAGATGACATAATAGACATCAAACATTCAAACACCAAATCAACGACATAATCAAACAATTAAGAACCAAGTATACGACATAAGAAACTCATAACTTATTGTATCTTAGGGGAGGAAATATAGTCTGCACAATCAATCTACTTTAGCATAATTTGACTTCTCAACATGTCAAATCAAACATAAATTAGGTCATGATATCCATAATATTAAATAGCTAACATATTAACATCATAAAATCATAAAAAAATGTAATTCATGCATAACAATCACAAATACATAGTCAGTTTAGACATAATCCAATACACTATCATAATTAGGTCGACTCATGCCTAAATTTCATAACCCTAAACATCAAGTCACTATAATGTAACAATAAAAATTTATGTCATTCTCATTGACAACATGTAAGTTAGCTAACATAAAACAACAATAGCAATGCATACCACCACATCTTGATATCATTCATGAATATTCGACACATGTACATATAACTGCGCTAATCAACTAACATCTATAATGTATGTTGTTAGTCATCAGTAATTTTTGCTATTTGTAGATGACTAAATGTTGATCCTAGATTTCTAAAAACAAGATTCATGAATATTGTGAGCTTTAGAAATCTCATTGTCTTCATTATCCTTAAACCAAAATTTTCTCTATTCTACTATTTTTCCATTCCATGGTTAAAATATCACTCCTAGAAGACCCCTCATGGGCTTGTGCCACTCATATGTATCTTATTTTCCCACCTATAAACTCAACACTCTGTTTTGCCTTTGCTTCACCCCTTCACTTTCCATCTAGGGTTACCAAACAACCTGTTGCTTCCCATGTTCCCTAGGTTCCTCAAGCATTGATGGTCCCAAACTATATTTGTAGGCTCTTTAAATAAATCAAGTACATTGGCTTTTGGATCTTCAATACATCAATTTGTCAAAAAACTCTGTTTTTACACTTGCAGACCCCAAACCAAGTTTCAGTGAAAGACTAAGTCAAATGAGCCTCCCACTAGGTCATCAAGGTTTCATAGGTTGTAGGGTCATCCTTGGTGTTTTTAATCATTGTTTTTCCTGTGCTAGAAGCTGACTCAAATGTGAAAGAAGGTCAATACATGTTTGTCCAAGATAGATCATAAAATCTCCAAGGAGGACTACTTGGTCAAGTTTAATTCTGCAAAAGGAAATTGTGCATTTTGACATTTCTGTAGGAGTGTTAAAGTGACTATCAGCAGAGAATTGGTAAGGTAAGAGGTCTGCTCCTCATTAAATACATTCACAGCAAAGAGGGAGGAAGAAGCTTATGTTCAAGAAGAATCAGGGTTTCTAAGATTGATTGGGCCAACAGTGTGCCAAGCAAATATCCAATGCAGCAAATCACATGAAGGAGGCACACCAAGAAAACCAAGCATGAAGAGAATTTTTTAGAAATCATAGACGAAAAAGGGAAAAAGGTGAGGTGAACTAGACATAAAATAATGAACTTGAAAGTGCTATAAAGAACTTAGAAGACAACACTGATAATTGTTCTCCAACATCCCAGAAACCTAGGGTTTTTGAAAGATAGTCAAAGGAGGTAAAATGAAGATGTTAGGCCTCCATGATGACAAAATAAAGAAGGTTTGAAGAGACTGTTGTGAGTGACCTCCCATAGTTTGCCAAAGTGAAATTCCTCACTCTTTCAAAGAACCAAGAAGCAAAGAGTATTAGTGGACAAGTGTTAAATTATAAATTTAGGCACCTGTAAATCAAAAGTGGCCTAGGGAGGTGAAAAGCATTGTTTAAAATCCATGGTAGTGGCAAAAGAGTTATTGTCTCAAAAGTGTCAAAATCAGGCATATCAAGCCTCCAAGATTAAAAAGGTCAAATTAACCATATTTAGAAAACCTGCATACAAACACTGTAAGGTTGTTAATCAGAAAATGGAAGAAAGACAAGTTCAAAATTATGTTGAAAAAACACAGCCTTGAAAATACCAATGTGTTCAGCCCTCTCCAAAATGATCAAAGGTGAATTTTTCATGATTCAAAGAGCAAAGGGAAAAGCCATTTTAGTGTTTTTTACCTCCTACGAGAAAAAAGGGTCAAGGGAATATCAGTTAAAAGAAAAGGAGTAAAAACATTAGCAAAGTGGGTTCTCAAATTTTGATTTATTTTCCTAGGCTATAAAGGATAATTTTTTTCTTCACATAACTCATTGTGCACTTGCAAAGGTTATCAGAGCATCTAAGAGAGAAAATTGTGAGTTTTTAGTCAAAACTGGGCAAGTCCACCCGATGTTGTGCATTCAGGTCGGCACTACACGTTCAGGGTCAGGCGCTGCGTGATCAGAGGAATTTCATGTGCAAATTTTCACTGCACCACGCATTCAGAGGCACTCGCTATATGTTCAAAGGTGTGTTGTGCATTCACCCAGGAATCCTGACAGGCCCATACATACACGTTTAGGCGATGCGCGTTCACAGCCCGACAGGCTCGACACTCGTGAAGACGTTGTGCTTTCGTCAGGAAAGCTTGACAAAGGCGTGCGGGTGCTGCGCATTCACATCCCGACATGCCTAACATGCATGCAGGCGTTGCACTTTTGACAAACCCGACTAGCCTGAATATGCGTGCAGGCATTGTGCTTTCAGCCTGAAGCTCCTCCTTCACGTGAAAATGCCCAAAAGCATCAAAAAATACCTTCAAGCTGCCATCAAAGGGTTTTAAAACATCTCTAAATTGGTAGATGGATGTCATATTTTTTACTCCAGTGCATTTCCATGATTTAAAGTCAAGAGGAATTGAACAAACCCTAAAGGAATGAAAACCATAAATCTTCATGCTAAGTTACTGTCGGAATAGAATTATAACAAGTAGCTGATGTTTGTCCTTGAGTTCTAGCTCTCCCTCAGAGTCATACACTTATACCTTCATTTATCCCTTTCACTCACTTGCAAAATCTGCCTTCTTACAATCATTCCACCACTTCTCATATCAACTTCACAATAAGAGCTAGGGTTTGTTTCAAAAACATTAGTAATCAAAATGTCAGGAGAAGGAGGAAATGGTAGTGGTGAGGAAGGCCAAGTTCCTAGGAGGCAGAAAGATAGAGGTGGGAAGGTTAATAGGTTTGAACCCCAAGCCATAATGGACCTTAATGCCTCTCTTATGGTTATCACATGTTTCCAAAATGTAGGGTGTTTTCAGTTTTTTGAAAAAGTCCAACTAGTGCAAAGTCACCCTGAGCTCACTAGGTTATTTATCCTCAACCTACATGATAAACAAGTGAATCTTGCAGGGGTAAACTTTGAGATGTCATCAGATGCCATTTCTATTGCCACTGGAATGCATAATGTTGGTGAAAAATGTTTCAAAAGAGAAAATTTAGACACAAGCTACTATGAGTCATTTATTAAACCCAAATACAAAGAAGGTTGCAAATCTATCTTCCCTTTTTTGCAATTGTTGGAGAGGTATGCACTTTTGATGAGGGTCATCATGAAATATTTTACATGTGAGGGAAGGTAATCTAGAATCTACTCCTATCATATCAGATTTCTCATGCACTTTACTAGGGTTAAGATGCTTCATTTACCCTACTACCTCTAAAGGAGTATTGATAAGATGTTTTTCGTTGTACAAAAGAGGAACTATTCCTCACAAATGCAAAGTTTGTTTCATCACTCTTTAATCAATATGGTTGTGCTACATCAGTTGGAGCAAAAAGGCATACCATGGGAGGTGTTCATTGCTCATGAAGTGTTCACAAACCCACAACCCCATCCTCAGAAAAATTTGCCCTCATCATCTCATCCTCTTCCACCTACTCCCCCATCATCTTCTACTGACCATGCTTCACCATCTACCCATATACACTCACCTCAAGAAAACCTTCCTTCCTCACCCTCTCCCAATACATCAGATCAAGAGGGAAGTGGAAATGAACAAGCAAGTGACGATGAAGGAGAAGGTGATGATCAATCAAGCAATAATGATGAAACAAGCAGTAATGAGGAAAATGAAAAGGCAGAGGTCAACAATGAAACATAAGACATTTAGGTAGATGCCAACGACAGTCATAACATCATTCATGAGGGCCATGAAGGAAGTGAAAACAATGAGCCTCACAGTGATAATGATGCTAGTGCAGAGAGCAATGCCAAAGATAATAAGACTCATAGTGGTGCAAAGAAAAATGCAAAAATCAGTGAGGAGGCAAACAGTGATGAAAAGACTAATGATGGTACAACTAGCAGCCAAAGTAATGAAGAAGATGACATCAGTGAAAATCATGATAGTGAAAGCAGTGCGGCTCCTAGAAACAATGAGGAGCAAAATGAAAGTGAAGGAAATAGTGATATCAACATGCAAGATGCAAGTGAAGAAAAAAAAATGATAGTGCAAATGAGGAAGAGAGAAGCAATCATGAAAGCCATGAGGAAAATGAGGATATTAGTGATAATGACAGTCAAAATGGCCACAATGATGAAGGCACCAAAATGAGCACAATCAAACATTTTTTGACCTATCAAAGAGGAAGTAGGCATGTGTTTGTTGCCTCTAAAAGGAAAGGGGCCATGCTTTCCATATCCACTAAGAAACTGGATAAAGGCAAAGAAAAGGTGAAATAAGAAAAAAGAAGATCAACATGAGGTTGAATAATAATTTGAACTAATTGACCTTGATAGTGAAAATGAAGATGAAGAGAGGGTTGCAAGCATCTTGCTCCAAAGCAAGGATGCTGAGATCAGGGACCTACAAAGACAACTTTTCATGGCAAAGTATATCATTAAGTATTATAAGGATGAAAACAAGGAGTTGAAGAAGACACAAAGAGACCTTGGCCTACAGAAAAAGATGGCCAAACAATATGCCTTGACAAATCAATTTGTAAGGGCCAAGCTCAAAGGAGCCCTTGCCAAAATTCAAGCACTTAAGGAGGAAAAAAACCAAGAAAACCTTGGAATTTTTGCTAAATCTTCTCTACAGGCCTCCCAAACCCCATGAGGAATGTAATTAAAATTTTTGGCAAGTTTTTGACATTTTTGGTTTTTTGACGAATATTAAGGGTCGAAGGCGTAGCACCCTTGGCGCTACAATTTTCCTAAAGGAATCCAATTGAGGAATGGATTAAATTTTGGAATCCTTAGGCCAAGGAAATCATACACACCAAATTTCAGAGAATTTGGAGCAGTTTGGTCCCTCAAAAGGTCCACAAACATGCACATTTTCACCTTTCTGCAATGTTTTCAGGGCTGGCGCTGCACCTTGATCAACCTTGGGAGATTTAATTTTGAACAGGTTAATGGTGCCAAAGTAGAAAACCAAGGACATTTTTGGAAATTAAACTCAACAAGCTTTCCAATGAGCCATCACGGAGCCAATTTTAACATCGGGAAGGGCATCAAAAATTGGTTGCAAGTGGACCCAGTTTTCCTGTGAAGACACTACGCCTTCAGACCTCACCGTTGTGCCCTTATGTGTAAAAGTCAACAAAAGACACTCATTTATGGAAAAATGATATTTTAGTGTTTTTTGGGGCAAATCACTGCAAATTTAGTTCTTAGGAGTTATTTTTTCATTTATTTCATTAGATATTTTATGCCTTGGGCCTTTCATGGTCTCTTAGGCATAAATGGCATTTATGAGTATTTATGACATTTTCAAACCCTAGTTAGGGTTTTTGACCCTCCTTTGCTAGATAAATAGAGCATGGAGGTCTCATTGTAATAGGTTTGTATTTGATGACTCTTGAGAGTAATAGATATTTTTTTTGAGATTGAAGAGAAATTGGTGTTGTGGAATCTGTGGATGGCTTGTTTTGATTAATGATGGAGAAGACTTGCTTGCATGATACTTGAGCATGGTTAATGGTGATGTGTTCCTATTCAGTTCTTGTTTTTCTTATGTATCATTTTGTTACATCCTTCTATATTCCAGTAGGACAAAATTTTTAGACTAAGAAATGTTTTTCAAAAGGCACCTTAGCTCTGTTTGTTCTTCATTGCCGCTATGTTTTCCTCTGACAGTTTAGTTTAGAGAATTCTTAGTTTCTCTCTAGACCCACTTATTCTTGTTTATCTCATGAGTGATTCAATATAGTAAATGTCAAAGATGTTTTATGGTTAGCCCTGTTTGTTTGATGTTACTTAAACATTGTTCTAATTGAGATCTTTCTTTGAAGTATCATTGATTATGTTTAGCTAAAGAGGTTATGTTTTGATCATTCCCTTTGTCCATTCTTGAAAGGTTGCCTTGAAGGTCTTTATAGCTGTTAGGAATTTACCGCAGAAATAAAACACGAATTTACTGAGAGAGAAATAAGACCAGCAACAAATTATAAACACATATGTTTAACTGAGAAAACCCCAAATCCGGGGAAAAACCCAACCAATGAAATTTCATTAAACATTGGCCACAATCCTGGCCAATCCGGCCAAGTGAGCCTTCACCGCTCACCTCCGGGCCCTACTTTACAATGAAATATTCCCAGCCTTTTATAGGCTCCATTACATGCAATACCATGGGCCAAAACCATGGGTGCACAAAACCATGTGCCCCAAAACCACTACTATTTACCTTAGTCAACTTTGACTCTATCTCGAGTCAATTTTACCTAACAATTCCCCCCTTAAACTTGACTTGGGGATTATTGACTAAATCCAACCAAACCTGCTAGATGAGACAACCCCACTCACTCTAGCTCTTCCCCCCTCAAATTTTTACCCAGGGTAATTGTAAAATTGACATCCCCCCTATCACCTAGGTCTAACCCAGACTTTACCATTGATTATCCAGGGGTACGCATGCCATACCAGGTCTTACAACAGTATGCCCATTTACATGTAATAATAATTTTTGTTTCATTGTTGCTGTCTTTGTACATATGAAATCAATGTCCATATAAAAAGAATCCATCTACCGAATTACATGGGTCACCAGCCTCTGTAACCGCCAGTCCTCTAGGAATTATCTTCAGATACATGGTTCATCAATTTAATTAATTCACCTGCAAATATTCTCTCTCATTTTCTACATTTATTCATGATGTCCTCTCCAAAGAGGACATCATAGTTGTACATAATCTACCTACAAACTGCAATAAAAGCAATTGATTTTTCATGAGCCTTTCCACGTGCTTCTTCGTCCTTTCACAACACAAGCACATCTAGCTTTAGCTTGAATGCTAACCTTACTACCACCCACGCAGTGCCCAAAACTCATATGATCAAGTATTGGTTGCATTTCCACTGTGGACCTCGCTGCTCTATGGCCTCCTCGTCCTCCTAGGCGCAGTCTCTTGAATTCCCTTTCCTGGGCTATGCCCTTGATCAAGCCTGATCCTTTCAAACCACATTCACAATCAACCCTTTAGACCAATCACATCATCTGGATTAGTGCAGCCTCCATAATTCCACGCTACCATAATTCATATATTTTTGCCCCTTTTCATATCTGGCAAACGCCAACACATTTTCCATTCAATCTATTGCAGAGTGAACGTATTCATCTGTCACTCTACCTATACCCTTCTGGACTCTCTGCATGCACCAGCTGAGCGATGCCTCTTTCAGCTCCTTGGCCATTGCTCGAGCATACCCTGGAAACACCGTGTTTCCCGCGAATTCCCTGGGCAACGGTGGATTCATCCTTGATCCTATGTCAACTTGTGAGTCCGAGGAATATTATGTGTTTGCGGAAACTCTTCCAGAAATGTAGCATAATTAATGAGCTGCCTAAACTCAGTGTTAACATATTCATTATAAAACTCATGTATGTCAAGATATCAGCCAAATGCTTCCTCTCCACTAAACTCAACTCGTGGCTCCTCCTTTAACAAAACGTGCAATAGGATGGCGTCTATGATACTGACGATCATAAAACGAACTAAAGACATTTTTCCCTCTCATGCCTTGACCTCCAAGAACGGCAATTTTATCCTTTCTAGAGTGATCCTGCACCAGCGCATCAGTTTCGTTGATGATGTGATTGCAAATATATCCCAGGTGTATGTGAACGGAATTTTTCATTCAAAGCGGTGCAAATGCTGACTTCTGCACATAAATCTCAGTGCGGCCAGCTCTAATGATACAATCCTAAAGATATTGTTTTGCAGGCCGTAGTTGGAAATCAATGTTTGGTTTCCAAGCCCGCTAATGGTTCTTCTCACCAGCTACTTGCGCCCAGATATGATCTTTGCCCAGATTTGATTTTCAAACAAACTCAACATCGATCTTTCTAACGTGTCCGTGAGCTTTCTGTCATAACTTTGACCACTATTCACCTAGTAGTCTCACAACGATGCTTCCTTTCCTCAGCTATTTGATCTACTTTTTCTACTCTTCTAAACCCTTACATTCCAGATCCAAATCTGCATCATTAGTGCAACAAAATCATATCTCCATTCATAGGGCAATTAAACCCTTGGCAACAAAAGTGTCCCTCTGAAGCCAACATTTAGCTCTGATACCAGTTGTTAGGAATTTACCATAGAAATAAAACACGAATTTACTGAGAGAAATAAACATTTACTGAGAGAAATAAATACAAAGAGACCAGCAACAAATTATAAACACATATGTTTAACCAGGAAAACCCCAAATCTGGGGAAAAACCCAACTAATGAAATTTCATTAAACATTGGCCACAATCCTGGCCAATCTGCCCAAGTGAGCCTTCACTGCTCACCTCCGGGCCCTACTTTACAATGAAGTATTCCTAGCCTTTTATAGGCTCCATTACATGCAATACCATGGGCCAAAACCATGGGTGCACAAAACCATGTGCCCCAAAACCACTACTATTTACCTTAGTCAACTTTGACTCTATCCCGAGTCAAGTTTACCTAACAATAGCTTGATCAACGATGTTTAGGAGTTTCCTCTTATTTTATCTATGTTATATGTCTATCTTAAATGTTTTCTAACCTTGAAGGTGAAATCACCAGAAGTTATACAAGTTTCTTGCCTTTTATATTTCACTAGATTGTTTGTCTTAAATGCTTATTTTCTTGAGTTTAATCAAATAGTTATTGGTTTTCCCTATCTTATGATTTCTTCTTTATGTTGAGTAGTGTTAAAGATCCTTCTTGTTTAAAGGTATTTTTCCAAGGATTCTTAACTGCCCTTTTACACCTACTATGTTCACAAACTTGATGTTCATCTCATCTCACACAAAACTTGAAGATCCATTTGACCATGTTAGATTTTCCCTATCACGCACCCTGATCCATTGTTGAACTTTCCATGACCTTTTGTAGACTCCATAGCCAAATGAATTAAATATATATAACTCCATCTATTCTACTTGATCACTTAACCAACCAAACAAACAAACAAACCCTAAACTTAACAACTAGCCTAAAATAAAACCTTAAAAGCAAACAAGTTCACATACTTTTCACATAATAGAGAGAGCCCTCTTTGAGTCTAGGAAGGCTAGGTCTTAGGACTCCAAATACTGGTCTGATGTTACCCCTGTTCATTTGTTATCACCAATCTGACAAATTACGGGGACCTAACATAGTTGTGGTCACCATGGGACATCTGAGTACTTAGTTGCCTGAATATCTCTTACAGACTCACAGACCCTCAGTTGAGCTTAGAAAATCTAGTGTTAGCCAAGAGTAGCACCCAATTAATTCACCATACTAGCAAAATAATGACTCAACCGGAGGATACTCATTAAAAACCTCAGTGTTGTATAAATAAACTTAGAAAAACCCAAAAAATTATCTTAATATTGGTTTTTGTAAATTGTTGGTGGTGGACCACACATATATATCCTCCAATCAGTCAAAAACATCCACCTGGTGACTCCACTAGCCCTAGTAGGCCTGTTAACCCTACTAGTCCTTCTAGACTCCACTAGGATTGTGTCAAATCAATCCTAAGTGGTTTAAAGGCCTAGTTACACACTGTGTGAGTTCAATAAACATTAATAGAGGTCTGACTTTCAAATACATTTATAAACTATTCAATCTCTATGTATTTCAGGATTGAAATCTGGCTTCACAAAAAATTAGCACCAGATCTCACCCTGACCCAAACCCTCCTACCATAGTTGATGACCCAAAAAATATTTTGTGGCAAACTTCCAAGACTGAAGATTCAACTAGTGTTAGAGGAATTCATAGAGAAAGTTTTGTCCCTGAACATCTCACAGCCTTGCAAGAATCCCAGTTTGACTTACCTCACCAAAGAAACTTGTTTAGAATTAAGTCACAAAGTGGGATTGACCAGACTGACCTTGAGTCCATGGATTTGCACCAAAGCCTTAGTAGAGAAGTCTCTCCTTCCACTCCTCCTGATTTTCATCTTCTCCATCACTTTGTCCCATTCTATTCCAAGTCTACTCAAAATCAGTTCGCTGGTCCAAGTACTTCCACCACACCCATTCATACCACCACTATGCAAACCACTCCACCTCCTCTCACAAACCCTCCCCTTGTAAATCCTCCTTGGATTCCATTAGCTCCCATCATGGCAGCATGGTATGCCCCTCTGGCACTACCACAACCTCTAATACCTTTTCCCAATGACTACCAATCCAAAATCGCTCACTTCACTAGAGCTAACTCTACATCTACCCAACATCATGTAGACAAAATAAATGATGCTTTTGACTACATGGAACTCGAAAAGGAGACCATAAAAATGAGGATGTTTGCCCAGAGTCTAGGAGGAGAAGCTAAGAAATGGTTTAAAAACTTAACTCCTAACAACATACATGACCTCCCTTCCCTCTATCAAACATTCATAAACAAATGGGATATTAAGAAAAACCCCCTCCAAATCCTTTCAGAATATAACAATCTTAAGAGGAATGTAGGGGAAAGTGTCCAAGACTATTGCACTATGTTTAATAGTGTCTAAAATGCACTCCAACCTCACATGAAACACCCACAGGGCCTATCCTTAGTGAATTTTCCGGAGGGCTTTGATCCTGACATGGCCTACCAATTGAGGGAGAGAGATCCCTTAACTTTAGAGGACATGCAAAAATGGGCTGTGAGTGTAGAGGAAAATTTGATTGACAAAAGGGCTAGGATGAGGTCAGAAAAGAGGGTTACCTATAAAGATGAAACTATGGCCTCAACCTCTTCATCTGATGCCAAAATTGACAGCCTAGTTAGGACAATGGAGAGAATGACGGAGAGGATAAACTTAAATGAAAGAGCACCTCCTAGGGAAAACCAAGCAAATCCCCAAAACAGAAATAGGAATCAAAACTTCAGAAGAGACCCTCCCCAAATAAGACAGAGAGACAATGACCAAAAAATTAGGCCCCCTTTCCAAGACAACTATGTAGATGAAGAGGAAAGAGAAACTAAAGAGTTGGAATAAAACCATGTAAATCTGATAGGATCTGACAATGAGGGTGATGTTTTTCTTACAGAAGAGGAACAAGGTCCATTTTCCTCACATCAAACTGAAACAAACTTTGAGGATTTTGAAGACTAAAAATTAGGATTTGAGAATGCCATAATGGAGGTTCATCGGCAAGAGGACCTTAGGAGAAAAAATAACCAAGATATCTCCAGGAAAAACAAATTAGACACTGTTGTTAGGAAGACCCCTGAAAATGCTCCTAAGAGTACAACAGACAACAAAAACACCATGGCTAAGAATACTGATCGAAACAAAGACAAAATCAACCAGCAAAATGGTGACCCAAGCTACCCTAGTACATCAACTAGTGGCCCTGAGAAAAATATTTTTTCTAAAGCCCCAAATCAAAATAAAAAATTTAAAGTTGTAGAAAAATTTATGGCTGATAAAACTGATGTAAATATCCCCAAAACACAAATACCTTTCATTTTTGAGGGATATATTTCCAATATCAAGATAACCATACCTCTCATTGAATTGGTAACCCAAGATGTGTATAGGTCCCAAGTTTTGAAAGTTTTGAACATAGGAACTAACACTGACACTCTGAACTTGACTGATGACAAGCCTGAGCTGTTGTTTGGACCTTAGGTAGAGGGAAAATATCAAGAAGGAGTTGTCCCTCCTTTCTATATCATCTTAAACATACATGAAAAAATATTGCATAATGTTACGCTAGACTCCGATGCCTCACACAACCTCGTGCCTAAGGTTGTGATGGAGAGATTAGCGCTCGAAATAAATAAACCTTACAAAGACTTGTACTCTTTCAATTCAAGTAGGGTCAAATGTTTGGGTCTAATCAAGGATATGTGTGTCAACCTAGCACAAATACCTGCTAGAGTCTAGTCATGGACATTTTTGTTGTTGACATTCCCCCAAAGTATGGCATGCTTATATCTAGATCATGGGGAGCCAAACTTCAAGGGATCCTCCAACTAGACATGTCATATGCTACCATCCTAGTCTTTAACCAAACAAGGAGATTGTATCGGGAGTCTCACATGAAATATATGGTAAGACCCCTAGATAGGCCAAACGACACCTCTGTTTATTCCATTCATTCAGACCTTGACTCATTTATCTTGTATAATGAAAATGATATTGATGAACAAGTAAATGAAAATAGGAAATATCTAGACCTACCAGAATAGTCAAATCAATCGTCTAATGAAGAACATGACAACGAAAAATATAGCAGCCCTGAACAAAAACATAATGGCGAGGCTGAACTTGAAACACTTGGGAACATGAGCTTCAATGGCTCCTCTAGAAAAGCTACACAAGTCTGTCCTAATGAAGAGAAAACACCCAACATAGAGTTACCTCATACTGTTGATATATAAAAATGCATCATAGGTAGCCTAGGAGAAACCAAAATAATCAAACTGTCCAAAACTCTCCCACCTCACATAAAATAGAAATACATAGAGTTTTGCAAAGAATTTAAAGATGTTTTTGCATATGATGATAAAGAATTAAAGCCCTATGACACAAACATTACTCAAGATAAGCTTCTTCTCAAGAAAAACCATGAATCATGTAAATAGGAATTGAGAAGAATGGACCCTGTTCTAGTACCTGTAGTTAAAAATGAAATGAAGGAAATATATGATACTAGCACCATAGTCCCACTCAGGTACTCAGGATGGTTTTCAAACTTTGTGTCGGTAATGAAGAAAACAGGGGAGAGTAGGCTATGTATACACCTTAGGAACTTGAACAATGTTGAGATTCAACAAGATGATGAAGCTTAGTGAAAATCAGTCACCTTCACTAAGTGGGCCTGCAGGCTATTTTTAGGTGTAAGTCTATTTTTAGACTATGTCTATTTTTAGACATGGTGATCATATTTCAGAAGTTCTAGGATGCTATTTGTGAATGGTTGGTCAAGTTGGAAAAATAGATGAAATTCTATTTTTAGAATATTGGGCGAAGTCTATTTATAGATCATCGATCTAAAATAGATGTGTCGATTATTATTATCCCTTAATAATAATTAGACTCTAAATATCAACTTATTCTCTTGGGGCACTTTATTTCAGTATACAGATTTGGAAAATCAGTGGGCTGAAGGAATTATGCAATTCCTAGGGTTTAGTGGTGGTTCATACATGGAGGACTCAGTTATAATTGAAGTGGCAAAGTTATGACAGAGTTGGAAGAGTAGTTCATGGGAGTTGTTATTCAGTTTAACTCAGTTATTAGAGTTAAACTCAGTTGAGCTAGTTGTATCTAGTCTAACTGAATGATACACTAGTGAGAGTGGAGTGAATTAATTAGTTAATTAATTCAAAAATAATAACTCACTATCAAATGAACAAATACAACAATTAACTACAGTGCATGTCAGTTCCAGTGGAGAGGTAGGTGAAAGGGTGAGATGGACTATCTGTTGTGAATATAGTGATGCATTGATTGCATCACACACACATTGGAGTTGCCAATGAGGATTGCACAGTCAAGGCAAGGCCAATTCGAATTCATTGAGGGGTCTTCTTCAACAGGGATTGCGCGGTGGAGGCAGGCTATCAGGTGGCGAGAAATTGGTGCATTGAGATGCAAATTTCTTCATGATAGTGTGTGACGATTGTACTATACTAAGAGCTTGATGTACTAAGTTTTTCATGATGTTGTTACATGATCTCCATGATACATAATATATGATATTTGGGGTTTTTAGCTTCAGGCTTTCCCGTTAAACAACTATGTTATGTGCGATTTTTTTTATTGCTTCATGTGTTTGCAATTGAGTTTTAAATTTCTGCAAAATATTAACAGTGAAAGGATTCTGTATTTAGCAAGAAGATAAATATTTATAGATCAATGGAATATGGATATATACATACATATGTTATATAATTTGTACATGGTATCAGAGCAGTGTTAATTCTTTAAGATTGCAATTGTGAAGAATTGTTGAGTTTGTGCTGGTGACCAATTCGAATTTGTTGCAGAAATTTCTTGGTGCAACAGTTGAGTATACATTGAAATTTCTTTCAATGGGTTGCGATTGGAGTATACCCTTGAGGGTAGCTCAAATTACATAGCCTGGAAGTATAGGATGGAGGTGGTGCAAGAATATAATGGACTGAAGGAGTTCATCAATAGCGATGTTCCTAAGCCTGGTTCTAGTGATGTTTGATTACTTCACGCATGGCAAAAGAAGGTAGCAAAGACAAGAAGAATTCCATTAGAAGGTGTAAAGGACCATATTGTGTCTAGCCTTCATGGGAGATCCACTCCATTTGAAATGTGGAAGGATTTGATAGATTTGTTCCAAAGCAGCAACAACCAAAGGAAGTTGGCGCTGAAAGATAAGCTCAGAAAAATAAAAATGGAGAAGGGTGACAGAATTCCAAAATATCTCAAGAATTTTTTCCACTGTAGGGATGAACTGGGAAGTGTGGGAATTACTGTTGATGATGATGACTTGGTAATCTTGGCTCTCCTTGGGCTTTTTAAGAGTTTTCATAGCTACGAAGACTCTATCAATGGACAGGAGAAACTGTCGAGTTGGGAGCGACTTTGGTCGGATCTTGTGCAGGAGGAGATAAAGCAAAGTACCAGGGATGGCTCTTCATCGAAGAATGAAGAAGAAGAGAATTGTGCTTTGGCTACCAAAGCAAGGAAAGGGAAGGGGAATAAATTCCACTCCAAATCCAAGGCTAAATGCAAGAAGAAGGATTTGTCCAAGGTGAAGTGTTTTCACTATCACGAACATGGGCATTTCGCCACTAAGTGCCCACAAAAGAAGAAGAACAAGAAGGCTACTGGAGCTGCAGAGGGTGAGGCCTTAGCCTTGCAATTGTAACTTGATTTCTCTTTGATCACATGCTTGGTTACAAGCACTATGGGAAGGGTGTGGTATCTTGATAGTGGTGCGTCTTTCCATATGACGGGAGACAAGGAGTTGTTTAGTGACTTGGAGGAGAAGGACCTCCAAATGCATATAGAGATGGGCGACGATGGTCAATACACTGCAACCAGCATTGGGACCATTACCTTTGAGAGGGATTCAGGTAATCCGTTTTTGTTGAAATATGTTATGCATGTTCCAGGTCTGAAGAAGAACTTGGTCTCGGTCGCAATGTTGCAAGACAGAGGTTATGACGTTGCTTTTAGAGATGGAAAATATTTCCTGTGACATAAAAAAATGGGTCAAACCAAGAGTATAGGTATTTGAGTTAAGAATCTCTACAAGTTGGAGGTAGATGGCTGTGCTACAATGATGGGCAAAACAGAAAAAGTGGTGATCCGGGATGAGGGCGAATTATGGCACAGGAGATTGGGCCATCTTCACCATGGCGCCTTGAAGATTTTGCAGCAGATTTCTCCTGGACTTCCCAAGGGTACTGTTGCACAATCAGATCAGTGCAAGGGATGTTCTATGGGTAAGTTATTGAAGACCACCTTTCATGAGAAGGAGAACCGTGCTTCGGTGATCCTTGAGAGAATTCACACAGACGTGTGTGGACCTTTCTCGGTTTCTTCAACAACAAAACACAGGTATTATGTTATTTTTGTTTATGAATATTATCGTAGATGCTAGATCTTCTTCATGTAGAAGAAGAATGAAACATTCTCAAAGTTCTGTGAGTTTAAAGAATTGGTGGAGAAGGAGTCAGGGAAGCAAGTGAAGGCTCTGCAGAGTGATAATGGTGGTGAATATATCTCAGGTGAATTCAAAGAATTCTATAGAAAAGAAGGAATTCAAAGAGAACTCATAGTGCCTCATAACCCACAATAGAATGGGGTCACAGAGAGGAAGAACAGAACAATTGTGGGTGTTGCATGAGCTATGCTGCATGACTAGGGCCTACTGATGCACTTGTGGGCAGAAGCATGCAACACTGCAGTTTATGTGAAAAACCGTTGTCCTCATAGAGTACTTGGAATGAGTACACTTGTAGAAGATTTTACTAGTAAGAAGCTTGATATTTCTTATTTGAAGATTTTTGGCTCATCTGTTTACATTCATGTGACAAAGGATGCCATGAAGAAGCTGGAGCCAACTTCAAAATTTGGGATATTTGTGGGGTACACAGAAACACACCATAATTATCGTGTGTATTTTCCAGATAGTCAGATGACTATGGTGTGACAGGATATAAAATTCAATGAGGTGAAAACCATGAAGTTGTCGCTTGAGAGGGAGCTACACTTGCATGCTGAGGAGGAACTGCTTATTCCCAAAGATGAGTCTCTAGATGTGGATCATCCATAGGAGGAGATTCATGGAGTGCAGGAGTCCACTCATGCAGAACCAAACATCGGAACTGGCAGGAAGCATACCACAAAAGCAGAGAGACTGAAACTTGATGCGGCACAGAATGTAGGAGTCCCTACATCACAGCGCAGACAGAGACAGTGACCTAACCGATTTACTAGATACATGGCTCTTATGAGAAAGTGTATCATGATAGAGCCATCTTCTTTCAAAGAAGCAGTACAGGAGCCCACATGGGTGGATGCCATGGTGGAGGAGTATGACTCCATTTTCAGAAACAGTGCTTGGGAGATTGTTCCAAGGTCGGCGGGTAAACCAGTTGTAGGATTAAGATGGATCTACAAGGTAAATCAAGCTACTAATGGGAGCTTCAAGAAGTATAAAGCAAAATTTGTTGCCTGGGGCTTCTCACAGATTGAGGGGACTGATTATGAAGAAACCTTTGCACCTGTCACACAATATTCTTCCATAGGGACCATCCTTTCTCTCTCAGTGCAGATGGTTTGGCACATTAATCAGATGGATGTGAAGACTGTGTTTCTTAATGGGATCATTGAGGAAGAAGTGTACATTGAGCAGCCTGAAGGATTCGAAATCTTCAGCAATGAGTCACATGTGTGCAGGCTCAAAAGAGCACTGTATGGGTTGAAACAAGCACCTTGTGCTTGGTACACTCAGATCAACAACTATTTCACTGGACTTGGTTTCACCAAGAGTGAGGTAGATGCAAACCTATACCAAATTGTGGTGGAGGGTAAGCTTTTAATCATTGTTCTTTATGTTGATGATTTAATACTAATGGGTGATGAGCATTTGATACACTCATGTAAGGTAGATCTTGCAAAGGAGTTCGAGATGAAGGGTTTCGGCCTCCTTCATTATTTTCTTGGATTGGAAATATGGCAGCAGGAAGGTGAACTATTTGTGTCTCAAGGAAAGTATGCTCGGAAGATATGGAGAAGTTTCACATGTAAGGCTGCAAGCCTATCGACACTCCTCTTCCAGGAAATTGGAGGAAAGAGGATGCCACATCAGCAGAGATAGTGGATGCCACTGTTTATCGATAGTTGGTTGGTTCGCTCATGTATTTAGTTAATACAAGACCGGACATATGATATGCGGTGAAACAACTTTCACAAGCGATGTTTAAGCCTACCAAGATCTTTTGGAAGGCAGGCAAGCATGTCCTGAGGTATCTTAGGGGCACATCTGAGTATGGCTTATGGTACAGATAAAAATATGAGGTGAATTTGCTTGGATTCATGGATGTAGATTGGGTAGGCAGCCCAATGGATAGAAAGAGCACATTAGGAGGGGTTTTCAGTATCAGATCTACAACATTTTCTTGGTACAATAGGAAAAAAAGATCCATGGCACTCAATTTAGCTGAAGCAGAATACATGGCAGCAAGTCAAGCTGCATGTGAGGCTATCTGGATGAGGAAGATCCTGGTTGGTTTGTTCAGTTCACATTTAGATCCTACAGTGATACATTGTGATAATCAGAGTTGCATTAAACTCTTGATTAATCCTGTGTTTCATGATATATCTAAAAATATTGATATCCAATATCAGCACATCAGAGATTGTGTGCAGTGGAAGATCATGTTGCTTCAGTACATTCCTACGGAAGATCAAGATGCAGATATTCTGACAAAAGCGCAGCAAATTTGAATACTATAGAAGCAGGATCGGGGTGAAGGATAATCCCTATCTTGTTGAAAGGGAGTGTTGAGATTCAACAAGATGATGAAGCTTAGTGAAAATCAGTCACCTTCACTAAGTGGGCCCATAGGCTATTTTTAGGTGTAAGTCTATTTTTAAACTATGTCTATTTTTAGACATGGTGATCATATTTTAGAAGTTGCAGGATGCTATTTGTGAATGGTTGGTCAAGTTGGAAAAATAGATGAAATTCTATTTTTAGAAGATTGGGTGAAGTCTATTTATAGATCGTCGATCTAAAATTAGATTTTTCGATTATTATTAGCCCTTAATAATAATCAGACTCTAAATATCAACTTATTCTCTTGGAACACTTTATTTCAGTATAAAGATTTGGAAAATCAGTGGGCTGAAGGAATTACACAATTCCTAGGGTTTACTGGTGGTTCATGCATGGAGGACTCAGTTAGAACTGAAGTGGCAAAGTTATGATAGAGTTGGAAGAGTAGTTCATGGAGTTGTTATTCAGTTTAACTCAGTTATTGGAGCTAAACTCAGTTGAGCTAGTTGTATCTAGTCTAACTGAATGATACACTAGTGAGAGTGGAGTGAATTAATTAGTTAATTAATTCACAAATAAAACTCACTAATCAATTGAACAAATACAATAGTTAACTACAGTGCATGTTAGTTCCAGTGGAGACCCAGTGGAGAGGTAGGTGAAAGGGTGAGATGGACTATCCATTGTGACTATAGTGATGTATTGATTTCATCACACACACATTGGATTTGCCAATGAGGATTGTGCAGTCAAGGCAAGGCCAATTCAAATTCATTCAAGGGTCTCCTTCAGGAGGGATTGTGCAGTGGCGGCAGGCTGTCAGGTGGCGAGAAATTGGTGCATTGAGATGGAAATTTCTTCATGATAGTGTGTGACGATTGTATTGTAATGAGAGATTGATGTACTAAGCTTTGTATGAGATTGTTACATGATCTCCATGATATATAATATATTATAGTTGGGGTTTTTAGCTTTATGCTTTCCCGTTAAACAACTATGCTATGTGCGATTGTTTTTATTGTTTCATGTGTTCGCAATTGAGTTTTAAATTTCCACAAAATATTAACAGTGGAAGGATTTTGTATTTAGCAAGAAGAAAAATATTGTTAGATCAAGAGAATCTCGATATATACATGCATATGCTATATAATTTCTACAAACAAAGCCTCCATGAAAGATTACTACCCTTTGCCTGAGATAGATCATATGCTGCCAAGGGTGGTGGGTTCTAAAAGGATGTCTCTGTTTGATAGTTTTTCACGGTGCAATCAGGTGATATTATTCCCAACTGATTAGAAAGAAGAAACTTCCATAACACCTTGGGGTGCCTACATATATGACCAAATGCCTTTTGGGTGGATGACAGAGGGATTTACTTTTCAAAGAGCCACAGACATTGTTTTTCTTGAAGACTTAGGTTACCTCATTATGTTATACCTTGATGACATCATTGTCTATTTTAAAACTAATGAAGGATACCTACTTCGCCTAAGGAAGGTCTTTGAAAGAGAAAAATTTCTTAAAATGGATTCAAAGGGAGAGGACCAAGGCCAACATTGCAAGTCTGAAAATCTCTAGAGAAGTCCTCACATTGTTCATTCAGTTAGAGGTAATGATGCTTTCTTATTACAAGAGCCAGATGGAATAGAGATATTTGGAGGTCTTGTCAATGACACTCAAGAACTATTTTTCTCAAAATTACTAAATTTCGGAGTTGTCATTCATTGTACATAACATTGTTTGATGAAAAATAGGAAAATAAAAACTTAAAAATAGAAAAAAGGAAAAAGAGGGCAGATTTGAAGAAGAGGTACAGCCCCACACCGAAAAAAAATAGTAGTACTAAAAGTGTGCAAGCCTAAATGCCACTACATGTTAATAAAAAAGAGTCTTTTTTAATCATACAGCCTAATCATTATTAGACATGTTTAAATTTTTGCTGATAGGCTAGTGAAAGAAGACTTGTCAAATCATTTAAGCTTGACTTGTTAGTAGATTAGATTAGGAAAAAATGTTGGTTCTCAATTCTCAAATATGAACCAAGGAGAAAGAGAGGGATGCCTAACAAATTCAAAATCTCATCCCTCACTATTTTCTAGTTTTGATTGAACAAAAATAATGTCTGTGTGCAGCTTTTCCGAATGCCACAGCCCATGGTAAATCAGATTATACAATCCTAGTTTGATCATAGTTTCAATTTAATGTCAATATATTAGAGAATAGAGTCTATCAAACAACTTAATCTTGACAAATGATTAGAATAGGTAGAGAATAAAAGGGTTAGTCAGCATAATCTGAACTCTTGGGAGTGATATGGGTATAAGTAGATAGTTTGTTTTGCTTTCAAAAGAAAAGAATTTCAAGGGTTTTCATGTCCAAGTCCACCCAAAAGAAGAAAAAATGTTAGGAAAAAGTATGATGGGTAGGTAGAAATGAGGTTGAAGCAATCATGTCTTTCAGATTCTTAAGATCATAGCTTCAATAAAACATCAGCAAATGAAGGAAGAGAGATCTGCCAAATGGATAAAGGACTGGTCTTTAAAAATCAGAGATTTGATATCTAAATTTCTGGAAACCTCCTGAAAGGAGCTTCCCTCCCCAAGTGGAGCCACTATTAGTCATCAGTAATTTTTTCTATTTGTATATGACTAAATTTTGATCCTAGATTTCTAAAAGCAAGATTAATGAATATTGTGAGTTTTAGAAATCTCACTACCTTCATTATCCTTAAACCAAAATTTTCACTATTCTACTATTTTTCCATTCCATGGTTAAAATATCACTCCTAGAAGACCCCTCATGGGCTTGTGCCACTCATATGTATCCTATTTTCCCACCTATAACCTTCACAGTCTGTTTTTCCTTTTCCTCACCCCTTCACTTTCCATCTAGGGTTACCAAAGAGCCTGTTCCTTCCCATGTTCCCCAGGTTCCTCAAGCATTAATCATCCCAAAATATCTCTGTAGGCTCTTTAAATAAATCAATTAAATTGGTTTTTTGGATCTTCAATACATCAATTTGTCAAAAAACTCTGTTTTTACATTTGCAGACCCCAAACCAAGTTCCAGCCAAAGACTAGGTCAAGGGAGCCTGCCACTATGTCATTAGGGTTTCATAGGTTGTAGGGACATCCTTGGTGTTTTTAAGCATTTTTCTTCCTATTCTAGAAGCTGACTCAGATGTGAAAGAAGGTCAATACATTTTTGTCCAAGATATATCAAAAAATCTCTAAGGAGGACTACTTGGTCAAGTTCAAATTTTGCAAAAGGCAACTATGCATTTTTACATTTCTGCAAGAGTGTTAAAGTGACTATCATTAGAGAATTGGTAAGGTAAGAGGCCTGCTCCTCATTAAATAAATTCATAGAAAAGAGGGAGGAAGCAGCTTATGTTCAAGAAGAATCAGGGTTCCTAAGATTGATTGGGCCAACAGTGTGCCAAGCAAAGATCCAATGCAACAAATCACATGAAGAAGGCACACCAAGAAAACCAAGCATGAAGAGATGTTTTTAGAAATCATAGATGAAAAAGGGAATAAGGTGAGGTGAACTGGACATAAAAGAATGAACTTGAAAGGGCTATAGAGAACTTAGAAGACAACACTGATAATTGTTCTCCAACATCCTAGAAACCTAGGGTTTTGGAAAGATAATCAAAGGAGGTAAAATGAAAAAGTTAGGCCTCCATGATGATAGCAGAAAGAAGGTTTGAAGAGACTGTTGTGAGTGACCTCCTAGAGTTTTCCAAAGTGAAATTCCTCACTGTTTCAAAGAACCAAGAAGCAAATAGTATCAATGGAAAAGTGTTAAACTATAAATTTAGGCACCTGCAAATCAGAAGTGGCCTAGGGAGGTGAAAAGCATTGTTTAAAACCCATTGTAGTGGAAAAAGAGTGATTGTCTCAAAAGTGTCAAAAGGAGGCATATCAATACTCGGAGATTAAAAAGGTTGAATTCACCAGGTTTAGCAAACCTACATATAAACAGTCTAAGGTTGTTAATCAGAAAATGGATGAAAGATAAGTTCAAAATTATGCTGAGAAAAAACAACCTTGAAAATACCACTATGTGTAGCCCTCTCCAAAATTATCAAAGATGAATTTTTCATGATTCAAAGAGGAAAGGGAAAAGCCATTTGAGTGTTTTTTACCTCCTACAAGGAAAAAGGGTCAAGGGAATATCAGTTAAAAAAAAAGGAGTAAAAACATTAGCAAAGTGTGTTCTCAAAGTTTGATTTCTTTTCCTAGGCTATAAAGGATCATTTTGTTCTCCACATAACTCATTGTGTTGTTGCAAAGGTTATCAAAACATCCAAGAGAGAAAAATATCAGGTTTTAGTCAAAACTAGGTAAATCCACCCAGCGTTACGAGTTCAGGTCGGCGCTACGTGTTCAAGGTCAGGTGCTACGCATTCGGAGGAATTTCCCGTGCAAATTTGCACTACACTGCACGTTCAAAGGCACACACTGCACATTCAAAGGCACATTGTGTGTTCATCCAGGAAGCCAGACAAGCCCATGTAGACGCGTGTAGGTGCAACCCATTCACAGCCCGATAGGCTTAACACCCGTGTAGACGTTGCACTTTCGGCAGGAAAGCCCGACAGAGGCGTGCAGGCGTTCACAGCCTGACAGGCTCGATACGTGTGCAGGCACTGCACTTTCGGCAAACATGACAGGCCTGAATATGCATGTAGGCACTGTGCTTTCGGCCTGAAGCTCCTCCTTCTCCTGAAAACGCCCAAAAGAATAAAAAAATACCTTCAAACTTCCATAAAAGGGTTTTCAAAACATTTCTAAATTGGTAGGTGGATGTCATGCCTTTTCCTCAGTGCATTTTCATAATTTAAAGTCAAGAGGAATTGAACAAACCCTAAAGGAGTGAAAACACTAAATCTTCATGCTAAGTTACTGTCAGAGAAGAATTATAACAAGTAGTTGATGCTTGTCCTTGAGTTCTAGCTCTCCCTCACAGTCATACACTTACACCTTAATTCATCCCTCTCACTCACTTGAAAAATTTGCCTTCTTACCATCATTCCACCACATCTCATATCAACTTCATAAGAAGAGCTAGGGTCTGTTTCAAAAACAACTGTAACCAAAATGTCAGGAGAAGGAGGAAATGGTAGTGGTGAGGAAGGCCAAGTGCCTAGGAGGCAAAAGCATAGAGGTGGGAAGGTTAATAGGTTAGAACCCCAAGATACAATGCAGCTTAATTCCTCTCCTATGATTATCACATGTTTCCAAAATGTAGGGTGTTTTCATTTTTGTGAAAAAGTCCAATAGGTTCAAAGTCACCCTGAGCTCACTAGGTTATTTATCCTCAACCTACATAATAAACAAGTGAATCTTGCAGGGGTAAACTTTGAGCTGTCATTAGATGCCATTTCTATTTCCACTAGAATTCCTAATGTTGGTGAAAATGTTTCAAAAGAGAACATTTAGACATAAGCTGATATGAGCCATTTCTTAAACCCAGATACAAAGAAGGTTGCAAATCTATCTTCCCTTTTTCACATTTGTTGGAGAGGTATGCTACCTTGATGAGGGTCATCATGAAATAATTTACATGTGAGGGAAGGTACTCTAGACTCTACTCCTATCATATCAGATTGCTCATGCACTTTACCAGGGTTAAGATGCTTCATTTACCCTACTACCTCTACAGGAGTATTGACAAGATGTCTTTTGTTGTACAAAAGAGGAACTATTCCCAACAAATGAAAATTTTGTTCCATCACTCTTTAATGAAGATGGTTGTGCTACATCAGTTTGAGCAAAAGGGCATACCATGGGAGGTGCTCATTACTCATGAAGTGTTCACAAACCCACAGCCCCATCCTCAGCAAAATTTTCCCTCGTCATCTCATCCTCCTCCCCCTACTCCCCCATCATCTTCTACTGACCATGCTTCACCATCTACCCATATACCCTAACCTCAAGAAAACCTTCCTTCCTCACCGTCTCCCAATACATCATATCAAGAGGGAAGTGGCAGTGAACAAGCAAGTGACCATGAAGGAGAAGGTGATTATCAATTAAGCAATAATGAATGAAAAAAGCAGCAATGAGGAAAATGAAGAAGCAAAGGTCAGAAATGAATTAGAAGACATGGAGGTACATGGAAATGACAGTCAAAAAATAGTCATGATGGCCATGAAGGTAGTGAAAACAGTGAGCCTCACAATGATAATGATGCTAGTGCAGAGAGTAATGCCAAAGATAGTGAGACTCATAGTGGTGCAAAGAACAATGCAGAAATCAATGAGGAGGAAAACAAGGATGAAAAGACTAATCATGGTACACCTAGTAGCCAAGGTAATGAAGAAGTTGACATTAGTGAAAATCATGAAAGTGAAAGAAGTGAGGCTCCTAGCAACAATGAGGAGAAAAATGAAAGTGCAGGAAACAGTGATATCAGCATGGAAGATGCAAGTGAAGAAAAAAGAAATGATAGTGTAAATGAGGAAGAGAGAAGCAATCATGAAAGCCGTGAGGACAATGAGGATATTAGTGATAATGATAGTCAAAATTGCCACAATGATGAAGGCACCAAAATGAACACAATCAAACCTTTTTTGACCTATCAAAGAGGAGTTAGGCATGTGTTTGCTGCCTTTAAAAGGCAAGGGGCCATGCTTTCCATATCCACTAAGCAACTGGATAAAGGCAAAGAATAGGTGAAAGAATAAAAATAAGATCAACATGAGCTTGAACAAGAATTTGAACTAATTGACCTTGTGTAATATTCTCAATTAGCTTATTGCTAGTTGGAATATTATATGTTGCTCTATTTTTCAGTCTAGAAGAATAAATGTGGTAGGGAGACCCTTAAATCTCTTTAGTAGGAATAAAACACTTCCAATGTGGATGTGGATTATTTTAGGTAGCAAAAATAATGTCACATTGGGTGTGAAAGGGGTAAATGCATGTGTACTATATCCATATTGACCAAATCAACAACGCTGCCAAAAGAGGAGTTAGAGCTAGTGGGAACAACACAGTTTTGGAGGAGGAATCTTTGCAAGGAAGCAACCTCATGAATGAGTGGGGCCATGAGTGAGGAGACTCACCAAGAATAGAAAGGAAGGGATGGAAGCCATGAGGGTCATTCAGAATATTTTCTATGTTTGGGTCTTATGACTTCTTGCATGCTTCAGTTGCTTAGCTGGGGTTGCTACACTGTTTAGTGCAAGGGATCCTCATGCGGGAGTTCCATACTCTTCCTTGGAGAAATTGTTGAAGGGATCTGAGAGGAGCATTCTGGGCTACATTTCCACTATCATACATTGGGTCAAGCAGTCACCAACATCTACAGCATAGTCTCTTACATAAACTGCATCATTTCTCATGGTGTTGCATTGGGAGGGTTAAAACCCTTGATTTTGAGCTAGTTTCCTAGGAAAAGGGGCAATCCCTCTCACGAAAAGCTAGTAAGGATAATTTTCAGCTATTTATTGTATTTTTTAGCCATATGTATGCAGAGTTGTTTTTGAACTATGTTATTTCAGATCTAGATCTGTAGATCTACCATTTTGTACTCATGCTTTCATGAAACCCTTACCAGGTTATCTTCATATTATATAAAAGGGGCTATATCTCCATTTTCTTAGCTCTTTGAATAATATAACTATATATCTATTGTTTCCTATATTATTTTTGCAGAAAGCCTCATTAAATTATGTTGTCACATGCTTTAGAAATTCTGTATGGTATAAGTCATGGGGTTTGGGTGTTTTTAAGCCTTATTGAGATAGGGAGATCTGTTTAACATAGCTAGAGGGATTTTTTTCTGACCCCGTTCTGTATGTGAGGGATATAATACATAAATTAATGGATCCAAGTGTTTTTTCTCATTTTTATAGCATAATTTTCTAAAAACAAAATTTTTATTGTTTATATTGATGAACTTCCTAAAAAGGAATATTACATTGGTATCGGAGCTCTCATCTTGGCTCAGCTTGTGGAGATAATATATCTATAGCCATGGAAGAGAAAGAGATCTGAAAGCTTCTTCTTCAGACTATGCAGGACATTTCTAAAGACATCAAGGAGATTAGGTAGAAGGAATCCCCTAGAGGGTATCACCATGGAGAAAGCTCCGACACATAAAAATTGTGGGAAAAAATAGCAGCACATCCTTCTCCACAACACTCCACTATTCCCACATTCCTATCTATGGAAGGTGAGGAAGAAATACCTTGGAGTGAAGAAACCCTTGGTGATTATTTTGTGGAATATGAATCTCAATCCCAAAGATTCAAGGAACATTTGAGCTTTCAGGAATTATGTCAGATCAAGGATGGGAGAAGATATTTTCATCACCATAAAAGAGGAGGATTTATGTAGAATTCAAATCTATAGCATAGCTTGGGAAGGTTATTTTTTCCCTCTTATGATGGATCACCCAAGTGCACAGCCAAGGCTTTCGTAGAGAAGTTGGATATTTATTTCCAACTCAACAGAGTTTCTGAAATAGAGGCCATCAAAATAGCAACACTGCACCTAGAAGGTGAGGCTCATGAATGGTGGTTCCATGGTTTATCTACACTTGGACATGTTCATATCAATTCATATTCAGATTTTACCAGGAGGTTAGTAGAGAGATTTGATCCTACGGATCAAGAAGCTCACTTTGTAGAGTTAGCCCAACTCAAGAAAAAAGGAGATCTGGAACTTTATATTTCTGAATTCCTGAAAATTTCAGTGATGGTATCTAAAATTAATATGAATAGGAGGATATGCATGTTTATTGATGGTATGGATGAACCATTTCATGGATTAGTGAAATCCACTAGGCCCACTACACTCAAAGAAGCTATGGAGAAGGCTAGGGATTTACAACATGCCTTGCCCAAGACTAAATCACCCTTTCAACAAGATATTTCTTCATGCCCAAAGGAGAATCAAGGGAGAACACCTCTTGACAAGAGTTGGAAGGATCTAAAGAAGAAAAAACTTTGTTTCACATGTCAAAAACCACGGGTGCCAAACCACTAATGTATTGCAGGGAAAGCACATTGCATTGAGATATTTTCTGATGAGGAGGAGAAGAGCAGTGTTGTACCACCACCAGAAGATGCAATAAAGACATTTGCTCCAATGGGAGGGGCTCTTGCAGCATTAAGCAGAGTTCCCAAGTATCTCACATTGAGAGTGAGAGGCACTATTATGAGACAAATAGTATCAATTTTGGTAGACATTGGAGCAACTCATAACCTCATTAATACACAACTAGTACAAAAGAGGTGCATTCACATGGAAGAATTTGAGGTTTTTTCAGTTTTGGTTCTAGGAGCTAGAACCATGCAGTCTACCAAATATGTTCCAACATTAACCATCACCATGGGTAACTACACATTGACAGAACACTTCTTTGTGCTTGATATTCTAGACAACAATGTTATATTAGGTGTCTTGTGGTTGATCACTTTAGGGAAGATTACCACTAATTGGGAGACCTTAGAGATGGAATGGATAGAAAAAGGGGATGGGAAACATCAGAAAATCAAAGGCATGCACACCTACCCACCTCAGATTATCTTATCCCACATAATGGAAGCAGATTTACGTCAAGGGGACATACAATGGGTAGTAGAATTGCATTTGTCAGAAGTAGGGAGCAATGGTTCATCATTACATCCAGATTTACAATCTATCTTGGACCGATACTCTATAGTATTTGGGGATATCCCAGCTAGGAGACCTCCTGACTGAGGTTTTGAACATACCATTGAGTTGGATCAAGGAATTAAAGCAGTGATTACAACACCTTATAGCCACCCCAAAGCTTAGGGATGAGATTGAAAAATCCATTCAAGAGCTTTTGGCTTTAGGACACATCCGGCCTAGCACTAGTCCTTTTGCCTCTTCAGCGGTCTTGGTGAAAAATAAGGATGTCACATTGAGGATGTGTATTGATTACAGAGCATTGAACAAGAAGACTATGAAGAATAGATACCTAATTCCCAGGATCGATGAATTGATGGATGAACTAAGAGGGTCAAAATATTTCTCCAAAATTGATTTGAGATCGAGATATCATCAAATCAGGGTGAGGGATCAAGATATCCCGAAGACAACATTTAGGTGTCACTATGGGAATTTTGAGTTCTTGGTAATGCATTTTGGGCTAACCAATGCTCCAACAACATTCCAATATTGCATGAACCACATCTTCCATGGTCATTTGAGGAAGTTTGTATTGGTCTTCTTTCATGACATTCTTATTTACAGCC
This sequence comes from Pinus albicaulis, assembly GCA_034641835.2. Taxonomy (NCBI): domain Eukaryota; kingdom Viridiplantae; phylum Streptophyta; class Pinopsida; order Pinales; family Pinaceae; genus Pinus; species Pinus albicaulis. The sequence continues at coordinate 794,944,424 of CM076571.1, forward strand.
GCACATGGGAGGAACATTTACAACATATTGAGGTAGTATTATGCATTCTTAAGGAGCATCAATTCTATGCTAAGCTCTCCAAATGTGATTTTGGGCTCACAAAGATGCTTTACTTAGGCCACATCATTGGAGTAGATGGGGTAAGATTTCATCAAGAGAATATCTATGCTATTAGAGATTGGCCTGAACCAAAGAATGTCACAAAAATTTGGTGCTTTGTGGGCATATGTACCTATTACTGAAAGTTTGCAAAAGGGTTCTCTCAACTAGAAACACCACTTATAGATTTAACCAAGAAGGGAGCCTTCAGTTGGATACCTACAGCACAGAGAGCTTTTGATAAGCTCAAGGAGGTGATGAGTAACTGCGCGGTATTAGTCTTACTAGATTTCACTCGACCCTTTGTGTTGGAATGTGATGCATCAGGGGAAGGCATTGGGATAGCTCTGACGCAAGGAGGACACCCTATAGCTTTTAAGAGTCAGAATTTGCTACCACATGAGAGGCTATACCCCATATATGATAAATAAATTCTAGCTATTATGCATGCTCCAGCCAAATTCCCGCAATATTTGGTGGGGAATAAATTTCGAGTGAAGACTGATCATAATAGTCTCCGGTTCTTTCTTGAGTAGAAGAAGCTTCAGGAAAGGAAGTAGAAATGGGTAAGTAAAATCCAAGCATATCACTTTGACATAAAGTATGTCAAAGGGAATAGTAATGTGATGGCAGATGATTTATCCAAGAGGCCAGCAGCACTGTCCTTAAGGGGAATAGATGTAGATTGGAAGGCTCAGTTGTTGGTGGAATATTCCAAAGATAACTTTGCATGTGAGATCCTAGATGGAGTGGTGACTAATGAAAGGTATAGGGTGATGGATGAGGTCATCTATTACCAAGATCAAGTCTTCTTGACTAAGAATTCTAAGCTCAAGGAGAAGGTCTTGCAAGCATCACATGATTCCCCACTTGCAGGGCATCAAGGCTTCACAAAGACTTATCGGGCTATACGGGAGAGATTCTAATGGAAGGGTCTCAAGGAGGATGTACTCCAACACATTAAGGAGTGTGTAGTTTGACAAAAAAACAAAGGAGAACACAACCATCCTACAAGATAATTACAACCACTTCCTATTCCAGATGGGAAATGGGAAAGCATTTCAATGGACTCCATCACTGGTCTACCTATAGTTCAGGGTAAGGATTGTATCTTTGTAGTTGTTGATCGACTACCAAAGTATTCACATTTCTTTTCTATTTCTACATGATATACTTCTTCACAGGTAGCTAAACGTTTCTTCAAGTATGTGTTTAGACTCCATGGTCTTCCAAAGACCATAGTCAGTGATCGGGATAGCCGCTTCATGAGTGGATTTTGGCTAGAACTTTTTCGGTTAGTGGGTACTAAGTTGACTCCAAGCAAAAGCTATCACCCACTAACTGATGGACATACTGAAATAGTGAACATGTGGTTGGAAGGCTACTTGAGGAACTATGTATGAGGCAAACAGAAAACATGGCTGTGTTGGCTCCATTTGGGGGAGTATTGTTACAACACAACTTTCCATATGTCCATAGGCATGGCACCATTTCGAGCTCTTTATGGGTATGATGCACTTTCATTTTCTGATGTTATGCTTGGGGAAAGAAAGGCTCCTAGAGAAAAGGAGTGGATTCAAGAGAGTCAGGATATAGTTCGGGCCCTCAAAAACAACATTGCTACAACACAGAACCAACATAAAATATATGCAGACCATGGTCGGATAGAAAGACAGTTTGAGATAAATGACTTGGTCTATCTTTATCTTCATCCTTATAGATAGTTTACACTCAAGGAGAATGGGGCCGAGAAGCTCAAACCAAGATTCTATGGGCCATACAGGGTGGTCCATTATGTTGGGGAGGTAGCATATGACTTGGAGCTTCCTAAGGGGAGCAAGATCCACAACGTTTTACATGTCTCATGCCTCAAGAAATTGGACAAAATGTGGTTTCTAATATGGATCTCCCACCTATGGATGATGAAGGCCATCTAGTTTTGCAACCAGAGGCAATCTTGGATACTCGGGAGAGGCAACTACGGAGTAGAGTGATCAAGGAATATCTGATTCGATGGAGGAATCTTCCTGATGAGGATGCCACTTGGGAAGGAAAGAAGATCTTGCAGCATCCTTCTTTACTGTTGCTTGAGGACAAGCAACTTTTGGGAGGGTAGGACTGTAATATTCCAAATTAGCTTATTGCTAGTTGGAATATTATATGTTGCTCTATTTTTCAGTCTAGAAGAATAAATGGGGTAGGGAGACCCTTAAATCTCTTTAGTAGGAATAAAACACTTCCAATGTGGATGTGGATCAGTTAAGGTAGGAAAAATAAAGTCATCTTGGGTGTGAAAGGGGGAAATGCATGTGGAATAGATCTGTGTTGACCAAATCAACAACGTTGCCAAAAGAGGAGATAGAGCTAGTAGGAACAACGCAGTTTTGGAGGAGGAATATTTGCAAGGAAGAAACCTCATGAATGAGTGGGGTCATGAGTGAGGAGACTCACCAAGAATAAAAAGGAAGGTATGGAAGCCATGAGGGTCATTCAAAATATTTTCTATGTCTTTGTCTTATGACTTCTTGCATGCTTCAGCTGTTTAGCTGGGTTTGTTGCACTGTTTAGTGCAAGGGATTCTCATGCTGGAGTTGCATACTCTTCCTTGGAGAACTTGTTAAAGGGATCTGAGAGGATCATTTTGGGCTACATTTCCACTATCATACATTGGTTCAAGTAGTCACCAACATCTACAGTGTAGTCTCTTGCAGAAACTGTGTCTTTTCTCATGGTGTTGCAGGAGGAGGGTTAAAACCCTTGATTTTGAGCTAGTTTCCTAGGAAAAGGTGCAATCCCTCTCACGGAAAGATATTAAGGATAATGTTAAGATATTTCTTATATTTCTCAGCCATATATATGTAGAGCTGTATTTGGACTAAATTATTTCATATCTAGATCTGTAGATCTACCATTTTGTGCTCATGCTTTCATGAAACCCTTGTCGGGTTATCTTCATATTGTATAAAACGGGCTAGATCTCCATTTTCTCAACTCTTTGAATAATATAACTACATAAATATTGTTTCCTATCTTATTTTTGTAGAAACCCTCATTAAATTACGCTGTCACATGTTTCAAAAATTATGTATGGTGTAATTCATGGGGTTTGGGTGTTTTTAAGCCTTATTGAGCTGGGGAGATCTATTTAACATAAATATATGGATTTGTATTTGATCCCCTTCTGTATGTGAGGGATATAATTCATAAATTAAGGGATCCAAGTGTTTTTTCTCATTTTTATAGCGTAATTTTTTGAAAACAATGTTCTTATTGTCTATATTGCTGAACTTCCTAAAAAGGAATATTACACCCTAATAGTGAAAATGAAGATGAAGAGAGGGTTACAAAAATATTTCTCCAAAGCAAGGATGCTCATATTAGGGACCTAAAAAGACATCTTGGCATGGAAAAGTATACCATTATGTATTTTAAGGATGAAAACAAGCAGTTGAAGAAGACACAAAGAGAACTTGGCCTACAAAAAAATATGGCCAAACACTATGCCTTGAGAAATAAATTTGAAAGGGCCAAGCTCAAAGGATCCCTTGTCGAAATTCAAGCACTCAAGGAGGCAAAAGACCAAGCAAAATTTGGAATTCTTGCTGAAGCTTCTCTACAGGCCTCGCAAACCCCATGAGGAAGGTAATTACAAATTTTGGCAAGTTTTTGACATTTTTGGTTTTTTGACTAATATTAAGGGCTGAAGGCATAGCACCCTTAGCGTTATGCTTTTCCTATAGGCATCCAATTGAGGAATGGCTTACATTTTTGGAATCCTTAGGCGAAGGACGTCATGCATGTTGGGCCAGAATTTTGAATTACGAATAAATCACGCTTCTCTAGACAGGTGCTAGTCTAGAACAACAGGTGTTACACAATAATTTGTCACCGTCCCTGCAATCCCCCGTCCCGCACATTGGAGGGCTTATTCCGTGACCTGTGAGTAGTGACATGACCTGAAAACACTTTTATGGCATTCCCCTGAACATGGAATTTCATTTTCCTGAAGACAACTCCTTGTGAAAAACCCTAAAAACACCCCTTTTTGCATTGGCACGGGTATCCAGTTCAGTACTCACGCCAATAGGGGAAATCCTCCAAAGAGGGCGCACCAATTGGCGCTCTGTCTCAGAGTCTCACTCATGCTAGCCATAATAAGGAGTGTTTTTTAAAAATAAATGGTAGAAGATTCACTCTAACCAATTCCTAAACTGGTATCTATCTTGAGTTGGGAGGTTTGGCTCTGGATCTCCATGTGGAGGAAGTAGTTTGCCACCTCTCATGGAATCTTCCTTGAGGATAGGGCCAATCCCATGATTATAAGGATCCCAACTCCCCTTCCTCCATCTATAAAAGCTTGCCATTTTCCTTTGCAAGCTAGTTCCCAAGAGCCTTTACATCCTAATGCTGCAAGAGCCTTGATTGTTCTCTTAATGCCAAATCCAAGCAAGGAGACTATTGTCAAGATATCCAAAGAGAGAGGCTTGTCTCATCTCCGACAGGCTTTAATAAGACATGTTCTGCTGACGACCCGCCGAAGGAGAATTCAGCGTCAGAGCCAGGTTGTATTTTCCTTTGTTGAATTAATGATAAGCGACTTTGGTTATGGTTCCACTTGTTGTTCATTATGATCATGAGTTATGTCTTCTCTGACTGACATATAATTACATCTATTGGATTTTATGCTTGTGTTTGTCGTGTTTCTTGCATGTGCAGGTGTTCGATCGCGGCGAGCGTGAGGATTGTGATCTTCCGGAGCAAGGGAACGGGAGCACTACCTATTCTACAAACGACAACGTTGGATTCCAGGTAAGCCTTCTTCGCAAGTTGGTTTATTGCAATTAGGAGCTTTCACCATTGCATGTTACGATTGTTGCTAGACTCTATCTGGGCTAGTAGGGATCACCTTTGTCCACAGATGGGATTAACCTCTACAACAATTTAGTGACTTCACTGGGGAGTTAGCTTTTTGTTTGCTTTGTAAACTACAGACGAAGCCTGAAGTTAGCCAGATAGCCTTCGAAACATTCTTGCTCTGCATTAGTGAAGTAGATGAATGTTGCTTCAGTCAATCTCTGGTTTAGTTTATGAACTCAACAACTTGGAGTATTGTCTTGTCTTTTCGGTCAATTCTTAACCTTGCTTTCTTGATCAACTTTTTGGGCTGGCTCTTTCTATATGTTTGGCTTTTGGTTAGCTTGATCATCACTAGTCTACTTCTGGGATTGCTCTTTTTCATTTTTCCATAGTAAACTCAATTAGTGCGCTTTTCAGCCTGACAGTCGCACCCATTGGCGCAGGTTGCTAGTGTATTACCTGCGCCAATTCTGTTTTGGTGCTAGTTTCCGCCTCACAGTCACGCAAATCCTGTGAGGTACTAGGGTTTGCTCTGTTCTGAGCTTTATGAGCTTGATCTGTGATTTTGGTCTTATTTTTTCGACTTCCTGAGTGTTCTAGAGCCTTTCTTGACTGACTATGACCTTCATCCTTTGGTTTTTTGCCCATTTCTATCGATGTTACATTCTAGCCCTAGGGCATCTAGGTGCTACTGTGCATCGAGCCTCCCTTAGGAGTTTTTGGTTTTGATCTGTTCAGTCAACTTTGTGATTGCTTCCCTGCATTCGTTTGGTAGTTGTTTATCGTTTTATTGCACTATTTGAGTGATTTATTCCTTCTTCATTCGGATTCCGCCTTATCTCGCTTTGGGCCTAGATTACATGGTTCATTTGAGTCTTTGAGATTCTCTTGATTTTGAGGGACTTTTGGTCAATTTGAGGTCTGATCGTGTGTTTTCCATTGAGTGAAATTTGCTTGTTTTTTCTCTTATCATCATTTCTTAAATTTCTCTTTTCATTAGTTTTCATTTTGTTTAGTGCGCTTTGCTCTTAAACATTGAAAATACAAAAAAAAATCTCTTTTGGTTTTGATTAGTTAGTGAAAATTAAATCTTTTCAGTGTTATTAGTGATTGGTAACTTTGAAAGAAAAGCTTTTAGTTTCCATTAGCTGCATTAGAGGTATCACTAGTGGTTGTCTGGTCATTTTGTTATTGTGTGAAAAGCTCTTAACTCTCTTGTAATTATCTTTCATCGAATGAAATGATATACTGTGGCAGTAGTGTACATTTAGGATATTTTGAGACATTACACTCGCTAGGGCATGAAAACTAAAACATAATTGAAGATAAACATTAAAATTTATTCAATTTACACTAAGGTAACATTGAAACTTAATGCTCACATTTTAGAGGTCTAGGCTAGAGACGTGTTCTGGCGTCTTTAAACCTAGTAACTGTCGTTCACCTCTTGGCTTTAGACAGCACTAGTACAGACTTGTGCTCCCCGTACCATCGCGTATATAAAGGGAGACCCCACTATGTTTCCATCCTTTTATCCATAGGAAGCTGAGTCTGCCGCCCTATACCCATGATACACTGGACACGGCATTCGAGGAGATTTCCTGCATGTACGGAAAGTCCTTGGTTGATTTCTCTTTCATTTTGAAACCAAGGTGTATATTACAGTTCATGGTTATTTGGTACACCCTTTGCCTAGATTACCTGAGTAGTCATTTGATATTTTCTGACTCTTTAAATTTGAAAGGATCACCAAGCGCTTGTCCTTTCACGCTTGCTTCAAAACTGAAAGAGATAGAGTCACCTTTCATTTATTTCTGGACTCTTAAAACATGAAATGGTGAATTTTTTAAGTTTCAATGTCGTAAAATAAATCACTCGCGATCACACGCCCTATTAGATTTTTCTTGTTGGTCGTTTGATTGTGTGCCTTGGTTCCTTTTCAGTCCGTGTGTTTGTTTGATCCTTTTCCCTTGTCATTACTGTCACAGTGGCGGAACCATCGATTTCGTCTACTGGTAGTCCATATACGGACGATTCATCAGAGGTTTCTCAATCCTCTGCTGAACCTCAGTAGCCCATCATTTCCGAGTTTCCCGACGGGGGACCGATTCTGTCAGAGTAGCCCTTTGGAGGACCAGTTGAGTTCAATTGGCCCTTTTTCGACCCTTGGTTTGGATTGGGAGTAGGGGAACATTTCCCTTCTCTTACATTGGATTTGCCTTTTTATAGCTGCTGTTATTCCTCCTAGTCCTCACCGTCTATTACGAGATCTAGTGGCAGGCTCAAATATGAGTGAATCCAGCGAGGAAATACCCACGTCTAGTGAATATTACCAGCTATTCCCAGAAGTAACCCGGAAGTTATTCCCAGAAGACAACCCCAAATCATCTGTTATGTCTTCGCCCATTCCCTCACTACTAGCAGGGTATAGATCCTTAGGTCAGATTATTGCCGCCGCTGCTCTATTGGGGTATCAGCTCCTTCTACGAGGCCGATTGTTCCTTCATTGGGGATGTCTCCTAGAACACCCATTACGTCATCCCCTCAGGTCACTTCTGTACCCGTTAGGCCCACTTTCTATGTGGCTGCATCTACACCCGCTGTTACTACTCAGTCCGTAAGGGCTGCATCGCTTCCCAAAGACGTCTATATAGCATCTGCTATACCGGAGAACATTTCTCCGGAGGAGTATCGATTGTCCTTACAAAAATCAAACCCCGAGGTCAGACAATCCTCTCAGGATCCCAACCGCTGGTATTTTTTGCATTATGCATAGGATGGTATGCCCATGTACGTTTTTCCATATCAGTACGATGAGCATGGGAATCCTTTACATTTACCCGCTCCTGAGGCTCAACTTCATGCTCAGGGTTTGTCGTATAACGAGGCTGGGCAGCCTTATAGCCCGCAAGGGCAACCTTTTCAAGGCCAACCTTTGGGCTAGCCTGGCTATCCTTATGACCCACAAGGTTACCCTGCGGGCCAGCAATGGCCATTATATGGTCTGCAAGGACAATATTACAACCCTTTAGGTCAACTCGGGCAACCTCAAGGACTCACAGGTCAACCGGGGTACCAACCAGGGCCGGTGTATGGTCCTGGGGGGTAAGTCCAACCTTCCCAACCCATGCAACCTCAGTATCCTCTTGTTCCAAATGTTGCACATCAGCCAGGATCATCTTATGGTCTTGCTGTAAGTCAAACCGGCTACCAGCCACCACCTGGCTCCATTCCTCCACCAGGCCAACCGACCCACCCAGAACAACCTGGTGTTTCACCACCAGGCCAACCGGTCTATCCGGCACAACCTGGTATGCCACAATAGCCAGGTCAACCTATACAAGTGGCGCAAATTGTTCAACCAAGGCAGCCCGTTCAGCCAGGTCAGCCTGTCCAACCAGGCCAACCTGCACATTCTGTCAACCCTGCCCAGCAGCTGATTTATTCAATGTCGCAGCCGAATCAACCAATGTGCCCTAATTATCAAGCTCAGCAAGGTCCCACCTATCAACAGCCCACTCAACCTCAAGGCAGTTACTATTCTCATGGTCAATCTTGACCGAATTACAACCAGCCCCAAGGTTCTAACTATTATCCTCATCAACCCAGCTACACCTATACTCAGCAGCCGAATCCAAATGCTGCTCAAATAGGGCCGACATATAATCAGGGTCCATACTCTGGTTATCAAGCCCCGTACACTGGTTACCAGCAACCAAATCAGACTGGTTATACACCCTATACCCCCTATGGTCAGAATCCATCCGGATAGAACTCATGGGGGCAAGGATATTCTCAACCAGCATGGAGTACAGGTATCAGTCCTTATCAAGGGCTTGGCATGTCGTTCAATCCGCAATTTCCATTCTTGGCTACCTTGGAATTACCAGACGTTTCTAAATTAACCAATGACCCGATTCTTCATAATCCTTATTGGCCTTCGGTTCCAACCAAGGTACCCGGTGATTGCCCCAAGTTTGAGGGTAAAGTTGGGGAGGACCCCCAAGCTCATGTGATGACTTACCATCTTTGGTGTTTATCCAACTCTTGGGTGGATGATTCAATTCGTCTGCACCTCTTCCAGTGCACTTTGACCGGCGTTGCCGCTAAGTGATATATTTAATTACCCCGTGGCATCTTTCAAGATTTCAATACGTTAGCCATGGCTTTTCTGACTCACTTCCAGTTACCGGTTTGCTACGAAGCCGGGACGCACCTCCTCACTTCTTTGAAGCAAGACAAAGCCACCCACATATCTGATCACATTCATGAGTGGCGATGTTGTTTTAGACTGATTAAGTTTGATACACCTGATCAGCTACTAACTCATTGGTTCCCCACCTCCTTCGTTAACAAAATCGCCCAAGATATTGCTATGGGAGTGTGTGTGACTGAAGAAAAAGCCATAGCGCGTGCCCAGTATCTTGACCTGGTATATTCTCAATCTAGCATGCTTTATGATATTTTGACTGATGCTCCATGCCTCGGAACCTCTAAAGCTCCACCTACCCCAGCGGTGGATGGTGTCATTGGTTCCGTATCTCAAAATTCTCGAAAATCTTCAAATGGGAAGCAGAAGTCCAATTCATCCAATAATCCTGCTCTTCATGCCCCTCCAGATTCTGGAAAAACTACGGAGGTTAATGTCATTCAGGCTAATCCTACGGAAAATGCCTCCAAAGGGAAAAAGAAGGGCAAAGGAAAATCCAAATCCAACGCCCCAAAGTCAGATTCTTCTAAACCTCGCACTGAGGATGGTTCCCAACGTAAACCGAAGTATCCCTGCCTTAATTGTGAAGGAGATAATTATACCAAATATTGTCCCCGATGATCTGAGATTACTCAACTCCTGAAAGGCTCAAAAGGAACTTCGACAGTTCTCAAAGAACCGTTCCCATCTCAGCAGACCTAGATGGTTGAACAACCCTCACCATCTGCACCATTTGGGTCCCAAGTCTTTATGATGAATGGTGCTGCACCTGTCTCCATTGCTATGTGTTCTAAGGATTATACCAGATCGCATCAGGCAGCTGGAAAGGAAGTTGTGGATGGCCCACCTCCCCCACCTATCTCCGGTTCCTTGGAAATTGAGAGGCCTACCGCCGAACCTGTTTTGAAGCCACCTTCTAAAGGTGTTCTGCGAAGATCTTCCTACAACCCAAATGCCCGTGCCGCTCAACACTACAGTATTGTTGAGGATTTGGCATAGGTGCCTTCTACCATGTCTGCATTAGAAGTTATTAAAAGTTGCTCATCGCAATGAAAGGCTTTGTTGTCTGCAATCGGTGGGATCGATCCCGCCGATTCAAGTCTTCTCACCTTCGACTTGGAAAATTTTACTCCCCGACTTCCACATCAAATCGCTCTTGTTATTCAAGTTGGGATCAATGGTCTGAAAATCCATAGGGCCGTTGTGGATGAAGGTTCTTCCACCTATGTCATGTCATCCACTTGCTGGAAGGCCATTGGCTCTCCGGCTCTTTTGTCATCTCCTAATGCCTTAGAAGCATTCGATGGTCGGGAATCAAAACCCCTGGGTGTTCTCAAGAGTTTGCTGATTACGTTACAGGGTAAGAAAATCAACGTAGAAGTAGAAGTGGTTGATGCCAAGCTTAACTATAGTCTACTTCTTGGCCGCAGTTGGACTCATGCCATGCTATGCATGCTGTCCACCCTCTTTCGACTTCTTAAGTTCCCTCATGAGGGAAAAATTGTTACTGTGGATCAGTTGTCTTTCTTCACCTCCTCCTCTGAGAACAACGTTCCTTACGTGGATCAGATCCCCAATCCCCCTGAGAGTGTAGGACCCGGTCTCTTCAAAGACCCCCTCCTCATGGGTATTTTTCCCGCGCCACCACCACACACTGTTCAAGTTAATATGGTCTCTAGGTCTGACAACCCATGGATCATCCCTTCGCCTGAACAGGTGCCTGATTTTTGAGAATCGATGCCCTTAACTCCAGTAGATATTAACTACTGTGAAATTGTCACCGCATCCGATCCTCCTCCTCCTCAACATGCTCCTTTGAGCATGGCTTTAGATCCCTATTCTCAATTCCCCTGGCTTGGCGAAGCCGATTCGCCTGATCCTCTAAAAGAGATCTTCCCTTCTGATGAAGCCATTGTTGAAACAATGTCTCTTGAGGAGCTGCCTTGGAGCGATGGACATCATCGTTCCTCCTTCATGCTCAGCCTGGGGGCAATGTCGGATTGTCTAGAGCGTTTTGCATCTCAGGTTCCTACTCCGCCTCTCTAGATGCCTATATTGACTCATGAGGTCTTTTCAGAAGGAAAATTGAGCAACATTACTCAAACCATCCTAATCGACATCTCCGTCAAACCGGGGATATTCGAGAACATACATGTGGGAGTGACTTGTTCTCCTGAAGAGATACAAGTTTATACCAATATTTTCCGAGAATTTAGAGATGTGTTCGCTTGGTCCCATGAGGAAATGCCTGGGATTGATCCTAGCATAGTAGTGCACAAGATTCCTAACTATCCCGGTGCGAAACCCGTTCGCCAATGCCTATGCCCAGTGCATCCTTGAAAAGCCATTGCCATTAAAGCAGAAGTTGAGAAACTTCTGAACGCGAGCTTCATTTACCCAATTCTCCTCATAGAATGGGTCTCAAATATTGTCCCTGTCGATAAAAATCAGGGTACTATAAGAGTCTGTGTTTATTACCGTGATATTAATCGCGCCTGTCCTAAGGAAAATTACCCCACTCCCTTCATAGATCAAATCATCGACGAATGTGCTGGGAGTGAGATTTATTCCCTCATGGATGGCTTTTTCGGGTATAATCAGATAATTATTTTACCTGCCGATCAACACAAGACTGCATTCATCTATCCGTGGGGTACCTTTGCTTAAAAAAAGCTCCTATTCGGCTTAAAGAACGCTGGAGCTACTTTCTAGCGTGCTATGTCTTATGCATTCCACGACATACGCCATATCGTTTAGCCTTATTTGGACGATCTGCCAGCTCATTCAGCTCGGCGAGAGGACCATCCTGAACACCTCTGCCAGATTTTCCTTCGCTACAGACGCTATAATGTCCAGCTTAATCCTCATAAATGCGTCTTTTGCATGGATTCTGGCCGTCTTTTGGGGTTCATAGTCTCCAAAGACGGAATTCGCCTTGACCCCCTAAAGGTCAAGGCTATTGTCAATCTCCCATCACCCTCTTTGTTACACCAATTGCAGAGTGCAGGGAAAAGATAACTTCCTATGACGCTTCATCCTGAACTACGTGGAAGTGGCCAAAGGATTCACACGTCTCTCAAAACAAAACGTTTCCTTTCATTGGGATGAGATTGCTCAGCAATCCTTTGAGAAGCTTAAGATGTTACTCGTTAATGGTCCATTGCTTCGTCCTCCAAATTATCACTGTGATTTCACTTTATACTTGGCCGTTGCGTTTAGCACCATAGCTATGGTTCTAGTGTAGGATGAAAATGATGGAAATGAACATGTTTTTCATTATCTATCACGGAATCTTCTCGACATAGAAACGTGTTATGCTCACGTCGAGAAACTGGCATTAGCCGCAGTACACGCTATGCAACGCTTTCGCCACTACATCCTGTTGCGTACAGTAACCGTGGTTTCGGATTGCAACCCCATGACGTATATTGTATCTAGACAATTACTGGGAGGCAAATATTTCAAATGTATCATCATCCTTCAGGAGTTCGACTTAGAGTTTACCACTGCTAAATCAACCAAATCACTGGTTTTTGCGGATCTCATTTTCTCCCTCCCGACAGACTCCACTCCATCTCACTCTGAGGATCATATCCCAGATGAAACGCTCTTCCTTATCAGCACTCGTGATCCATGGTATGGAGACATCATTGTGTATCTTCAAACCTCAACGTTCCAGTCTAATTTGACAATTGAAAGATTCTTGACATTGGATTCAGCATCAGTCTCAACCCTACCGCATTGTAGAAGATACTTTATACCGCGTTGGAGTAGATTCGGTGCTCCGCCGGTGCTTGACCCTAGAAGAAGTTGAAAGAGTCTTGAATGACTATCACAATGGTGCCTGTGGCAGTCACATGTCCGGATATGCCACTGCCCAGAAGATTCTGCGTGTAGGTTACTTCTGGCTGTCGATATTCAAAGATTGTATTGTTGTAGTCCGAAAATGTCATGCGTGCCAGTTTTTTCAGCGCAAGATGCTCGCGCCACGTCTCCCTCTACACCCTATTATTACCGTCGACCCTTTTTCAAAATGGGGCATAGATTTCATGAGATGTAACCCTCATTCGGTCAGGGGGCATGCATATATAATCGTCGTTGTAGACTACTTTACTAAGTGGGCCGAAGCGATGCCTACACTAGCTGTCGACGGTAAGACAGCTGCCCAGTTTATTTTCAACCACATTATTGCACATTTTGGGGTCCCTCAGGCCATTGTTACTAATCATGGCACTCATTTTCGAGATTACATGATGGCCGAGCTGACATCAAGATTGGGCTTACGACATGATAACTCAACGCCATATTACCCCTAGGAAAATGGCCAGGTTGAGGCTGTGAACAAAGTTTTGGTCACTATGCTTCAACAGATAATTGGTATTCATAAGTCCAATTGGCATCTCCAATTTTTCTTAGCTCTATGGGCCTACCGGATGTTAGCAAAGAGTGCGACTGGGTTCACACCATTCCAGTTGGTGTATGGTCTGGAAGAAACTCTTCCGGTTGAGTGCGAAATTCCTTCTTTAAAGTTGGCTGTGGAACTTTTGCCCGACACTTCTCCTAAGGAAGAGCGTCTCTTGTATTTGGAACGGCTGGATGAAACCCACCGCTTGGCTGCTTTAGTCATTGAAGCACAGAAGAAGCGGGTCAAATCTCATTTTGATCAATCAGTTTCTCCACGTTCCTTTATCGAAGGGGACCTTGTCCTCTTATACAAACAAGCGCATGACAAACTTGGGGCGAGTAAGTTCCAACCCATGTGTCATGGGCCTTATATAATAAAACGAGTATTGAAAAATGGGGCTTATGAGCTCATCGATTACGAAGGAGTTCCATTGGCGCAACCCAGGAATGGGTTGTACCTTAAAAAATACTACGCTTGAGTTATTTTTGGTGTGGTGTGTGTACATAGATGTGTATATTCATTTGTGTGCATGTGTGGTGTGGTGTGCGATGTAAGCATATTTCTGGTGATCGGGTCTTCCTGATTGTGTAGATGTCCATTACTCCGTTTGTCGGTTTCGCGGATGGTGCCTCCCGCAGTACCAGGAATCTGTATTCGGTAGCCTGGGTAATCTACAATCCTGCTGGTGAGTTGGTTAACCTGCAAGGTGTGTGTCTGGGGCCTGCTACAAATAATATCATGGAATATAGTGCCGTGTTAGAATTATTAACCGAGGCGGTAAGCCTCGGTATCCGTGAATTACTTGTATACCTGGACTCACAACTTGTAGTATCACAGCTTAATGGTCATTATTCAGTTAGAAACCCATCCATTTTACGTCTGTATCTACGTATTCATTTACTGGAAAGCGATTTTGATTATATCACATATCAACACATACCCAGACATATGAATACATTAACAGATGTAGTAGCTAATATGGTTCTAGATAGACATTTGCGCAACTTGTAAAAAACATCATCACATGTAAAGATCCATCCAGAAATAGATATATAGATATAAGTGTCAAAATGTTTGCATAGTGTGCATCACATAAAATCAAAATATACATGTTCATCTTAATACAGCCGGAGACGACATGTCTCTCAAAAAATATGCATAAAAAACCCTAGGTGTCTAATCTGCGTGGTGCTCATGGTAACAAGTCACCGCGCACACTAAGTGTCTCAGAAGTCGGTGGAGGCGACTAGGCACTCCCACCGTATGTCTCTGGTATGCTAATGGTACGTCTGCCAGCCGAGCATAGTCTAGAATCCCTCAGGCAATGCCCTCAAGATTCTGGATCAATTCTCCTCCCTCGGCACCCTCTTCTTGAGGGTCTTGCGCGGGATGAGTTCTTCGTGCAATAGGAGACATGCCAGCAAGTCTCTCTGGGCCAACATCTGCATACACATAAAACTGTTTTTAGAACAGACATGTATTACCAAAAAAATCATAAAACATAAAAATAAAAAAGAGATTCATACCCAACTCCTCGTCCCAGTCATCCCCCTCTAGGAGTGGAAGATCTGGGTCCCCAGTGAAATCGGTCCCAGCATAGGGCCAATCCTCGACCATGATCAGTTGACGCCGTAACCATCCAAAGAACTCGGGCCTCCAAGACATCTGTTGGCCTCCTCCTGACCTAGGCATAAGTGCTGCCCAGTGAGCCATCCTCAGCTCTCTTGGTACCGACTCGGCAACTATTGCCCGTTGGCCATGAAAGGTTGGTAATCATTCCAAGATGAATGACACCAAAATGGAACCGTAGCCAAACTTCTTTAGTTTGGCTTGCTTGCACCTTGTGAGCTGCCTTTTGATATTAGTCGTCACTGCTATAGCCCAATCGAACAGTGTTGGATTCATACACTCCAAGGCTAGTAGGAGTTGGGCTTTAGTTGCCTCATGCGGTGCCTACAATCCTGCAGCCCGCGTAATGGTGTGTAGCACTACTCTGAGTGCTAGATCGAGGACAGTGTGGATATCCACTTTCCCTCTTCCCGATCCTAGTCATTCCCTTGGGCACACTCTCGCGATTAACATGTCCATATTTTCTCCAGATGGTCTACTGCCCGTTAAGATGGGCACTGGGCCTCTGCGCGACAGTCTGGTTATGAAATACACATCGGAAACCTCAAGTTCTAGCACTTGGTCCCAAAGTTTAAAAACTTCTTCATTTTCGTCCCATATACTGACCAAGTACTGTAGTAGCTCTGATTGAGCTCGTAAGCATGGCGTAAGGAAGAATTTTTTGAGTCCACAGTTCTTGAGTGCATTCATACAGGCTTCATTCTCCATAGCCAGTTCATCCTCTTCCCCGTGTTCCCTCTCCTTCCATTCGATAACCATTGTGCTTGGTTGCCTATATCAACATGATCAAAAAACCCGTGTTAGATCTCTGTCGTGCTTCAAAATCTATTTGGATTGCTCACTGTTTAGAAATTTAAAATGGAAAACCGCATTGCGCCATTGGCACAACTGTTTTCCTAATAGTCACGCCAACTGGCGCGGCCCCTTTGTAAGCAAAAGATAATTGGCGCGGGTCCGTGCCCGATACCCTCGCCAATGGGCGAAGCCCTAAATTTTTTTAAAAATCTTCACAGGGATCTAATGCGTAATGGAAACCTATAAAAAATGAATCAAAATGGAGCTTAAGGAAGTGCCTCTTACCTGGAACGAACAAGGATCTGAATGGTGTCCCGAATCAGTCGCAATCACCATCGGAAGATCGCACACAAAAGAACCACTGTTGCTCTCCAATGAGGTAAATAGTAAAAGTAAATTTGTTTTTACCACTTATGACATATTTATAACTTTTGAAATCAAAATTAGGTTTTAAAAGTCATTTTTCTTAATATTTTAATTTTGTCGAAAAATGGATTTTACACTTGCCTTTATGTGCAGCGATAGGTTTTTATGTGACTTAGACCATGATACGAGTTGTATTTTATACTTTTTTGAACTTGGTAAATACACGAAAAAGTCATTTTGGAGTCATCTTTCAACTCTTTTCTGACTCTCTAAACATGAAAAGATTGTCGAGTCCATTGTCATTCCGATCTCGTTAAAGTGGTTGTGAAACGACATCTACCTAGTATACGTTTACCCCTTTTTCGGGTTGTGATAGATTATTTACGAAAAATGAATACCCTAGCCTATCACAACTAGGAGGTTTTCTAAAATATTGTTTTCTACCTTTTCAGATCTGAGGAAATATTTACGAAAAGGGAATATTGGAGTTTACTTTTCTGTTGTCTTTTCAAACTCTCTAAACAAGAAAAGACGCCAAGTTCTTCCTTTGTCAGACTTGTTAAAACCTCATGACATCGGATTCAGTCGTAATGATGATATTCGATTTCCTCCTTCCTAGGGCTCGTTAAATGTACTAGGATGGATTTGCCGAAGGGCGGACTTATATCACAAGCATATGCTATCCCCTTCAAGCTTGTTATCAAAAATAATTGGGGTACTCACCAGAAATGGTGGGAAAAAATGGAACCAGCATCATTGTCGTGTCAGCAGTATGTCGCTCTTGAACATGGCACTTATATGCATTCGTGTTGGGTTGGGGACATCTCATCTCGTTTTTTCACTTGCCTCCATGGGTTTGGGTAATCCCTTTTGACCTCTCATCTGCTCTTTGCCTCGTCACCATGACCTCTAATCTTTTGATGTCAAAATGCTACCAAATCCACTGTCGTGCTGCTGATATGTTCAAGAGAAGTTGACCTCTGCAAGTTTCAACCTTCCTCTGATTCTTATCTAATCTTGATTCACAAAGACATTATGTTCCTATGTATCACATCAATGATATGGGAAACACTATGGCCCACCTTCGATCAAGGTCACTTCCTGTCGACTTCAGCTCATTATCCGAGAAGCTGATCTGGAGACTCCCTTCTGGTACCTTGGAGCCTGCATGCCTCAATGGCAGGTTCTTTGCGTTCGACGTGAGGTTTTCATCATTGGCCTTTGATTGAGTGATTCTACGGGTGTTTGACACCAACTCACGGATTCACATGCCGTAGATTGTACCTATAGTACCTTGAGGACCATTATCACTATTGGTGGTACCTCTTGCATCTGTTAACAACTTTCATCATTGGCTGGTAATCAGACGATGTTCTCGCATGTTCGACTTCAGCTCACTTATTCGCATGCTTGAAATTGTACTTTTTTTGGGTTGAGATGGAGCGCAAGACCCTGGATTTTGTCTGTTAGAATCCAGGCTATGATTTTTTGGATTATTATGATTGGTTACATGACTCATTCACTGGATGGCTATGACCATACCTGAGTCTATTTATCGATCCTTACTGGATGGCTGCGTCCATGCCTTGGATCTGGATTATTGTATACTCTGTTATGGATGGCTGCGACCATACCACATATATCATGTATTTGAGATATCAGTTGTACTTCTCTATGCAGGTTTTCCGATGGCAGTGTTTTCAGTTGGACACATTCTCGTAAAGCATTTCATCCCTCTCTCTCTCTCTCGGGCCTCATGCTTTAGGGGGCATCTGTTACACATTAATTTGTCACCATCCCTGCAATCCCCCGTCCCACACATTGGAGGGCTTATTCCGTGACCTGTGAGCAATGACATGACCTGAAAACACTTTTATGGCATTCCCCTAAACATGGACTTTCATTCTCCTGAAGACAACTCCTTGTGAAAAACCCTAAAAACACCCCTTTTTGCATTGGCGTGGGTATCCAGTTTATTACTCATGCCAATAGGGGAAATCCTCCAAAGAGGGCATGCCAATTGGCACTCTGTCTCAGAGTCGCACTCGCACCAGTCATAATAAGGAGTGTTTTTTAAAAATAAATGGTGGAAGATTCACTCTAACCAATTCCTAAACTAGTATCTATCTTGAGTTGGGAGGTTTGGCTCCAAATATCCATGTAGAGGAAGTAATTTTCCACCTCTCATGGAAGCTTTCTTGAGGATAGGGCCAATCCCATGATTATAGGGATCCCAACTCCCCTTCCTCCATCTATAAAAGCTTGCCATTTTCCTTTACAAGCTAGTTCCCAAGAGCCTTCACATCCTAATGTTGCAAGAGCCTTGATTGTTCTCTTAAAGAAAAATCCAAGCAAGGAGACTATTGTTAAGATATCCGAAGAGAGAGGCTTGTATCATCCCCAACAGGCTTTACCGAGACATGTTCTGCTGACGACCTGCCGAAGGAGAATTCAACGTCAGAGCCAGGTTGTATTTTCCTTTTTTGAATTAATGATAAGCAACTTTGGTTATGGTTCCACTTGTTGTTCATTATGATCATGAGTTATGTCTTCTCTGACTGACATATAATTCCATCTATTGGATTTTACGCTTGTGTTTCTTGTGTTTCTTGCATGTGCAGGTGTTCGATCACAGTGAGCGCGGGGATTGTGATCTGCCAGAGCAAGGGAATGGGAGCACTACCTCTTCTACAAATGACAACGTTGGATTCCAGGTAAGCCTTCTTCACAAGTTGGTTTATTTCAATTAGGAGCTTGCACCATTTCCTGTTATGATTGTTGCTAGACCTGATCTGGGCTAGTAGGGATCGCCTCTGTCCGCAGAGGGGATTAACCTCTACAACAATAGGTGAAAGACTATACGACTATTTTTCCTAACTTATAATAAACACACAGAGAGGATTGGATGCTTACTTGATCAGTCTCTTCCAAATGGCTCCTTATATCGCTTCTGTTGCAGCTTCAAATTCAAGCAGTTTGTGCAAAATGCTTCCTGAAAGAAAGAACATTGAAACATCAGAAGATGCAATAATATAGATATCTATTAAATTTAGTTTACTAAATCAGTAAATAATAAACCATATACATCAACTAAGATCTTGCAATATGGAAAATAAAAGCCAATACAGATGCATATAGGGAAAAATAAGTTGTATTCTTTATTGATGATAGAAGGAGAGGTTACAACCAAGTGACTAATTTGAAGTGACCCTTCCAGCAACGTCTCCAAGCCTCATCACAGTATAAATATCTCCAGCAGTAGCTACACAACTCTAGCTCTCAATTGAAAATTCTCGAGCATTTCTCTACTCAAATTATTCTTTCTCAAGCACTCAGATTTGTGCTCAATTTATAGATGAACTGTAGGTTTTTTTGCAATCAATGACTTTCCAATAATAGGCAAGACATGTTCCCGACCATGTAGATTTCAAATGGACACTTGGATTCGAAGCTTGACACATGTGAACTCTTCTAGAAGGCACTGACCAGGTGGAGATTCCAGAACAATGAGAATTTCGCTCCCAATGTGACCAACGCACCTATGAATGTCGGGAAGTGCTTTGCAGAGCATCCTTGCATGTGGCTACTTGCATGTGCAACGCACTTAGGCCACTTAGAGCCTACGTTAGTGAGCTCTCATATGCTATATAATAAGCTTCAAACCTTGGAAACCTTTGCTTGATGAAAGTCTTGCTTGATTTGTCTTGTTTCTTGTCTTAGGGCATGTAGCAACTGAAATGATAGGGAATGATAGACCCTTAATCATTGGCCCTAGAGATGATGTCTAGTTATCCAGGTCATTAGGAATGGTGCCCAAATTTACCTATAACAATTTCCCCCTAAAGCATGAGATCCAAATAATAAGAACATTTGTTTGAGATGTTTTACAATGTGATGGATAGAGATGAAGTGGAGTGGTCACTTGCATAAATCTTACAATACATTACATTATGATATATCCTCTTTGATCATAATTTCTAAACGTAGGCATTCCCATATTCAACACATAAAACAATCTAATAACATGTACATAGTTCAGAAAGTCGTCTTCATTGGAATGTTTCCTAGATGCAGACATGCCTACAGATATAGGCCCATGTTTGGATGACAATCTGTATGTAAGGTCACCATACAAATGATGTGTACAACAATCCTGAAATCACTACCCGGATGGCTGAAACTAGATCTGGGGTCTTCTTATCTCGTTCAATTGATCATTCGGGTACAAGTCTAGCCATGCGAATATATGATTTGTAGTCGAACATGGAAATACATCATTTGATTACCAACCAATGATGTGAGTTGTTAAAAAACATGAGAGAACCACCATTAATTTCAATGGCCCTCAAGGTACTGTAGTACATTTCATAAGGCGTGAATAGACGATTTGATGTCGAATGCCAAACAAAATCTTTCGGTCAAAGGTCCGGAAGCGAGGATCTTATCGATGCTGTAACAAGCCTCATGGTACTGGAATCTGATGTTTCTAAGTGAACTTCCTGGATATTGATTTGTCATCGACAGGAAGTCACCTTATTTCAAAACTGGAGTTACTGATTTCGGAGACAAGAGTATGACTTGATATAGCAATTTTAAGCGATGACAGTCATGAGAATGAAGGTTTATGAGTATTGTACAGGGATGAGATTTTAATCACTGGATGACTTCTCTTGAACATATCAGCTACACTGTGATGAGTTGGTAGCATTGACCCAAAACCAAAGTGAAGGTATGATGAACCATAGGTGTGAATGAACCATCAAGATGATTACCCAACCCAAACAGTCATGGACATGGAGTGAAATAAGTGTCATGTTCAAGAGCGACTTGCTACCATAAAGAAATTCTTTCTCATTTTTCCCAAATTTTCCCCTATCATTTGTCAACTAGTACCTCTTTATTTTTTAATAGGCTTAAGGAGGATAACATTTGTTTGATCTATAATTAAATCCTTCGGGCGAATAAAGTATCACTATTTAATAATTTAACAAGTCTAGCGATGAATGAAACTCGATTCTTGCCATGATTGACAAGCCCGTCGCTATTTTATGTTTTAACGTGCTTAACGGCAGTGATAGCCTAGTCCTTTTTCATATTTAGAGAGTTAGAAAAAGGGGACGAAAGAGAACTCCAAAAGTACTTTTTCGTAAATTTGTCACTCAGACCCGGAAAAGTGTAAAACAATATTTGAGAGAACCTCTTTGGTCATTTTTAACAAAGGTATTCCTTTTTCGTAAATAATCCATCTCAATCCAAAAAAGGGTTAAAATTATACTAAGTAGATATCAATTCATTTACTTTAACGAGCTTGAAAAGACAAGTGCTCGACAATATTTTCACATTATCGGAGTTTGAAAAGAGATGAAAGAAGACTCCAGGGGTTCCTTTTTCGTAAATAATCCATCTCAGTCTGGAAAAGGGTTAAACTTATATACTAAGTAGATATCAATTCATTTACTTTAACGAGCTCGAAAAGACAAGTGCTCGGAAATCTTTTCACATTATCAGATTCTGAAAAGAGCTGAAAGAAGACTCTAGGGGTTCCTTTTTCACAGTTATAGAAGCTCGAAAAAGAGATAAAAGTGCGCTTCAAATCCTTTTTCATTTTTAACAAAGCTCAAAAAATAAGGAGGAAAAGTATGCTTTGTGGTCAAGTCATTCTTTGAATAAATCTGCGCAACTAATCTGTTCATCAGTTGTACTCCCTATTCAAAGCAACATCAAATCGATTAAAAATACATGTTTTATGATAAAAACATAATAAAACTATAGTTATAAGAATAAATTTACCTTGCAAATAATTAAATGACTATTTAAAATTAGTTTCACTATTAATTTTCACCATTCCATAGTTACCATTTACATTTTGGAGCTCTGAACCTGATTTTTCCCCCGAACTTTAGTCGTTGATTATGGTCATTTCCATGGATGGATTTCATCGCTGTTTGATCTAGGTTAGTACCATGAACCTCCTCTTTACCTTGGTATTCATTTCATCTCCAATTTCTGCAAATTTTTAGGGTTTTAAGGCGCCTAGGGTAAATTCTACCCAAAATGAGGGCAACACACCCCTGAATGTCGAAACCTACATTGCATAACATGTATAGTGAAGGGTACTTGCATGTGCAACACATTGTCTCAGCCCAGGGAATGCGTTGGGCACAATTAAAGTTTTTAGTTTTCATGTTGTGCCCAAAATTTGCCTAGTTTTTTTGCAATGAATGGAATCTAATGGATCTTATGGTTGTATTTTAGGTTTCCATCAGATTATGATGACAATTACATGGAGGGAAATAGAACATGAAGACAAAGATATGATTGCCTTGAATGATCCGGGTACTGTAAGAGCCCTAAGAGATTGTGGAATGCTTAAGTACTTCCAATTGTCGGGAATGAGGCAACAAATAGAACTCTTGGAGTTCTTAGTTCAAGCATGGGATCCAGTGATAGAGTCATTTCACATTAAGAACAAAGTGGTTCCCATAACAGTTGAGGATGTGTATTTTCTCACAGGTTTTTCGAGGAGAGGTTTGCCCATTTCACTCTCAGGGTCTATCGTTGGAGGAGAGACAGTGAGGGATTATATTCTGTAGTACTGCTATCCAGGGGAAAAACCTAGCAAATATGGAAAAATAAACATCTGAGATGTCAGAGATTTGCCTTTGAGAACTATACTTTTCACGATCGCTAAACTTGCTGGCACCGTTACACTACATGTAGTGAATAGATTGTATATGAAGTACGCGTTAGAGTGCTTAGAGCCAATAGTTTTCAACCGGTCTGAAGTTGTTCTATCTCAGATAAAGGAACAACTAAACAAAGAAAAGGGAGGAAGGAAGAAAAAATTTAGTTATGGTTCAATCCTTATCTCCGTCGCTTTGGAACGGATTCCACTGATGTAACCACAACATGTGACACTGGATATAACTAGTCCTAGAGATACTCAAATGCAGAGATGGGTAGAACTCATGGGTCGGCATGCAGGCCAATCGACCATTGTGTTATCTACTGCATTCTTTGCCTGGTTCTGGTGACAAATTATCATTTTCGATGAATACGCATACACAAGCGTCGACTTTCGAGGAGATCCAGATTTAGTATTACAGGAAGGTGCTCAGTGGGGTGCAATAGGTAAGAATGTTTTGACCATGTTTTTTTATTTTCCTAAGGTTTATACAATTTATTTTCATTTTGATGTTTTCCCAAGACTAAACTAAATTTTTGATGTAATGGAGATATCGGTCATGTTCAACTAGTAGAGGAACCAAAGTGCGAAGCAGATGTGCCAGTAGAGAGGGTTATCGGGAGAGCAGTCCTTTAGGACCTTGATATGGCTAATATTTTAGCTGAGCTTCAGCAGCACATAGAGGGGTTGACCTTCAGAATTCCAGATTGCTGGATCGAAGAACTTCCCATGCGACTGCAGTGACACACTATTGGGGTTCCTAACTGTTGGATGTGGTTACTCCGTAGGATCGCTATATCTATAGCATGTTACCATGAGCACCACTAGTTTACTTATGAAATTTTGCATACATTTTGAGGTTAGATGACCAATGTGTCTTGGGCACAATTTTTTTAAAAACCTATAACTATCTATCTATATGATTTTCGAGTTTTTCCTATGTTTATTGTGCAATCCTATTCAATGATGTGAATGTTTTCTTTACATATGTTGCAAATGTCTATCTAAAACTTGATTAGCTAATGAATCAATCAATGTGTTCAAATGTCTAGAAATGTGTTGATATTGAAAAAAATAAAAATTTCTTTCCAAGAGCAGATGAAGGGATATTTCTAGGATATGCATCCAAAAGTAAAGAATACAGATGCTACAACAAGACTCTATGAAAAATTGTAGAAAGTATTGATGTAATATTTTATGAAGAACTCCCAAACAAGACAAGAGATACAGACTGCAGTAGCTATTCAGAAAATCATGAAGAAGAGGACCAAGATGATGATGAAGCAAGCAAGACATCAGATGATACTGAATTGAACTCGAAAACCCCCTCAAGATACACTCAAAAGAACCATCCAGAAGATCAAATCATTGGAGACAAGAATGTAGGAGTCCAGACAAGAAGGTAGCTAAATGAACAGACAGAAGAGGTATACATAGCCATGTTATCACAAATAGAGCCAAAGAAATTTGAAGAAGCCAGCAAGGACAAGTCTTGGGTGAATGCTATGAATGAAGAATTGGACCAAATTGAGAAAAATAATACCTGGGAACTAGTTCCTAGACCCACTGAGAATAATGTCATAGGCTCAAAATGGGTATTCAAAAATAAAATGAATGAAAAAGGACAGGTAATCAGGAATAAAGCCAGACTTGTCTACAAAGGATACTCACAAATTTAAGGACTTGATTACAATGAAACATTTTCCCCTGTAGCTAGAATGGAAGCTATCAGAATGTTCCTGGCATTTTCATGCTACCAAAACTTCAAGGTTTATCAAATGGATGTAAAATCTACATTTATGAATGGATACTTAGAAGAAGAAGTCTACATGGAACAACCAAAAGGCTTCTCATTAACAGACAAAGAATACTATGTATGCAGACTGAAGAAGGCTCTTTATGGACTGAAATAGGCTCCTCGTGCTTGGTACTCAAGACTGGATAAATATCTGCAAAAACAAGGGTTTAAGAGAGGTGGAGTAGACAACAATCTATACATAAAATCTCATGAAAATGAACTCCTGATTGTGGTAGTGTATGTTGATGACATTATGTTTGGAAGCAACAGAGAAGAAATAGCAAAAGGGTGTGCTGATGAGATGAAAATAGAGTTTGAAATGTCTATGATTGGAGAGCTCAGTTTCTACTTGGGACTGCAAATTCAGCAAAAGAACACAGGTACATTCATTTCACAAGAAAAATACCTGAAAGAAATGTTGAACAAGTTCAAAATGGAGGACTGCAAACCTGTGTCAACTCCCATGATCACGGGATGCAAGCTGTGTGCTGATGATGGGTCTACTGATATAGATCAAAAACTCTACAGATCCATGATAGGAAGTTTGTTGTATCTGACTGCATCAAGACCAGACATCATGCTAGTAGTAGGACTAGTGGCTAGATATCAAGCAGCACCTAAACAAAACCATCTTCTGGCAGTAAAAAGAATATTCAGATATTTACAAGGAACAACACAATATGGACTTTGGTATCCTAAAGGCAAAAGCTTCACTTTGATAGCATACACATATGCATATTGGGCCAGCTGTGTGGATGATAGGAAAAGCACAAGTGGAGGTGCTTTCTATCTAGAAGAAAGTCTGGTGGCATTGTTAAGCAAGAAACAAACATCTATCTCTTTGTCTACAGCAGAAGCAGAATATATAGCAGCAACAACATGTTGTACACAAGTCATGTGGATGAAGCAAACCCTCCAAGACATGAAGGTAAGCATTGATGAACCTATCTCAATCAAATGTGATAATACAAGTGATATAAGTATATCTAAAAATCCTGTGCTTCACTCAAAAACCAAACATATTCAATCAAGTATCATTTTCTCTGAGAACAAGTGGCTCAGAAGATAGTAAAACTAGAGTATGTACCAACAAAATAACAGATAGCAGATATATTTACTAAACCACTTGCCAGAGAACCATTCGAATATTTGAGAGACAGACTAGGGGTAGTATCTGTAGATGCTACTCTCTAATATAAAGAGAAAGCACAGTTTCAGGGGGAGAACAAAAACGAAAATATCATTCTCGGGGGGAGATCAACGAGCAAGGGAAGCAAGAACCAGGTCCTCAGGATCAAAATATATCCAGCATAAAATAATCTATGAAAAGGGCTAAAAACACAGTTTGGAGCAGCAACAGCGTACAAAGTTAGAAAAACTTCAGAGAGAGGAAATGCACGAAATGATGAAAAAGGATAAAAACACAACATCAAAGAATAGAAGCTACACGAAGAACTCAAACCCCTTGCCATTGATTTCAAAGGGGGAGGAAGAGAAAACAACAGGAGAAAGGATCCTAACAGGCAAATAGAGGAAGTGTATTACCATCAATGCCAAAGGGGGAGACTATTGGAAATATTGTCATTGATGGCAAAGGAGGTAGCGCTAAAGCAGAAATAGGAAAAGGACAGTAGAACAGAGACAGACAAAAGAAAAATAAAGCAGGGCAAAGGAGACATGCATAAGAACACTGCTAAAGTGTAACAGTCAAATATAGAGGTAGAGTGAAACGGTTGAGCAGTGGAGGCAGAAGCAGCGAATATGGAGGCAGTGAAATGGTCGAGCAGTGGAGCCAGAGGCAACGAATATAGAAGCACAACCGTTATATCAGAGGTAAAGGCAGAACTGTTATCATAGCAGTAGAGGCATAGGTCGAGCGATAGAAGCAGCTAAGGCAGAGGCAGAGGCAGAGCCGTTATTCCGAGAATCGCCTACTTCGCTGGAAGATACTCTAAAGCTGGAGCATAAAACTTATATATATATGTAGCACATTATATATAAGTTTCATATTATTGAGCCTGAAAATAAAAGAAACAAAGGTCCAATGCATTTTTATTAAGTTATATGGAGCGCATAAAACCATCACATCGCAACCATCGCAACCATCGCATCCATCGCAACCATCACAACCATCGCAACCAAACCATCGCATCGCAACCATCGCAACCATTGCATCCATCGCAACCATTGCAACCAAACCATCGCATCGCAACCATCGCATCCATTACAACCATCGCATCCATCACAACCATCGCAACCATCACAACCATCGCATCGAAACCATCGCATATACTAATCGCTGGAGGATTAGTATATCGCATCGGAAAACGTGTCAGGTGGGCTCGAAAGGGGTTTTTATACGTTGAAACAAGTTTTATTATTTACGCAGAGAGTTGATTAAAAGGAAATCTGTATAATTATGCTGAAGAATGAAAGTGTGCTATATATATATAAAAGGCGTTGTTATATATATATATATAAAGTTGTTGCGATTGTATTAAAAAATGTCGCGTGGTCTCTGTGGACCCACGGGCCTCACTAAGGTGGAGAGCGATTATTAATACAAAAATGATCGCGATATATGTCATTTCCGCTTGCGGAACTCACCACATCAACAAGACACTTACTATGTGTATGTGTGAAGGGTTGGAATATGCCTGCATTTAAAGTCGTTAGCTATACACTTATATAAATGCATCGATATAAAAACACAAGCACGTATGCGCAGTTTACACCACAAACAGGGTAGAAGAGAAAACAAGAGATGAAAAGAGATAAAACACAACATAGAAAAGACAGATACGGGGCCAAAGAAAGACAAAATAAGTACGAGCCAAAAGACTAAATGAGTTGAGCTAGAGTTCTCATTGTAATTTGAATGTAAATGTTTTAATTGATTTATATTGTTTTGATGCATTGGCAAGTTCTAAGAGAACAAATATACCACCTGTAAATGTTAAATTGATACCTACGGGGCTATATTTATTGAATGAGTAGATAAAAGGAATGAGAACATTTAAGTTAAAGAGTCATGACCGTTCACTCCAAATTCTTTGTGAAATACAAATAAGTAGGAATCCCTATAAATAATATTAATCGGATATGCATAAGATAGGTTAGAGAGAGTAAATAAAGAGAAGGAAGAGTATAGGAGTGTGAGGTAGAAGACAAGAAAAGAAGAGCAAAGAAACTGCTGCACGTAGCTGATATTCAAGTAAATCAGCAAACATTCGCCTTGATAAATTGAGGAAGTTGGATTATCAAGTTGGGTGTGCCTGATAGCCGTTAGTTGTAGCCGACCGAGGTTTGGAGCCTCCTACAGGTTGGTTCGTTAAAATTGAAGGGAGTTGGTGCTTCCTTGCAAGTTGTAGCTTGCGTAATTGAGGTAGGAGCCTCCCGTAGGTTGGTGCCTACGTAAAAATAGTGATGAGAGGGAGTTGGAGCTTGCCTTTGCATCACAACGATAATAAGATGTGGTTTTCTCCCTTTATGGGTTTCCACTTACATCTGTTGTCTCTATGTGTGTTTCTTATGTGTTGATGTGATTCTTTCAATCTGCTTAATTGTTTGCTGCTCTCAATTTAAGTATGGTGTCACATTAATTTAATATTGGCTGCAACATTTTCAGACTGTTCACATATTAAGCTGTAAATAATTTTGGTGAAAACTTGAAAAATCTTATGTATGTATTAAAATGATTCACCCCCCCCCTCTTAGTTTAATTAAAGATTCAACAAAGTCTAACTCTTAAGAACAATCTAAGAAGTGTTGGATTTCTAACAGTATAAACACTAGTAAGTTGTAATACCACAAGTTGTGAGTCTAACCTTATGATTATGCGGTTAATACCAAATGAAATGGCATCAGAGAGAAGTTTGATCAACACGCTATACTCAGCGATATTGTTTGTCAATCTACCAATACAAATCCCTTGAAAACTCACTAACTCGCCGTTCGGAGCGAAAATAGCCCACGCTATAGAGGAAGATTCTGCGTACTATGACTAGCACCATCAGCATATACAACAAATGGTTCTGAAGATTCAGACATCTGCGATGAAATTTAAAGTAGATTACTAATGTAAATAAAAATCTAAAAACAAATTAAGATAGTGAATGCAAATCAACAACATATAAACAATATAATACAAAAAATTACTACGCTCGTGATTAAGCATAGCAACGTTTAAGATACAACCCATTTCTAGGCTGTGCCAATGGAATCCCATTGTAATCAACTAACTCATAGGCACTATTAGCACGAAATATTTTGAAAATATAAGGGCCATGCCATAATGTCTCGAATTTCCCTATACCTATTACATCAGCTTCTTGATTGTAAAGAAGGACCAAGTTTCCCTCTGATTAGATGCGAGGCTAGACACTTTTGTGGTATTGCGCCTTTATGCGTCTCTTATGTGCTTCGTTTTCCAATTGGGCTTCATGACACATTTCATAAAGATGGATGAGGTTAAGGAGACACGCTTCTTCTTCTGAGGTGTCAGGTAACAAGTCTATCGCGAGTTTTAACGATGATATTTTGCATTGGATTGGTAAGATAGCTTCCAAACCATACACCAATTGAAAAGGAGTAAATCTAGTTGTGTTTCTCATCGAGGTTTGATATGCCCATAAGGCGAAGTACCGGATCAAGTGTCAGTTCCTTTTACAGACTCCTATCATTCATTGAAGCATTCGTTTAAGAATTTTGTTAATAGCCTCAACTTGTTCATTTGATTGTGGATAATAAGGAGTAGAATTATCATGTGACAATCCTAACTTGGTAGTCAATTCATACATCATATGGTTGCGAAAATGCTTCCCATGATCCGCAACTATAGCCTGTGGGACCCCAAACCATGCAATAACATGGTTGAAGAAAAACAATACAACGGTCTGTCCTGTGTTGTTGAATGTAGGCATCGCTTCGGCCCATTTGGTAAAATAGTTGACTGTGACAATAATATAACCATGCCCCCCAGCTGAAGGAGGGTTATAGGTCATGAGTCAATACCCCATTTCATAAATGGTCCCATAGAGACAACAGGATGCATTGGCATTGGCGGTTTTTGGATCTTACGATCAAATATCTGGCATGCATGACAACTTATGACTGCGAGGATACAATCTCGAAAAATAGTAGGCCAAAAGTAACTGGCACAGAGTATCTTCTCCACGGTAGCATATCCAGATAAATTTTCGCCACTGGCCCCAGCATGACAGTCATTTAATACTATTTCAGCCTCCTCATGAGTGAGGCACCTCCTTAAAATGGTATTGACACCATAGTGATAAAGTGTATCTCCAACGATCAGATAATCTTTGGATTGGTATTGAATACGTCGCTGTCTAGAGCGAGAGGAATTAGGTGGAAAAGTTTGAGTTTGGAGATAAATGAAGAAATCCCCATACCAAGGATCATATGATCCTATCAGAAACAGAGACTCGTCTGGAATAGATGGTTCCAATGTAGTAACAATATTATCAATGGGAAGGTCACAGAGAAGCTCAGCCAAAAATAAAGACTTCTTTGACTTGGATTTGATGAATTCCAAATCAAATTCCTGCAAAATGACAATCCATTTTGAATATTTCCCCTCAAGCAATTGACGTGATAAGATGTAAGTCATGGGGTTGCAATCCGAAACTATTGTTGTTTTTTGGAGCAGGATATAATGGCGAAATATTTGGACATCTTGAACAGCTACCAAGGCAATTTTTTCTACGTACGAGTACTTAACTTCTGTATCATTGAGATTACGACTGAAATAATCGATCGGATGTTCAATTCCATCTTCTACTTGGACCAAAACCATAGCAATGTTCGTTTTAGCCACAACGATATATAGGAAATAATCATTTTGATAATTAGGAGGATACATTAATGATGCTCAGACAAGATGGTCCTTGAAAACATCAAAAGAAGCTTGCGCAACTTGGTCCCAATGGAAGGGAACCCCCTTTTTCAATAATCAAGTAAATCCTTTAGCCATTTTGGTGTAGTTTGGAATGAATCTTCTTAGGAAGTTAGCCTTTCCTTGAAGTTTTTGTATCTGAAGTAAATTTGATGGTGCAGGCAAATCAAGAATGGCCTGAACCTTCAATGGGTCTATTCGAATTCCTTCTTTTGAGACTACGAATCCGAGAAATCGACCAGAACCAAAACAAAACACACATTTATGTGGATTCAAGTGTATTTTGTAGTGTAATAAAATGGCTCTCAAAAGCATCGAGTGATCAGTCCGATTTCGTGAATGCGCTGGTAAATTGTCTAGATATGGTTGAAAAATGTGCTTGATGTCATTGAAATAATAATCCATTGCTCTCTGAAAAGTTGGCCCAACATTCTTTAAACCAAACGGAAGTTTCTTATAAGCGAATGTGCTCCAGATAGATGAATGATGTCTTATGTTGATCATCTGGGCTAATATTGATTTGATTACAGCTGGAAAATCCATCCATGAACGAAAATATTTCGCATCCAGCACAATCGTCAATAATCTAGTTGATAAAGGGAGTAGGATAGTTTTCTTTTGGACAAGCCTAATTGACATCCCAATAATCGATGCACACTCTAATGGTTCCTTGTTTTTTCATAACAAGGATGATATTGGAAACCCACTTAGTTAGCGGAACAGGGTAAATGAAACCAGCATGCTGTTATCACTCAGTAATTTCTCTAGGTTCGAGAGAAATAGTCCGAGGTAACCACAAACCAACTTTTAGGTACAAAATCTATCCAATCTATATCCAGAGAGGGCTCTCTCTTTAAGTTTTAGCTTTGTTTTTGAAAAATATTAGGCTAGTTATGAAAGTTTAGGGATTTTGATTATGGTTGGGTGATGGAATTCAATAACAGAGTGGTAATACTGAGTAGTTTAGGCCATTGGCTAATGGATTCAAAGAAGATGGCTTAACTGGATTTAGTTTCTTAACAAGGGATGGTTTCACAGGGCAAGGTAATCAAATAGGGAAAAATTAAAGATCTAAAATGAATGGAATGGACTCAAAATGGGTGAAGGGAAATTAAGAATCCTTCAACATATTCAAAAGAGGGAACTTGAATGATTATTAATAAAGAGAAATTAAGAATTATTTATCAAATAATCAAAATGAATAAACAAGAAAACAAGAGCAATTAAGAATTCATTGTTTATACTAGTTCAGAGGAAAACATTAAGAATAACAAAAATTGAAAACAGATTGCACTTAAGCACTTTCTGAATTATTCTTTTTCGTTTATCATTCAGACATGAAACATAGATGGTATCATAGACAAATATAAAACTTTAAAACATAAGAGATAGAAGACTTATTGATCTGGTGTCTGACTCAAGAATCCTGTGAAAAGTCCTTTGTGTCAATTCTTTATCCGGCTAGCCATGTGAAATTTTTCAAACAACACTTTATTCCAAAATAATCAGTTTTACAGAAAATTCTAAGAATCCACCACAAAATACTTCCAAGAGTGAAGTATTTATACAAATTCTAAACTAAAATATCTTGAAAAAATATCAAGATTAGTTCACAAATCTCTCCAACTGTTTTACATAAATAGAACTTAAGTAAAGGAAAATCAAACTAATTAATATATTTGGCACTATTTTTTATGGATAGGTGATGAAAAAGAGGAGAATTCGAATTTGATCCAACTCTTAGTTGGTGATGAGGCAGCCAAGTCACTAACTGCTTCCTTTCTTTGTGCATTTTGCTCCAACAATTCTGCAAACTTGGGGTCCAATTATATCTTTTTATTTATAAATCCATAATATATATGTGAAAATTGAAAGAGGTTATTGTGGATTAATATGTTGGTGAGATAAACCTCTTTCAGTTTCCTAAAATTCCTCTCCAGCTGTGCACAATAGGCTCTGTAAAAATATGTGTAAAACAGAGTTTTACAGAGTCTGAAAAATAGGCTGTAAAGATGTGCATGTATCTCTGATTCTGAAATCACTGTGAAAAAAGTGAGATAGGTTTTTGTATATGGTTATCTTAGGAACAAAAATCTCCTTCATTTTTGTATTATATATTTCATATTAGCCACAATATGCTCTGCACAATGATGACTTAACTGGAATTTTCTGCAAAAAGTGCTTTCCAACATTGTTTAATATTTCCAAAACCATAATAACTGTTAGAAAAGTGAGAGAGGTTTTTGTAGATAGTCCTCTTATGAACATAAATCTCCTTCAGTTTTTAAAAATTAATCTTGGATTGATCACAATAGTTTCTGCAAAAAAATGACTAAAACATGAAATTTCTACAAAAATGTTCCTTCTTGTTGTGTTTTTCATCTTTTCACTTTTTTGTTCTTTTGACTATTTTACTTTCACTTTAGACAAAATTCAATGTTGGTGAAAGTATTTTCATTTCTTTTTACCATTTTAATACCTTTATATTTACTTTTACTATTTACCTTTGACTGCTCTGTAACTTCATTTTAACTTTCACTCTGACTTTTACCTGATACACTTTAACCACTGATACTCTTTAACTATTATGCTCTCTGTTTATTTTCTGTTTATCCCTTTTACCATTACTTACTGTAGTAAATAAGAAAAATTCATCCAAGGATATTTTTTACAAAAGATCCAACATGTCTTCACACCATTGTGCTTCTGGTATTCTGGTCTTGTGGATTCAAAAAGGAATTTGGGTTTTCAATGGAAAAATGGGAAAAATTATAAGTTTGGGAACTTATGGGGTGAAACAAAGACTGAATTGTACTGTTTTTTAGTATTTTCTATGGAATTAAAGTAAACACCAAGCCTTGCAGGGTTCGATGGAAATTGGATAAATACCTGTTTCGGAAAGTGAATAGTGAGGAAACAGATGCAGGCAATAGCTGACTGGTTCAGCTAAAAATTGTTTGGCTAAGTGGCAGTTGGAAATCTTCAGCAGCTGATTTCGACGTTTTGCATGGGAACATTGGTCGCAGGATAAAATGATGAAATTAACGTGCATTTGTTTGTTTTATTCACAAATTCAAGGTTGGCGGGGGTTTTGTTATTTTGGACAGATGACGTACGCGGGAAAGGGTCTTTTTTCGTATACGGAGGGCAGTAAGCGGTATGTATCACACCGCTTTTGGGGATGGGCGGTTTCTAGTGGAGGGTGAGCGATTCCATACAATACACAACACGTGGCGTGGCACTGTTTAGAAAACCGCTTGGCCATCGCACGTTATTGTTCGAACGGGGAGGCGTAGCGATATGGTTGACGACCATAGATTGTGGACTGGTTGATCGGACAGTCGTTGGGGAGGTGAGATGATGGAGAGATAAAAGAGCGGGCCCAATGTAATCAAACATAATTTAATTATGTCGGGGGATATTTGATTGGTGGAATAGGTTGTTAATTAACCATGAGGGTTAATTAATCCCTTTTTCATACGGCAGGGTGTCGGGCTTTTAATCAGTTGGCACTTCAACTAATTAATCAAAATTAATCAGATTTATATGGTTATTTTTCAACCAAAAGGGCGGGATACATAATAATTTGGATTTTTATTAAAATAATATGGGAATGGGTGGATCGTAATAGGGATTTAAATAATAAATTAAAATTTAATATGAAAACATGGAAGCGCAAAGTATAAAAACATTAGGTTAATATATTTAACTTATGCTTGAATGAAGAGGGTTTTTTATGAAATATTGTGCAATTTCCCTAAGTAAAATAGGATTTTACTTAGGAAAAGACTTTTTTGGAAGTGAATGAATGACTTATGAATGGTTTTAAGTACTTAGGCTTTGTCAATTATTGGGCCGAGGGTCCAATCCCTCCAAAAGTCAAGGAAATGCCTTGAGCCCTTCTAATTTTCAAATGCCTTAGTAATTGGGGGAAATTAGTGAAATTTTTAGGGAAAAATGAGAAGGGAAGTAAATAATTTGACTTTGTTTTTCTTGAAATTCTTCTAGTGTAGTGTCTGCCTTGTAGTTTGTGATGAAAGTAAAAATTTAACACATCTAGAGTCATTATCCATCACATGTAATTATGCAACATCATCTACCTAACCTACCTACTTTAACCTAGCATTTTTTCTTCTTCATTAGGGTGCACTTCAAATGGAAAACCCTTATCACACTTTCTTTTCTTTTACATGTAGAAATCTATCTAAATCTAACCTTATTACATCCAAGGGCTCAGATTAAGCTATTAAGCTCATTTTATTTACTCTACCTATCTAGTTATCTACCAAGATTAAACAGTTTGGTCAGATTTTATTCCCTATCTCTAAAACATAAAATTCAAATATGAACAAGCCAAGCTTAAGCTGTTTGACTGTTCACTAATTGTGGCATAAGATACAAGTTGCACATAATTTGTTTATTACATAA
This sequence comes from Pinus albicaulis, assembly GCA_034641835.2. Classification (NCBI taxonomy): domain Eukaryota; kingdom Viridiplantae; phylum Streptophyta; class Pinopsida; order Pinales; family Pinaceae; genus Pinus; species Pinus albicaulis. The sequence continues at coordinate 794,979,610 of CM076571.1, forward strand.
GAGAAAAAAGTAGTGGCATTTAGACTTGCACACTTTCCTTGGCCTTTCTTTTGGTGGGGTTCATTTTCTTTCACTTTTTTTGCCATTTTATTCTTTTCACCCTTTGATTTTTATTTTAGGGTATACCCTCTTTACATTTTTAAAATTTTTCGATTTTTTGACAATATGGAAAACCTTTGCAACAAGGAAAGGTATGAACATATTACATAGCCCATCAAGTCAATCATGATATATGACACCTATTAGTATAGGAGCATAACACATGCAAAAGTTTTTCAATTTCTACTTTGATGGCAACAACTTTCTTTGGATGAACAGGACGAAGTTGTTGACACACCGATTTGACATCAGGATACATATTAATAGTGTGCTCAACTATACTAGTATCTATGCCTGGCATTTCCTCGTAAGACCAAGCGAATATGTCACGAAATTCACGAAATAGAGAGCGATATGAATCAAGTTCTGATGGAGAACAAGATACACCAACATGAATATTTTCTACAATGCTAGGTTTGGTCGAAATATCAATAGAAATGGTTTCTTCAATATTTGATAAATTTCATTCAAAATCGATTGCATTGATTGGAAAATAATTCAAAAATAAATTTTTGATTGATGGGTGATATAGCTCACTAATATTGTTGTCTTCATAATCTGGAAGATGGGAACGATGATGATAATCTTCCCATGGTTCTCCTTCTGACATCATAGCTTCCAAAATATTTTCATCTGTCAAAAATATTGAGGAAAATGGATTAGATGGAGTACCAAAATCTAAAGAACGATCAACCCAAACACTTGGAAATGCTAATTTCAGATTTGCTGCCCAATCCAAATATATTGATTTCTATGCTAGCTCAATGGGGCTGGGTGGTAAAAATTCATCCAACATAGAAATATCAGAATCACCCTTACTCTTCCTTAAGCTAGATCGAGTGGAAGAGATCATGTAGCAGGTCTCTATACTTGCAATTTCTGTCAACGTCGCAGGTGGCGGTAATGCAAAGGTTCCCATGAGAGTGGAATCCTTTAAGAGTCCTACACCAATGTTCTAAATTTCTAGTTGGGGTAAGTGAACAAACATAATGCTCTCAGTTACCTATGAAGCAGAGGCAAAGAAGGATAATTGATTAATGACTGTGATTGTACCTTTATATGGAAAGGAAATCATTCTAAAGTATGTAGAAACAATTACAATCATCGCATATACCCATGGTCCTCCAAGTAAAATATTATAGTCAAGGGGTTCGTCAACAACCTTGACATTAATATTCACTGTTTTTCCCCCTTATTCAACATGTAGGTTACTAATAATACCACAAGGTTTATATGTTCTATAATATCTCCAAATGGAAACACTCAGCAATACCTACTGGAATAACGCACTTTTCAGAAGTATGTGCACTAAATTGAGTTTTTTTCCCTTGGATCCCTTAAATCAGGTGATCTAGCATCTAAATCCAAAAGGGGAGCAAAAACAAATCAAACTAGGTGAGGTAAACAAACCTCCCACACCTAGTATAGCTGAAAAACACCCAAGAATGGGGTTGATGCAATATGCAACAATACTGTAGGAAAATAATGTAGTTTTTGGGAGCAATAGTAGGAGACCAATAAGAAGGATAAAATTTCATATATACACCAGTAAATCAGATTCATGATGAGGCCCTTATAGTATACAATAGAATGTAGAAGATAAGAATAGAAGAAATTCCTCAAGGAAGAGGGCTGCAACACAAGTATTGACTGAAAAATGGCTTGACATCGTTATTTTTATTAGCTGCTATAGCTGTATATTACACTCCATATCTAGAGTAGATCTGTGTACAAAATATCAGATCTATTTTAGATTTGTACACTAGAAAGGCTCCTTTACAAGATCCCCTTGGGTTTTGATCAAAACATGCAACACAGTGAGTAGATCTAATATCTAAAGTAGCAGATCTGCAGTAGTCTTCAGAAATTCCTGAAGATGAATACAATAGAATTAGATCAGATCTGTACAGAACATGGATCATAAATCTAATCCATGGATCACCATAGTGAAGGGAAGAACCCCAGCACCAGAGATCTCTCCTCAAAAAGTGTGTCAAAACACCCTGCAACTTCCTTCTTGCAAATAACGCAGTCCTGGAAGGAAAATTGCACTATAGGTTGAAGCACTAGATTGGCCTAATGCCAAGATCTGAAAATGTAGCTCCAAAGGATCAAAAATCTCTTGCCAATGGGATAGAAGACTTTCCCAGTTAAAAGAGGCCCTAGAATGGCCTAGATCTGAGAAGATATTGCCTCCACTTGCTGCAGCTTACAAGGACAACCAAACCCTCAACAGGATCTGCATTGTAGTTGGAAGATGAGCTTGGCCAAATGCATGATAGTGGATGAGATCAGCCAGAATCTTCCAATAGACCCTCAATGGAAGCGGTGGGATTCCTGAACAGGAACACCATAGTGCTAAATAGCACTATCCTCAACTAAACAAAAAAAGAATGATATATGTCTAAACAGAGAATATATTCAGAAATATACACAATCAACAACCCCCTTCTGTTGTCCTCATCTTCCTCTTATAGGATGAAATTCTTGTCAAACCCTAAACCATCTCAATGATTTAGCTACATTCACATGAGAAGCCTCCAACTAAAACTACGATGTGCCTCTAGGAGATTCACTCTATCTAGACATCGTTGTTGATTTGGTGCTGGTTGACTTGGTCAAGTGCTCCAGTCTCTTTCACACCTAAGTGTGTTTATGTAAATAGCCCATATTTTTCCATGTTCACATGTGGCATTGATTTATTTTTCTAATTAGGAGTTTTATTGATCCTCCTTTGCATTTTTATTCATGAAACAAAACATTGAAACAAAATTGTATATTCCCATTAGCTTGGGCTAATTGGGAATATTACAGTCCTCCCCTCCAAAATGTTGCTTTTCCTCAAGAAACTGATAGGGTTAGTGCTGCAACACTTCTCCTTCTTCATTGGTGACACCATCAAAGGTCAAGCTATCCTCATAAGCTAAGTGCTCACCAATCCAAGCCTCCATGAACTGTTCCTCCAAAGTCATCATGAGATGTACAAAATCCATCCCACAAGGAGTCAAGAACTCAACAGAAACAAACATGGTAGGTCCAATACTCTCTCTAAAGCATGTAGCATAAGGTACATAGAGATTTTCCATCCCATGTGGTACATACAAACTACCCATCTTCCCTCCATACAATCCCATGAAAAGTACAACTATATCATCCAAGTATGGAAGCATAATTACATATACACAAACATAAATTTGATAATGAGGAGGTGGGTCATAGTCCCACATATGGTGCCAGCGCAGTGCATCTCTTGCCTGCATCAGATCAATGTATGGTAAGTGGCTTCTTCACCACTTAATTTCTGCACAAGCTATCTCACCATGGCTGAAAATGTGACATATGTTTGGTGCCTTTGGGAAGCACCCATCATGAAAGAGAATCTCCCTTTTCATAGCAAGGGAGTGGCCAAATTCAGAAATTGTAGTGGCCCATTGTTTGCCATGAGGTTTACATGATACAAAACTCCTCTTGGGATTCTTGACTTGCAAAAACATGGTGAAAGAATGTGTCAAATTAGAAAATGAAGCTTGCATTACATGATCAGATTTTTCACCATCAATGTTTCTTCTAAACATGGAATTGTGCACAAATTTTTCTCCCTTTTCATGAGAGGGAAGAAATGATTTAAATGACTCTTGTATAGAGTCCTTTGGCTACCCCAAATCCACATAGCTCTTGCATTCTGAAAATTTTTGATTTAGCTCTCCTCTAAAACCTTCCCATTCAAAGCATCTCATGATAGTGTTGTAGACCTTCATAGAATAGGCAGGGCTGAAACAGAACTCTTTGAAGGCCCTTTGTAGCATCCTCTTCTTGAGATTAGAGACTCTAGGTAAGAAGATCCTATCATGATGATAGATGACTCCCTCATGGACTGGATAGCCCTCTTCATGCAACTGGTCATTAAGCATCATACAAGTGTGGAGATATTTGGAATAATCCACCAACAACTGGGATTTCCAATATAGATCTAAACTCCCCAACAAAGATAGTGTTGATGATGCATCAATAAGAATGCTTTCCATGTTGTTTATCTCTTCTTTTACATTTATTATGACAAAGGTACAAGTAGGAAGGACATACCTTCCCTTCTCCTCCTCCAACAGCACAGATTCAGAAATGAAGGTAGGTGATGATGATGAGAGAAGAATATCTCCCTCCTTCTTGTGCTTGCCCAAGCCTTCCAGTGCTATAGCTATGTATTCTAATGCTCCAATCCTACATGAATATCATTTTGGAGCATAAAGTAGTGAGATATCTCTCACCAAAATTGAATCAGGTGGCCTCCCAGGTGGTTTGCCACTAGATAAGAGTGCCCCTTGCAGAAATCTCATGAACATGAGGGAAGGGACAGTGAGGTCCTTGCTTCCACTGCGCAAATCCATCTTTGTTTTTTGTGTGGAAGTGTTGTGTGAGGGGTAAGTATGCATGCCTTTGATTATTTGAAGTTCACCACTCTTCTTGTCCACCCATTCAATTTGTAAAGCCTCCCAATCAGTGGTGACTTTCCCCAATGTAATCAACCATTGAACACCCAAAATGACATTGGTGTCTGGTATGTCAACTAAAAAGAAGTGATCCACCAAAGTGTAGGATCCCATGGTGACTGAAGTGATAGAACATAATGCATGTATTGCATTTTTATATCTCTTGGGACCAAAACAGAGAATCCCTCAAAAGTATTAGTGGGTATTGCCCTCCTTTGCACAAGATGAGCATCAATGAAATTGTGGGTAGCCCCACTATCAATCAACAAAAAACCCCTCTGATTCATGATTGAACCTTGAACTATTAAGGTCAAGTACTTAGGTACTCCCCTCAAGGATTCAAGAGCTCCTCCAATAGGATAAAATGCTCCATTCTCATCTCGTGAAGGTGCTGGATCTCCTCCAACATTGTCAGTGTTGTGAGCCCTCCTTGGCTCATAATCTTCATCTTCTTCAAGATCTGAGAAGACCTCTATGTAATGTGCTTTACCAGTAGCACATCTATGTCCAGGTACCCATGGTTCTTGGCAAGTGAAGCATAGCTTCCTACTTCTTAGATCTTTCCGGACTTCATAATCAAGAGGCTTCTTGTATGAGCTCTCCTTTGAAGGAGCAGCTTTCTCTTCATTTCCTTTAGAAGGAAAAGAGGACTTATTCTGAAATTTTGCCTTTGCTTTTGGCGAGGCATCTTGAAGTCTCTAGCCCTCTCAATGGCATCATGCAAGGTAATGGGCTTGGTAGATTTAACCAACCCATGCAGAGGTTCATCCAAGCCATTGATGAACATGTACACCCTCCTTCCTACAGACAGATCAGGAACCATAACAGATAATCTCAGAAATTTTGAGATATAAGACTCTACATTACCTGACAGTTTCAACTTTGCAAGGCTCATGAAAGGTGCTTTTGGATCCTTTCTATCAAACCTCTCCACTAATATTCTAGTAAACTCGGAATAGGCAGTCACATTGGCATGGCCCAATGTAGAAAACCCATGGAACCACCAGTTGTGTGCTTCACCTTCAAAGTGCAACGCTGCAATCTTGATAGCTTCCATCTTAGGGACTTTGTTCAACTGAAAGTAGATATCTAGTTTTTCTACCCATGCTTTGGTAGAACAAGTGGATGACCCATCAAACTTGGGTAAAAAGAATCTGCCCATAGAGTGATGTCGATCATGATTCTGAGTGAATCCACCATCTCTATACTGATGCCTTGGTCTAATTTTGTCCTTGAGCTGACAAAAATCTTGAAAAATAAAGTGATCCTTGAATCTCTAATTCTGAGACTCATATTCTTCAAATTAGTCTTCAAGGGATGCTCACTCTTGAGGCCCTTCATTCTCCACAACCAAAAAATTAGGCATAATAGAGCGTTGTGGAGTTTGTGGTTGGTTCACTGGTTGATCATTCCAGTGGTGAGACATGCTAGTGTTGGAAATATTGTCATTGATGGCAAAGGAATTGGCAAAGGTCAGCAGAGAAGAATAGAAGGAGCAGAGACAGAATGGGAGAAACAAGTACAAAGGCGCAGCAGAGTTTTGGTGAACAGCAACACACATTCAAGAAGAATGAGAAATCCGTAAGGATGAATTAATTGTTGATGGGCTGCAGCTAAGTATTGCAGAGAAGAAATTTTTGTTATGGGCGAAGTTTTTTTTTGTAGAAGGAATGAAGACATTCGTAGTTCTAGACTACAGAGGAAGATAGTCATTTCGGGTTTTCAAGCCCTCAACAACCAAGTATGAAGAAAGTTGATTAAAACAGCAGAAAGACTTAAATTTTCTGAAAAGGGAAGATAAGTGGTCCCCATCACTTTAGCGCAAATCGCAAGATCACAAGTTTTTGAAGTTTAAATGTCTTGTTGATGTGGAAATTTGCGATGTGCGATCGTCGCGCTATCGCACTATCGCAATATCGCAATATCGCAACATCACATATTATAATAGTCGCCCTCCGCCATCGCAAGTTCTATTGTTTGTGATATTTGATCATCGCGCCATCGCAATATCGCAATATCGCACATCCAAGTGTTCCACCATATGTTTGATCGCCAACTTGCGATGCGATCCCATCGCAAATCGAAAAATTTGCGCACTTTTGTTTGATCGCGCCATTGCATATCGCACATCACAAATGGCCGACTACGATGTGGGCCCAAAGTCGAAGATTGAATATTATTTGAAGAACCCGAAAGGTTATATGGATATATATATTACTGATGAGTCAGTGGTACGTTAATGTTTATAATATTATATGGCGGAGACAAAGATTGGGGTTTCAAATTGGATTGACACGATTATTAATACAAATGATTGAGATGTATGGCTATTCCGCTTGCGGAACTCACCACATCAACAAGACACTTGCATATGGAAAGCGTTGGATATTGCTTATTAAATCCGAAGGGTTAAACTTTGGGTTAAAGGCTTGGTGCACATAGATAATTTGAATTTCCTCGTTTGAATAGATAAATTAAAAAAAAATAAAAAAATCGAAGAGCTCTGCGGGATAAACTAAAAGGAATACCATTAGCGGTTGAGTGGTTTTAGACTCATGGTATTGAGAAAGGCGAGAACTATATAAAGGACAAAGATCATTATTCGATAAGGAGAAGTGCGAGGTCGACGAAGAAGGAATTCCTCTAAGGAATATCTGTATGGACAGACGATGTGCTTAATTGATGATTCTGAGTCTAGGATGCGCCCATCGAGATATTGATGAGTCTTGAGATTATTCAACAGAAGAAACGATGAAGAGCTAGCACATGTCTGCTGAAGAACACATATGGATCTGGGTCATCTACATTGAAAGTGGATATGACAGTTGGGGTTTCTGAAGATTAATGTACACAGAAAGATACACGGGATGTTGAATGAATTTATTCTCTGAAGTCTGGGTTATTTCGGATATTTTGGTTACAGTGGTCTCACTGTTTTGTTATGAAGTCTTGAAAATATATATATATATATATATATATATATATATATATATATATATATATATATATATATATCTATATATATATATATATATATATATGTTTGATAATTGAATAAAGGGTTGTGTTGAAACTGCTGGGTCCAGTCTGAAAATTGATGAAACGTGGTCTAGGGTGGAGCTGAGGGTCGAAGCCTTCAGTCAGGGGGTTGTAGCTCCCTTCCAGGAGAGGCTGGTAAACGAGAGAAGGTTGTAGCCTTCTGCAGGTGGGTGCCTGCGTGCTGGTATGAGTCTGCACCAGCATAAAATTGTAAGAAGTTTTCTCTATAATAAATATTGAAGATAGAGATTACAGCAGTAGTGGTTTTCTCCCGAATTTGGTTTCCACCTTAAATCCTGGTTTTCATATGTGTTGCTTATGTTTTTTTATTTCTATTCATACTTACTGCTTATCTGATGAATGAATGATGCGATGCACTAAGTAAGGACATAATAATATCTCTGGACATAGAAGATGGATGCAGTAATGTAACATATGGTTTTAACAGAAGGAAAATAAAAATTGTCAGACAGCTGTAAATACTAATTCACCCCCCCCTCTCAGTATTTTTCCCAACAATTGGTATCAGATCAGGTGCTTCTGAAAAGCTTAGCCGCTAGAAGGAAGATCAAGCAAGATGAGCAATCAAGATGGAACAACATCTATCAGGCCTCCACTTTTTAATGGAAACAATTTAATATTTTGGAAAACAAGGATGAGATCCTATCTTCCGTCTTTGGGAGCAGATGTATGGGTAATTGTTGAACAAGGATATCAATATCTAGCTGTAGTGCCAACGGATCCGACTAAAAGAAAGAACTATGAAACAAATGCAAAGGTGGTCAATGCTCTATTGGGAAGTCTAACTGAAGTAGAATTTGTCAAATTCATGCAGCTGAATACAACAAAGGCAATATGGGACAAAATCATTCTAAGCTATGAAGGTGATGTAAAGGTAAAAAGTGCTAAACTTCAAACTCTCAGAATTCAATATGAGAATCTAAAAATGCTTAATGAAGAAAGCATTGCAAATTTCTTTCTACGTCTTGATGATATTGTAAATCGCATGAGAAATCTGGGAGAAGCAATAACTGAATCTACTTTGGTTGAGAAAATTTTAAGATCTCTAACAGCAAAATTTGAGTCAAAAGTTTCAGCTCTTGAAGAAAAGAAGGATCTTCAAAATCTTACTGTGGTACAACTTCATGGCATACTAAATGCATATGAAATGAGAAGAGGAGGACCATCTGAAGTCAAAGAAGCAGTCTTTAGAACTTCTACAAAAGGGAAGGAAGTACAAATAACAGAAGGATCAGGGTATATCTCAGAGGAAGATGAGATAAACTTCGTAAAGAAACTTCAACTTGGCACAGGACGGTTCAGAGGTAAGCTTCCTTTCAAATGTTTTGATTGTGGAAGAGTTGGTCATTATGCTGCTAAGTGTCCTTATAAAGAAACACATAAAAAGGGGAAGGAAGTAGCAAGAAGAAATAAAAATCATTTTAGCTCTAGAAAGAGTTTCTATACTCATGAAGATAGTGATGGATTATCTGATAGTGAAGAAGAATGTGAACAAGATCTTAGACTTCTCATAGCATTTGAAAAAGAATCTAGAGAAGAAAAGGATACTTTTGTGGATGCTCTAGAAGACAGTGATTTTTTTTGATGAAAACAATAAACTCAAAATATGCCTAGAAGAGAGTAAAATAATCATAGAAACTCTGAAAAATCAGCTTGAAGAAAAGGAGAAGCACAATGAGAAATTAGAGTGTGAAGTAGTAAGTCTGAGAAAAAAAATTGAGAAAGTAAAGACTCTGAATCTTAGATTTTCTAAAGGATCTGAAACCTTATATGAAATTATCAAGGTACAACGTTCTCCTCTTATAAAGACAGGACTTGGATATACCAGAGAATCTTCTCAGCCTTTAGCATCAAATTATCTAAAAGCAGTTACAGCTGGTTTAGAAAATGCTGCCACTCAGCAAGGGAATAAAGAATATTTACAAGTAAAGCATGATCATCTCAATTCAAAGAACACTAACAGGAATGTCTTTCATGGAAACACCAATCAACAAGTAAATTCATATAGAAGATTTTATGATCGCAGAAATTTCCTCTTCAATGGACAATGCTTCTCATGTCACAATTTTGGTCATAAAGCTGTTCAATGTGTTGCATATAAAACCATCATGACAAGAGAAGAAAGAAAGAAAAGGATTGATATTGAAACAAAGAAGAATACTTATAAAAACTTTTCTCCTCTTCAAAATGAAGTTGAATGTGCTTACTGCAATAACTTTGGCCATGAAGAATCTGAATGCAGGAGCAAAGTGCAGCTAAAAGAACATGTTCCTTCAAGCTCCAAAGTATGGAAAAAGAAGGAATTACAACTTGAAAATTGTGGCATAGCGTTATTTGCAGAAGATTAAGAAAACCAATGGTACATTGATAGTGGACGCTCAAGACACATGACAGGTGATAAAGACAAACTTCTTGCATATAGTGCTCTAGAAAAGGAAAATAAGGTTACATTTGGAAATGATACTCCTGCGGTCATTAAAGGAAAAGGGTCTGTTTTTCTAAAAGAAAATGTGAAAGCTAATGAAGTCATGTATGTGGATGGATTAAGGAATAACTTGTTAAGTGTAAGTCAAATGTGTGATCAAGGAACTGAAGTTGTCTTTAGTTCAAAAGAATGTGTGGTACGTGATCTTGATACAGGTAAAGCAATTATAAAAGGAAAAAGAACTCCAAACAACTTGTATATATTGAAGAACCCCAAAGAACAATGTTATTTGAGTAAATCTTCAGAAAATTGGCTATGGCATAGAAGGTTGGGGCATCTGAGCTTCTCTCAAATCAACAAATCAAGTAGACTTAAAGCTGTTCGTGATCTTCCCAATATTTCTTTACCTGAAAATATCATATGTAAATCTTGCCAATTCGGTAAGCAAACTAGAGTACAATTTAATGCCAAGGAAGGATCATCAAGTAAGCCTCTTGAACTCATCCATACTGACATATGTGGACCTATGAGAAAAAATTCACCACGTGGTGAAGAATACTATATCTTATTCATTGATGATTTCTCTAGAATGTGTTGGATTGGGCTGCTTAAACACAAAGATGAAGCATTTGAGAAGTTTCAGATCTTCAAAGGACTAGCTGAGAATGAATTAGATATAAAAATCAAGTGTCTCAGATTTGATCGAGGAGGATAATATACATCAGATGAATTTATTGAATTTTGTGAACAACATGGCATAAAAAGACAGTTTTTAGTAGCTGGCACTCCACAAAAAAATGGTGTTGCAGAAAGAATGAATAGAACAGTTCAACAAATGGCTAGAGCTATGCTGGATGATTCTGGAACACCTGACATATTTTTGGGAGAAGCAGCACATACATCAGTAAACATTCTCAACAAGGCACATGTTCGTGTAAATAGTGATAAAACTCCATATGAACTTTGGTATGGTAATCCTCCCACTATAAAGCATTTTAGAATTTTTGGAAGAAAATGCTTCATCAAGAATAATGATGAAAAACTTGGCAAGTTTGAACCCAGAGCAGATGAAGGGATATTTCTTGGATACTCCTCTAGGAGTAGGGCCTATAAATGTTACAATAAAAGACTTTGGAAGATTTTTGAATGTATTGATGTTGTTATTGATGAGTCTTCTGCAACTCCAAAAGAAGAAAAGCAAACTACAGATGAAGATGATGATGACACATATCCTTCTACATCAAATAGTAATGATACAAATAGTGAACCCAGTGAAGAACCCGAAGATGGTTTGTCTGAAAAGGCTCCCTCCAGATATGTTCAAAAGAATCATCCAGAATCTCAAATTTTGGGAGAAAAGGGATCAGGTGTACAAACAAGAAGAACTCTTATGGGATCTTCTAGCAATCTGGCATTTTTGTCCACTATTGAACCTCACAGTGTTAGTCAAGCTAGCAAAGATGACTGTTGGATTCAAGCCATGAATGAAGAGCTTGACCAAATTGAAAAGAATCACACTTGGGAATTAGTACCAAGACCTCATGAAAAAAATGTCATTGGAACTAAATGGATATTCAAAAACAAGTTAAATGAGAATGGGGATGTTATAAGAAATAAAGCTAGACTTGTTTGCAAGGGGTATGCTCAACAAGAAGGTATATACTTTGAAGAAACCTTTGCTCCTGTAGCCAGACTTGAAGCCATAAGAATTTTTCTTGCTTATTCAAGCTTCCAACAAATCAGAGTTTATCAAATGGATGTTAAATCTGCTTTTCTCAATGGTGATCTAGAAGAAGAAGTTTATATAGAACAACCAGAAGGATTCATTTTGGGAAATGATGAAAATCTTGTTTGTAGACTTAAAAAGGCTCTATATGGTCTCAAACAAGCTCCAAGGGCATGATACTATCGTCTTGACAAATATCTTCATCAACAAGGATTTTCAAAGGGGTCTACTGATAGCAACTTATACACAAAAACTGAAAATGATAAACTATTGATTGTGGTTGTATATGTTGATGATATCATTTTTGGAAGTAATGAAGAGTCTATGAGTCAGAAATTTGCTTCTGATATGCAGCAAGAATTTGAAATGTCTTTACTTTGGGAACTAACATTCTTTCTTGGCTTGCAAGTGCAACAAGCAACAGATGGTATATTCTTATCACAAGAAAAGTACCTCAAGAAAATCCTGAAGAAGTATGGCATGGAAGATTGCAAACCTGTAAGTACACCAATGATAACCGAATGTAATCTCAGTTCTAATGATGATTCCCCCACCGTAAATCAACCAGAATACAGATCTATGATAGGAAGTCTACTTTATCTCACTGGGACAAGACCAGACATCATGCATGCAGTCGGGATTGTTGGACGATTCCAAGCTAATCCAAAAGAGTCCCACCTTCAGGCTGTGAAAAGAATATTCAAATATCTACAAGGAACTCAAGACTTTGGACTATGGTATCCAAAGAATGCTGATCTTACTCTTCATGCATACACTGATGCAAATTGGCCTGGAAGTGTTGATGATCAGAAAAGCATTAGTGGTGGTGCATTCTATATGGGGCCCTGGTTAGTATCTTGGTTTAGCAAGAAGAAAAGCTCTATTTCCTTATCTACAGCAGAAGCAGAATATGTGGCTGCCGCATCATGTTGCACTCAACTTCTCTAGATGATGCAAACCTTACAAGACTTTCAAATCAAATTTTCACCTCCTATCTCCATTATGTGTGACAATACAAGTGCCATCAGTATCTCAAAGAATCCTGTTATGCATTCCAAGACCAAGCACATTCCCATCAAATATCACTTCTTACATGAACAAGTGCTAGAAAAAAAGGTGAAATTGGAGTATGTTTCCTCCAAAGAACAAGTTGCTGATATATTTACCAAACCTCTACCCAGGGAAGTATCTCAATATCTGATAAATCGGAGTGGTCTCTCACGATGCGCAGGATCGTATACTTTAACATGTATGATTAAATTAGTTGTGAGGTGTTGTTCGGCATCTCTGAATGCACAGGTTAATGGGGAGCATTGGTTATATGAAAAGGATGCATTGTTGGCATTTATAAGTCATCTTGGTATATTATGAAGAAGCAGCATGATCTCAGGGGGAGCATGGTCTTGATCAACCCTTTGCCATTGATGTCAAAGGGGGAGGAAAAGCAAAGAAGGGCTTCTATAAGAAAAATAGAGGAATAGTATTACAGAGGAAGAGTATTGCCATCAATGCCAAAGGGGGAGATTGTTGGAATATTGTAATTGATGGCAAAGGAATTGGCAAAGGTCAGCAGAGAAGAACAGAGGAAGAACAGAAGGAGCAGAGACAGAATGGGAGAAACAAGTACAAAGGCGCAGCAGATTTTTGGTGAACAGCAACACGCATTCAAGAAGAATGATAAATCCGTAAGGATGAATTAATTGTTGATGGGCCATAGCTAAGTATTGCAGAGAAGAAATTTTTGTTATGGGCGAAGTTTTTTTTTGCAGAAGGAATGAAGACATTCGTAGTTCCAAACTACAGAGGAAGATAGTCATTTCGGGTTTTCAAGCCCTCAACAACCAAGTATGAAGAAAATTGATTAAAATAGCAGAAAGACTTAAAGTTTCTGAAAAGGGAAGATAAGTGGTCCCCACCACTTTAGCGCAAATCGCAAGATCGCAAGTTTTTGAAGTTTAAATGTCTTGTTGATGTGGAAATTTGCGATGTGCGGTCGTTGCGCTATCGCACTATTGCAATATCACAATATCGCAACATCACATATTATAATCGCCACCCTCCACCATTGCAAGTTCTGTTGTTTGCGATATGCAATCATCGCGCCATCGCAATATCGCAATATCGCACATCCAAGTGTTCCGCCATATGTTTGATCGCCAACTTGCGATGCGATCCCATCGCAGATCGCAAAATTTGCGCACTTTTGTTTGATCGTGCCATTGCATATCGCACATCACAAATGGCCGACTACGATGTGGGCCCAGAGTCGAATATTGAATATTATTTGAAGAACCCGAAAGGTTATATGGATATATATATTACTGATGAGTCAGTGGTACGTTAATGTTTATAATATTATATGGCGGAGACAAAGATTGGGGTTTCAAATTGGATTGAGCGATTATTAATACAAATGATTGAGATGTATGGCTGTTCCGCTTGTGGAACTCACCACATCAACAAGACACTTGCATATGGAAAAGCATTGGATATTGCTTATTAAATCCGAAGGGTTAAACTTTGGGTTAAAGGCTTGGCACACATAGATAATTTGAATTTCCTCGTTTGAATAAATAAATTAAAAAAAAAAAAATCGAAGAGCCCCGGGGGATAAACTAAAAGGAATACCATTAGTGGTTGAGTGGTTTTAGACTCATGGTATTGAGAAAGGCGAGAAATATATAAAGGACAAAGATCATTATTCGATAAGGAGAAGTGTGAGGTCGACGAAGAAGGAATTCCTCTAAGGAATATCTGTATGGACAGACGACATGCTTAATTGATGATTCTGAGTCCAGGATGCGCCCATCGAGATATTGATGAGTCTTGAGATTATTCAACAGAAGAAACGATGAAGAGCTAGCACATGTCTGCTGAAGAACACATATGGATCCGGGTCATCTACATTGAAAGTGGATATGACAGTTGGGGTTTCTGAAGATTAATATACACAGAAAGATACATGGGATGTTGAATGAATTTATTCTCTGAAGTCTGGGTTATTTCAGATATTTTGGTTACAGTGGTCTCACTGTTCTGTTATGAAGTCTTGAAAAAAAAAAAATGTTTGATAATTGAATAAAGGGTTGCGTTGAAACTGCTGGGTCCAGTCTGAAAATTGATGAAACGTGGTCCAAGGTGGAGCTAAGGGTCGAAGCCTTCAGTCAGGGGGTTGTAGCTCCCTTCCAGGAGAGGCTGGTAAATGAGAGAAGGTTGTAGCCTTTTGCAGGTGGGTTCCTGCGTGCTAGTATGAGTCTGCACCAGCATAAAATTGTAAGAAGTTTTCTCTATAATAAATATTGAAGACAGAGATTACAGCAGCGGTGGTTTTCTCCCGAATTGGGTTTCCACCTTAAATCCTGGTGTTCATATGTGTTGCTTATGTTTTGTTATTTCTGTTCATACTTACTGCTTATCTGATGAATGAATGATGCGATGCACTAAGTAAAGACATAATAATATCTCTGGACATACAAGATGGATGCAGTAATGTAACATATGGTTTTAACAGAAGGAAAACTAAAAATTGTCAGACAGCTCTAAATAATGATTCACCCCCCCCTCTCAGTATTTTTCCCAACAGCCATAGCTTTCTCCAGGATGAAATCTCCTAGGAGATTCCTTGATCCTATCCAATCTCATCTCTTTGATCTTTCTAGTAAGATCTTGCATGGCTTTCAGAAGGGTTTTTGCATACTACTTCCCATCTTCATCACTTCCAGATTCAGGGGTTTTTTCTTTGTCTTTATCATCATTGGTGTAATCAAACTTATTCTATATTATTCTCAAGTACCTCTTCTCTCTGTCAGTGAGGTGCCCCTCTTCTTCTGAAGACATCTTGGCTCTTCAATAAAGCAACTCACAGGTTGTGCCAAGATGGTTGCTCTGATACAACTGTAATATCCCCAAATGGGAACACTCAGTAATACCTGCTGGAATAACGCACTTTTCAGAAGTATTTTCATTTAATTGAGTTTGCAGACCTTGGATCCCTTAGATTAGGTGATCTAGCATCTAAATCCAAAATGGGAGAAAAAACAAATCAAACTAGGTGAGGTAAACAGACCTCCCACACCTAGTATAGCTAAAAAACACCCAAGAATGGGGCTGCAGCAATATGCAACAATACTACAGGAAAATAACGCAATTTTTGAGAGAAATAGTAGGAGAAAAATAAGAAGGATCAAATTTCATATATATAGAAATAAATCAGATCCATAATGAGGCCTTTATAGTATACAACATAATGTAGAAGACAAGAATAGAAGAAATTCCTCAAGAAAGAGGGCTACAACACAAGTATTGACTGAAAAATGGCTTGACAGCGTTATTTTTATTAGCTGCTGCATTTTTATATTACAATCCATATCTAGAGCAGATCTGTGTACAAAAGAACAAATCTCTTTCAGATCTGTACACTAGAAAGGCTCCTTTACAAGATCCCCTTGGGGTTTTAATCAAAACATGAAACACAATGAGTAGATATGAGATCTAAAGTAGCAGATATGTAGTAGTCTTCAGAAATTTATGAAGATGAATACAATAAAAGCATATCAGATCTGTACATAACATGGATCATAAATCTAATCCATGGATCACCATAGTGAAGTGCAGAACCTCAGCACCAGAGATCTCTCCTCAAAAAGTGTGTCAAAACACCCTGCAACTTCCTTCTTGCAAATAACACAGTCTTGGAAGGAAAACTACACTGTAGGTTAAAGCACTGGATTGGCCTGATGCCAAGATCTAAAAATGTAGCTCCAAAGAATCAGAACTCTCTTGCCAATGGGATAGAAGACCTTCCTAGTGAAAAGAGGCCATAGAATGGCCTAGATCTGAGCAAATATAGCCTCCACTTGCTGCAGCTTACAATGACAACCAAAATCTCAATAGGATCTGCGTTGTAGTTGGAAGATGAGCTTGGAAAAATGCCTGATAGTGGATGAGATCATCAAGAATATTCCAAGAGACCCTCAAAGGAAGAGGTGGGATTCCTGAACAGGAACACCCTAGTGCTAAACAGCACTATCCTCAGCTAAACAGTAGAGAATGATATATCTCTAAACAGACAATATATTTAGAAATATACATGATCAACAACCCCCTTATGTTGTCCTCCTCTTCCTCTTATAGGATGAAAGTCTTGTCAAACTCTAAACCATCTCAATCATTTAGCTGCATTCACATGAGAAGCCTCCAACTAAAACTATGTCGTGCCTCTAGGAGATTCACTGTATCTAGACAATGATGTTGATTTGGTCCTGGTTGACTTGGTCAAGTGCTCCAGTCTCTTTCACTCCTAAGTATATTTATGTAAATAGCCCATATTTGTCCATGTTCACATGTGGCATTGATTTATTTTACTGATTAGGAGTTTTATTGATCCTCCTTTACATTTTTATTCATGAAACAAAACATTGAAACAAAATTGTATATTCCCATTAGCTTGGGCTAATTGGGAATATTACATGTTCTTCCATCGAAAGCCTTCAACGTCATTGATGATTGTGATAATCACGACGACCCAAGTGACTTCAAACAATTTAGAGACATAATGCATGTAGATGCTCCCTCATCAATAATAGTGCGATGAACAACGTGATTGAGAACATTTACTTGTATGGAGAATGTCAATTCTGCGGGTAGCTACGGTACATAGCTCGTATGATTAAAGACGAAAATATTATAATCACTTGGATCAATTCCACCAATGGCTGACAATAAAGCCTGCTTCTAGGAGGGACAATTTTGTAATACCTCAAGAGCAAACATAGCTGAAGGGGATTGAGCCAAATCTTCAACTATATTATAATTTTGTGTAGCTCTTGCTAAAGGATTATATGTTGATTAATGAATTACTCCATTTGATGGCTTAATTGTCAATTCAGGCGTAACAGTAGGTGGTACTGATTCAATAGATGGATTCGTTGTCGAGGTAGTAGGTTGATTAGTGGCCTGACTTCCATAATCTTTATTACGCGTTGACACCAAAATATCTTGTGAAGGTTTTTTGGTGGATAACATTAACACTTGGGAACTAGGAGTTGGATCCATAGCAACCAAATTAGTGTCCAGATTTGGAAATGGTTTGTCAACATAGTTGATTCATTGGAAGTCTTGATGATTTCTGAGACTTTAGCATGGTGAGGACAATCCCTAACAAATTTTTCCTCATTACAGATTATGCATGGATAATGAGGTTTCTGTGGTCCAGACGATTGATCAGATGATCTTTCCTGCGGGTTAGAAGTTTACTTTTTCTTTGATTTCCCCTTTTTCTTACTTCCTGGTTGCTTGTCACTCTTGCCTTTGTCAAATGACACAACATTAATTTCAAAAGTAGGAATAGGATCAGATGCAGTAGCGTGGTGTGTGTTTGCAGTGCCTATCAAGCCGTCTCCAGCATGAGAGTCCTTTATTTGAGGAGGAACATTGAAATTATAACGTGGCGCATTAGGAATTTTTTCATAAAGTGTGTCGGACTGAGTGTAAATCAAGTATAAATATTGGGCATGAGTGATAACTTTCTCTTCTATGACTACACCACCCTCACCCACATCCTTAGTTATATATGGTAACAGGGACTTAATGAACCATTCAAAAAGTAGCTGATCTGGAACCAATGTCTTAACCATTCAACGACGATGACGCCACTCATGAATATGATCAGAAATGTGAGTAGCATTAGTATGTTTTAAGTTGGTCGAGAGTTTCGTTCCAGTTTCGTATCTGATCGGTAACTGGAAATGGGTGAAAAAGACAGTAGCTAGGGCAGTGAAATTGTCAAAAGAAGCTCTGGGTAATTCAATGTGCCATTTAGCAGCCTGACCTATTAGCGTACGCTGGAAAAGACGTAGTCGAACAAAATCATCATTTAGGGAATTTGATGAACACCATAAATGATAAGTCATAACATGAGTCGATGGATCTTATCTAGGGTTTCCATTGAATTTAGGAATATCATAGGGTAATTTATGGGGTATCACCGGCCACCAAGGAACGTAATTGATAGGATCATTGGTTAACCAGTTTAAATATGGTAATTCTAAGGTTGCAACAAAAGGCAACTGTCTATTAAGGTCGGGTTAAGCATAGCTAGGGTAAGATGGAATTTTTTGAGCAACAGGCCTTTGAGCACCAACATACAGAATCTGTTGCTGGTAACCTAGATAGGGGTTGTTTTGCATAGCAAACGCTTGAGCATTCTGTTGACCAAAACCTGGATATGATACTTGTTGAAATGAAGTTTGAGGCATTTTTGCTTGAGGTTTCCAAGGGGTCTATCCACCAATGTTATAACCCAAATTAGGATAACTTGGATTTGGTTGATATGTATAACCAGGTTGTGATTGTGACATCCCATAAAATGGTAGACCAGCTTGTGAATAAAATATTCCTGATACAAGTTGTTGTAAATTAACCAAAGGATTTTAAGTCTGTGGACGCAACCTTTGATGATATTGAGTTGAAGGACTCGCCTGATAAGGTTGATGTACAATATTTTGATTTTGTAACAGGGGTAGAGCTGTATTAACAAGTGGTAATGAAGTGGGTGTAACAGGTTGAACTTGTTGATACAAATGGACAACTGTTTGTGGTTGGATAGACAGATTGGGCTGTCATTGACAAACATTCAATTCAGCATTAGTTTGACTAAAAAGTGATTGAGTACTGTCATATTGGGTGACCAAAGGTTTCCCTCCTACATGAGGAGAATAATAAGACGGAAAATAATTTTCTCCAAATGCTGGGAGTCCAGTTGATATGGTACTTAAAGGAATTGACCCAAGAGGACCGACTTGATATTGTCCTGATGATGTATATAATGAATCAAGTCGTTCAGTACTAACTATAGGAATACCAATTAAAATACCAGATGATGACATTGGTAAATACCATGGTCTTGAAGATGCACCAAAGAAAGTGCCAGATATGATTTGTAACCTGTTGGAACCGTAGGGACACTGTGAAAATATGACTTTGGTGAGTTTGTGAACATCAACGGAGTAGTGAGGGTAGGAGCTGACGTAATTGGAACAGCAAACCCAAATGAAGATATGGTTTAGACATGGTTGTTTGACAAAATGTATACCCTCAAAAATCGATGGGAGATTGAATGGGAACAGGATCAACAAAAGCAGATGGAAACGATTGAGGAAAAGACTTGTACAGGTAAAGGTCCCCCCCAAAATGGGTTGGATTTAAAGGTGTATCATCTTGTGGGATTTATTCAATCGCAATTAAACTAGCTGGAAGAAATTCACCATCAGGCCCAAAATATATTTCAGAAGGTTGACTGTGTGATATAGGAGTTTCAGTGGCTACCTAAATTTGTGGGATGACCAAGGTAGGAATAACTTTTGGTTGTTTGACTTCTAGATTCAGATGTTCTGGCAAAGAAGAGACAGGATCTGGTTCAATTTGTGATTGAACAACATCGGGTCCAGGAGGTATGATCTCACTGATTGGATGTATCGTGACCACGGGTAGCTGTGAAGACTTCATTTCGACAACAGTAGATGAACCGGGATGTGTGCAAAAAAATTGAGCTAACTCTAGTTTAAAATATGATGTTTCACTAGAGGTACAAATTGTACTTGATTCAACAGATCGTTATCACCTTCGCCTACCAGAAGTAACTTCAGGTGGTAAAGGTGGTTTTAAATCTAATCTACGTGAATGATGGGGAATAGGATTTTTTTCTTCCACAATTACTGATTTATTTTAACCAAAAAAAAAAAAACAAAAAGAGGGTAATGCTAGGCAAAAGGGTTTACCAAGAAACTATGAACTGCTAAATACCTCCTGGCGAATCAAGAAGTACGGGGAGGTAATCTCCACAAATGTTGTGTTCGGTGTATCATAATTTCAAGGTAGCTGACTCAGTTCACTATGGATGGATAACACCTAAAATTTGTCCTCCCAAATATACCTGAAGGTACGTGGAGGCCCAATTCCATATTAGCGTTGTCTGATGCGAAATCACACAGTGATAGCACCCCTTTATACTTATTGTATTGTAACACTGCCTGATATATCCGAAATTACATGGACGAGCTACGATATACTTACATACGTGGAGTGAGGTGTCACGCTCAGAATGTATCGCAGAAAAGTTAATGACAGCTGCTATGTTTTACGACGCCGGAACATGTCTCTAGCCTAGACCTTCTAAATGTTATCGGTATGGTTCCAACGCATTGTTAAGTAAATTGAGATTAATTTTATGTTGAGCTTGCTTAAAAATTTTCCTTTCAAAGGTTCACCACGATGATGTGTATGAAATTCATAAAATGCAAGCTAAGAATGATAAACAATATTTCACTTTCAATTTATTCAATGAAAAACCTAGCTACTAAAGGAAAAGAGCAATAATTTGTGAGCAAAAAAATCAATGAACAAAACAAATCAATGAGCACAAACTAAATGTAGATTTCCTAATGTTCCTTTTGCAAAACACACACAATCTACATGCAAATGCAAGTCTTTCTTTTCAGTTTACTTAATGTTATAAATGCAGAAAAGAAACTAAGTGCACTAAATCAACAATTCAAATTCTCTTTACTTTTGAGAAACGAAGAATACAAACAACAATTTCTCTTTTGAAGGAAAAATGAGGATTTCAACAACAATTTCTCCTATCAAGGAAATGAAGATTTTACGACAATTTCCTATTTCAAAAGAAAATGATTCTTAATGCGACCATAAAAATTACTTTGAAATCAACTTTTTAATGATAAAGAAAAACTTTTTTAAATAAACATTGAACATATTTTCAGCCAAAGGAGGAAGAAGTATATAGAGTCACTAGTCAATTGAGGATCAAAATTTTCAAAACACAGCAGCAAACAAAACTGAACCAAATTTCAAAGGAAAATTCAAGGGAATTTGGGTGTTTTCAGGAGTCAACGCAATCTCCAAGGGGAGACAGTGCTCGGCAATGCAGGCTAAGAAGGGAGACAATGCTCTGCAAAGCACTGTGTCCAGTCTAAGGGTGCGTTGGGCTCAGTATACAAAAAAAAAAGTACTGTTTAACTCACTGTCTTTGCAAATTTGACTTTGAAAAAGTTTAATATTTATGAGTAACAACTACTGGGTGGATAAACAGAGAAAATTGGAGGCTTAAACACCTAGAACTAAGAGAAACGATCCCCAGTGAAGTCGCCAGTTTGTTGGGCCAGAATTGTGAATTATGGATAAATCATGCTTCCCTGGATAGGTGCTAGTCTAGAACAACAGGTGAAAGACTATACGACTATTTTTCCTAACTCATAATAAACACACATAAAGGATTGGATGCTTACTTGATCAGTCACTTTCAAATGGCTCCTTTTGTGGCTTCCGTTGCAGCTTCAAATTCAAGCGGTTTGTGCGAAATGCTTCCTGCAAGAAAGAACACTAAAACTACAGAATATGCAATAATATATATATCTATTCAATTTATTTTGCTAAATCAGTAAACCATAAACTATATACATCACCTAAGATATTTCAATATGGAAAATCAAAGCCAATACAGATGCATATAGGGAAAAATAAGTTGTATTCTTTATTGATGATAGATGGAGAGGTTACAATCAAGTGACTGAACTGAAGTTACCCTTCCAGCAACGTCCCCAAGCCTCATGAAATTATAAATATCTCTAGCAGCAGCTACACAAATCTATCTCTCAATTGAAAATTCTCCAGCACTTCTCTACTCAAATTCTTCCTTCTCAAACACTCAGATCTGTTCTCAATTTATAAATGAACTGTAGGTTGTTTTGCAATCAATGACTTTCCAATAATAGGAAAGACATGTTCCCAATCATGTATATGTAAAATGGACACTTGGATTCGAAGCTTGAGACATGTGAACTCTTCTAGAAGGCACTGGCCAAGTGGAGATTCCGGAACAATGAGAATTTCGCTCCCAATGTGACCAACGCATCTATGAATGTCGAGAAGTGATTTGCAGAGCAGCCTTGCATGGGGCTACCTGCATATGCAACGCACTTAGGCCCCTTAGAGCCTACGTTGGAGAGCTCTCATATGCTATATAATAAGCTTCAAACCCTGGAAACCTTTGCTTGATGAAAGTCTTGCTTGATTTGTCTTGTTTCTTGTCTTAGGGCATGTAGCAACTAAAATGTTAGGGAATGATAGACCCTTAATCATTGGTCCTTGAGATGATTTCCAACTAACCAGGTCATTGGGAATGGTGTCCAAATTTACCTATAAAAATTCACACCAAATTCCAAAGCATTTGGAGCAGTTTTGGTCCCTCAAAAGGTCCAAAAACATGCAAATTTTCACCTTTCTGCCATGTTTTCAGGGTTGGCGTTGTGCCTTGAGCAGCCTTTGGAGATTTAATTTTTTAAATGGTTAGTTGAACCTGATCAGAAAACCAAGGGTATTTTTGGAAATTATACTCAACAAGCTTTCCAACGAGCCATCACGGAGCCAATTCTGACATCGGGAAGGTCATCAAAAATTGGTTGTGATTGGACCCCATTTTCCTGTGTAGGCGCTGCGCCTTCAGACCTCACTACTGCGCCCTTATGAGAAAAAGTCAAAAAAAGACACTCATTTATGGAAAAATGATATTTTAGTGTTTTTTGGGGCAAACCAGTCCAAAGTTAGGTTTTAGGAGTTATTTTTTCATTTATTTCATTAGATATTTTATTCCTTGGGCCTTGCATGGTCTCTTAGGCATAAATGGAATTTATGAGTATTTATGACATTTTCAAACCCTAGTTAGGGTTTTTGACCCTCTTTTGCTAGATAAATAGAGCATGGAGGTCTCATTGTAACAATCTGGTATTTGATGACTCTTGAGAGTAATACATAGTTTTTTGGAGATTGAAGAGAAATTGGTGTTGTGGAATCTGTGGATGGGTTGTTTTGATTGATGATGGAGAAGGCTTGCTTGCAGGATCCCTGAGCATGGTTAATGGTGATGTCTTCCTATTCAGTTCTTGTTTTCTTATTTATCATTTTGTTACATCTTTCTATATTTTAGTAGGAAAAAAATTTTAGACTAAGAATTTTTTTTCGAACAACACCATAGCTCTATTTGTTCTTCATTGCCTCTATGTTTTCCTCTGCTAGGTCAGTTTACAGAATTCTTAGTTGCTCTCTAGACCCACTTATGCTTGTTTATCTCATGAGTGATTCAATACAGTAAATTTCAAATATGTTTTATGGTTAGCCCTACTTGTTTGATGTTACTTAAACATTGTTCTTGAGATGTTTCTTTGAAGTATCACCGATTAGGTTTAGCCAAAGAGGTTATGTTTTGATCATGCCCTTTGTCCATTCTTGAAAGGTTTCCTTGAAGGTATTTATAGCTTGATCAATGATTTTTAGGAGTTCCCTCTTCTTTGATGTATTTTAGATGTCTATCTTAAATGTTTTCTAACCTTGAAGGTGAAATCACTAGAAGTTATACAAGTTTCTTGCCTTCTATAGTTCACTGGATTGTTTGTCTTAAATGATCATTTGCTTGAGTTTAATTAAAGAGTTATTGGTTTGCCCTATCTTATGATTAATTATTTATGCTGAGTAGTGTTAAAGATCCTTCCTATTTAAAGGTATTTTTTCAAGGATTCTTAACTGCCCTTTTACACCTACTATGTTCACAAACATGATGTTCATCTCATCTCACACAAACCTTGAAGATCCATTTTACCATGTTAGATTTTCCCTGTGATGCACCCTAATCCATTGTTGAAATTTCCGTGACCTTTTTTAGACTCCATAGCCCAATGACTTAAATATCTCTAACTCCATATATTCTACGTGATCACTTACCCAACCAAACAAACAAACAAACCCTAAACTTAACAACTAACCTAAAACCAAACCTTAAAAGAAAAAAAGTTCACATCCTTTGCACATAATAGAGAGAGCCCTCTCTAAGTCCAGGAAGGCTAAGTCCTAGGACTCCAAATACTGGTCTGATGTTACCCCTGTTCAATTGTTCTCACCAATCTGACAAATTACAGGGACCTAACATATGTAACCATAACATCAATAGAATTAAAGTAATACTCATAACCATAATGCATATAAAGATCCATATCCTTCATACCTACATGTGCAACATCCAAACCTGTATGATGACATGCTCTTGCCTGGAGGTTCAATGCTACAACTTCACTTTGATTGTCTGCATTTCTTGCTCTATCTTAGCCAACACATTATCATCATAACATAACAATATCATCATGATGGCCTAATTGCATACAATATCCTTATGCACAATAACCTTCACCATTAAAATGCATGCATAATAACATATAAACACTAACATGCATAACAAATGCATATACAACCATACGCTCATGATGACACATCCCACAACAACACCATCAACTTAACATGGAGACATCACTACAACCATGATCAATTCCATGCAAATGAAAGAAGAAAATGGACTGCAAGCATAATGAACACATATGAAACTGACTTGAATGCATGACCGACACACCACCCATCTAGTTCGAGGGTTGAACCATGATCTGATACCACTTTGTAACACCCCCTTCCCACAACTACCCAAGAAATGAGCCAGACAGGGTAAATATGTGACGAGAGACTACTATATTGAGATTCAACCTCCTAGGTGACCTTAAGGATATGGAACTGATGGAAACCTAACATATAGACCTTGTACAACAACAAAAAAACCCCTAAGAGGTAACCCAACTATTCATGATTCTTACCCCTCGATCACACTAAAAGTTTGACCTCTTTGAGCCATAGTCGTAGACATAACACTACATGCCAATGACTAGGAGGCTATAGCTGTAGGTATAACACAACATTCCAGTGGCTAGGGCTCCAATTACTCAGTTTTGTGCCTACATCCCTGGAATTTGAGCCACCTTTTCAAGCCCAGGACCTAGTGCTCTACCCAAAACATCATGAAACGTTCATATATGATAAATAACAACAAGAAAATGATATGGAAACAATAACATCAATAAGAAATCATCTAGACCGCCCCTATCCATGACAAGAATTTTGTCAAAAATGTCACAAACATTGAAATTACAGGTGTAAACAACATATGTGAGCATAAGGGTCTCATACTTATCTAAAAATTTCTAAGAAGCATTGCTCCCTTACATCATTAGCTGCAATAAAATCAATTTTACCATAGATATATTGTGCATTCATTTACAAGTAAAAAACATGGAGATATTTGTACATCATTAGCGTCAACAACAGTGCTTATAACCATCATAATAACAATATAAATATAGTGGATACAATAGCAACATAACCCACATATAAAACAATATATCTATACATCAAAAACCAAAGGAATGAGCTCTTCATTAATGAATGTATAAACCAACCGGAGATGGGACTTCCACGTTCCACCCGACCATAGATTGGCTGAGCCAAATATCTATGCAACCAATCACCCCCATGCCATATTCCAAGAATGAATTTGGGACTCATAAACAATCAAAAAGAAAAAACAAGAATGAATTCTACTAGAGTTATTCACCTAGACCATGAGGAATTTGAGTGCCTTTTAGTCTCTCAGGCTTTACCGTACATCCCATCCTAGGACTACTAGACCCAACCGATAACAATCCACCTCTTAGATTTACTGTATATCCCACCATTCACTGACAAGGATTCCTAGGGCCATCGTGGCACACAATTTGGCTCTACCGCAACCCACATTCTATTTCAGGGGTTACTAGGCTAGTGGCTTTACTATGACCCACAGTTTGGTTCAAGGAAAAATAGGCCATTTGTTTCTCATTATGGAGTTCCACCCCACTGAAATTCGAATCCATATGGAAATCCAACTCAACCAAAGTATGAGAAACCCATCTCATCAAAGCTATATGAAAATGGAAATTCTAGGTTGAAAAACACTATCACGCCTTGCAAAACCCATGCCATGAAAAAACAACCACATGAAATACCATGCATTCTAGATCTAGCAAGGAAAACACACATGTATATCGATACCTACCAAGAATCCTACTGTAGCTGCATGATTCCTACTCTGCCTTGCTTGCTTCCTCCTTCTTCTTGATTTCATTCCTTTATTGGTCCAATGCCTAAATGCTCCAGCAAACTCTAAGTGTCAAAGGGCGAGAGAGAGAGAGAGAGAGAGAGAGAGAGAGAATAATAAGAGAGCTCCAAAATTGAACTAACCAAGCTTGCCCACTAATCCTTAGAAGCCTTTTTATCAATGAGGCCTCTATTTTCTTCACTTTTCCATTATTTTTCCTTCATTTCCTCCTCACATGAAACCTATGACATTTCACCTTCATTTTCTCCTAATTTCCATTACTTTCATAAATAAATGTGCCAAAATTCTAATTTTCCTTTCCAAAGCCTTATCCTTACCCATTGCCAATTTCCTTAGCCATATTAACCGAAATGAACACCCACTGGGATGTTATTCCCAACATTCATCTTGGAATAAGTCTCCCATGAACTATGGTTATTATTTTTCCCTTATTAACTTTTATTACATATAATTTTCATCGGGGATGTTACAGAAGGAGACATATAGTGACAATTATACTTCCAAGAGAGGTGTAGCCCACACTACATGGTTTGTTGCAATTATGGGAACTAGGAGTTGGGCGAGTGTTGCGAGAAGTGAATGATGATGACAAGTTACTTCCTAGTCTTGTAAGTACCTCCCTCACTAAGAGGGAGTGTTGAGAATTGGTAGCTTGGGAGCTACTCCAAGCCCTAGCATTTGGGGTTTGGAGGTTGGAGCACCACAAAAGTTATTTGTGGGCTTGGAACCCAAGCTTGGGTTTTTGTACCAATCCATGTGGGGCCAAAACCAAGAGTAGGTTTAGTGATTTGACACATAGAGGTGTTAGAGGACCCTTAGAGGAGAGAGGAGCATCAAAACTAACACAAATCAGAGGTATTTATCTTGAGATATTAATATTTATGTGTTTCTAGTGTTTAATTTGGCATGTTGAGGAGGCCAGCTTAGGGTTAATATGTGCCCAAGTTAAGTGATATGACACCACATGGTTGTTTTTGGGCCATGGAAATGGTATGGTTCGCTACCTCATGTCCTTAAAAAATATTATGTTTTTAAGTGTTTTATCATTAGTTTACAATGACTTGATAAGAAAAGGATAATGGAAATTAGTTAATAAGTGGTAGAGTTAATTTAAGCATTTTAGATATTATAATGTATTAATTTGAGTAAATCTGTGTGCATATTGGTTTAATTGAACAATTATTGTTCCTCCGAGATAGTGGAGAATGCTCATGGATAGACCGTCACCTTATTTCTGGAAAAATACAACTCAAGGCATGAGTATGTATGAATATAGAAAATCAAGGAGAGCTACTTATTTCTATTAAGAGACTTTATATTTTAATGAACAATCCTTAGAATCTTCCGATTCTCTGGATAGCTCCATTGTTAGTTTATAAATATAATATATAAGACGATAGTAAAAAGATAGAATGAATTCTTGATTGTACGTTTTAATTATGTATTGCAAACAAAAATCCAACTTTGAACTTTCTCAAGGTTATTCTGTAAAACATTTTGAAGTTAATGAATTTTTGTGAGACTTTAATTTAGTTCTTCTATATTGAGTTATCCAAGGTATTTCTTCCAGAGACCTTGGGCCCAGTCCCTAGAGGATCTACTGTCTGTTATGTATCACTATTCATTGGTTGTGATATTCACATTAGTTGTGTTATTGATTTTTTGTTTCTTTCTTATAGTAGTTAATTGTTTGAACTTTCCATCTTTTAATTCAGTTATACATTTCCTGAAATTGTTGATTGAATTGTGTGAATTAGTTATACAACTATGAAGGTGTGATTTTGCGAATTCCATGATTTATCTCTGATAAGTAAGATTTCCACGCATTTGTGTGATTTAATAGCTTTCCTTATGCAATTGATTTTGTGAAGTATTATGGAATAGCCAGAGTGGTTGATAAGTTAGAATAGATTTATTTAATGAATAGTATAATTATAGCCGTAGAAGTAATCATTTCCTATTATGAATCATTAATTTCTACAATGATTAATATTTCTTGTAATTCTTCCATAGTGATTGCTTCGCACTATTTCGTAATCTGAGATTCTATATTTGCATATATTTTTTCGATAGTCTTGAAATAAAAGATGAATCCCAGGTTGATAAGATTAATGAAGGTATGTTTAAGTTGATTTTTAGGAGTCATCTTAGTGCCCAACATTTTGGCATCGTTTTCTGGGAGGTTTTCAAATCATAGTTTATATCTCTAGAAGGACAGGTATTGAAGACGGAAGGTAAGAACCTACACATGAGACAAGTAAAACGCTTGTGCCTAGTGCCCACTTTCGGTTGATAAGCTTAGGCTATGTAAGTGTGCATGAATAAGAAAAATAATATGAATCAAGCAGTATTATAACATAAACCATTATCGAAAACTACCAAAACCCAGGGACCGGTGAGCCTTGGGAGGACGAACTTTATTGACGAAATCATTCGGAAAGCTGAGTCTCAAGCATCAGTAGGACCCTGAACAACATCTAGGAAGCGCTCTACCATAATACCTCAAGCAACAGAATCACTAATTGTAGCCCATGCTAAGATTCAGAGAAAAAATGAAGGATCTGAGCAAAGCTTCAAAGAACAATTATTCAACACTCCGGTACTTCACAAGAGGGAAATTATTGTAATTGAAAAGAAGGAGAAGCAGAAAATAGTGGAGCAGATCTATGATATTCAAAATCTGGATCTCCTTAGATCCTGGTAGAAGGAAGAACACCTGAAATCCCAGACTTAAGTAGCCCAGTAAAACCCCCTCTAGAGACAAATAATAACCATAATTTTACTACTCAAATAACACCCCCTAATCACGAAATTCCTAAAGATTACTAGAAATTTTTTTATCAGATGGCAAATCAAGGAAAACAAAACCAAACCTCAACATTGGAATATCCTACTATCGATCCAATCGCTAATGCTCCAATGAAGGCGATCCCATTACAAAATATCCCAACCTTTCATGGGATGACTTTAGCGGATCCAGATGCCTTCTTATTTGAATTTGATGTTTTGTGCAGCAGATATGATTATATCACTGATCCTCAGAAACTGAAATTGTTTCCTTCCACTTTGAAGGGAGCATATTTGTGATGGTTTATGGGCTTAGGAGGAGGCACTATAGATTTTTGGAATGTGATGAAAAATTATTTTCTTACTAAATATAAGGAGTATTTTCAATCCAAGGATTTAAAATATGAAAATTTAAAAGGACTGCAAAATATAGTGAAACTTTAGAAGAATATATTGAGAAATTTTAGTACAACTTACATATATTGCCTTATGATACCTTACCAAAAGAAGTACTGAAAGTTTCTTTAATAAAAGGAATGAAATATGAGTGGATAGACATTGAATTGAATTATTCAAGGTGATATTTATCAAGAGGAATATGATAATATTTTTAAATTTTATATCTGGTGTTCACATGATAACACATGAGTTAGGTCTGGAGTACGAGATCCTCTCACCTGAATTAGGAAAACCACGGGTTGTGGTGGTGTAACGCGAACATAAATTGGTAATATTTTAGAATATTTTAAAATAGATATTTTGGGCACACTGACTACGTAGTTAGACATTTTGCAGGCTAAACAGAAGCAAGCTGAGGCAGAGCGAACAATGACCATATTCTATCCATGTTTCCAAAAAAAAATATTGAAAGGAAGTGTCCTTTGGACATGATTTGAACGTGTGGTATCTGCACTAAGGAGCATTCGATAGATCAGTGTCCATCGTTACCAGGATTAAAAGTAGTATTTAAAGAAGTCGAGGAGGAAACATAAGTAGCATACCTTATGGCTCAGCGTCGAAAATTGAAGTCTCACCCTTCATGTATGATGCAAGATCCCTTCTTGTTTTATTCTATATAGTATGTTCAACAAAATTTTTTTGGAAATGCATGCCAGGCATAATCATAGTTCAATTCTTCTTGTAAATCCCAATAATATCCTACCTCACCATGGACTAGCCAATCATTTTTTGAACCAAGATAGCCAAATTCTTAATACTCTACCCCATCATGGAAAAATTCCATTAATAATTCCTATCCCACACAGCGGTTGAAGACATCTTTGCAAAATCCAATGTGCCTTAAAAATTGGCAGCGCCCTATGGGATTGGTTAATCCCCCCATAGGAACGATCCCTCAATCCCAAACTACAATGCAAGCTCCATTTTATTTGCCTCCTAATCCTCAACCTCCCATGTGTCCTCAACTGTTGGCTCAGCCAAATCCTAACCCTAACAATAGACCTGTTAGTTACATACAAATCATTAAAAATCTGGTCTATGAAATAAATCT
Source organism: Pinus albicaulis (assembly GCA_034641835.2). Lineage (NCBI taxonomy): Eukaryota > Viridiplantae > Streptophyta > Pinopsida > Pinales > Pinaceae > Pinus > Pinus albicaulis. Next base: position 795,010,747 of record CM076571.1, read on the forward strand.
CGTAGGATGCAATGAGCTCCAGTTAAGATCTAGATGTATTATTTCTCATGAAGAAAATCATACTGGTCGAGAACAATAAAATGATAAATAAGAACAAACTGTGACAAATCCTTCGATTGTGATTATTTCATAAACAAAATCGATAGGAAACAATGTCAAGCAACAATAATATGAGAAAATCATAAATGCTTCCCCTCCATTCCCTGAGAGACTCATGATAACTAAACCAATCATTTATGTTGAATTTGATATGGTAGGGGAATTGAAAAATTTGTGTATCAAAATTCCACTCCTTTAGGCCATCATAGATATCCCAATTTATTCCAAAACGATCAAAGAATTATGTGGGAAAAAGCCTAGGAGAAAACCAAAAGTCCACCCACAATTCACATTGTAGGAAAACTATCTGACCTTATTTTAGAAAAATAGGTTCCTGTTAAATACAAAGATCGAGGAAGTCTTGTAGTGACTGTTCAAATACACGACTGCACTTTTCCAAACACATTGGTAGACCTGGGAGAAGCTATTAACCTTTCGACTTATGAGACCTGTAATATCCTTGGTATTACAACCTTAAAACCAACTTCGACTCTACTAGAATTAGTCGAAAGATCAGTGATTAAGCCCAAGGGTAACATGGAATATATCATTGTCTCTGTAGAATCCTGGGAATATCCTATAGACTTCTTGGTCATCAACCTAAGAAGTAGACTAGATGGACATCCTTTGATATTAGGTAGGCCTTGGCTAGTAACAACATATGCATATATAGGATGATTAACATGCAAAATGATGATTTCTAAAGGAAACGTTGTCAAAAATATTATTTTGTATCCTCCTGCTAAACCAAGTCCGACTACTACAAGTCTCTAGTTACACCCCCTAGATACCAAGAAGAAAATTTGTGCTCTCCCCTCACATTGGATGAAGCCCTTGGAATTCGAATTCAAATAGAAGATGATGTAATCAGTAGCTTCATCAATAAAAATGTTGTTAACGGAAACCAAACAAGACAGATTATAAACGCTCTTCTTGATAATGATGCACAAGGAGAACCCTTAGAGAATTTAAATGACAATCACATTCCTACAACTGTTTTCCATAACAACATGTCGATTAAAATAGAACCGAGAAAAACCCTTAATATTAATGTTGGTCTTTAAAATCAGTAGCGACAAAAATTAATTCAGGTTCTCAATAAATACAAACAAGATTTTGCATGGGGATATTCAAACATGAAAGGTCTCGACCCATAGCTATGCACCCATCACATTTATATCAAAAAAGATGATTGTCCTGCTTGTCAACCCCAGAGAAGGTTGAATCCACACCTCAGGGACATTGTGAAATAAGAATTGTAGAAATTATTGGATGTAAATTTCATATACCCAATTCAGACAGCAAATGGGTCTCCCCATTAGTAGTCCTTTCTAAGAAAAATGGGAAATGGAGTATTTTTGTAGACTATAGAGAACTCAATAAAGCTACCCAAAAATACCATTTTACCCTTCCCTTCATAACCATGTCCTTGATACTTTACCCATAATGAAATTATTTTCTTTCCTTGATGGTTTCAGTGGCTACAATCAAATTCAGATTGCTCCAGAAGATCGAGATAAAACCACGTTTACCTGCCCCTGGTGTACATTCACATACAAATTTTTATCCTTTGGACTGTGTAATTCTCCAACGACGTTCCAAAGAGAAATATTGAGTGTTGTTTCTTACCTAATCAATGAAGGACTCGAATTATATATGGACGATTTCACCTCGTTTTGGGATGACTTTGATCAAGCTTAGAAAAATCTAGAAAAAGTGCTTGAGCAATGCATTTCTACTAGATTGTGTCAAGTAATGAAAAATGCCATATGATGATGACTGAAGGTGTAGTTTTAGGACACTATATTTCTATTTTAGGAATTCAAGTAGATTCAGAAAAAATTGATGTAATACTTAAGTTACCTATACCCCGCACACAAACTGAGGTCAGTAGTTTTCTTGGTTATTCAAGGTATTACCACAGATTTAGAGAACATTTTTCTAAGATAGCTACACCTTTGTATACTTTAACAGGTAATGTAGAATTCAAATGGACTAACAATTATGATGTTGCATTTGTAGATCTCAAGAAATGGGTTTCGAAAACACTAGTGTTAAGAGGACCAAATTGGGCATCACCCTTTCACATTTTTGCGGATGCATCAGATACAACCATTGGCTCCATTCTTGGACAAGAAGAAGATGAGAAGCCTTATGTTATTTATTACATTAGAAAAAATATCACTCCTACTGAGTTAAACTATACAATAACAATGAAATAATTTTTAGTTGGTATATATACTATTAATAAATTTTGACATTATATAACAGGATATCTGGTTTTTTGTATACAGATCAATTTGCTATTATATATTTAGCTAACAAGCCCATTACTAATGGGCGAGTGACATGATGGTTATGTTGTTGCATGAATTTGATATCACCATCAAGGATCGACTAGGGAAAAAAATTTGTTGCATATTTCCTGTCTCAAGTGCCTAATGTAAATTACTCTCAGCCGGTAGATGACCATTTCACAGAAGAGTGTCTATTCGCAGTGACAACGAAAACCACATGGTACGCTGATGTAGTAAATTACCTGGCATCTGGGAAAGTTCCAACACATCTGTCACCTCGAGAAAGGAAACTAATTATTTAGTGCAACACATGCTTCTCTTGGATTGGTGGTTGTCTTTTCCACAGTGGCTCCAACTTTTAAATCCAAAGGTGAATCATAGAAGATGAATTTTATGACATTCTACGAGCTTGCCATGATGAACCCTGTAGTGGATATTTTGCAGACCGTAGGACCAGACTTAAAATTCTTCAAATGGGCTATTCCTGGCCCACAATATTGAAAAATGCAAAAAGGTACGTTCAAGCATGTGATAGTTGTTAGTGGATGGGTTGTCCAGGCCAAGCTGATGAAATACCCTTGCAACCACAATTGGTAGTGGAACCATTTGAAATATGGGCACTGGATTTCATTGGCCCTTTCAATCCGTCGTCAAATCAGAAAGTGTACATACTGGTTTGCACCGATTATGTAACTAAATGGGTAGAATTAGTAGCTTTTCTAAGAGATACGAAGGAGGCAGTGATTAAATTCCTTTTCGAACTATTTGTGCGATATGTATTACCAAGGGATGTAATAATATATGGAGGACCACAATATATAGGTCATAAAATTTTGGCCACTCTACAAAACTATCATATTAAGCATAGAGTTACTTTCCCATATCACCCCTAGGAAAACTGACAAGTGGAGAGTACTAACAAGGTCCTGGAGGTTATTTTTGACTAAAACTGTATCTGAAAATCATCGAAATTGGGCGGCCAAGATTCTGAAAGCCCTGTGGGATTATTGGACGACATGGTAGAACATTACTAGCCACTTGCCATATCATCTTGTCTTTGGAAAAGAACCAATTTTTCCAATTGAATTCGAAATAAAAACTCTTAAAAATACAAACAATATTGGATTGGACATTACTGGCCACTCTCCATATCATCTTGTATTTAGAAAAGAACCAATTTTTCCAATAGAATTCGAAATAAAAACTCTTAAAACTGCAAACGAGATTGGATTGGATTTTATAGAGGCACAAACATAACATCTACAACAGCTCAATGAGTTAGATGAAGCACACCTATTTTATCTTGAATAAACTTCCATTATTTAGTAGAAAAGAGCTAAATGGCATGATCAACTTATAAAAAATAAATCATTTCAAAAATGTAACTTGGCACTACTATATGATTCCAGATTCCAGGATTTTCTAGGTAAATTGCAGACAATGTGGCTCAGGCCGTGTAATATTCCAAATTTTCCATGAGATTATTGAAATATTAGAGTTCTTAATTTTCTTAATTAATTAAGTAAATAAGAGGGTGGAGGGACCCATAAACCCCATATATTAATAAAATCAACTTTTGGTGTGTGTATGTGGGTTATTTAGATATTAGATCAGCATTATGGAGTAGCAGAGCAACTTATTAATGAAGGAAGAGTGGAGCTCATGGATCATTAATGAGAAGATCATGGAGATCGTGGAGGAGTCAAAGTAAGATCATAGAGAAATAAAAGTAATATCATAGAGAAATAATGATGAAGTGATGGAGGAAGTGGTGCATTAAATGCACACATGATGGAGAGAGTGGAAACTAAATGCAAAAATGATGGAGATCATGGAGAGACAGCGCAATCCTCATGGAGGCTAGTGACCACATATTCATCACATTAATGAGGTGGGCCAAGGCTAGGGGAGGCTCAAAAAACATAAAAGGAAGGTGAAGGCAGCCATAGAACTCAGATTTCATATTTGGATTTTGGATCTTGATTTGTCATTTGAAATTTCTTTGCACGCTTCAGCTGTTTAGTTAAGTCTGAAGTGTTTTTTAGCACACGGGTGTTCCCGAGCAGGAATCCCACCCTTACCCATGGGGGACTTCAAGTTCCTACTCTGGGAAGGTTTATTTGAGCAACCATTCATGATTAGGCATTGGTGCCACATTCAACCCCTCTCTACAACACATACAAATTGAGGAATTACAAATTCCTTTTTGAGGGTTTGAGAGGAGGAGGTTGTTTCTATCATTTTAGCTAGGAAATTGGTGAAGGATTCATCCTTTCACCTTGTGCTTACGTTTTATTCTTCTAGGAGCATCATATTGATATCCGACATTAGGCCATCATTATACACTTCCATGCAGTAGCAGTTCCCCCAAGAATTGTGCAGTACAATCTTGTAGATCTATTGGAGGATGGAAGTTTCCAGTGTTTTAGCTGGAAATCCTGTGATGGATCATCTACTCACTTTGGTGAGATTGTTTCCATAATTATTGAGCAGCATTTCATCATCTAACATCAAGCTATAGCTTCAGCCTCTATGACAGTGTAGTCCATTCCAATAGTTTTGTATTCAGCAGTTGCAACTTGAGAGGCGGAAGGAGGAGCTAGATCTCAAGATTTTGGCTCAGAGATCTGAAGAAGGGATCAACCCTTCATGCATTGAGCTGATTGTATATCATTGCAGCCATATTATCTTTAGTTAATGCAGTAGATCTAAATACCTAGTAGTTGTATAGTGCAAGCCCTAGGAGGGTAAATTTCCAATGTGATCCAACCTGGAAATCCTTTCTGTGTTATTTTCAGTTTTCATCATAGAGCTCGGATCTGAAATCCTAACATCATTTGAGCTCCAGAAAAACCTGATCTATGCATTCCATTTCAGCCAACAGTTATATTTCCAGGATTTGTAGAAGGGATAGTGTAGTATGGCCTCTAGTAGATCAAAAATTACGCAGTGCCTTTTGTGAGAGGACTTCAGGGTCACTCTAGCCTTCTTTGTTGGCTTGAGTGTTTCTATTTTGAACACTATTGTACATTGTATTCCACCTCCATATTAATAAAATGACTAAGTTGTTCTGACTATTTTTATGGTGTATTTATTTTATTTTTTCATTATTGTAGTTTCGAGCTATTATATTGTGTACTACTGTCTCTTCCCATTTTGGGATATTACAGTGGTATCAGAGCGTGATCTTTGGCTCAACTTGTGGGAAATACATCTTATGATATCAGAAGAAGAAGCAGAAGGTAGAGATATATAATGGCAGAGGGATTAATTTTTTCCACACTTTTTTTTAAGATCTATGGAGGATCTCTCCAAGGAGGTCAAACAAATAATAAGGGAGAGGAAGAAAGAGACCTCAAGAAGGTTTCAGAATGAGGAAGGTCCAAGCACTTCCTATCAACAACAGAAGAAACCGGAAATGCAGAGCATTCCACAACAATCTACTATGTCCACTTTCTTTGAAGAGGAAGGTGAATGGCATGGAGGTGGAGGGAACTTGGAGCATGAGATTATGAGTAAATGTCTTGCAGATTACAAATCATAGTCTAGAACATTCAAGGAGAATCTAGCTCTCCAACAATTTTTCTAGCTCAAAGAAGAACAAAGGTCCCGCAGCAGTAATAAAAGAAAAATGAACATACATAATAGATTTTTCTTGCCTACATTTGATGGATCATCCACAAGCACAAAAAATCCTTGGAGGAAGAAGTTAGATGCATTTTTCTAACTACACCCATTAGCGGAAAGAGAGGTTGTTGAGATTGCACTGCTACACCTTGAAGGTGAAGCAAAGGATTGGTGGTTCAGCCATCTGAAACATGCAAGAGTGATTTCTTATGCAGAATTCACTCAAAGAGTGGTAAATAATTTTGATAGAATAAAATCAGAGACACTTAACATTGTGACATTTTCCCACATTATTGAGGAAGTACATGAGGATCCAAAGGAAGATGTCATCCTTATCACTCTGGAAAAGGAGAAACTACCACCAACACCAGCTGCAGAAGTACTTGCATCAGGAGAAGGAGCACGTGCATCTTTGTAAGATGGTGTTGAGCTCTTGACATTGGGAGTCCCATGCATGATTCAAGAGATGCATGAGGAATAGGAGGCAGATACTAGCGCTGGTACATTAGAAGAGGAGTATCCATCACCATCACCACTAGTTGGAGAAGCCATTGCACCGGTTCAAGGAAATCTTGTGGCTCTGCAAGATGTTCGCAAGTTTCAGCTGATCCAAGGTTTGCAAAAATTTCCATCCCATATTATTTCAGCACCTCAACTTGAAATTTGTGAGATCATGCCATCTGGGAAATTACATGACCAAGGGTTAGAGAACCTTGCTGATTTGGAGCAGAAAACTATCACTTTGTAGAGGACCCTAGACTTGTTCATGGAGGAGATGTATAACCATCCTGGTTTTTCATTGTTGAGCCACACACAACACTTTGGGCTGGAGTGTAGAGTTTCAGAGGATAGGATGAGCATGGTCCTAATTAGCCCAATGAAAAACTATGATTTCAACATTGATTATGGCCATGAGACAATAGATGCACCATCATGGAGATCATTCGCCCTATCACTGAGCAGCAGGATGAGTTCAGGGCCCAATTATTCTTGGAGCATTCCAAGGACCACTTCACTTATGAAGCATTGGAGGGATAGATGATAGATGGTGGACATATTTTTATGGATAGAATTTTCCATTATCAGGATGGAGTCTTCTTGATGAGCATCTCACAAATCAAAGAGGAGTTTCTGCCTACAGCATATTCAGAACCTCAAGGGTTCTATTAGGACATCGATGAGAGGATATTATGGAGAGACCTCAATGAGGTTGCACTCCAACATATTATGGAGTGAAAATATTATCATAATATTGACGAGGATGGTATTCTCCATTGGGTGGATACCAAGCTGGAACATGAGAGGAGTCATCATCCACAGTTGGATGGATGGGTGAGGATGGTGAGAAAGTGGTTGAAAGGATACTTGCAGATCTATGATACATGGCAACAAGAAGAATGGTTGTGCTGATTACTTTTGGGTGAGTATGGTTACTACCCAACCTTTCACATCTGTATGATCCATGCCTTGTATAGCACTGGTGTGATGCAGCAACATGAGGCATGAGTGTGCTGGTTACTATTGAGAGAGTTTGGCCATCACATGACATATCCTATGTCAATGGGTGGAGTATTTTTTGGGAAATTTCATGGCACTCACATGATGTGGAAGCAAGGATCTTGGTTATGTTAGTCTGATTTGACATCACACATGTCAACTAGTATATTGTTGCTCCACGATTTACATTATGATGGTGTGAGGTGGCAGCAAGAATCATTGTCTCTTTGGTTACTCTTGGGAGAATATGGTTTGAAATTCTCCCCTATCTTGCTTGATGATGATGTAGGATGGAAACAAGAGGCCTTACTGCATTGGCTTCTATTAGGAGAGTATGGAAAACATACTTGGTATGATGATAAGGTGGTGTGGAAGCAAGAGGCATTGTTGCGGTGGATTCTCTTGAGAGAGTATGGATACCATACTTGGTATGTTGATGGTGTGATAGGGAAACTAAGGCATTGTTGCAGTGGTTGCTATTGGGAGAGTACAGTCCAATATGTTACATGTCCACCCATATATATCTATTTCCTATTTTTCACAGTGTTGAGATCATGCTTGGAGTAAGCAAGGCTATCATGGCCAAAGATTGGAGCATGGAGAGACACAATCTACTCCATGTAGCATGGGTTAGAGAGATAGTTTATGAGTTGGGACTTTCCACTTGGGGAAGTAACCACTCCACTTCATATATCTCATGCACAGAGGAGTCTCTTGCACAGCGGATGGTTGCCACCTAGGGACTTATTGATGAGGAAAGGCATCTAACTACATAGTTGTAGGCAATTCTAGACATTTTAGAGAGGCAGTTATGAATTTGGGAATTCATAACACATTGGAGGATATGGGGATAACTTCCATATGAGGATTCCATTTGAAGGGATATGTATTGATGTAGCATTTACTTTTTTAGTTGCTTGGGAATAAGCAACATGTTGGCCGGGAGGACTGTAATATTCCAAATGTTCTATCAGATTATTGGAATATTAGAGTTCTTAATTTTCTTAATTAATTAAGTAAATAAGAGGGTGGAGGGACCCATAAACCCCATAGATGAATAAAATCCACTTTTGGTGTGTGTATGTGGGTTATTTAGATAGTATATCAACATTATGGAGTAGTGGAGAAGCTTATTAATGAAGGAAGAGTGGAGATCATGGATCATTAATGAGACGATCAGAGGTAAACATATACCATTCAATGAGATGATCTTGGCAGAATTCACAAATCTCCCCATAGAAGGAGAGAAATGGAATACAAGCACACCAGACTCCAAAGTGCGATGGAATTATTTATAGACCCTAGTGAAGAATTGGCCCGCAAAGGTAAAGGATTCCACCCTATCTCATTCGGAGAACCATGGCGGGAGCTAGCAGAAACAATCCATAGGTACATTACATGTGACAGTCACCATGATGTGATAAGACCGCACCATTTAAAAATAAAGGAGGTTTGTGTAAGGATTTGTAGGGATCATATTGTAAAGAGATTTGAGGAGCTAATTATTCAAGTTCATTTCAAGGAGAACATCATGTATATCTCAGCCAAGATTTGTGTGAGGATTTGTAGGGATCATATTTTGTAATCATGGGATTTGGTTGAAAGAAAAGTGGAGTTGTATTTATGAGTTGCTTATCTCTTTTTCAAAGCAACTCATATCTATAAATAAGAGTGCTCTCTCTCTCCAAAGGAGGAAGAAATTAGTAGGAAAAACTTCAAACTTTGGGATTCTTATTTAAAGAAGATAATTGAAGAAAAAATTTATCATTTTCTTGTGCATATGAGTTGAATAAGTTACTCTAGCTAAGAAGTTCTTTCAGTGTTCAAATCAAGGGTGGAGGGCCCCCACACTGAGCTAAGTACACTTTTTGGTTAATTTAGCTGAGATTTCATAAACTTATTTTGCTTCATGTTTACTTAGTTATTTAGATGTATTGAAATCTCTTCTTTTTGCTGATGAATCTTAGTTTAAATTCTAATATGCATATGAAGGGTCAAACCAGTATTTAAATTAATCTCTCCTTGTATCTGATGAAAGAATATAAACTAGAATTCATCTTTCTTTCTTTTGTTTAAGTTATTTTCTAAATTTCCAATTTTCATACAATGGTATTAATGAGGAATAAGCTTATAAAGAAGGATAACATGGACATCCTTAGTTAGGAGCCTCTTCTTTTATTATTTTATGCATCATAAGATGTTTTTCATCAGTGATTTTGATTTATGTTCATGAAGTAGTATCATAGAGAAGGTCTACCTGGTTCTCCTAAGTTAGGAGCCTCTTCTTCTACTTATTACATATTGAATTAGAAATTACGTAGTTAAATTTTATATTTGTAATATGCAATTCTTTCAAGTTCTATAATTTGTCTTCTAAAATTGGCTATAGTTCAAATCCATATATTTTGGACATGCTTCCAAGTTTTACAAACCCAGATTGATAATTAAATACTTGTGTTAGTTTACCTAGTAAATTGACCCAACATTTTGGCGCTGTTGTCCAGAAATAATACTTCAATATAGTCAATTAAAAAGATTGTTCAGAAAATAAATATTAAAAAAAAAAAAAAACAAACAAATAAACAACAAATAACAACCAATCAAAACACATAAAAAAATAAAAACAAAAATATAAAAAATATAAAAACAAAAAAATAAAAAATAAAAAAACACAAACCAAACATAATAATAAATAAAAAAAACACAAAAAATACAAAACAAAACATATCAATAAACTATTAACAACAAAACACTAAAAAAAAATTACAAAACAACTAACAACATAAAACACCAATGCATAACACAAAAAAATAAATAATAATAATAATAATAAATAAAACAAACCAAGCATTGGAAAAAAAGAAAAACACGTCATATAATAAATAAATAAATAAGGCTGAGAGCATAGCTTAAAACACACTACAACACCATCTGGTGAAAACACAACGAATTTTATGCATAATTAAATCTAGTTTCTCCATAGGTAGGGATTTTTCCTTGAAGACATGCCGTATTTGGATCAGGTTCATTGACTAGCCACTAGAGCCATAATTAGCGATGAATCTGTTTCGTTCGTTGTTGATCCTTGTGGTTCAGTGATAGGTACCTGAGTCAAATTTGTTGCTTTCCATATCATGCGCCTGATCGATCTGATCCTTCATTCAATATGATCTGCTCTTTCGTTCCTGGGAAATACTGCCCGCTATGCCCTGCCTCACATGTTCTGTATTGTCTAATTATAGCGAGTGGTTGTGGTGCAGCTCCACTTCCACTTCTGGCTTACTGGAAATTTGGTTATCCCTGAAATAGGAAGTTTTGGCCTGTTTTGGCCTTGGTTTCAGCCTCGGCCTCTGCTTTGAACTTTTATCAGCGCTAGACAAAGAGACGCACTTTCTCTTTTGGTGAGAGAGTGGAAATCCAGACTTGCGCCTTGCCTTCCTTACAGGCTTCGAAATCGTACCGCCATAACTATCTTTGAATGCCTGTATAAAATTTGCACATGATTTACCACTGTCATAGGGCTCCCCTGTATTTTCAGTCTCTGGCCATCACCACCACCAAGTGTTGAGGCTTCAGCTAGTTCACAAGTATTGCCATACTTGATGACTCCAATTTATCTTTTTTCAACGAGAGAAAAAACGTTGTTTTGATTATATATCAGAAAAAACAGTCCATCAATCATTACATATGAATCTGAAGGGGAGAACCTTCATTGATAAGTCAAAAAACCTTAAAGGATCCAAACTAGACTGTACCCATAGATGAATCCAAAGGGCCCAGGCAGCAAATGCCCAGGTGGATAAAAAACATGGAGAAAAATGTGAGTCAAACAAGATACAAGAAATGTTACTGAGGAAACAGAGCATCCAATGATGTTCAAGGACCGAAGAGGGTATGAGATCCAACCATATGAGAGCTGACCAGCATAAGCATCCAGCATGTTCAATATCATACTATCCGGAGCAGAGCAAGGATGCAGCAAGGCAATAAGCACAATGCAGCCACGCATAAAATCTATCCCTTTGAAGCATTCATTAAGGGACTAGGCACGCTGTAGGTCAATTGTCAAATGACAAAACCAATACAGCATCTATTCCATTTCCAGATATAGCCCCGAATACCGCATATCACCAGTGAAAATACAACCATCAGAAGAAGTCCCGGGTCGATGAAAAGGACCAGAAAAAAGATCCAGGAGTGACTGCCCAAAAAAGGAGGGGCCCAGTACCAAAGACACATATAATATGCGACCATAAAACCAATATACGAAAAATACAGAGGAAGATACATACCGAGTTTGAAAAGAAAAAGGTCCTACAGTGGGATAGTGAAGGAGGCCCCTTCCCTGTTTTCGATGAAAATGATGACTGTAATGTAGCCAAATACCTGTTCCAGTCCTAATTTTGACAGCCTATCCGCCCTTCCGTTCAATTCTTTTTATATATGGTGGAGGGAAACTCTCTGAAATTGTGAAAGAATATGGGAAATTCTATCGATCCATCCACTGAGATGTGTACTTTTGAGAGCAGCTCTGCCCGAGAAACCTTCTACTACAATCCTGGAATATCCATATATATCAATGCAAGGAATCTTCAACAGGTGAGCCACTAAGAGCCCGCTCCAGAGGGCCAAGGTCTCAGCTTTATTGTTTGATCCAGGGCCACCATTCCAAAAGATGTGATAGCGTTCCCCACCATCCAATTTTAGCCAGGTCTCGCAGCCACAGATACCCTCCTGTTGTGCTCCATCGAAAAAGAGAGCCGGAATATGAATCTCGTGAGGTCTATACCTGATGGACATGTCCTTTACTACCTCATCCAGAACAGAAAGAGGTTGTAGCCATTCCAGAATCCGCTTGTATATCTTGTAGGTGTCCCACAACCCCCCATCGAACAGCATGCTGTTCCTAGTAAGCCAAATCTCCCAGCATACATAGAAAGGCAGAGCCTTGATCTCATCCTCCTTTGATGCCCAGAAATCATAAGCATGGTCCTGTGACAGCGGTCTCCAAGCTGGGGTTCCAGCCCAGTGTGAGATCATTTCCCGAAGGCCTAGTACCGCCTTGCATTCAAAGAAAATGTGGGAGATCATTTCCAGCTCCTCTTTGCACATAGTACAGTGTCCCGGACCACTCTTCCCTCTTTTTTGTAGGTTCTCCCATGTCAGAATCCTTCCTTTCCTGAGGAGCCAATTGAAAAGAGTGATCTTGTGGGGAATCCTCCATTTCCACGCCACTGAAAAACCAGGAATAATATGGGAAGTGAAACCTTCAACAATTATGATCAAATACAAGTCCTTTACACAGATGTTGGGGCCCTTGTGAGACCCGCCCCATACAATTCGGTCACCTGTAGGTTGAAAAAATAAGCCAGCCCCTTGATAAGTACTAATGAGAATCTGCCAAGTGTCCCTGTCATCATCCAGTGTACCGAGTGACTCAAGACTTCCATATCGGTATACCATTTTCCCAATGTGTAATGAGATCAGATATGTACAAGAGCCCTCTATGAGTCAACCTGTGGCAGAAATTAAGGTCAATATCAGGATCAGAGGTAACGCCCAGTATGTTGCAGCATGGAATGGGGATCCGCCTCCCATTCCCAAACTTCCACCGCACATTCTTCTTGATAATCACAAGGCTTTTAGATAAACTCCTCCATATCATTGAGGCACTCTTATGTGATATCATTGGCCCCAAGATGTAATGTTCCAGAGTCCTACTACCCGCATATTTGTCCATTATGATGTTCGACCAGATGCCGATAGCCGACAAGGCCCTCCACAACGATTTGGCCAATAATGAGAGTGTGAATGTCCGCAGTTTCAGCAACCCCCATCCGCCCAACTCCTTAGGACAACAGATATCCGACATTTTACATAGGTGGATTTTGTTTTGGGTTCCCACTCCATACCATAAAAAATGGGACACAATAGCGTTGATCTTATTACAAATTTGCGCAGGAATGAGGTACAGATGGCCCCAATATACAGTGAGATGTGATAGAACAGCTTGCGCGAGGATGAATATACCACCTAATGTAAGCCACCGATTAGTCCATTTCGATAATTTGTTCCTGTATTTTTCCAAAATCCACTCCCAATCTTTATTAACATAAGCACAGGGCTTCAGTCGGAATCCCAAGTAGATGATGCCATCAGCTATTTTGGTAGCACATACCCCCAGAATCTCTACAATCTGTAGTACTTCTGCCTCCTCGCCATGATCATATAGTACCCTGGATTTAATTTTGTTGATGGTTAGGCCCGTGGTAGAGCCAAATCTGTCCAGTAGCGAATGGAGGAAAACCCAGTCTTTGCGGAGAATGCATCCGAAGACCAGTAAATCATCAACAAAAAGAGAGTGGGTGATCCTGACCTATGGAGACACCTGCATACCTGTGAAGTGACCCTCCCGAGCAGCATTGTTAATCAGTCGACTGAAGCCATCCATGACTAGGAGGAAGATGAGCGGTGACAGTGCACAACCCTGTCTCAAACCACGTCCAGCACAGAAAAAAGAAAAACGAATCCCATTTATGATGACACTATACCGCACCGTACAAATGCATGCCATGATCCATCTAATGGTGGGCATGTGCAGACCAATCTTGTAGAGAGCGAGCCTAATGAAGGACCAATCTACTGAGTCATATGCTTTATATAGATCGATCTTGTAAATGATACCATCCTGCTTCTGGTCATGCATAGTGTGCATAACTTCCTGAGCGATGGCCACAGCATCATGAATTGATCTGCCATCTAGGAAGCCATACTGTTCAATCGAGATCCATCTAGATAGCATCGCCTTCAACCTGTTTGCAATCAGCTTTGAAGAGATCTTGTATAAGACATTTCATAGTGCAATGGGGCGGTATTCCGAGAAGGTAGTAGGGTCAGACGATTTCGGTATGAGCGCGATAAAAGTGGCACTAATGGCACCCAGAATCAGTCCCTTGACTCGGATCGACTCAATCAGCTCCAGTAATTCATCTCCTATGAGGTCAAAAAAACCGATATAGAATTCAACCGGCCACCCATCTAGCCCTGGGCTTTTGTCCTTGGCAAAAGATTTGAGAACTTGCAGTAGTTCCTCCTTAGTGATGGGTGCCATAAGACTCTCAGCAGACCTCTGATCAAACATCACCGGAATTTGATTAAGCACCCACTGTTGGTTGTGGCTAGAGATCCCCTCATTTTGCTTATAAAAGTCCCCAAAATGTTCTACTGCAGCCCTCCTGATCTCATCTTCGTCAGAAATGATGGATCCCTCCTTGTTGCAAATGTTCCATATGGCGTTTTTTGCCCTCCTACCGGATGCACATGCATGGAAATACTTAGTGTTTAGGTCACCCTCTTTGAGCCACTGTTTCCTACTCTTTAATTTCCACGTGATCTCTTCAATCTTGAGGAGCTCAATCTTCCTATCTTCCAGTGTTTTTAATTGTTTATAATGCTCTGCATCTGGGGGGTGGGTTAAAAGAAAATCATATGCTCGAGCAATGCGTTCTGTGATCTCATCCAACTCTAATCTTTGTGCGCGCTTTTTATCGCGTTCCCATCTTTTAACTGCATACTTCAATGCCTTCAATTCCTCAACCAGACCACCAGCATGTGTAATCGCGTCCACTTCTTCCTTCCAGAAATTTGTAACCAGCTTGATGAAATCAGGGTCGGAGAGCCAAACCCTATTGAATTTATAAGGGGCTCTCATCTTGATGGATTCATGTCGCCACGATAGACAGATGGCCATGTGGTCTGAAAGAGAAGACTTCTGGACTGAGAGGCGCATGTGCCCCAAGATTTTAATCATACATGTGCTGACCATGGTTCGATCAAGTACCTTGGTGATGTATTCATCACCGCATCTGTGGTTTGACCAGGTGGGAACAGCAGGATGTGCTTTGATATTAGTCAAATCCTAGCAGTTAAGGATGCACAAAACACTGTCAGCAACCCTGTATAATCTATCTTTTTTCCCCCAAGATTCATCCACAGAGAGGGCGATGTTGAAATCCCCAACCATCATCAAGTATTTTAGATCCATTACTCCACATTTATCCATCTTATTCCAGAAATCCGACTTCATGCTACAGGGTGCGTAAAGGTTTATTATGGCCACCTGTTCGTGAAGACCTCTGATATGACCATATAGAAGGATGCCACCAAAGAATTTGTATGCTGTGAAGTTGTACTGCTGCACGTCCCAACCAGTTGCAGTACCACCCGATCTCCCCACAAAATCAATCCCAGCGGCCTTCCAACCGAGGCAGATCTCGATGATGGTGTTTACTGCAGTTTTCCGGAGAGAAAGAGTTTCCTGTAGAAATATGATCGAAGGTCTTACATCCCTAACCATGTCCCTAAGGTGAATTATTTTAGAGGGATCGCCAATCCCTCTGATGTTGAGGGAAAGAATGGATGTCATATTGCACCTCCTACTGGGCGGTTTGCTCTAAGGGCCCAGTCCGCTTCTATGTCCAAGACAGGTATCTCCTGTAAGTCCAAGATCTCTCCCCTGTAAATTTCTTTCGTCTTCTTTTTCCCTCTGAAGTGTCTGGACCCCTTTTTTGTGGTTTTACGCACCGTGATATTTGCAGCAGATTCAGGCGATATGATAGGGGAATTTTCACTGACCTTCCTGTCAAAAGCAGTCAATTCCGCAAGGTCTAGATCAGGGTTATTTGGAAGACCCTCCAGGTCGGTCTCCACCGTATTCCTGGGCAATTCAAAACACTGTTCGGCAGCAGTAGTTCGATCAATGAAAGGGGAAGCCCATTCCAAGGCAGGTATGGATGGGGATGCAATGAGAGGACAATTAGCATTTTGGTCACAGTTGAGAGGAGGATCGTTTATGGGGCAATGTGGAGAAATGATTCCAGGCCGAGTATCAGAGATACAAGAAGGTTTAGGGGATCCCCAGGCAGAGGACTGTCCATTTTCAGAACGGTGGCGAGAGGTGACATTAGCAGATCAACATCGGGTAGGGACGTCAGCGATTGGAGAGGATTTGGGGGGAGGCGGCGTGGACAAGCCAAGGCCAGCATCGTCAAGTAATGTACGAGTACCAGAGGAAAGATAACGAGGGGCATTAGAAGTGAAAACAACGTTATCATTCCCTTTCAATCAACAAGGAGATGTGAGCTACTTACCCGAGGAGTCCGCCTCTGTGGAAATTGACGACAAGTGGCCATTCCCCTTTGTAATAGTATAATTGCGTTTCCACCTCATCTTCGTGCATCTGGATGGGCAATCCCATTTAAGGTGGCCTGTTTTGTGGCAACATAGGAACCTAAAGGGGATACCCCAATAATCGACACGCTGCATGTGTCGTCTTTTGTCCCATACCAGTTCTACGTCCCCCGCCAGCTCATGCATAGTGGACACCTCGATCAAGATCCATGCGACACGTTTGTCTGGTATACCAAAACACCTTGGGTCAACATACCTAGTCAATCCAATCGAGTTTCCAATGGCAGTGAGAGCCTTTTCAGTTCAGTATTCAAGCGGGAGACCAGGCAATTTTGCCCATAAGGACTTGCCTCGTGGTGCATCCACAAGAGGGTCAAAACCTAAATACCAAGGCATGATCTGAAGATAGCTACGGCTAGATACCCAGACCCTATCCATGACTTTTCTGCAGTCATGTTCATGCAAGAAATGTACTATGAACCAGTTCCCCATAAGCATGCTAATCTTAGGCATGTAT
Organism: Pinus albicaulis; assembly: GCA_034641835.2. NCBI lineage: Eukaryota > Viridiplantae > Streptophyta > Pinopsida > Pinales > Pinaceae > Pinus > Pinus albicaulis. Next base: position 795,027,973 of record CM076571.1, read on the forward strand.
CCAACTTTCCTGGTTCAGTATCTCTGAGCCCATTCATACATATCAATTTCCTTTGAATCAGCGTAAATCCATCTACCAACTAGAGCACGTTTTTGGAGACTACAAACTTTGTCAACAATGTCTTCATTATCCAAAAACACCTCTTTCACCTCCTGTGCATGCCTAAAATAAGATCGATATTTATCCCTGCGCCATCTGCTATTTTTCCTTCGATTGGGGATGTGAGAGTTGTGTTCAGTGTGCTTCTTCACCTGCTCTGATGTCAGGTCCAGCAGAGGTCCCAGGGGATGCTGGGAAGAAGTACAATCAGCCTTCTTGTTCCTGTCACTTTCCAATTCAGCGCACACTGTTGCCGCAATAAAGGCTTCCTGTGCAGATAGGTCAGTGGAGAGGGGGTCCTCCCGCCAGTCCAACACCCTCCTGTACCCCGGATCCATGTGTATCTTTCAAAAATGGATACAAGGATACGAGAAAGGAAAACCAGTAGGTGGGAAATACTGAGAGCTGTCCCAATCACGAAAGATAGCCCAATTGAATAACCCGAAACACCCTCCAAATTAATGGAAGAAAAATCAAGGTCGATTCGAATCTCTTGAAACTCTCCAGGAAATTCTCGGAGACCATCAGCATATGGTAGAGATCACTTCATGGAGACCCCAAAGTCACATCTACGACCCACGAGAATAACTCCAGCCACCCACCACCACCGTCCACCCGGAGAAGCTGGTGCCGATACCGGAAAAAAATTCCTTCCAGTATGATCCGGCCGAAGGCCAATCAGGGGAGGCCGGAAGCAGGAGTAGTAGGCATGAGAAGCAATACTGTGTAGTGAAAGAATGCCCCTGTACAGCAGTGGATACTCATAGGTCCAAACAACATCATACACATCCGTTGCATCGCCACCAAAAATGGCACATTTTAAAACCAATGTCTTTGCATGGTCTGGAAATCACCAGCGATGCCCACCACCTATCCCAGATACCCGCCCAAAGGCTAGAAACAAAATTTGTAAGACCAGATACAATGCGGTTGGTGGCAGGAGCAGGTGATGGATCAGCTCCGTTCAGCATAATACCCAGAGAAATCACAAAAAAAAGAAATGATAGGTAAAGTGATGTTGCCAAAAACATCCAGAAAACTTCCAAAATCCAAGGCAACGTATGCATCCAACAGATGAAAACCTACATCCCATCCACTGTGTCAGGCCACCTGTACGATAAACCATTTATATACTTGCAGCACTGCATTTTCCTGAAGGCTTCCAATGGAAAAGAAACATAATCCAACCTATATCCTTCTCCTCGCTGTCTGTCATGAAGCAGACTCTCTGTCACTGCCCTCCGCAACCCCACAGAGATTCCCCATACATTCTCATTCTTATTGGCACTACTGTTCAATATTCAGTGCCCCAAATCTTCCCATTAACGCTTACTATCACTCCACTGGCTTTCCTGGGAGTCCATTCCATATGACCTTTCAGTCTACTTGGTTGGCCTTCTGTCAGTTAGAATCTATTGTCAGCTGTATATATCAAATCTCTGCTGTATAACTCACAGATGTTACCAATACACAAAGAGATTTTTACTTCACAAAACTCACGACAAGATCCATCTTCTCCTTTGCCTTCCAGTTGGCCATAAGTTCTCTCAATAAGATTTGTAGATCTACACACATTACATTCAGAATAAAGAACACATAACTGTGTTTTTCTATCAATACTAGGATCGATTGCAGAGACGTGAAAGTCTACAGGCACTGTGGATAAGAGTTGTAAATCTACTCACAATACAAGGATATCTGTTCGGCCATATTGTTACAGCTCATGTCAGGGAAAAACATACAGTCCATATGTAGAAGTAATGGAATGACAAATAATGTGATTTCCAATCCAAACAATAAAACCCCATCGCATTGGGTTTATAACAAAATATAGAGGTTGTATGATTCGAAGAGATGTGATATAACAGGCCCAACAACAGATGTAAACAAACAACACATGAAAACTATGACAGAAGACACTAGCAACGAGGCCAATTTCTCCTTATAAAGCCCATGACACATCTAAATCGGAATCCTGATGGACGAGGACTCAACTTTCTCAAATGAAGAGAGGTCTGTGAAAGTATTCCTGTGAGCATCCATCCCTTACCTCTTTCACCTTCTAGATCCCCATTACTGTCTGCAGCCCCTCCTTAGAGGCTCGATTAATGACTCCAATTTATCACTGCTAATTGAAACACTTGAGAACCTGGTAAAAGTAATTGTTAGTTAGTACTGCCAATTTATCATGTTTTATTCAAGCGGTATGCTTCATAGTGAATATAAATTTCTTATTCCAGGTGTTCCACAAGGTCACCCATGTGCCACACAGAGAACGAAAGAAACACGTTGTTCCAGGACCAAAGGGGGCGGCAGTTCGTTCCATGTTTGCAATTGCAAGATAATAATTAAACTATAATAATTTCCCAACTTCTCCTTTCTCGGAAACCCAACTTAGGAGCGGTATCCAAGAATGAAATCCAGGGCACTAGGCCTTCTCCTCTCAATATTTGTAGGGATTCTCGTAAAATTTGAAATCCTACCCCGCGGTTCTACCAACTGTTCCGACGATTCCGATTATGAACATATAAAATACAATGATAATGTACTTGTAGTATCCTAAGGTTATTCATGCAGAAGTGCAGGATTTCATGACCCTGGTGCAACACCTCATAAGGAGATCAAATAATTCTCATCAATCCGAAAATCATGAGTCCACGGTACACCAACCCTCTGCTGCAACAACAACTTTGCGGCTCTTGAAAATTCCTCTATATGGAGACAAGAACAGTTGACAGGGAATGCTCTCCAATTGGAGGAAGGATGGATGGGGGAGTGGGAGAATTATATTTTGGACCTGTAGAACTCAACTATAAGGATTCTAGATAAACCAGATGAGCTCAGATGGGTCCACTCCCCGTCAGGGCTCTACACTCTGAAATTGGGATATAATTGGCTTATGACTCAAAATGGTTGTGGGGAACCATATTGGTGGTCCAAACCACTTTGGAAGCTGAAAGGACCGACAAAGTCGAGGCTATTCTTCTGGTGCATACTCTGGAAAAAATTCCCCACATGGGACTTCTTACAAAGAAGGGGGAAGATAAGCCCAAGGTGGTGCTCACTATGCAAAGATAAGATGGAAATGGTGCATCATGTCTTCCTCACCTGCCCCTATAATATCAGCCTCTGGAATGAAACCTTGCGACTGATTAAGATACCCTAGAAGTGGAAGGATTGGATGTGGAGGAAGCTTGGCAAAGGTGGTGGCAGGAAGCTCTCGATGACAGGGTTCACACAGTCCCTCTTCTGGTTGCATGGGGCACTTGGATTGCGAGGAACCATGTGGCGTTTAAGGACTCTTCTTTACCAATCTGTAAGCTAGAAGCTGAAGGTGCATCCATATATGATAACATCCCTATCCCAACTCATCCCCAACAAAATCACGTTATTCAGTAGGAAGATATCAGGGGAGACATTCCCTGGGCATATTTTGATGGTGCATCAGATCCACACAGAAGGTGTGGTTCAAGGCTGGTTATTCACCTCCCTACGAGAAAAAATCTAAAAGCCTCAATTGTTTTGGGCTAGGGGACCAACAATTTTGCAGAACTAAAAGCTCTTCATCACCTCCTTTGCTGGTTATCCCTTTTGAACTTCTGAGAGGTTCAGATTTTTGGGGATTCTATGAGCATTTTGAAGTGGTTCGATGAGACTCAGCATTGAAATAATTATATTTTACTTCCTCTAATTAATGAGATCACTCGTTTGAAAAATTATTTTACTGAGATTTCTGTTCACCATATTTATAGGGAAAGGAACCATGATGTAGACCACCCTTCTAAAGAGGGCGCTGAGCAAGATATGGGGTCTTGGATAGTTGTGGAATTGGTCGATGGGCTGGTTTGAGTCATTGATCAGTTTTTTTTTTCTTAAAATATTTTGGACTCTGTTTTTTCTATTTTTTCACATGGTGTATATATGTTGTATCTTCAAAAACTTCCTTATACAAAACAGAAAAAACTTTTCTCTTGATCCTAAGCTGTTTTCCTCTCAAAGGAGGCTCAGATCTTGAGTATCATTTCATACTATGCTTTGACATGGAAACTGGCATAGTGTCAACTTCCCAGTTTCTGCTCTTTTGAAGTTTCATCAAACTTTTGACTGTAATCTCTTCTCCCCTCTGTTTCGGGTGTTTTTTCCTTAAAGGAAGCCTAGGAGGTGGGAAGGGATGAGGAGGACTCTCTCCATTTTTTTGCTTTGGCTAGATGGTGAATATGCTCATACTATTTATCACAACTAAAACTTCATTTTACTTGAAAAGGGAGAAATGCAGTTCTCTGGAATGCGTTTGCATATGCTATGTAACTCTCTATATTAATAGATGATTCGATTTTTTTTTGTGGAAAAAAAAAACATCGTATGAGCTTGCAAAATCTGTAGTGAATACAATGATGTCTAGTAATGAGAATTCATCTCGTGATTTTGTGAATTTAAATTTTTGAATAAAGAAATTGGTATTAATCGCAAGGCTTCTTTGGAGCATGGGCTACCTATGCCAGTGACTTGTGCCGCAACCACATCGGCAGCGGTGTCTTCTGTTTCGCCCAATTTCTTGTTCCTGTCACCGCATGGCCTTAATTTCTCTCCATTTTTTTTCCAAGATCTCCCACTAATGACCCCAGTTCTGATCCGTATGTGATCTACGCAGTTCTAATGGTATTTTTGCAGGTCACGACTGTTACCATAATTGCAATCACTACATTTTGGCCTTATCGAGTCAACTATCGATGGGGGTGATATCTTTCATTTGTAGCTATCTGCTCTTTTAGCTTGGAATATTAACAAGTCACCTCTTGATTGGGTGATATCTTTTAGCTGTAACTATCCCCTCATTTATCCCATAATCTTTGCAACAATTCTTCTATGGTCGGTGGAGTATTTGCACAAGATAATCATGTTCGGAGACCTAAAATTTCATAAGTTTCAATCACTTTTTTTTTGGCTTTATTTCCTTCTGTATTGGGATATATCATGGACCACACCTTTACTTATTGAATATGCTCCAAAGGCAACAGGCCAGATGCAATTCAACAAAGAAAACAAGGAATTCAAGGATCTTCCTCTAGAAAGAGCATTTGCAGATTTTGTTTTGTGAAATCTTGTACTTCACCTGGTGATGATGAACTTCCTAGGTTAGTGGATAAGGACTTGTAGAAGTGGAATGAGAGGGTGCTCATCACAAAGAAACAAAAGAAGAATTATCTACTTGCCTTTCCTTGAAGTATTTCGTTGTTAAGGATTTAGTGGTAGTCAAATACACAAATCCCTGAAATTGGCTTCTCAATTAATGCAACCCACTTAATTTTCTAGTGCTTTTGATTCTTGGCGTAGAAGACATACATTGTACCATTACATATTGCAAACATAAATATAAGGCATTGGATTATTATATCTTATAAAAAAAATTTTTAAACAATTAAAAAATATATAATTAAAAATACAAAAATAATAACTAAAATAACAAATAGTAAATAAAAAATTAAATAAATAAATAAATAATTGCAAATGGACATTTCATAAATCTTGGAAACAATTTATGATAACTTGGAGTCACTTGCACACAGATGAAATAGGTAAAAAATATGCATTTCATTTATTTAGTTACTAGCATTTTTGCATTTATTTTTTTCAAAAGCTCTCACAGTTTTCATTTAGGATTTGTATAGAGCTTTTATAGGTACGCAGATGATCCAAGATCATGCAGACAATATCTCCAGAAATCACAATAAAACATGCATCATTGAAACTTGGAGGAGCTAATTCTTCATTACAAATGTCGTGACATTTGCCAATATACAAAAACCTTTTTACACCACGATATGTTTACCCATATTTTTCCTTCAAAGTTCATTAGTCATCCATGTTGGAGTCCACTCATTCATTGCCTTATCCATCCCAACTTCACACATAAATACTTTTCTGAGTCGCATACATTTTTGCCTTCTTTTCAGTTCATCTGTTTGCCTTACGAATAAACCATCCAGCTCTTTACATTGCCTTGTTTTCCTTGCCATAAAAACTGTTTGACCGTGAGATATTTTATCTATAGTCCTACCAGTCTTCAATGCAAAAGCCCTACCTATGGAGAAACTAGATTTAATTATGCATAAAATTGGTTGTGTTTTCATGAGATGGTGTTGCAGTGCATTTTAAACTATGCTCCTGACCCCTTATTATTATTATTATTATTATTATTATATGATGAATATTTTCTGTTCTTTCAATGCTTGGTTTGTTTTATTTATTATTATTATTATTATTAGTATTGCGCTATGCGTTGGTGTTTTATGTTGTTAGTTGTTTTGTAAATTTTGTTAGTGTTTTGTTGTTAATAGTTTATTGATGTGTTTTGTTTTGTATGTTTTGTGTTTTGTTTATTTATTGTTATGTTTGGTTTGTAATTTTTTTAATCTTTAATTTTATTTTCTATGTGTTTTGATTGGTTGTTATTTGTTGTTTTTTTATTTATTTATTGTTTTTTAATATTTATTTTCGAAACAATCTTCCTAATTGACTATATTGAAGTATGCTTCCCCGAAAATGACACCAAAATGTTGGGTAAATTTACTAGGTAAACTAACACAAATATTTAATTATCAATCTGGGTTTGTAAAACTTGGAAGCATGTCCAAAATATATGGATTTCAACTACAGTCAATTTTAGAAGACAAATTATAGAAATTGAAATAAATGCATTTTACAAATATAAAATTTAACTAAGTAATTTCTAATTCAATATGTAATAAGTAGAATAAGAGGCTCCTAACTTAGGAGGACCACGTTAACCTTCTCTACAATACTACTTCATGAAAAGAAATCAAAATCACCAATGAACAACAACTTATGATGCATAAAAGAATAAGAGAAGAGGCTCCTAACTAAGGAGGTCCATTTTTTCCTTGTTTATAATTTTATTCATCATTAATACCATTGTATGAAAACTAGAAATTCAGAAAATAACTTAAACAAAAGAAAGGAAGATGAATTCTCGATTTTATTCTTTGATCAGATAGAAGGAGAGTTTAACTTAAACACTGATTTGACCCTTCATATGCAGATTATAATTTAAAATAAGATTTAACAACAAATATAAGATATTTCCATACATCTAAATAACTGAGTAAACATGAAGCAAAACAAGTTTATGAAATCTCAGCTAAATTAACCAAAAAGTGTACTTAGCTTGGTGTGGTGGAGCTCCACCCTTTCCTTGCACATTGAAAGAACTTCTCTGCTAGAACAACTTCTTCAACTCCCATGCACAAGAAAATGATAAATTGTGTCTTCAATTATCTTCAGAAAATAAGAATCCCAAAGTTTCAAGTTTTTCCTACTACTTTCTTCCTCCTTTGGAGAGAGAGAGAGCTCCTATTTATACATATGAGTTGCTTTGAAAAGGAGATAGGCAACTCATAAATACAACTCCAATTTTATTTCAACCAATTCTCATAATTCCAAAATGTGATACCTACAAATCCTCACACAAATCTTGGTTGAGATATCCATGATCTTCTCCTTGAAATGAGCTTGAATAATTATCTCCTCAAATCTCTTTACAATATGATCCCTACAAATCCTTACACAAATCTTGGATGAGATATCCATGATCTTCTCCTTGAAATGAGCTTGAATAATTATCTCCTCAAATATCTTTGAAATATTCCTATACATTACAAGGCTCACAGAACTTTTGAGATATATTATGAAAATATATTAATTTTCTAATATTTAATCACAAATTTTCTTAAAATGCATGAAAATAAATAAATTGGAAAATAATGAGGGAGACCCATATTTAACATGGAAATAGTATGATAAATAGTGAATGGAGAAACATATTATGGATAAATGTGAGGAATAATGAAACGAAAGAGGGTGAAAATACGACATTTTGGAGACTCAACATAGATCTCCAACAAAGATTTATGCTAAGTTTCTACTTGAGTGATATTTGTTATTAAAAATAAAAGCTATATGAGCGGGTCAACCCTTTGAGTTCATTACTGTTTCTAATTTTATCAAGTTTTTTCGAGAGCAAGGGGATAATGTCAAATATTTCTTATGTGAATTACAAATGCATAACTTCTTTTTGGAAGAACAGAGGGCCAGGATCCCCAATCCTTTCATTGGCGATGTTAAACTTCAAGCTTTTATATCTTTTGCTATAAATTAGATCATATGATATAGGGCTTATAGCATATTCCAAAGAAGAAAAGAGAGATCAACGCCTTATAAATAAGCCACTTCGAGGGGGCAACCTCCAATACATTACATAAATGAACAATTCTTGGATTTTACAAATGACAAAACCTCCTCTCTCTATATAGGAGAACATGGGGCCACAATGTAATCCTAGTTGACCTAACAATAATAATTTAAGGCCACAATAATAACAATATGGGGGTTACAGGGGTACAATAATAACAATAAGGGGGTTACACTAACAACAATAAGGGACTATACTAGTAATATAGGGACCTAACATGCCCCTCTCATTCAAAAAAGTGTTGTCCTCAACGCTTGAGTAGCTCTGGGTGCTTCTGTATAAAATTCTCATCCTCTCATGTAGAATCTTCAGTGGGTAAGTTCTTCCACTTGATGAGATACTCTGAAATTGATCGATTCCGTAGCTGTCGAGTTCTTGTTTCCATGACCGCTTCAGGTTCCAATATGATTTTTCCTTCCTTATCAAGTTCTGGCAATATTGTTTGAACTGGAAGATTTTCACCTATAACCTTCTTTAAGCATGAAACATGGAAAACTGGATGTACTCGCGAAGAAGAAGGAAGCTCCAATTTGTATGCCATAATACCAATCTTTTGCAACACCTTGTAAGGACCATAGTACTTTGGCGATAATTTATTATCCTTCTTAGCTTGCTTGAGGGACATTTGTTTGTATGGTTGTAGCCGTAAAAATACCCAATCTCCTACATCAAAACTTCTCTTGCTGCGATGTTGATCTGCATGTTGTTTCATTTGATTTTGTGCCAAATTCAGGTTATCCTTTAAGAGTTGGAGAACTTCTTGCTGATGCTCGATGTGATCTTCCACTGCTTGAACCTTCGAATTTTCCCTTAAAGATGATGTGATGGATGGTGGATGATATCCATAAAGTGCCATAAATGGGGTCATTTTTGCTGCAGTATGGAAGGAAGTGTTATACCACCATTCGGTGAGAGGTAACCACTTGACCCATTGTGTTTGTTTATCAGATACAAAACAACGAAGATATCCTTCCAAACATTTATTTACTATCTCAGTTTGACCATCAGATTGAGGATGATAAGATGAGCTATGAGCTAATTGAGTACCCAAACAAGAAAATAACTCCGTCCAAAAATTTCCAGTCAAAATGGGATCTCTGTCGCTCACAATAACCCTTGGGCTTCCATGTAGCTTTTGAATTCTGTCCATAAATGTAGTAGCAACTGTACTTGCTTTAAATGGATGAGATAATGCACAAAAGTGTGCATACTTAGTAATTCTATCAACTACCACCATGATGACATTCTTTCCTTCGGACTTAGGTAAACCTGTGATAAAATCCATTGAAATCTCCTCCCAACGTTGACTTGGAATGGATAAAGGTTGTAGAAGTCCCAGGGTCTTAATTGTCTCCACTTTATTTTGCTGGCAAACCAAACATTCTGCCACAAACTTTTGAATATCAGATTTAAGGCCATCCCAAAAAAATTCTTTCTTCACCCTGTGGTAAGTTTTTAAAAATCCTGAGTGTCCTCCTAAAGGAGAAGTGTGCAATTCCAAAAGAATCTTTTATTTTAGTTGGGAATTCTTGCAAATATATAAGTGATCTTTGTACCATAAGGAATCATTTTTCCAACTAAATGTATCATATATACTAGGATCTTGCTGCAACTTTTGAATGAGTGTCCACACTTCTTCATCTTTCTTCCATTCATCCCTATGAAGACATCAATCATGTGTTCCTGTGGAATATCAGTTACCCTTATATTCAATTTTTGGAAGTCCTCAATGTCATCCCCCACTGAACCCTTTTGTTGGAGATTTATCAATTGGCTAAAGAAGGTGTTTCTCTTTGTATCCTCATAATGTGCCATCATTTCCTCTGTAATAATTGACCAAGTGACAATTTTTTTACGGGAGCAAAGCCATCGATACCATACAAATGTATTTTTTTCTAAATGTAAAGTTGCAATGTGTACCATTTGTGTGTTTGGCACATTATTGAGATTAAAATATTACTCCACCTGTAGTATCCATGTTACTGGATCCTTGCCATCAAACTTCCTCATATCCATCTTTGGAATATGGTGTTTCTTTAATCCAACATTAGAGTTTATGAAATCACGATTAACATTTATTTTGTTCTCATCATGAGTTTCCTCTAGTATCTTTTTGCCATTAGGAATCACTTCTTGTATCGACTTTGACAAACCTTCCTTCAAACCTTCCATGTCTTCCACGATGACCTTCGTAGAAAAAAAATTATAGTGAAAATGCCACGATGACCTGTTTGGAGCAACGAAACCCTAGAATCCAAAGCTCTGATACCAAATGTTGTGAAACCGGTTCCAAAAATAGAATAAAAGAGATATCAATGCCTTAGAAATAAGCCACTTCGAGGGGGAAACCTCCAATACATTAAATAAATGAACAATTCTTGGATGATACAAATGACAAAACCTCCTCTCTATATATAGGAGTCCATGGGGCCACAATTCAATCCTAGTGGGGCCATAATGTAATCCTAGCCGACCTAACAATAATAATGTAAGGGCACGATAATAACAATATGGGGGTTACAGGGGTACAATAATAACAATAAGGGGGTTACACTAACAATAATAAGGGACTATACTAGTAATCTAAGGACCTAACAGAACCCTAACCCTTTCATTGGCAATGTTCAATTTCAAGCTTTTATATCTTTTGCTATAAATTAGATCATATGATATAGGGCTTATGGCACATTCCAAAGAAGAGAGAATGGTCTATATCTCTAGGTCAGAGGTGAACCCAACAGTCCTCTGGGAACTTTTATAAAGCATGAAAGGTTCATGCAACGACCTAGATTTGTTCCTGTTGTAGCCCGTATTCACAAAGAAATTCTTCTAATAGGTCTTGAGTGTTTCAAAGAGATAAAAGAAGAATCCCTTCAAGAAGCACAAAAAATATGGAAAGCATCTCCAAACAAGGTAAAAAACAAAGCCTTTTAATTACAGGAATTTTCAAGAAGAAGCCAATTGAATGCAACGTTATGGTCAAATAGTTCTGTCAAAAGGACCCACATGGAGTGGATGTCGGTACATATGTCCAGTTATCTAATATCCTCATATGTTTACCATTCTGAGTGTGATCTTCCCAAAGGAGAACAAATTGAGGCCTTCAAGATACTTAGGAAATGGAATGGATTTTGGCTCCATGGTGAATCCTCCTACCCAGCTTATTACCTAAATCTGCTACATGTCAATCATCTTTTTGCATAAGGACAGGAAATAGGGTAAGATGTGGGATGATGTTAGGCCATTGAAACGATATGATTATCCTCCTCATTTCCTTAATAAATATTATGTTTTTAAGAGTTTTATCCTTAGTTTACAATGATTTGAGAGGAAAAGGATAATGGAAATTAGTTAATAAGTGGTATAGTTAATTTAAGCATTTTAGATGTTAGAAAGTATTAATTTGAGTAAATTGTTTTGTAGACTGGTTTAATTGAATGATTGTTTTTCCTCTGAGATAATGGTGAATTCCTTGGACAGACCGTCACCTTATTTCTGGAAAAATATAGCTCGAGGCATGAGAATGGTCGAAGATATCAAATCAACGAGAACTACTTATTGCTATTCAGAGACTTTATAGTTTAACGATAAAGCCTAAGAATATTCCAATTCTCAAGATAGCTCTATTGTAAGTTTCTAAATGTACTATTAAAGATGAAAGTAAAAATATATAACAGATTCCCAATATTACGTTTTCATTGTTTATTGCAAGCAACAATCTGACTTTGAACTTTCTCAAGGTTATTGTATAAAAAATTTTGAAGTTAATGAATTTGCGTGAGACTTTACTTTATTTCTTCTGTATTGAGTTATCCAAGGTAGTGCTTCCGGAGACCTTCAGTCTAGTCCCTAGAGGATCTACTATCTATTATGTATCACTATTCGTTGGTTAGTTGGCATATTCGCATTCATTGTGTTATTGATTTTTTGTTTCTTCCTTATAGAATTTAATTGATTGAACTCTATATCTTGTAATTCAATTATACATTTCCCGAAATCGATGATTGAATTGCGTGAATTAGTTATACAAATTTGAAGGTGTGATTTTGCGAATTTCATGAGTTATCTCTGATAAGTAATATTTGCACGCATTTGTGTGATTTAATAACTTTCCTTATGCACTTGATTTGTTGAAGTATTCTAGAATAGACAGAGTGGTTGATAAGTTAGAATAGATTTCTTTCATGAATAGTAGAACTGTAGCCATAAAAGTAATCATTTTCTGTTATGAATCATTTATTTCTACAACAATTGATATTTCTTGTAATTCTTCCATAGTGATTGCTTCGCACACTTTTATAATCTAAGACTCTACCTTAGAAAAGATTTTTTCGATAGCCTTGAAATAAAATACGAATCCCAGGTTGATAAGATTAATTAAGGTAGGATTAAGTTGATTTTTAGGAGTCATCTTAGTGCCAAACAATTGTGTATAATATAAGTGAGTGGATAAGTTATTCTACACACATTCAAGTGCAATCAAATGAAGTGCATACCTCTGAAATAGGACAACAGATCTCAGGAAGCCTAGTTTGGGAGCAAGGAGGGAGGTTTGGAGGGATTCTCTTGACTATTTTGGTGTAGATCCTTTTGAGGACCCTAACTACATATGTTTGAGGTATGTTAGGGTAATGTTGTGCATATTTTATGTGTTTTTTGTCTCTGTTCTGGGGCTACAGGGAAGGAATGTATTACAATTATGTGGGAGGACTCTTTGAGAGGGTCGAGAGGCCTAGTGAAGGCTCTCTCACCTAGACAAAACCTCTAAAGAAGCTAAAAAAGAAGGATAGATGGTGTTTAACCTTATACAGTGAGCTAGATGGATGGATCCATTTTCTATAGAAATCCACTAGTTGTAGGGAGCCTTGTGGAGGTGACAAAGACCTAAAATAATGTTATGGAAGGGATTGAAGGGCAGTGAAGGTTAATTTGTGCTTGGAGAAGGGAAACACAGTTGGATGTAGCGATTTAGGACTACTAGTGTGCATTAATTAGAATTCTAGTTGCACATATCCTTAGGTAGGAGGACAACAACAATGTGTTGCAGATCATCGTGTGTTGATGATTGGTTGCTAGTGGGTGTAAAGGTCCTAGAAGAGGACATTGTCTTGGAAACTTAAAGACTATTCGGGGGAAGAATGAGAGTGGACCAAGTAAGCCCTAAGTGAAACATCTTGAAGAACTAATGTGGTTTCTAGGTGAGGCAAAGGATTGAGGAGCTCAAGGTTTGATAAGCCAAAGGAAAAGTATTGTACAACCCAAGTTCATTCTTGGAGAAGAGACTTTTGTTAGTGATAGGTGGAAACCATCCTGCATTGTGTTTGTCTTCATTGGAGTAGTGCAAGAATAAAGTATTGGGAAGAACTCCCTAATTATTTGAGGAGCAGTAGTGGGTGAGAAGACTCAAAGTGTTGTGGCCTTGGACGATTAAGGAGAGACTAGCTAGTCAGGATGAATTGCCTATGTGTTGGTTGTATAATGATCAACTAGAGGGTAGATTGGGGAGTTGAGCTCAGTGGCTTAAACGACTAGGATCATTTTTATAGGTCTTGTCGCAGAATGAGAGAGAAGGACCTGCAGTGTGTTCAGGTTACAACAAAGCAACTAAAATTGTGCACTACATCAGCTAGATCATCAGTGTATTGTGTTCTTGTATTCTTATATTATTGGATGTATGAAGGCCATTATCCCTAGTACGAGAGCCCTAGATTGTGGTATTATCAGCTGATTAATATAAAAAAGTTTGGTTTTTTATTAAATTTGTAAAAATATGTGTATATTTTGTGAATTAGTAGATTTATTGTTGCATATTATTTCACTGTGCAAAGTAGTCTTGTTGTGATACTTGAATTGGTAGTGTTAGTGTTTAGAGATTCTAACCTAGAGACCACTATCATGGAAAAAAAAAAGAATGTATCATTGCATCAACTCAAATAACATATATGAAACGAGGATGTTAACCAAAAAAATCTAATTTAAAAGGCACATTTATCTTTGCATTGACTAAAAAAACATATAAGGAGAAACAATGTCGAGAAAAAAAAATCTAGGTAGAAGAAAAATGATGAAAAATAAAGTGATACAAGATAGTAAATGGAAAATTAAGTCATCGAAACAATAAAAAAAATGGAAATAATGTGATGTATTAAAAAAAACATAAGGAATATTTACAAATTTTTGATTAAATATTTGAGACAATAGTTGAACAAAAATAATTTAAAAAAATACAAGATGTACCAATTTATGATCATGTGATATGAAATCAAGCTTACTTTAAAAAATATGTCATAGAAATATGTTCAACCAATCTTACCAAAAATAGGTAAGTGTGCAGAAAATGAAAAAGGAAACATTAAATAATTATAAGATTATCAAATTTGTAGTTCCAGGGTAGATTAGGTGGAATAAACAAATATCCATAGTGAAAGCTATATGAATTTGAAGAAATACTCATAGAAATAAGATTACCATTTTTACAAATATGAGATCTGTTAGTCTCCTGTATTCACAGTATCACTTGATGACTATGGATTTCTATAATCTGCTAAAAATATCATTCCTTGACTATTATCTATTTTCAAAAATCTCACTGCCTTCATTATCTTTATTTTTCCTAATTCACTATCTTTCATTTTTCTTCTTCCAAGCACTCTCATGCTCTTAAAAAACCCAAGTTTGACCTTGATCCCTCATTAATTACCCTTCTCCCCTACCCAAAACCCCACTCACATTGCTCAAAACCCTTGTAAAACCCTCCCCTCATTCATTTCCCTTATTTCCTAAAAAACAATGTAAAAAACCCTTTTTACATTATTTTAAAATTGAAATTATGTCATTTGGGGGTCCACTCTCCTTTTAAATAAACTCTGTTTATTTAAAACCCACCCCTTATATGCTATAAAGCCCTCACTCAAAAATTTTTAGCCCCCCCACGACCATATAACCATGGTCCATCGCTATACGTCAAGCACCCCTTCGCTTAAACTCTTTACCCTGGGCCCCACATTATTTAAAGACCCTGTGCTATGTTTAAATAAAACTTTTTCTTCATAAAAACCCCAAACCCACCGCACACTTTAACCCATCATTCCATTAACCCAGACCACCGTTGGATCAACTCCCCCCCCAGATCGAACGACCCATGCACTATATCACACCTCCAAAGGCGCAAAGGTTAAATCCCTTCAAACCTTGCGATATTGGTGGTATTACCGCCCATCCTCCCTGCCACACATCGTTCATCCTATGTCATCATATCCCCATCAATAAATGGCCTCACTACCTATCTACCATGTGATAAACCACTTACTGCCTTCCGCCATAACCCTAACACCGTTGACCCCGAAAAAGCCCTGAATTGCCACATAAACCCCTACAAAGCTTCCAAATACCCAAACTCTTCCATAGTTTTTTTGCTGCCTCCAGGCCATATCGTTTACCCACATAAGTCCACAGAGAATATTTTAATTAACAAATTGATTTTAGTGTGCAAGTGATCGAGGTAGAAAATGCATAATTTTCACTTCTAAAGCCCTGAAATGATTTAAACAAGATTTCTAGGTGACGATATAGTAGCTTTGTTTATTCAAAAGGAACAAAGTGCAAGATCAAGGAGAATCATCATTGGATCATGACCATTGGTTTTTATTCAAAAAACTCCCGAAGCAACAACACGCAGAGATAAAGATAGGTGAAGAACACAGTTAAAAGGAAAGTCACAGTTAAAAAGTTCAAATGTGACGGTGAAAGGAAAAGGAGATTAAAGGTTTAAATCAAAGGTTAAAGGAGAAAAGCATGGGTTAGAAGGCCAAGTTAAAGGCAAACCATGGAAATATCAAAGAATAAAACAGTCAAAGGACAAAGATAAAAGAAGAAATGACAAAGGCAATAAAGGAGAAAATAGTAAGAAAGACAACGACAGACAAATCCAATTTTTAAAGACTAAACAGGGTTTAGAGAACAAATCAGAGGAAAACTAGCAGAGAAGGTATATCTGAATGAGAAGGAAAAACATCAATTACTTCTTCCATAAAACATGTTTCCACCTACAGCCTATTTCTGCTAAAGGAAACTACCTCACTTAATGTTCCAATAAAAGATATTTCTTAACTACCCAAAATTTATTGTAGAGTTAATATTAAAGCCAAAAATTAAAAAATATCTCAAAGGTTAGCTCAACAATTAAGTTAAAAGTTATTGTTACAGTGAGTCCGTCAGTGATATTTTTCCTTGGGCCTTGCATGGTCTCAAAGTCAAGATTACATTTACTCTGTAACAACTACAATCTGAAACCCTATATTAGGATCAACTCCTCATTTTGCAGATAAATACTGCATGTACTCTTCGTTATTCCAGTTGATTAGTTGGTTGGTTAGTTGTTGGTTGCTGGGTTGATTGTTAGGCTAGATTTGATCAAACTTTGAGTTGCAGAGATTATTGCACTGGAGTATTGTAACTATTTTGGACATCAGTAATACAAGCAAGTTCACAGGATTCTTGAGCTATGTTAATGGTGATTTTATCCTTCTTTGTCATTGTTTCTCTTCTATTTTTAATATTTTCCATCATTTCTTTGATAAAAGAACAACAATTTTAGATTAAGATATGTTGTCTTGGAACCTTAATTATGTCTTCTTCTTTCATCTCAATGTTTTCTTCTGCAAGATTTGATTAGAGAATTTAGGGGTGGCATGCTCTTTAGTTCCACCTAGCTTGATGCCTTGAATTTTACTCAGTAGAGTCTAGCCAAAGAAGTTTATCGTTTTCCATGTCCTTTGGTTTTACTTGAAATTTGATTTTCAAGGCCTTCTTTGAAGTTTACTTAGTAGAGTCTAGCCAAAGAAGTTTATGGTTTTCCATGTCCTTTGGTTTTTACTAAACTGTTGCTTTAAAGACCTTCTTCGAAGTTTGATTAAAGAATTCAGGGGTGTCCTTCTCTTTAATTTCACTAATTGTTATCTTAAATGTTTTCTTTGTCTGAAAGTAATAGCTAGAGAATTCAGGGGTGTCCTACTCTCTAGGATTGCTGGATTGTTGTCTTAAGGTTTAACTAACAGAGTCTAGCCAAAGAAGTCTATGGTTTTCCCTGTCCTTTGGTTTTTCTTAAATAGTTACCTAAAAGGATTTTCTTGTTGAAGTAGAGTTAAAGGATTCTTAATTTCCCTTTAGTTTTGTTGATTTCACAAATTTTTGTCATTTCATATTTCATCTAATCTAAAATATCCACTTAATATAGTTAGCTTGCCCTATCAAAACCCTTGCAGAGTTGATGAAAAATTAAATCCTTTTACGACTCCATAGCCCAATTGATTAATGCTTCCCACATTCTATCTATTCAACTAAAACAAATCACTCAATTAATCAAACAATATATCAACCAAACAAAACAAATAGTCCTAGAACTTCATAACTAGCCTAAAATAAAAAAACATAAGTGTAAAGACACATCATTTTCATTAAAAACATAGAGAGAGCCCTCTCTGAGTCTAGGAAGGCTAGGTCCTTGTACTCCAAAGTGGTCTGATGTGGTTCCCTGCAGAGTTTTTCTTGCAAATCTTGCAAATCACGGGGAGCCAACATAGTGGCGACCATACTGGGGAACTGAGTTATTAAAAAAACTTAATATTTCCTCAATAACTCAGAAAACCCCTTTTCAAACTTAGATAAATCAAGTGTTAGCCAAGACTGGTATTTGGTTGCTGATGGTGGATAACAGGCAGCCACAAGAAAGTTGAAAATCATCCACCTAACAACTCCAATTCAGATCAATTCTATGCAAAGACTACACTAGAGGAATAACCTGAAAACATGACCAGTCATCCTAGGAAGAGAGAGTATTCAAACCCAAATTGGATTCAAGAAATTATTGTTTTTATCTGTAACTATGTTGTATCCTACTTTAAGCCTGATTAAGAATACACTGATGAGGTCTACATTGATCATTGGAAGGATCTCAAGCCTCAAAAAGCCAAGCCTCAAATTGTAGACCAGGAACATACTTATACACCTATGCATATCCCAAATACATCTGTGGAAACCCAGTGAAACATGAGCCTCATGCTACTTCTCCTTCTCTCACTGAAATCTCAGACAGTCATAAAACTCCTTTTGCACTACCTATACCCACAAAGGTCCCAAACAGATACAAGCCTCTGGTTTTACCTTCTATCCTTTAGGCCCTCCCTGCAAATCTTGCAAATAATCTGCCCAGATTTGATGGAGAAAATACAAAGATCATTGCTGAAAACCACATTCAAAATCTAGAGGATTTCCTTGACCTGTTTGAGGTAGGAGAAGATGATGTGCGTATTAGAATGTTTGCCTTATCATTACAAGGAAAGGTTAAGATTTGGTTTAAGGATCTTCCAGCTGCAAGCATTAGCAATTTTCATCAATTCACTCAAGTTTTCCTAGATAGGTGGGTGGTCATGGGAAATGTTTTCCTTATCATAAAGGAATACAACCATTTAAAGAGATAGCCAGAGGAGACAGTACAACACTTTTTTTCCAAGTTCAACAAGGTATATCATTCCATACCTACTAGATAAAGCCAACCCTAGGATGGGCTCTCTTACAGTACCCAGATGCCTTTGATCCAGAGATAGCATTCCAGTTAAGAGAAAGGGACCCTACAAACCTGGAAGAAATGAAAAATATGGAAATTAATGTGGAATCCAACATGCTGGAAAGAGAGGAAAAGCTAAAAATAATAAAGAAGGATGGAGTAGATCAAGAGAAACTGATATCTTCAGAGATAAAGCTAGAGATGTTTATAGACACAATTAGCAAAACGATGCATATGATTGGCAGGAAAGAGCAGGAGTACAAGGTTGAGGTTGGAGATGATTATTCAAAATAGCCAGTACTATTTTCTTGGGAAGAACTAAATCAGTCATTACAATGCAAAAATAACAATCAAAATATGCATGTTGAGCAATATTGCAAAGAAGAAAATATAGGAAGTTGTCAAATAAGTACTAGATGTCATCCTACATCTTGTGCTTCACTTTTAAGAGAGAATTGTAGGTAGGTTGCAAATAGAAACAAGGAGGAATTCTCTAAAGAATCAGTGAGGGAAGGAATGGATGATACAAACCATTTTTCGAATCCATAAGTTCTCCCCTTAATTCATCTTGAAATCAGAGAACCAGAAATAGAGGATGAGTCAACACATTTTGAGTCTCTACCCTTATGCTTCGATTCATTTTGGATTGCTAAAGAGACGTTGAGTCACATTCTAATTGACAATCACAGGAGAAAATAACTCTCTCATCATTCAAATGAGAAAATCATAGATGATAAAAAATCTTTCTCAGATCCAGATAACCAACCCTAGAGTCCTTTTGAATATCAAGTAGCAGATGAAATCTTAGAGGCTGAAACAAACTATTAGTCGTCTGCTCTTTTTTATGAAGCTCAAGAAGAAATCTAGCCTTATGATCAGTCTTCACAAGAGGAAGAAAACAATTGTGGTTCTATCCAAAGAAAACCGAGAATGCCTCCTCCTTTAACTAAAGATGAAATCAATCAGGTTCTAAGCATACAACCAGCATATGAAAATGCTTCTATCTGTTCTACTGCTGATTTATGTATTGCAGCCTTGCCTCATGAAGAAAAAAAAGAACATATTAATACTGGTGTTGTACTACCTTCTCAAGAAGACCTATTACCAGAGAATTCTCCTACTCATCAAAATGATGGCGTTCAGACAGAACTCAGCCCACTAAATCAGAGCATATAAGGTTTTTTGGAAGACAACATTGCAATATATTATGAGGCTACCAAGATAGATGATCATGAAGAAGAGGAAGAAATTATTTCTCAAAATAATCCCAAGCACAACAAATTAAAACAGAGAGCAGTCCTGGATGAAGCTTATTGTTTAAATCCTCAAGGCCAGGTATTATTCAAAGATCCCTTTTTGGTTTTCTTGGAGACATCTAAAGAAGGAACATGTTATGCTAGGAATGGTTTATTTCAGTGTAAATAAGATATTGAGCATTGCTGTTCAAAAGCAAGTGAGATGGGAGTGGCCTTTTTGTCTTTTCAACATACCCAAAGGGCTGAACAAAAATAAATCATGTAGTCATTTACTTGATTGGTTGCATTGTAGAAAAGAGTTCACCTAGTGTATATATAATCTCCAAGATAGACTAGGATATGTAGGTGTGAAAATAAGCTCATTACTGTGAGCATATTCTCAGTTTTAATTTTTTCATTATATATAACTTTGCTGAAACAAAAATTTCAGAAAAAATTGTTACAAAAAGAAAGAAGGAGAAGAAGAAAAGAGGGTAGATAAAAAGAAAATTTAAAGCCCCATACCAAAAAATAATATTTCTAAAAGTGTGAAAGTCCAAATGCCACTACTCTAAAAAGGAAGTCTTGTTCAATCATACAGCCTAATCATGATTGAGCAAATTTTGAATTTTCGCTGATAGGATAGAAAATGGGGATTTTCCAAACTGTTTAAACTTGGATTATCAGTAGGTCAGATAGGAAAAGACATTGGTTCCAAAGCATAATCTAAACCAACAAGAGAAGAAAGGGATAAATGCCAAATTCCAGATCAAATCCCTCAGTTCTAGTTTTACTTTTTGCAAAATAAAATTTGTGCGCAGCTTGTCCAAAATGCCACAATTAATGACAATCAAACTGCTTAATCTTGATTCAGTCATGATTTAAATTTCATGTTAATAGTTAGTGAATTAAAATCTATCAAACTGTTTAATATTGACATATAAGTAGATTAGGTAGAGAATAAAAGATTTGATCTGTCTAATCTGAGCCTTTGTAAGTTATAAGGGTAGATTTAGATAGTTTTTTCTTCTAAAAGAAAAATGATGTCAAGGGTTTGCCAATCCAAATGCACCCAAATGAAGGAAAAATGCTAGAATAGAATGATGGGTAGGTAGAATTGATTTGCAGGAAGCATGTTTTTCAAAATTTTGAAGATTACAGTTACAAAGAATGGCAGTAGGTCAGCAATTGCATAATGAAAAATTAGCCAAGTACAAATAAGGCACTGATCTACGAAGGCCAGAGATCTAAAATCTAAGGTTCTTTACACACCCTCCCCAGCTGGAGCCACTGTTATTCTCCTGTATTCAAAGTATCACTAGGTGACTATGGATTTTCTAAAATCTACTAAAACTATCATTCCTTGACTATTATCTATTTTCAGAAATCTCACTGCCTTCATTATCTTTATTTTTCCTAATTCACTATCTTTCATTTTTCCTCTTCCAGTCACTCTCATGCTTTGAAAAAACCCAATTTTTACCTTGATCCCTCATTCATTACCCTTCTCCCCTACCCTTCTCCCCACTCTCATTGCTCAAAACCCCTGTAAAACCCTCCCCTCATTCATTTCCATTCTTTCCTTAAAAACAATGTAAAAAACCCTCTTTACATTATTTTAAAACTGAAATTATGTCATTCGGGGGCCCACTCTCCTTTTAAATAAACTATGTTTATTTTAAACCCACCCCTTATATGCTTTAAAGCCCCCGCTCTAAACTTTTCACCCCCCCACGACCATATAACCATGGCCCATTGCTATATGTTAAGCGCCCCTCCGCTTAATCTCTTTACCCCATGTCAACACTAGAAAATTGTACAGCAGAAGCTGACATTAATTAATTTCAGGAAAAAGGATTTATAGGGTTGGAAGACATTACACAATCTGGAAAGTATTTTAAAATATCTAAGGTCTGAGGAAAATCAAATTTGAACTAGTCCTAAATGTTATTTGCGTGCATAATCCTTCTTGAAGAGTGCCTTCCGAGCACCTTTTTGCACGATATGCGTGCAATCCTGGGAGTGGATAAATGTCACTCTCCAGGACCACACAATGAAAAGGACAATTGATCGCTTACTTGGAGCCTCCTAAGGACAACCACCAATGCATCCTTAAACACTATGTGAGCACACAAAGGAATCATACCCCTCTCTTGGGTCACCATCCTGCATGTACCAAGAGAGGGAAGGGAGGATTTGAAATCTCCTATATAAGGCCACCGTGAGATGAAGAATTTGTGAACACATTTTTATGTTGGCTGGAATTGCCCAAGAAATACTAGAAGTGTGTGAGCCAAAGCTGAAGATAGAGGGGAATCAATTGTTGGCCACCCAACAAGTTCAATCCAACACAATAAAGAGAGAGGGAGACTGCACCGAGGCAAGCTTGGGATAAAAATATCCTTGCATCGGGACCTAGAACCATTGTCTAGGGGGCCTTTGGCAAGAGGGTAAAGTTTCACTCTTATTACTACCAGTGCTCAATAAGAGGGGCCTAGAGCCACCGTTTGTATTATTGTTTTCGTTTGACTCTTTTCAGAACTCATGTTTCTTTGTTTAGTTTTTAGTTTATATATGCATGCTATTTATCTATCTAGTATGCTTATTGATTCTAGCTTGTTCCACTAACTTGCTTGACTCCACTTCTTTTTTCTGTTTGTTACCAATAACTTAAGTGGGTAGACCACACCCCTTAAGTTGGTGTGATTTAGTACATACGTGCACCAAACACACCCCAAAAGGATTGGAAAATCCACTAATGTTTATTACCAAGTTTATGTGGTTGTGACTTTTTCGTAGAGACCTCTATCTATGCTGTGGAGTGGAGTTGAATTTCCTCGGATTTCTCTTGCAGTCCCTAGTTCATCCCAAGTGACACACTAAAGCAGAATAGCTCCAAAAAAAATTTCAGGAATTTGCACGCATTTTATTCTCACAGAGGCGCATGGCACATGTTCAAAGCTAACCCACATGCAAACAATGCGCCTGTTTCAGCCTTTTGCACGAAAAATACAAAATCAGAAATTTCTCCCAAGTTTCTATTTTTTCCTGCTTGTAAGGTGCTTGGCAGCCCCTAATACACTTGCCAGCACTATTTGTGGTACCTCGCAGCTTGTTAAAGCTCACTCTTAGTTGCTTTTTGTAGGCTTAGTGTTAGTTTTACTTCAAGTTGATTTTTGCAAAGTTCACACATAGTTTAAGTAGGGGGGGGAAATAACTTGCATTTCGAAAAAAGTTTATGTTTTGCAAATTTTGGTACTTACACCCTTAGATAACTAGCCCAAGTAAGTGGCCCAAGACCATGCATTCATAGCTAGTTTTCTTTTTTCTAGTGTAAAAGTTTTATTTTAGTTCAATTTTTGCACTAGGAATTTCGGGACTAGGATCAAAATGTTTATAGAAGAGCAAGTAATCTCTTATACCTTTTCACCCTCCGCTGATCCTAGGTAAGCATATGAACGCTCCGTATTCACAATTTTCCATCTCCCTATAGTTGGTCACATAGATTAACTAGGAAAAATATAAAGCGGCTGATCTGAATGGAATGTATTAGTTTTGTTGTGCTAAGTGTCCAAACAGTAACTAAAATGTGTGCATAAGGGTCTCTGAAGTTTGTAGGTGAAACAAATGGTTTTAGCTTAGTTAAATAGATTTTTGTGCAAGGTTAAAGTATGCATTTGAACTATTTATCATTTTACAGTAGTAAATAAAAGAGAAATAAACATCACATAGCACATTACTCAGCAAATTTGATGAAGCAGTTCACCCCTCCTGGGCTACATCTGTTGGTCCAGCTCCCAATGACATGTCCCTCATATCTTATTGCTCAAGAAATGTAAGCACATGTGAAATAAAGCCTCAATAGGTTGTGCTCTCTATAAAAATAGATTGATAATTTTTTAATTATCCAGAGATGACTATTCATTTGCAGAAAACATACAAAGGATGCTCAATACACTGCCCACACCTTGGTGGTCCTGATGGCTCCTTGATCCTTCTTGAAGCTAAACCTACTAAATATGACCTCTGATGGCTCTGAAAACTATGCCAATGTGTTTAGAATGCTGAGAATAACCAAAATTGACTATTTTTTCACCTCATTTGGTTGAAAACTAAAGGAGTTATGGCAAAAACAAAATTTTCCCAATATCCCTTGAAAATCTCCTCCAAAACTGGAGGAACTCCAGTTAAAGGCGCCAATTTGGGGATAACTCTAAATTTGTTGGACCATACCAAATCTAGTGGTAACGGTTAATGTTAAATTAAATGTTAAGTTGGGCGGGGTCACATGGACTGCTGCCCTAGCTGCTGGGGAAACCACTGACCAACCGTAACATTAATTGCAAAGAGTGGTGGCCACATGGCCCATCTGAACCACACAATTAACATAACTACCATGGGTTAGGCCTGGGCATAGGTCACAACACTCAGACACATGGTGTCAGGGCTAGCTCTTAAATCATTCCACCGTTAGCTATTTAACACCACAGTTTCAGCAGCTTAGACGTATGACAATGAGGCTAGCCCTGAGAGCTAGCCCAAACAACTTTTTTGCAGACCCGAATTCTCATTTAGCCTGCACGCGTAGTCGTTCAACCCGTTCATGAAGATCTATTCAGCCCATGCATGATTTTACGTTCAAACATATCTTGTGACGTGTCGGTCGGGTTGGCCCTGCTTGAACTGTCAGGTTGGGCTTCGAATCCCACAAGCTTCTATTTTTTCATAAGCCTGAACCTTCCTTGGCCTGGGGCCACGTGGCACCCTATAATAGACCTTCCAAAACATAAAAAAAATTAACTTGCCTTATATTTTTTTACAAAATGGCATAGTCAAATTAAGTCAAAAAGTCTTGTTTTGGAGTTTACTGGGCGTTTTCAAACCTCAATAACTTCTCCATACGACCTCGGTTTTGCGAACCGTTCATGGCACCAGAATCACAAAAACGAGACCTTTCTATTCGTTTAAATTGCAACCACTTCTTAGTAATTTCGTTTTTGAGCAATTTTTTTAAACTTGGATATGATCTCCTGATCACACCTCCCCATTGGGAAGATTTTGGACCCCAAAAGCCTTCAATTACATGTTCATAAGATTAGGGTATATCCCCCTCACCTATTCCACTTCCATCCATTTCACCTTACTTGGTTTTCTGCCTTTAAGCCCAATCCAAAGATAATTGACACTTCCCCTCTTAGAAGTGCATGTCCTCCTATCAAGGATAGCATCCTCCTTGAACTCATCCAAATATTTTGGCGAGAAATCTTCTATTGATGGCATCTGAATGTCACTCTCTTGATCAACAATCAATGGAGGCTTATACAAACGCAAATGATCCACATTCACAATGGAATACATTTGCATATATGAAGGCAAATCAAGTTGAAATGAATTATTACCAACTTGTTCAATAATCTTGAATGGACCATAATGAATAGGCTTCAGCTTTTTACCTTCTCCTTGCATTATGTCTTTGCTAATATGTAGCCATACATCATCACCTTCTTGTAACTTATGATCAACTCTATCTTTGTCATGCCTCTCCTTGTACTTTCTTTGACTCTTTTCAAGCTATTGTTGAACTTGCTGATGTATAAGCTGAATTCTTTCAATTAACATGCGAGCTTTGTTAATGTCACTATTCCCATCAATGGCAACATCCTTCTGTTAGGTCGCTATATTACTAGTATAGTCCCTTATTGTTGTTAGTGTAACCCCCTTATTGTTATTATTGTACCCTTGCAACCCCCATATTGTTATTATTGTGCCCTTAAATTATTATTGTTAGGACGGCTAGGATTACATTGTGGCCCTACTAGGATTACATTATGGCCCCATGGACTCCTATATATAGAAAGGAGGTTTTGTAATTTGAATCATCCAATAATTTTTCATTCATGTAATGTATTGGAGGTTGCCCCCTTGAAGTGGCTTATTTATAAGGTGTTGATATCTCTTTTCTTCTCTTTTTGGAGCTGGTTTCACAACATTTGGTATCAGAGCTTTGAGATTCTAGGGTTTCGCTGCTCCAAACAGGTCAGCGTGGAATTTTCGCTATAAATTTTTTTCTACGAAGGTTCAAAATTTGAAATTTTTAGAGTGCGAAGCCAAAATCCTGAGGAACATCATCAAAACATTTTATAGCTTGGTTTGCAATATTTTTGGAGATATGGTCTATGCAAGTTAGGTCATTTTGCAGGCTCCTAAATTTAACCTAAACAGGTCATCGTGATATTTTCGTAATAACTTTTTTTCGACGAAGGTTCAGAAGCTGAAATTTTTAGAGTGTGAAACCATGATCCTAACGAACATCACCAAAAAAATTTCAAATATTGGTTCACAATATTTTCGGAGATATGATCTGTGGAAGTTAGGACTTTTTGAGGCTTCTGAATTTCATCTCAAAGAGGTGATTGTGGGAAAATATTCATAGCTCTCTCTCTGAGCATCAGATTGGAATGATGTAAAAATTGGTTCTAAGTGCATGGAATTTAGTTTTCAGTCTATCAATTTTAGAGACAAAGGAGGAAACAATAACACGTGGCAAGTCATACAAGTTCACTCTACTAAACTAGTCCAAAATTGGGTCATTGTGGGAGATTGGACATAACTTTGCCTTGAAGAATCCAAATAAGATCACACCTATGGCATTTGAAAGAAGATTCAGAGGTATACTACAGGGCTTAATTTCAGATATTGAGGATCCTCAATTATAGATATAATTCAATTTCAAT
This sequence comes from Pinus albicaulis, assembly GCA_034641835.2. Classification (NCBI taxonomy): domain Eukaryota; kingdom Viridiplantae; phylum Streptophyta; class Pinopsida; order Pinales; family Pinaceae; genus Pinus; species Pinus albicaulis. The sequence goes on from CM076571.1 coordinate 795,054,874, forward strand.
ATCAAGCTCCTCAAAAGCAGGTAAAAGGTGTGTATTTTTTTTTCCGAATTGCATAGGTCTTGTTTGACTAATCAAGTTGAATTGATTACAAGGGCATATTGTTGAATAGATATCAGTATTAGATTCTAAAATGGCCCCAAAAAATAATTCAACACCCATTAAGCCTTTAGAAAGCTCTACTATGACTCATGAAGACAAAGAATGGCAACATGACATATCAAAATTACAAGAGCAAGTGCAACAAATTTTTCTCTCACAAAGAGAAACAAAAAATGACATGGAAGTTTTGAAGAAAAGAATGGAAAAAAAGATGGATGGTTTGAAGAATGGCATGGAATATAATATAGATGGCATGGAATCTAAAATGGAAAACATGAAGAATGATCTAAAAGCAGACATGGAAGGTTTAACAAAGTTGATACAAGAAATGTTTCCTAATGGTGAAAAGATAGTAGAGGAAACTCGTGATGAGAACAAAATAAATGTTAATCATGATTTCATAAAATCTAATGTTGGTGGGAAGAACCACCATATTCCAAAAATGGATATTAGGAAGTTTGATGGAAAGGATCATGTAACATGAATACTACATATGGAGCAATATTTTGATCTCCATAATGTGCAAAACACACAAAAGGTACGCATTGCAACTTTACAGTTAGAGAAAAATACATTTGTATGGTATCGATGGCTTTGCTCTCGTAAAAAAATTGTCACTTGGTCAATTTTTACGGAGGAAATGATAGCACATTATGAGGATACAAAGAGCAACACATTCTTTAGCCAATTGATAAATCTCAAACAAAAGGGTTTAATGGGGGAGCACATTGAGGACTTCCAAAAATTGAATATAAGGGTAACTGATATTCCAGAGGAACACAGGATTGATCTCTTCATAGGTACTTTAAAGAATAAAATCCAACATGAAGTTCACGTTTTGGAACTTGATTCATTGTAGAAGGCATTAAGGTTGGCAAGAAAAATTGAATGTAAAATTATGGCGACAAGGAAGCCTACCACTCACTTCTATAAAGAGGGAAGTGTTGCTACTCCTAGATTTCCACAACCTACAAGGTTGAAACCACAACAATTGGAAAGAAAAAGAGCAAAAGGGATTTGCTACAGTTGTGATAGAAAATACACTAAAGGTCATAAGTGTGCTGAGAAGAAATTATTTTACATAGATTGTGAAGAGGAAGAAGAAAATGAATAAGAAGAGGATATACACCAGGAACCGACCCAAGAAGAGGAAGAAATGAGTCCAACCATATCGTGTAATGCATTGGCAGGAATTACCACTCCTCAAACTCTCAAGATAGAATGAAATATCAAGAAGAAAAAGGTAATAGTGTTGATTGATTCAGGTAGTACCCATAATTTTATTCACTGTAAGGTAGCCAAGGAATTGAATTATTTCCTATACCTAGCACCAGAATGTCAAGTGATGGTTGCAAATGGAGGAACTATAAATTGCTCTGGAAAATGCCATAATATCAAGCTAACCATGGGGGAATATGTATTGAATAATCCAATGCTTTCCATTCCTATGGGAGGTGCTGATGTTGTACTAGGAGTACAATGGTTACAATCTTTGGGGACGGTAGCTTTTAATTTTCAAGAACTTTTCTTGAAAAAATTTTCAGAAGGAAAGGAAGTCGAATTACGGGGTATTGAAGGGAAGCCGGAAAGGATAATAAGCTCTAATGTCATGACAAAGCTTCTAAAGAAAGAACAACGAGGCGTAATTGCACAATTATGCTCACTAGAAGTTCCGACATCAAAATCATCTATTTCTATAGATCTCCAACAAGTCTTGGACAATCATTCCAAGGTGTTTGAAACTCCCAAAGGACTCCCACCTATTCGTGATCATGATCATGCTATTCATTTGATTCCAGGAAGTGTTCCTCCAAACATCGAGCCTTATAGATATCCTTACTTCCAAAAGAGCGAAATTGAACGTATGATTGCAGAAATGTTAGAGGCGGGTATAATTCAACCTAGTCAAAGTTCTTTCTCTGCTCCTGTAGTATTGGTACACAAGAAGGATGGATCATGGCGAATGTGTCCGGATTATAGGGAGCTCGATAAGCTCACCATTAAGGATAAATTTCCCATTCCTATGATTGATGAATTATTGGATGAATTACATGGAGCAATTTATTTTACCAATTTGGATCTTTGTTCAGGATATCATCAAATTAGAATGAAGACTGAAGATATTCCAAAAACAGCATTTCGAACTCATGAGGGTCATTATGAATTTTTGGTCATACCTTTTGGCCTTACCAATGCACCTTCTACATTTCAAGGGTTGATGAATTCCATTTTCAAGCCCTTCCTTAGAAAATTTGTGCTAGTATTTTTTGATGATATACTAATCTACAACAGGTCTTGGAAGGATCATGTTCAACATGTTGACAGGGTGCTCAAACTATTGTAGGAGAAACAATTATATGCAAAAACATCCAAATGTTTCTTTGGAGTATAAGAGGTGGAATATCTGGGTCATATTGTATCTCACGAGGGTGTTAAGGTAGATTCTAACAAAATTAAATCCATTAAGGAATGGAAAGTCCCCACAACCATAAAGCAGTTGCGAGGATTTCTCAGGTTAACAGGGTATTATCGAAAGTTTTTTAAGAATTATGGGAGAATAGCAGCTCCTATAACAATATTATTGAATAAAGATGCATTTTCATGGACTTCTGAAGCAACTAAAGCCTTTGAACACTTAAAGAGGCAATGTGCCTAGCACTAGTCTTAGCTACGCCAGACTTCACAAAAACCTTTATTGTGGAATGTGATGCCTCTGGAAATGGAATTGGTGCGTTTTAATGCAAGAAGGAAGACCCATTGCTTTTGAAATTCATCCAATCAAAGGAAAGTATTTACAGAAACCTATTTATGAGAAGGAAATGTTAGCAATACTGCATTCACTAAATAAATGGAGAACTTACCTAATGCGAAGACACTTCAAGGTAAAAACTGATCATGATAGTCTTAAACAATTTTTGGAACAAAGACTATCTTCAGAAGAGCAACAAAAATGAGTCACAAAGATGATGGGTTATGACTTTGATATAATATACAAAAAAGGGAAGCTAAATGTTGTTGCAGATGCACTCTCAAGCGTGGCTATTAGAAATTGGAAGCATTGCTTTGTGCCATTTTCTATTATCCAACGGTTGGATAAGCGAAGCAAAGAAGATGAATGGAAGAAGGATGAAGAAGTGTAGACCTCATTCAAAGTTGCGTAAGATCCTAGTATCGATACATTTGGTTGGAAAAATGATTCCTTATGGTACAAAGGTAAACATGTCTTTGTAGAATTCCCCAACTAAAACAAAGATTCTTTTGAGATTACACTTCCCCTTTAGGAGGACACTCAAGATTTTTAAAAACTTACCACAGGGTGAAGAAAGAATTTTTTTTGGGATGGCCTTAAATCTGATATTCAAAATTTTGTGGCGGAATGTTTGGTTTTCCAACAAAATAAAGTTGAGAAAATTAAGACCCCGAGTCTTCTACAACCTTTATCCATTCCAAGTCAACGTTGGGAGGAGATTTCAATAGATTTTATCACAGGTTTACCTAAGTACAAAGGAAAGAGTGTCATCATGGTGGTAGTTGATAGCCTTACGAAGTATGCACACTTTTGTGCATTATCTCATCCATTTAAAGCAAGTAGATTTGCTACTACATTTATGGAAACAATTCAAAAGCTACATGGAAACCCAAAGGTTATTGTGAGCGACAAAGATCCCATTTTTACTGGAAATTTTTGGACGGAGTTATTTTCTTGTTTGGGCACTCAATTAGCTCATAGCTCGTATCAAATATAATCAATGATGGCAGAATGATAAATAAATTTTTGGAAGAATATCTTCGTTGTTTGTATTTGATAAACAAACACTTAAATAGGTCATTAAAAACGTTTCCCTCTAGGCAGATAATTGTCTTTAAACTTCCTTCCATCTTTGACAAAAATAATACATTGTAGCACTTTATGGATATCATCCACCATCCATCACATCATGTTAGAAAATTTGAAGAGTTCATGGTGAGAGAATCCCTTGAGCATCAACAGAAGTGTAAACTATGGACAACCTAAATTTGGCACAAAGTGGACTGAAATCAAGAAGATCAACATCACAGCGAGAGAAGTTTGATGTAGGAGACTGGGCATTTTTATGGCTACAACCATGCAAACAAATGTCCCTCAAGCAAGCTAAGAAGGATAATAAATTATTGCCAAAGTACTATGGTCCTTACAAGGTGTTGCAAAAGATTGGTACTATGGCATACAAATTGGAACTTCCTGCTTCTTCGCGAGTGCATCCAATATTCCATGTTTCATGCTTAAAGAAGGTTATAGGTGAAAATATTCCAGTTCAAACAATATTGCCAGAACTTGATGAGGAAGGAAAAAGATGTATTGGATCTGGAGTAGTCAGAAGCAGAACTTAATGACTATGTAATGCGATCAATTTCAGGTATCTCCTTCAGTGGAAGAACCCCTGCATTTAGAGATTCTAAATGGGGAGGATGAGAATTTTATACGAGAAAGCATAAAATTTATAAGCGTTGAGGACAACACGTTTTTGAAGGAGAGGGGCATGTTAGGTCCCTATATTACTAGTATAGTCCCTTATTGTTGTTAGTGTAACCCCTTTATTGTTATTATTGTACCCTTGTAACCCCCATATTGTTATTATTGTGCCATTAAATTATTATTCTTAGGTTGGCTAGGATTACATTGTGGCCCTACTAGGATTACATTATGGCCCCATGGACTCCTATATATAGAAAGGAGGTTTTGTAATTTGAATCATCCAAGAATTTTTCATTCATGTAATGTATTGGAGGTTGCCCCCTCGAAGTGGCTTATTTCTAAGGCGTTGATATCTTGTTTCTTCTCTTTTTGGAGCTAGTTTCACAACACCTTCTCAAGAATGAAATCTGAAGGTGACTTAGGCAAATACCCAAAACATGCTTCAAAAGGTGAAGTATTTGTAGAAGAGTGCTTGGCCCGTTTGTAAGCATGGTGAATGTAATGCAAGTGCTCATCACATAGCTTGGGATGCTTGCTGCAATAACCTTTCAAAATATGTACAATGGTTCTATTCACTACCTCTATTTGGCCATCTATTTGCAGATGAAAAGCAATATTATTTTTCAACTTGGTGTCCATCATCTTCCATAAAGTGGACCAAAATTCCCCACAAATATGGAATCCCTGTCACTAAAAATAGAAGTAGGCAAGCCATAATGAACCCATACATGTTGAAAATATAAATCAATAGTTTTTTCAGTAGTTATAGATTTCTTACATGGCATAAGAAGACACATCTTGCTGAATCTATCAACTACTACATAAACATAATCATGATGCTTTCTATCGGTAGACCTCCAACAAAATCCATAGAAACACTTTCCCATGGTCTAGAAGTTACCAGTAATGGCGTATATAAAGCAAGCTTCCTATTGATAGGCTTGCTTGTAGCACATAATGAACAACCTCTAATGAAACGTGAAACACTATCTACCATGCGAGGCCAATAACAATACCTTTCTAAATGTGCCACCGTTTTGCTTACCCCGAAATCTCCAGTAATAAGAGAAGAATGAGCTTCTCTCATGACAATTAGTCTCTCTCCCTGTGGTGTGCACAACTTTCCCATATGAAACAACAAATTATTATGCAAGTGATAATCATTCTCCTCCACTTTATTCCCTTCACTCAAGTCAGCATACACATCCTTAAAATCAACATCTGATGCATACTATTCTATATAACTCTCATGTACAATAGAATCATTCTTAAGAAAAGTAGAAGCACTAATAATAGGCCTTGAAAGAATATCATCAAATTTATTGAAAATACCTTTCTTGTACCTTATTACTAGGTGAAATTGTTGTAGGAAGCCCATCCATCTAAAATGTCATGATTACTGCAGTTTACTTTGCGACTGCAAGTACTGTAAAGTTTGGTGGTCAGTATGTACAACTGTCTCTTTACCCATGAAATAGTGTTTCCACTTTTTGACGCTTTGTACCAACACATACAACTCCTTATAATATGTATGATAATTAACAACAACACCATTAAATGTCTCATAATGAAAAATGATAGACTTACAATGCTATAAGAGAACTGCACCCATGGCATAATCAATAGCATCGGTCTAAATCTCGAATGGTTGTCTCAAGTCCAGTAAAGCAAGGACTGGAGTTGAACTGATCTTCTCTTTCAAATATTCAAAAGCTTTCTGTTGTTTGCCTCCCCATTGGAAAGCACGCTTCACATTTTTCATTGCATGCATAGGAGCTGCTATGGCACAAAAGTTAGAAATAAACTTCCTCTAATACTGGGCTACACCCAAAAAACTTCTTACCTCTATAATGGATTTGGGAGTGGGCTGATTCACAATGGCCTCTACCTTAGAAGGATCAATTCTCAATGCACCTCCTCCTACAATGTGTCCCAAATAAGCCAAATAAGTCTTTCCCAAATTCACACTTTGACATCTTAAGAAATAATTGCTTTTTCTTCAAAATATCAAGTACTTTCTTAACATGCATGACATGCTCTTCTCTATTCTTGCTGAAAATTAAGATGTCATTTAATTAGAAAATAACGATATCAATAAGAAAAGTACGTAGAACATCCTCCATAACTCGCATGAAAGTTGTAGGTGCATTACATAAACTAAAAGGCATAACTAGCCACTCAAAGAGTCCATGTTTGGTTTTGAATGCAGCCTTCCAAATATCACTTTTTGCAATTCTAACTTGATGATATCCACTACATAAGCCTAACTTAGTGAAAAATTTAGCATCTTTCAGTTGATCTAGCAAATCATCTATCCTTGGGAGTGGTTAACGATTCTTTACTGTTATCTTGTTCAATGCCCTAAAGTCCACACACATATGCCAAGTTCCATATTTCTTTGGAATTAGCACTATCGGTGACCCACATGGCGAAGTTCTTGGTCTTATGAATCTTTTTTCCAACAAGTCTTTAATTTGCCTCTTTATTTCAGCATTCTCCATGATAGACATGTGCTACATGCCTATTTTTGGAAGAGGACAATCTTGTTGCAACTAAATTTCATGTTGAATCTCCCTCTTAGGAGGCAAACCTGTCAGCTCCTGAAACATCACATGATGTGCATCAACTAAATCATATAAATATGATTTTAATGTGGGATAACAATTTTAAAATGACTCATGATTCACATCAACCTTAGACTTAACCATAAGAAGTAAAAAACTCTTACTAGAATTCACTAGCCTTTTTACCTATCCAACATTTACCATCACAATATTTGTCTTCTTGCGATGTGCTCTAACAATAAAATCCTTGCCATATTTGAATAGATGGTACTTTTTCTCATGGAAATGGAAGATAGCTTTCCTGTCATATAAGTAAGGAGTTTCTAAAACAATTCCTGATATATCAAGCAGAACAACATCTAATTCAACTGTGTCAATGAAATGTGTAGTAATGGCAAAGTGCAATATGCACTTCTTTGAAACCTGTAAATTTGCATCCTTGAAAATCCAACCAAGTGGATATGGTCTTGGATGTGGAATGGTCTCAAGTTTTAGTTTCTTGACTAGGTCTTCAGATATAAGGTTCGCTTGTGACCCACTATAAAAAAATGTGTCAATCTTTATATGTTTTGAAATAACCCTCACATGAAACAATTCAATTCTTTCTTCTTCATTTGGAGCTTGTACATGATAGTTTGAAGTAAAAGTACTTGGTTTAGTTTCAGTTTATTTTCCCTTCATATTCCTCAAACCCATTGCTTTAATTTTATTTTCGTCACCTAAATCATCACCCAAGTCTTGTTGTGTAGTTGTAGTAGATGCAGTTTTCTGCTTCCCTTTGTTTTTGTTAAATTGGGCTCTCTTTTTAGGATGTAATTTCCAACTTTTTTTCTCTTCATGGCCTTCTCTTGAACAATGTTTAAAAATCACTTTATCACCCTATTTTTTGATATATGCATTCTTTTTTCCTTTTCCTTTTGAGTTTTTGTCTTTTTCTTTCCCCTTGAAAGGCTTGTTTCTACCCTCTTCAAAAGTGTTTTTCCCTCTAGCCTCTAAATGTGTGGCTTGAACACAAACCTCATCTAGACTAGTAGGATTGAGAATAAGGATCGTATGTCTAAGGTAGCTATGTAAACCACCTATATATTTCAGCAAAGTGTCTTGACTCTACAATTCTACCCCTTATATGAGAGCTCTTCTACTAAATTCTTGGGTGTAGTCTTGTACATTTTCTCCCTTAAGTTGTCTAAAATTTTTCCAATTCATGATAGCTTTTTGTAAATGAGCTAATGGATAAAACTATTGCCAATTCAAGATAGCCATACCCCCTCCCCCTCCCCAAGAAAGCGTTCAGTCCTAACAAGACACATGAACAAGAGATCTACACGATCGGATCAAAATATTTCCTGCCATCAGGGAAGGTCGATTGGTTCAAAAAATTCATCCTAGCGCCCGATGCATTTGAGGAAGGAAATATGTTGAATAGCTCACTATTATAGGAAAATTTGGGTATCATTCCCAATGACCTGGTTAACTAGGCATCATCTCCAGGACCAATGATTAAGAGTCTATCATTCCCTATCATTTCAATTTGCTACATGCTCTAAGACAATGAACAAGACAAATCAAGCAAGACTTTCATCAAGCAAAGGTTTCCATGGTTTCAAGTTTATTATATAGCATATGAGAGATCACCAATGCCACCTCTAAAGGGTCTAAGTGCATTGCATATGCATGTAGCCCCATGCAAGGATTCTCTGCAAAGCACTTCCCGACATTCAAAGGTGCGTTGGCCAAATTTGGAGCGAAATTCTCATTGTTCTGAAATCTCCACTTGGCTAGTGCCTTCTAGAAAAGTTCACATGCGTCAAGCTTCGAATCCAAGTGTCCATTTTACATCTAAAATATTGGGAATATGTCTTGCCTATTATTGGAAACTCATTGATTGTAAAAATACCTTCAGCTCCTCTATAAATTGAGCACAGATCTGAGTGCTTGAGAAGGAATAATTTGAGTAGAGAAATGTTGGTGAATTCTCAATTGAGAGTTAGACTTGTGTAACTGCTGTTGGAGAGATTTATACTGTGATGGGGCTTAGGATTGTTGTTGGAAGGGTCACTTCAAGTTATTCATTTGGTTGTAACCTCTCCTTATATCATCACTAAAGAATACAACTTATTTTTCCCTATATGCATCTATATTGGCTTTGATTTTCCATGTTGAAAGATCTTAGTTGATGTATATGGTTTATGCTTTAATGATTTAGTAAAATAACTTGAATAGACATCTATATTATTGAATCTTCTGTTGTATCCGTGTTATTTCTTGCAGGATGCATTTCACACAAATTGCTTGAATTTGAAACTGCAACGGAAGCGATAGAAGGAGCCATTTGGAAGCGACTGAACAAGTAAGCCTCCAATCCTTTCTGTGTGTTTATTCTGAGTTAGGAAAAGTAGTCATATAGTTTTTAATCTATTTTTCTAAACTAGCACTTGTCTAGGGAAGCATGTTTTATCTGTAATTCAATTCCGCCCAACAAATTGGTGACTCAACTAGGGAGAATTTCTATTAGATCTAGGTATTTAAGCCTCTGATTTGTTCTGTTTATCCACCCAGTAGTTGTTACTCATAAAGATTAAACCTTTTCAAAGCTTAATTTTCAAAGAAAGTGAGTTAAACAGTAGTATTTTTACTTATACATTGTGCCCAATGCACCCTTAGATAGGACACAATGCTTTGCATAGCATTGTCTCCCTTTTAGGCCTGCATTGTAGAGCACTGTCACCCCTTGGAGACTGTGTTGACTCCTGAAAATACCCAAATTCCTTTGAATTTTCCTTTTCAATTTGGTTCAATTTTGTTTGCTGTTTTGTTTTGAAAAGTTTGATCCTTAATTGACTAGTGAATCCTATATACTTCTTCCTCCTTTGAATGAAAATTTGTTCAATGTTTGTTTAAAAAAGTTTTTCTTTATCATTGGCAAGTTGATTTCCAAATTAGGGGAATTTTGAGGTCTAAAATGGGCCTCCTAAGAAAAATGTACAAAAAAAATAAGATTTATAACAACCAATAGGATTCAAGATGATGATGTCAACCATGGGGGATGATTTACCAATTTTTAAATAAAAGGGTTAAAATATTAAAAAATAATAAAATAATAAAACTACTTTTTCAACTCGTATTTTCAACTTATCTTCCACAATTTTTACTCAAATTTCGAGTGGGAGTACTCGTTGGATGAAAAATTTAATTCCTCATCTAAGGAGTACCCATGTTACATACTTTCAATGAACCCTGCTACATGAAAAATCGGGAATACATAAAAAAACGTGATTACAATCACGTTTTTTATGTATTTCTCATTTTTCATGTAGTAGGTCCCATCGAAAGTATGCAACATGGGTACTCCTTGGATGAGGAATTAAATTTCGCATCTAATGAGCACTCCCGCTCGAAATTTGAGTAAAAACGTTGGGAGATAAGTTGAAAATATGAGTTGAAAAAATAGTTTTTTCATTTTTCCCTCTAAAATTTGATGATGTCATCAAATCTTATTTGATTTTTTCCACTATTATTTTATAATTTCCTTAGGAGGCCCATTTTAGACCTCAAAATTCCCCTAATTGAAAGTATTTTTTATGGTCGCATTAAGAGTCATTTTCTTTTGAAATAGGAAATTGTCATAAAATCTTCATTTCCTTCATAGGAGAAATTGATTTTAGATTCCCCATTTTTCCTTCAAAAGAGAAATTGTTGTTTGTAATCTTCATTTCTTGAAAGTAAAAAGAATTTTTTTGTTGTTTGATGCACTTACTTTCTATTCTACATTCATAACATTAAGGAAACTGAAATAAAAACTTGCATTTGCATGTAGGATTTTGTGTGTTTTACAAAAAGGAACATTAGGAAATTTGCATTTAGTTTGTGCTCAATGATTTATTTTTCTCATTGATTTTTTTGCTCACAAATTATTTTCTCTCTTCCCTTAGTAGCTAAGTCTTTCATTGAAAAAACTAAAAGTGAAAAGATTGCTTATCATTCTTAATTTGCATTTTAGGAATTTCAAATACATCATCGTGGTGAACCTTTGAAAGGAAAATTGTTAAGCAAGATCAACATAAAATTAATCTCAATTTACCTAACAAAGCATTGGAACCATAATAATAACATTTATAAGATCTAGGCTAGAGACGTGTTCCGGCCTCATAAAACATAGCAACTGTTGCTAACTTGTCTGCGATACATTCCGAGTGTGATACCTCACTCCACATACGTAAGTATATCGTAGCTTTTCCACGTACTTTCGGGTATATTGGGTGGTGTTACAGTACGATAAGTATAAAGGGGTGCTCTCACTATGTGGCTTCACATCAGACAGGGCTAATACGGACTTGGGCCTCCATGTACCTTCGAGTATATTTGGGAGGACAACTTTTAGGTGTTATCCATCCATAGTGAACCAAGTTAGCTGCCTTGTAAATTGTGATACACCGAACACAGCATTTGGGAAGATTTCCTACTTGTACTTCTTGGTTCAGCGGGAGGTATTCTATAGTTCATAGTTTCTTGGTAAACTATTTTTCCTAGAATTACCCTCTTTTTGTTTATTTGTTTTTTGGGTTAAAACAAATCAGTAATCATGGAAGAACAAAACCATTTTCCCCGTCGTTCACGTAGATTAGATTTAAAACCACCTTTACCACTAGAAGTTACTCTTGGTAGGTAAAGGCAATCACGATCTACTAAATCAAGTACAATTTGTACCTTTGGTGAAACATGAACTTTTAAACTAGAATTAGATCAAGTTATTTCTACACATCCTGGTTCATCTACTGTTGTCAAAACGGAGTCTTCACAGCTACCCGTGGTCACGATCCATCTAATGAGTGAGACCATACCTCCTGGACTTGATGTTTTTCAACCCAAAATTGATCTAGATCTTGTCTCATCTTTTCCAGAACATCTGAATCTAGAAGTCAGACAACTGGAAGTTGTTCCTACCTTGGTCATCCCACAAATTTTTGTAGCCATTGAAACTCCCATATCACATAGTGAACCACTTGAAATATACTTTGGGCCTAATGGTGAAATACTTCCACCTAGATTAATTGCAATTGAAGAAATCCCACAAGACGATACACCTTTAACTCCAACCCATTTTGGGGTGGACCTTTACCTCTACGAGTATTTTACTCAATCATTTCCATCTGCTCTTGTTGATCCTGTTCCCATTCAATCTCCCAACAATTTTAAAGGGTATACATCTGGTCAAGCAACCATGCCTGAACCAACATCTTCGGTTGGGACAATTGTTCCAATTGCGTTAGCTCCAACCCTCGCTACTCCATCGATGTTCACAACTTCACCAGAGTCATATTTTCATGGTGGCCCTATGGTCCAATCAGGTTACAAATCATTATCTGGCACTTTCTCTGGTGCATCGTCCAGACCATGGTCTTTACCATGTCATCATCTGGTATTTTAATTAGTAATCCTATCGTTAGTACTGAACGGCTTGAATCATTATACACATCATTAGGGCAATATCAAGTCGGTCCTTCTAGGTCAATTCCTTTAAGTACCATATCAACTAGACTCCTAGCATTTGGAGAACAATATTTTCCATCTTATTCACCTCCTGATGCCGGGGGAAACCTTTGGTCACCCACTATGACAGTACTCAGTCATTTTTTGGTAAACCTAATGTTGAAATGAATGTTTGTCAATAGCAGCCCACTCTGCTTATCCAACCACAAATGGTTGTACATTCATATCAACCAGTTCAACCTGTTACACCCACTTCATTACCACTTGTTAATACATCTTTACCCCTATTACAAAATCAAAATATTGTACATCAACCTTATCAAGTGGTTCCTTCAACTCAATATCATCAAATGTTGGGTCCACAGACTCCAAATCCTTTGGTTAATTTAAAACAACCTGTATCAGGAATCATTTATTCACAAGCTGGTCTACCATTTTATGGGACGTCACAATCACAACCTAGTTATACATATCAACCAAATCCAAGTTATCCTAATTTGGGTTATAACATTGGTGGATAGACCCCTTGGCAACCTCAGGCACAAATGCCTCAAACTTCATTTCAACAAGTATCATATCCAGGTTTTGGTCAACATAATGCTCTAGTGTTTGCTATGCAAAAAAACCTCTATTTGGGTTACCAGCAGCAGATTCCTTATGCTGGTGCTCAAAGACCTGTTGCTCAAGAAATCCCATCTTACCCTGGCTATGATCAACCTGACCTTAATAGATAGTTGTCTTTTGTCGCAAATTTAGAATTACCAGATTTAAATTGGTTAACCAATGATCCTATCAACTATGCTCCTTGGTGGCCAGTGATACCTCATAAATTACCATCAGATATTCCTAAGTTCAATGGAAACCTTGGAGAAGATCCATCGACTCATGTCATGACTTATCACTTATGGTGTTCATCAAACTCCCTAAATGATGATTTTGTTTGACTACATCTTTTCCAGTGAACACTCACATGTCCAACTGCCAAATGGTAGATTGAATTACCTAGAGCTTCTTTTGATAATTTCACAGCCCTAGCTACTGTATTTTTGACCCATTTCCAGTTACCTATTAGACATGAAATTGGAACGGACCTCTTGACCAACTTCAAACAGAGTAATGCTACTCACATTTCTGATCATATTCATGAGTGGCGTCGTCGTCGACGAATGGTTAATACATTTGTTATCGATCAAATTATTTCTAAATGGTTCATTAAGTCCCTGTTACCATCTATAACTGAGGATGTGGCTAAGGGTGGCACCATCACAGAAAAGCAAGTTATTACTCATGCCCAATATTTAGACTTGATTTACACTCAATCTAGCATGCTCTATGAAAAAATTCCTAATGCGCCAAGATATAATTTCAATGTTCCTCCTCAATTAAAGGACTCTCATGCCAGAGACGGCTTGATAAGCACTGCAAGCACACACCACGCTACTACATCTGATCCTGCTCCTACTTCTGAAATTGCTGCCATGTCATTTGACAAAGGAAAAAGTGACAAGAAATCAGGAAGTAAGAAAAAAGGGGAAATCAAAGAAAAAACAAACTTCTAACCCGCAGGAAAGATCATCTGATCAACAGTCTGGACCTCGGAAATCTCATTATCCATGCATAATCTATAATGAGGAACACTTTGTTAGGGATTTTCCTCACCGCATTGAAGTCTAAAAAATCATCAAGACTTCCCATGCGTCAGTTCTATTGACAAACCCATTTCCAAATCCGGACACTAATTTGGTTGCTACGGAAATAGCTCCTAGTTCCCAAGTGTTAATGTTATCCATCGCAAAAACTTTAACGGATATTTTGGAGTCAAAACGTAATAAAGATTATGGTAGTTAGGCCACTGATCAAGATACTACCTCGACTACGAATCCGTCTACAGAATCAGTACCGCCTACTGTTATTCTTGTATTGACAATTAAGCCACCAAAGGGAGTAATTCATAAATCAAAATATAATCCTTGAGCAAGAGCTGGACAAAATTATAATATAGTTGAAGATTTGGCTCAATCCCCTTCAACTATGTCTGCTCTTGAGGTATTACAAAACTATCCCTCCCAAAAATAGGCTTTATTTTTTGCCATTGGTGGAATTGATCTGACTGATTCTAATCTTGTCGTCTTTAATCATACGTGCTATATACCACAACTACCAGTAGAATTGGCATTCTTCATACAAGTAAATGTTCTCAATCACATTGTTCATCGCACTATTATTGATGAGGGAGCATCTATGTGCATTATTTCTATAAATTGTTGGAAGTCACTTGGCTCGCCGCACTTATCTCAATCATCAACAACATTGAAGGCTATTGATGGACGTACATGTAAACCTTGTGGTATTATTAATAACCTGGATGTTGAACTAGGGGGAAAAACAGTGAATATTGATGTTGAAGTTATTGACAGACCACTTGATACAATATTTTACTTGGAAGGCCATGGGTATATGCGATGACTGCAATTGTTTCTACATACTTTAGAATGATTTCATTTCCACATAAAGTTACTGTCACAGTCATTAATCAACTATCCTTCTTTGCCTCTGCTTCATAGGTAACTAGAAGCATTCCGTTTGTTCACATACCCCAACTCAAAATTCAGAACATTGGTGTAGGACTCTTAAAGGATTCCACTCACATGGGAACCTTTGCATTACTACCGCCTGTGACGTCGGCAGAAATTGCAAGTATAAAGACCTGCTACATGATCTCTTCCACTCTATCTGGCTTAAGGGAGAGTAGAGTGATTCTGATATTTCTACGTTGGATGAATTTTTACTACCCATCCCTATTGAGCTAGCATAGCAATCAATCTACTAGGATCCCGTAGTTTGCAAGATTGGCAAGTACAAACACTGCAGGACTTACATCAAAACCACTTTGGAATCTAGGGATCTAGCCATCCTAGATTCAGAGAGGGATCTCTCTATATGTGTTTTAAAAAGATGTTTATTTATTCTTTATGATATGATATTAGGATAGTTATGATTGTTTGTTTTAGTTGGGTAGGATATCATCAAAATGAAGGAAGTCTTTTTGAAGGGTGAAGGTGTGAGTAAGTCGAAAGAATGGTTCAGCTGATAGGATAAGTAAGAAACAACATGAATCCATTGGGCTATGGAGTCACAAAATGATTTAATTGCACAAAAAGTTTCAAGAGTGGTCCATGGGGCAAGTCATCTATATCAAAGGATTCCTTTAGATTAATTTGTGGTATGGAACATTAAAAGTGTTGTGAAAGAATCAAAGCTAACAACCATTCAAGAATCTATTAACTTCACTAAACAAGAAAAGCCTTTAAAAGTAACTGTTTGAAGCAAGCCAAAGGATGGGGCAAACCATAGACTTCTTTGGGCAAAATTTTACTAAAGCACACTTTTCAGACAACAATCCAGCAATCTAAAAGACTACTTTCAGAAAGTATGAAAACATATTAGAGAAACAAAGGGTAGCTTAAGATCAGGTAAGGATTTTGAACCTATCCTGCTTTCAGCATACTCTGAGGGATCTTTTCAAAGCAACTGTTGGAGATAAACAAGAGGACAGGGCTAACCATAGACTTCTCTAGTTCAACTTTACTTAGCAAAATTTTCAAGAACTTTCAAAGTAATATCTCAAGTTGTACTAAGGAAACATGGGCTCACCAACACTTCACTAGTTATACTCTATTGAATTATCCTCAAATACACAATCAAAAGAAAACATAAAGATAAAGCTTATCAGTGAGAAATAGGGTACTTTGTAGTAAATCCTAATCTATATTTGTTGTTCTTTATCAGAGAAAGTGGACAGTATGAAAACACAAAGAAAATAACAATTACAGTAAGAAAAACATCACCATTGACATAGACCAGGATCCCATAAATCAACTAGTGTATTTGATGTTCAAACCAGTTACAATCTTCAAGTCTAGTGGGTCTGTACAGCTTCAAACTTCTCATCTCAACCTATCTTTCTTCAATTTCTAATAGAGCTACATCAACTTCAACAACTATTTACATTCAACAATTATCCAAACAACAACCTTTTACAATGGGATCCTCTTATGATATTTATAGATGAATTGAGGAGGTGGAGTGAAAGGAAGGTCTAATTGTTCAATTAATACAAAGTAAATGCTTCTCGACTTTGAGAGGCCTAGTGGAGAAGATATCTAATGTTTTTAACTCTGTTAATTGATTTTTTACATTAAGTTTCATCTACTTCAGTAACTTTTGTTGACTTTTGAGGCTTTTGGTCGGCTGGAAATTACTTTATGAGTTGTCTTTGAAAATATCTCTAACTGTGCATTGAATTTGTATTCTTTTGAGGAAAATAAACTGGCAGGTGGCTGTCTGAAGAGTAATTGCCTCACTAATGTGGTAGTTGGAGGCTTTCCTTAATAATATGTCTTGATTTATTTCTTTAAACACTGATTTGGCCTTGGGCCTCCTTTAATCATCTTTATTATTCAAACTATGTCTTTAACCATTAATATTCGGGTTAAGCCTTTAATTTTCTGGCTTTCTGCTTTAACCTTTATCCTTTAAATCTTTGATACTCTTCACTAATCGTCACTGTTCTTCTGTGTTTCCTTTTGTACAGGTGTCTGTTTATGCTGGAGGGTTTTCTGTGTAATCGATGTCCATGAATCACTGATTAAACCTTAAAACTTAACCCTGAAAGCTCCTTTTCTGTGTTTTTTGGGCCTCAGAGGTGGTCACCTGCGGCCATGTCCCTTTATGGACTATGGGAGTGGTTTTCAGCCTTAGAGCCGCCATTGAAACTGCATAAAACAAATAAAAAACATTATAAAACCCTGCACATTGGAATTCACTACTTACAGAAGCTATGTGGGGGCGGGGGGAGTAGTGAGGAGGGAAAAATGCATGCAGGAGGAGGTTCCATGGCAGAATTCTGAAGAAATGAAGTTTAAATTTGAATTTCGGCGCAAAATATGTATCGGTGGTTTCGGAAAACCACGAATGGTTTTCGCGCAGCATTCAGGCAGTAAGTGGTATTCACCCGAACGAACATGATACCATACACTGAATGACACACGTCCTTTGCAAAATTGGCAGTTCGCGTTGAATTTGTGCGATGGAGGGGTTTGGTGATCAGAATACGTCAACCATTCGATCTATGGGGATGTAGATCAATGACGGTAAATGAGCATGATGGGTTGAAGATGATCGATGGAAAGGAGTTAGTGGAGGCCAGGTGGAAGGAATGGATTGGATGACAGGGGGAAAGTGGAAGGTGGTCCAACAGGTGACGTCATGCGGGGGGACTGGGGGTATAGACAAAATTTTATGGATGGCTAACAGTGGCTCCACTTGGGGATGGCACCTCCTTGGAGGTGTCAAGAATCTCAGAAATTTATCTCTGGAATGCAGGCCTGTGCCTTATCCATGACAACCTCTTCCTCTTTGATCACGCTACTTTAGAAAGATGATCAGTAATATATGAAAACAGAATAATACATTCCCTAAACAACTACCTACACATCCTACTTTCCTAACATTTTTTCTTCATAAGGTGCATTTGGACTTGCAAACCTTTTGACATCAACATTTATTCTTTTATTGAAAACAGGAAAAACTAATCTAAATCTACCCTTATCACTTCCATGAGTCTATATTATACAGTTGAACCCATTAATTCTCTACCTAAGCTACTATCTGTCAAGCTTAAGCTGTTTGACAGAACTTATTCTCTATTTTCTAAAATAGAAATTGAAAAGACAGTCAAACCAGGATTAATATGTTTGATTTGTTGTAGTGTCTATGGCATAAAAAAAAGCTACACATAGATTGAAATTTTGTAGAAAATTAAAACAAAATTGTGAAGGCTTAAGATCCGAAATTTAAAAGCATCCTTCATTCTTTCTTCAGCTCTGATTTTGATCTTTTCATAGTTGTTTTTCTTTTCTCTCAGTTCAAATTTTGGGCATATTAGAACCAATTCATCATCAAACTCACAGGTTCAGGATTTTAAGCTTGTTTGAACCACTTCTTTTCTATCCTAATCTAGTCTACTGATAAGCCAAGATTACATGGTTTGGCTAATCTGATTCACTAACCTATCAGTAGTAAATTGAAATCTATCTAGTCATGATTAGGCTATATGTCTAAAATAACAGTGATTTATTTTGGTAGTGGCATTTAGGCTTGCACACTTTCAGGATTTTTTCTCTTTTTTGGTATGGGGCTATACCTTTCTTCTTTTTCTAATCTGCCCTCTTTTCTCTTTTTCTATTGTTTTTGTGTTTTATTTTTATTTTTTCAAATTCAAAAGTAGTATTATATACAATGAATGAAGAAACTTTGAAACCAAAATATGAGTTAACAGAAATAATGTTTGAGCATCCTACCATTGACAGGACCTCCAAAGTATTCAGATCCATCCAATTCTTGCAAAATAATGCATTGTTTCCAATAGTAGATTGGATAAGATAAGGGCCTTGCCATAAATTATCAAATTTACCATGTTTCCCTTATCTTCTCTTCTTGCATCCCATTTCAGTACTTTGTCACCAATTTTAAAGTCACTTGCCTTGGTTCTTTTGTCAAACAACTTTTTAATGTTTTCTTGTAGTTTTAGTGCTTTGATGTATACTTCTTCCCTGGTTTATTGTAGATGTATAGTATGATGTGTTCTTGTTGTCACATCATCATCTTCAGACTGTACTTTCTGGATCAGCTTCATGACTGGCACTCCTAAACTAGTTGGAAATATTGCATCAGTTCCATAAACTAGCTAGTAGGGAGACATTCCAATTGATTTTTTAATGGTTAGTCTATCTGCCCATAAAGCATGTACTAGCTTATTGTGCCATGATTTCTTGTTATCTTCTAGAAACTTCTTGATTATGTTCACCAAGCTTTTATTTGAGGACTCTGCCAACACATTACCTTGAGGGTAATAAGTTGTAGAAAGACCCAATATAATCTGATATTTATGATAGAATTCCACCATCCTTTTAGACCCAAATGCAGCAGCATTGTTAGTTATGATCTTTCTAGGATAGCCAAATCTAGACAGTATATGGTTTTCAAGGAATGAAATGATAACTGAGTCTGTGGCATTCCTAGAGGGGATGGCTTCTATCCATTTGGTAAAATAGTCTGTTGCTGTGAGGATCCATTTATGTTGGGAAGATGAAGTAGGATGGATTTCTCCAATGAAGTCTAGACTCCACTGCTAAAAAGAAACTTCAACAGTGATTGGTTGTAGAGGTAAGGGAAGCAGCTTTCTTTTGCCTTCAAAGATTTGGCATTTGTGACATGAAATAATCATTTTGTGGACATCTTGAAAGAGGGTGGGCCAGTAGTAACCAGCTCTAAGGATTTTTTTAGCAGTTGACTTCTAGTAGAGGTGGCCTCCACACTCTCCTTCATGAAAGTCGTGCTTGATCTTATTATGCATCATTCTCAGGAAAACATTTAAGCAATATTCCACTAGAATTTTTGCAATATAAACATTTATTTAAAATGAAGTAATTTACAGCTTTGAACTTTAAGAATCTTGCCTTTTTTTTAGATAAACTAGGAGGGACATGAAGATTGAGCAAAACATAAAAAATGTCAGCATACCAAGATAAATTCAGAAAATGGTCTTCAATAATTGGAGTTGGAAACTCCTCCCATTCATCTAATGCATTAAACATGTTTATATCAAGAGCTTGAAAGTTGGATTCAGTCATAATTTTTGCTAGTCCTTGACCTCTTATGAGATTAGTGGGCTTGATTTCTAAGTCATACTCTAAAATTACAACAATCCACTTTCCTCTTTTGCCATCTGGATCTTGGGTTAATATGTCTTTTACAACTAAATGAGGCACAAATGCTATAATGTGGGAATGTAAAATGTAAAATCTGAAGTCTTTTAAGGCTTTGACTAAGGCAAAGGCTTGTTTTTTCATAATATTGTACTTCAAAGGTGCATCTCTTAATTCCTTACTAAAAAATGTAATTGGCTACTCTTGTCCCTTCAATTTTTTTTGTAATAGGAAAACAACTACTGTGTGTTCTGATGCAAATGAAAAAATGAAGAAATATTTTGAAAAATAAGGACCGATAAGAACTGGTGTTTTGGTGAGTGCTTGTTTTACCAGTTCAAATGATTTCTTTTCTTCTAAGGTCCATTTAAATCCTTCTTCTCTCTTAAGCATGTTTGTCATGATTCTAAGGAGTTCAGCTAGATTAGGTATGAACCTTCTCAAGAAATTAATCTTCCCAATGAAAGACTGAAGTTCCTTGATGTTTCTATGATGGTTGATTTGCAATATACCATCGATCATTTTTGGGTCTATCTTTATTCCTTCTTCCAATATGATATGTCCGAGAATTTTACCTTCTTGGAGACCAAACATTGTTTTTTTGGATTTAAAGATAACCCATATTTCCTGCATTTCTTAAAGACCTTTCTCAAGTGTATTAGGTGTTCTTCATCTGTTTTAGAATAGACAGTGATATCATCTAAGTAAATCACTATGAAGTAACCTATCTCTTCTGAGAATGCAATATCCATGGCTCTTTGAAATGTGGCACCAGCATTCATTAAAACAAAGGGCATTTTCAAATACAAGAAAGTACCCCAAGGAGTGGTAAAGGCTGTTTTGAGTTGATCATCAGGATGTACCAATATTTGATTGTAACCTGAGAAGCCATCTAGCAAAGAAATTCTCTTAGAACCAATTGTCTTTTGTAAGATATGATCCATTTTGGGCAAGGGATAGTTGTCCTTTAATGAGGCTTTGTTTATGTTTCTAAAGTCAATGCAAAGCCTTATCGCTCATATTTTCTTCCTAACAGATACAAGATTAGACACCCACTCTGAGTATCTAACAGGTACTATAATTCCAGCATCATACATTTTCTTAATTTCTTTCTCAACCAGAGGTAATTGAATAAGGTTGATTCTGCACAATTTTTGTTTATATGGTTTCTGGTTTTCTTTGAGGGGTATTTTATGTTGAATTATCTCTGTATCATATGATTTTAGATCTTCATAGATCCATGCAAATACATCAAAAAATTCCTTAAATAGCTCAATATATTTCAGTTTAATGTGAGTTGGCAATGTTTTGGATAATTTGATCATTTTGGGTTTCTGTTCATTGCCTATGTTGCATTCTTCCACTTCAGTTTCAATGGGTTCCAGTTTTGGCTTTTTGGCCACATCATTTAAGTCAAAAAATTCTTCTAATGGGACCAGTCCTTTTGGCAAGCTTTGATATTTAGATTGTAGCACTTCTAAGTCTTCATTCTCTAAATCTGTGCTATTTTCTGTTATATGTTTGGGTTCATTAGTTAACTGATTTATTTCAGCAATCTTTGGAGACTTTTCTTCTTCAATAAGTGGCTTTTCTTCTGTAGGACAGTCTTCATCATACTCTGAATCTAAGTTCTGCACTTAAAATTCATTTTTGGACTGTAGGAAGTCTTCTATCTGTTCATCTCCCTCAAACACTTGCCAGTATTTTCATTATCTAGGACAGCTGGTCTATATTTTACTTGAATGGTGTATTTTTTTCTTTCATAAGGTCTTAGACAAGTACTAGCAGCAAAAGCTAATTCGTTGGCAAGAATGTTTTTCTTTCTTGGGAGAAAGGTAATTTGGAATTCAGGAAATATTTTTAACAAGCCCATGGCATCATCTCTATAGGCTCTAAGTCTGGGATGTTTAGCAGTGTATTCCCCATTTACTTGCCAAATTATAAATTCTGAATCCCCATGAACTGTTATTCTTTTGGGCCGTATTTTTTTCAATAAATTCAAGCCTAAAAGAAGAGCCTCATACTCTGCTATGTTATTTGTGCATAGGAAGTTTAATCTATATGAATTACCCTCAGCATGATTGTTTTCAGTGTTGTGCACCCATATGCTTGCTCCTGCACCAGTTTTAGAGCAAGACCCATCAAAACTCATATTCCAAAGAGGACTGCCTTCAGATTTATCATTTATTTCACTTCTGTCCTCTCTGTTTTGTTCACCACTATATTTTGTGTAAGGGCCTGCACTACGTTTTTCTGTGATTTTTTCCTCAATATTTTCAATGTTTTGAGGTTTTATTCTTTGATTTTCATGATTGGCACTATGTTCCTGACTGTTTTGGACTTCAAGACCTTCAATTTTTCTGCTGCAATTTTCTGAATTTGCAAACTGATCTAATTATTTTTCCCTTCTCTCCTTTTCCTCTATGGCTACCACTAGGTTTGGATGTGGAGTGACCACTATATTGGGTGATGTTTCTTTGACTAAGTCTTACTTATTTGGAATCTCATCATTGTAAAGAATGAATGAGTCAAGTTCAGTGTGTATGGAATAGAGAGGAGAGTTTTCTAGCCTTTATTGGTTACTCACCATGTATTTCATATGTGTTTCCCTATAGAGTCTTCTAGGTTGACTGAAGACAGGGATGGTGGCATAAGTCATATCCATCTGCATAGTACCTTGCAACTTAGCACCCCATGACCTTGAAAGAACCATGTCATATTTGGGGGGTACATCAGCCACTATAATGTCCATCACTAAACTTTTGGCTGGAATTTGGGTTAAGTTAACACAAAGATCTTTTATAAGGCCTAGGCATCTCACCCAACTTGAATCAAAGGAATATAAATCTTTGTATGGTCTGGTCACCTCTAGGCCTAATATTTCCATTATTACCTTGGGAATGAGGTTATGTGATGCTCCTGAATCAAGCATGGCATTGTGCAAAGTATTATCATGGATGTTCAAACTGATGTAGAATGGAGGGGTGGTTCCCTCTTGAAATTTTCCTTCAATATTAGGACCAAACAGAAGCTCTGGTGTATCATCATTTAAGTTAACAGTATTGTTAGTATGAATTCTTTGTCGAAGCGTACGAAAAAGAACCACTTTAGCTACGCATAACTAATAGCCCTAACAACAATAATGGCTGCAAAACATCTTCAGATCTGCAATTAGTAGTTAAAGTGCTGCAACAAACAGATCTATAAATGGAAAGAGATTAAGCAGTAAAGTAAAGAGTTTGCTCCATGCATCCAACAGACAAGACAAGAACACGATTTTTTGAATGAATTTTTATATTACAGGGCACCTGGGAGGAAACAAGAAGGTGTATCCAGATCTCCTCAATGGGATGGGTTCTTTGTAGTCCTCAGCACTTCGGATCTAAGCTTTCTCTCTCTTGTAGATGTAGAAAACCCAATGTAGAAGGTAGAGCTCAATGGGAGCAACAATGGCAGAAAATGAGACCGAGTGTATAGATCCGGAGTGATCTAGTATGCAACAAAAGGTGAAGAATGATGGGGGAAAACCCTCCTATTTATAACAAAATATTGGGTCCTTCTAGATCTTGGTGCATGATTAAAATAATGTTAATCACATCTAGATCCACCTCTATGGAATATTTTATTATTATTTGTTGGAGGGAAAGGGACTTTGACTTGGGTCAAAATCCCTTGATTAGTGAAGAATAAATAAATAAATGATTTATTTATCTTTTTAAGGAAGTGGTTGGGATATAATCAAATAAATAATGATTTAGTTGATTAATGGTGGTTGATTTGGTCATATTTAACAAGGAATATTATTTAAATAATTATTCCTAGAAAATAATAAGATAACTATGGGTTTATATCATTAATTTCTTTGTTTTTGGGTGCTGTAGTAGGAATAATAATTAGGTATGGTTTAGTGTTATTCCTTTTGGGGTTTCCTAATTAACATAGTGAAAGCAGTTTTACTTGGGGTAAAACTGGTCTTACATGGTGTACTTGGGTCCATCTAATGATGAAGAGTTAGATGACCAAAAAATGGTGTAACAAGTATCATGAATATATTCTATGTTCAAAGCTTTCAAAACTTGAAATCTATATACATTTTGAGTGACTAACTTAGTGAGTGGGACAGAGATTTTGATTTTGGAAATTTCATTCTCTAGGCTAAAGGTAATCTGATTTTTCAAAATGTTTGATTCAACCTTCTTAGTCACTGATTCGTTAGCAAAATCAGCTTGCTGATTTCTACTATTTACAGTAGTCAAAATGGTTTTTTTAGGAGAATTAGCTAAGACGCTAGTGCTGCTAGGGTCAACACTTTGTTTTTCATTGGCTTGGGTGTTTTTTCCCTTATTTAGATCAAAAATTTCAGCCACTATTGTATGATTTTCTACTATCTTTTTGGAAACATTTTCAGGGCTGTTTTTGGCAGATTTATTAGAGGTTTTGTTCTTGATTATTTTTACTTCTTAGGTCATATTGTTTAGGTGATCCTATGATGGAATTTTCAGAGTCTTGTTCATAATATTCAGTTTCTAGTCTTCTATCATCATAGGGTGTATATAGACCTTGTTTCCTTTCATGGAGGAAATCAGAATCCTCATTGCTTACTCCCAAAATTTTTATGTTATCATCCTCTATTTTTTCATTTGTTTCTCCATCCTCATTAACATAATTTTCTTGGAAAGGAGGTCTGATCTATTGATCATCATCTCTTTGTTTGTTTTGAGGTTGACTTCTCCTAAAGTTCTGATTCTGATTTTGGGATTGATTTCTGTTTTGGGGAGCTGTTTGATTTTCTCTAGATTGAGCTCTCTCATATATGCTCATCCTCTTCATCATCTCCTCCATCATCCTTTCCATTTTTGAGGTAGATGTGGAAGGTGCTGCTTCATCCCTAAATGATACTTTCTTTTCGCTCCTCATCCTAGGTCTTTTCTCAATTAGATTTACTTCCATAGCAAGAGCTCCCTTCTACATGTCTTCCAAAGTCAAGGGATCCCTTTCTCTTAGCTGATAGGCCGTTTTGGGATCAAATCCTTCAGGGAATTTGGCCAAAGCTGAGCCTTGTGGAGGTTTCAAATTTGGGGGTAGAGCATTATAAACACTATTGAACCTAGTGCAATAATTTTGAACACTTTCCCCAGTGTTTCTCTTGAGGTTGTTGTAATCTGAAAGTATTTGGAGAGGGTTTTTCCTAATTTCCCATTTGTTTTGAGAATGTCTGATGAAAAGCTTGGAGGTCGTTAATAGTATTAGGGGTTAAGCTTTTGAACCATTTTCTTGCTTCTCCCCCTAAACTTTGAGTAAAAAATCTAAGTTTAATGTTTTCATCATCTATCTCATTTCTATCAAAATAGTCATTCATCTTTTCCACATGTTGTAAAGCAGTAATAGAACTACTGGCATCATATAATGGAATTTTGGACTAATAGTCTTGTGGAAAATTTACTAAAGGTAAAGGAAGGAGTAGAGGAGCATACCATGTTGCCATGATATGAGGTTGTGGAAACAATGGGGGGTTTACAGGTGGAGGATGTAAGATAGGAGGGGGAGGATGGAATGGAGTAGTTTGAACAATGGGAGTTTGGATAACAGAAGTGCTTCGACCAGCAAGAGACTGTTGAGTGGATTTAGGATGAGAAAAACCAAAATTATGAATGAAATGCAGATCAGGTGGGGTGGTTTCTCTGCTATCAATGTGTTCACTGCTATGTTGGGGTGAGTGTGAAGGCTCAAATTCTATCTGATCTATATCACTAAGTGACTTAGTTTTGGATGGGTTTCTTATGAATGTTAAGTCAACTTGTGTCTTGCAGAGCTGAGAGATTTTCAGGGACAGAATCACCTCTATGAATTGGTCTAACAACAGTTGAAGTCTTGGATTTAGGAGATTTCCTAAGGATACTTTTTGGATTATCAAATATCTCAAGAGGATTTGGGTGAGGGTAGGCTCTAGTATAAAATCTTCTAGAAGCCACTATGTGGTGTTTTTAGACCCAATGATGAGAACAGTTCAGCCAAGTATGATAGTCTTTAAAAGACTCACTAATATTATGAAGTAACTTAGTCCTCAAAGTCTTCTTGACTGAGTGTGAATAATGTTATGATAAAATGGGTTTCCTAGTGGAGTCTTTAGGTCAATTTAGAATTGTGGAGTCGCCAGGTGGAAATTTTTAGCTTTTTGAAGGTAAAATGTTTTATGGTCCACCACCATTGATCGATTTAAATACCAATCTAAAATGTTTTGGGTTTTCTGAGTTTTTTATAGTCCTATGGTTGTGAGACTGTCCTATACCTGTTCCAACACTTAGATAAGGTGGTGAGACAAACCTAGTCTACTCTATGGCTTACTAGCTGATCTCTTCAAGGTTTGATAAGGATCTGTTAGAATCCTAAGGGTTACTTAGATTGCGACTGATTCAGACAGGTCCTATCAAGATCACCATTATGTTGGTAGTTCTTGAAGAAAGCTAATTATACTTGAATGAATACTAAGTGTTTTGTTTAAAGATTTTTACTCAGAAACTCCCCAGCGGAGTCGCCACTATGTTAGGATCTTGTAGTTTGCAAGATTGGCAAGTACAAATGATGTAGGACCTACATCAAAACCACTTTGGAATCAAAGGATCTAGCCATCCTAGATTCAGAGAGGGATATCTCTATATGTGTTTTCAAAAGATGTTTCTTTATGCTTTATGATATGATATTAGGCTAGTTATGAAGTACAAGGGGTTTGTTTTTTTTGGTTGGGTAGGATATCATCAAAATGAAGGAAGTCTATTTGAAGGGTGAATGTGTGAGTAAGTCGAAAGAATGGCTCAGTTGATAGGATAAGTAAGAAAGAACATCAATCCATTGGGCTATGAAGTCACAAAAGGATTTAATTGCACAACAAGTTTCAAGAGTGGTCCATGGGGCAAGTCATCTATATCAAAGGATTCCTTTAGATTAATTTGTGATATGGAAAATTAAAAGTGTTGTGAAAGAAGCAAAGCTAATAACCATTCAAGAATCTATTAACTTCATTAAACAAGAAAAGCCTTTCAAAGTAACTGTTTGAAGCAAGCCAAAGGACAGGGAAAACCATAGACTTTTTTGGGCAGACTTTTACTAAAGCACACTTTTCAGACAACAATCTAGCAATCTAAAAGACTACTTTCAGAAAGTATGAAAACATATAAGAAAAACAAAGGGCAGCTTAAGATTTGGTAAGGAATTTGAACCTATCCTGCTTTTAGCATATCTTAAGGATCTTTTCAAAGCAACTGTTGGAGATAAACTAGAGGACATGGCTAACCATAGACTTCTCTAGTTCAACTTTACTTAGCAAACTTTTCAAGAACTTTCAAAGACAATATCTCAAGTTGTACTTAGGAAAGATGGGCTCACCAATACTTCACTAGTTATACTCTATTGAATTATTCTCAAATACACAATCAGCAGAAAACATAAAGATAAAGCTTATCAGTGAGAAATAGGGTACTTTGTAGTAAATCCTAATCTATATTTGTTGTTCTTTATCAGAGAAAGTGGACGGTATGAAAACACAAAGAAAATAACAATTACAGTAAGAAAAACATCACCATTGACATAGACCAGGATCCCATAAATCAACTAGTGTATTTGATGTTCAAACCAGTTACAATCTTCAAGTCTAGTGGGTCTTTACAGCTTCAAACTTCTCATCTCAACCTATATTTCTTCAATTTCCAACAGAGCTACAAAAACTTCAGCAACTATTTACATTCAACAATTATCTAACCAACAACCTTTTACAATGGGCTCCTCTTATGATATTTATAGATGAATTGAGGAGGTGGAGTGAAAGGAAGGTCTAATTGTTCAACTAATCCAGAGTAAATGCTTCTCGTCCTTTAAGAGGCCTAATGGAAAGGACATCTAATTTTTTTAACTCTGTTAATTGATTTTTTACATTAATTTTCATCTACTTCAGTCACTTTTTTTGACTTTTGAGGCTTTTGGTAGGCTGGAAATTACTTTCTGAGCTGTCTTTGAAAATATCTCTGACTGTGCATTGAATTTGTATTCTTTTGAGGAAAATAAACTGGCAGGTGGCTCTTTGAAGAGTAATTGCCTCACTAATGTGGCATTTGGAGGCTTTCCTTACTGATCTGTCTTGATTTATTTCTTTAAACACTAATTTGGCCTTGTGCCTCCTTTAATCATCTTTATTCTTCAAACTGTGTCTTTAACCTTTAATCTTCAGGTTAAGCCTTTAATTTTCTATCTTTCTTCTTTAACCTTTATCCTTTAAATCTCTAATGCTCATCACTAATATTCACTGTTCTTCTATGTTTCTTTTTGTACAGGTGTCTCTTTATGCTGGAGGGTTTGCTGTGTAATAGATGTCCATGAATCACTCATTAAACCTTGAAATTTAACCCTGAAAGCTCCTTTTATGCATTGTTTGGGCCTCAGAGGTGGTCACCTGCAACCCTGTCCCTTTATGGACTGTGGGAGGGGTTTTTAGCCTTAAAGCCGCCATTGAAACTACATAAAAAAAATAAAAAACATTATAAAACCCTACGCATTGGAATTGAATTCTTACAGAGGCTGTGTGGGGGCAGGGGGAGTAGTGCGTCAATTATCAAGATGTTAATCATGCTTGTCCAAAAGACAACTATCCTACTCCCTTTATCAACCAGATTATTGATGATTGTGCTGGATGCGAAACCTTTTCATTCATGGATGGATTTTATGGCTACAATCAAAACAATATCCACCCAAATGATCAACATAAGACAACATTTATTTGTCCCTAGGGCACATTCGCTTATAGGAAGCTTCCATTTGGTTTAAAGAATGTTGGGGCAACTTTTCAGAGAGAAATGGATTATGCTTTCAATGACATCAAGCACATTGTTCAACCATATCTAGATGATTTACCAGCGCGTTCATGAAATCAGACTGATCACCCGATGCATTTAAGAGTCATTTTCTTACGTTGCTGACACTACAAAATTCGCCTTAATCCACATAAATGTGTGTTTTGTGTTGGTTCTGGTCGATTGATTGGATTCGTAGTATCAAAAGAAGGAATTCAAATAGACCCATTGAAGGTTCGGGCAATTCTTGATTTACTTGTGCCCTCAAATTTACTTCAGATACAGAAACTTCAAGGAAAGGCTAACTTCCTAAGAAGGTTCATTCCAAACTATGCCAAAATGGCTAAAGGATTTACTCGACTATTGAAAAAGGAGTTTCCCTTCCATTGGGATCAAGTTGCGCAAGCTTCTTTTGATGCTATCAAGGACACTCTTGTCTAAACGTCATTAATGTATCCTCCTAATTATCAAAATGATTATTTCCTATATATCGCCACGGATGAAATGACCATTGCTATGGTATTCATCAAAGTAGAAGATGGAATTGAAGATCTGATCTATTATTTGAGTCGTAATCGCAATTATACGGAAGTAAAGTAATCATACATAGAAAAGCTAGCCTTGGCGGCTGTTCAACCTGTCCAAATATTTCGCCATTATATCCTACTCCAAAAAACAACAATCGTTTTGGATTGCAACCCCATGACTTATATCTTATCATGTCAATTTCTGGGGGGAAAATATTCAAAATAGATTGTCATTTTGCAATAATTTGATTTGGAATTCATCAAATCCATGTCAAAGAAGTCTTTAGTTTTAGCTGAGCTTCTCTGTGACCTTCCCTCTGATACTACTGAAACTACATTGAAACCATCAATTCCAGACGAGTCTCTATTTCTGATCGGATCATCTGATCCTTGGTATGGGGATTTCATCATTTATCTCCAAACTCAAAATTTTTGACTTGATACCTCTCGCTTTGAACAGCGACATATTCGATACCAAGATTATCTGATCGTCGGTGATTCACTTTATCGTCATGGTGTCAATACCATTTTAAGGAGGTACCTCACTCATGAGGAGGTTGAACAAGTATTAAATGATTGTCATGTTGGGGATTTTGATGGACGTTTATCTGGATATGCTACCGCACAGAAGATACTATGTGCTGGTTACTTTTGGCCTACTACTTTTCGAGATTGCATTCTCGCGGTCAAAAGTTGTCATGCATGCCAAATTTTTTATTGTAAAATCTGAAAACCACCAACGCCAATGAATCCTGTCATCTCTGCTGGACCATTTACAAAATGGGGTATTGAATTCAGGACCTGGAACCCTTGTTCGTCTCAGGGGCATGGTTATATTATTGTCGCAGTCGGCTATTTTACCAAATGGGCTGAAGCGATGCCTACATTCAATAACACAGCATAGACAACTGAATTTTTTTCTTTAATAATGTCATAGAATAGTTTGGGGTCCCATAGGCTATAGTTACAGATCATGGGAAGCATTTTCGCAATCACATGATGTCTGAATTAATTTCCAAGTTAGGATTGTCACATGATAATTCTACTCCTTATTATCCACAATCAAATGGACAAGTTGAGCATATCAACAAAATTATTAAACGAATGCTTCAATGAATGATAGGAGTTCGTAAAAGAAACTGGCATTTGATCATGTACTCCGCCTTGTGGGCGTATCGAACCTTGGTGAGAAATGCAACCGAATTTACTCCTTTCCAATTGGTGTATGGCCTAGAAGCTATCTTACCAATCCAATGTGAAATATCATAGTTAAAACTCGCAATGGACTTGTTACCTGACACCTCAGAAGAAGAAGTGTGTCTCCTTAACCTCATCCATCTTGATGAAATGCGTTGTGAAGCCCAATTGGCCAATGAAGCACATAAGAGACGTATAAAGGCACAATATGACAAAAATGTCCAGCCTCGTATCTACTCAGAGGGTGACTTGGTCCTTCTTTACGATCAAGAAACTAATGTAATAGGTACAGGGAAATTTAATCCATTATGGCATGGCCCCTATATTTTCAAAAGAGTTCTTGCTAAGGGTGCCTATGAGTTAGTTGATTACAATGGAATTCCATTGGCACAGCCTAGAAATGGGTTGTATCTCAAATGTTACTATTTTTAATCATGAGCGTAGTAATTTTTTGTATTATATTGTATATATGTTGTTGATTTTCATTCACTATCTTAATTTTTTTTAGAGTTTTCTTGATGTTAGTAATCCGCTTTACATTTCATCGTAGATGTATGAATCTTTGAAACCATTTGTTGTATATGTTGATGGTGCTATTCATAGTACGTAGAATCTATCCTCTGCAGCGTGGGCCATTTTCGATCCGAACGGCGAGTTAGTGAGTTTTCAAGGGATTTGTATTGGTATATTGACGAACAATATCACTGAGTATAGTGTGTTGATCGAATTCTCTCTAATGCCATTTCATTTGGTATTAACTGCATAATCATAAGGTTAGACTCACAACTTGTGGTATTACAACTTACTAGTGTTTATACTGTTAGAAATCCAACACTTCTTAGATTTTTCCTAAGAGTTCGACTTTTGGAAAGATATTTTGATTTTATTCAATGTCAACACATTTGTAGAAATTTGAACACATCAACTGATTCATTAGCTAATCAAGTTTTAGATAGACATTTTCAACATATGTAAAGGAAGCATTCACATCATTGAATAGGATTACACAATAGACATAGGAAAAACTCTAAAATCACATAGATAGATAGTTATAGTTTTTACAAAATTTGTGCCCAAGACACATTGGTCATCCAACCTCAAAATGTATGCAAAATGTCAACAAGTAAACTAGTGGTGCTTGTTGTAACATGCTATAGATATAGCAATCCTACAAAGCAATCGCATCCTGCGGTTAGGAACCCCAATAGTGTGTCATTTCAGTCACATGGGAAGCTATTTGATCCGGAAATCTAGAATTTTGAAGGTCAATCCCTCTATGTGATACCGAAGCTCAGTCAAAGTCTTAGCCATATCAAGGTCCTAAAGGACTGCTCTCCCGATAGCCCTCTTTGCTAGCACATCTGCTTCGTGCTCTAGTTCCTCTACCGGTTCAACACAACCAACATCTGCATTACATCAAACATTTAGTTTAGTCTTGGGAAATCATAGAAAATACAAAAACATTTTACAAACCTTAGGAAAATCAAAAAACATGGTAAAAACATTCTTACCCATTACACCCCACTGAGCGCCTTCTGGTAATACTAAATCTAGATTTCCTTAGAAATCAACGCTTGCATATGTGTACTCATCGATGGTGACAATTTTTCATTAGAACCAAGAAAATAACATAGTATAGAACACAACTGTTGATTGACCTGCATGTCGACCCATGAGTTCGACCCATCTCTACATCCGAGGATCTCTAGGACTAGCTATATCTAGTGTCACATGTGGTGGCTGCATTAATGGAATCCGTTCTAAAGTGAAGGATATAAGGATTGAACCATAACTGAAATTCTTCTTCCTTCATCCCTTTGATTTGTTCAGTTGTTCCTTTATCTGAGAAAGAACAGCTTCAAACCAGTTGAAGATTGTTGGCTCTAAACACTCTAGTGCATACTACATATATGATATGTTCGCTACATGGAGTGTAACGGTGCCAGCAAGTTTAGAAATTGTGAAAATGATAGTTCTCAAAGGGAAATATATTACAGTCCAGATGTTTATTTTTCCATCTTTGCTTGGCTCTGCCCCTGAATATCAATATTGCAAAATATAATCCCTAACCATCTCTCCTCCAACGGTAGACCCTGTGAGTGAAATGGGAAACCTCTCCTCAACAAACCTATGAGAAAATACACATCCTCAACTGTAATTGGAACCACTTGGTTCTTAATATGAAATGCCTCTATCGCCAAATCCCATGCTCTAACTAAGAACTATAAAAGCTCTATTTGTTGCCTCATTCCCGACAATTTGAAGTACTTTAGTAGTCCACAATCTCTTAGGGCTCTTACAGTACCCAGATCATTTAAGGCAATAATATCTTGTTCTTCATGTTCTCTTTCTCTCCATGTAATCGTCATTATAATCAGATGGAAACTTGAAATGCAACCATAAGATCCATTAGATTCCATTCATTGCAAAAAACTAGGCAAATTTTGGGCAATATATGAAAAAAAATAATTAAATTGCACCCAATTCACTCTTTGACAAGAGACAATGCATTGCACATGCAAGTATCCTTCACTGTACCTACTATGCAACGCAAGTTTCGACATTCAAGGGTGCGTTGCCCTCAATTTGGGAAGAATTTACCCTAGGGGCCTTAAAACACTAAAAATTTGCAGAAATTGGAGATGAAATGATTACCAAAAGAAAGAGAAAGTTCATGGCACTAACCTAGATCAAACTACGACAAAATCCATCCACAGAAACGACCGCAATCAACGACTAAAGTTCGGGGGCAAAATTAGGTTCAGAGCTCCAAAATGCAAGTGGTAACTATGGAATGGTAAAAATGAATAGTAAAACTACTTTTAAATAGTCATTTAATTATCTTCAAGTTAAATTTATTGCTATTACTATAGTTTTATTATGTTTTTATCATAAAACAAGTATTTTTAATCCATTTGATGTTGCTCTGAATAGGAAATACAAATGATGAACAGATTAGTCGTGCAGATCTATTCAAAGAATGACTTGACCACAAAGCATACTTTTTCTCCTTATTTTTTGAGCTTTGTTAAAAACGAAAAAGGATTTGAAGCACACTTTTATCTCTTTTTCGAGCTCTGATAACAGTGAAAAAGGAACCCCTAGAGTCTTCTTTCATCTCTTTTCAGATGTTGATAATGTGAAAATATTGCCGAGCACTTGTCTTTTCGATCTCGTAAAAGTAAATGAATTGATATCTACTCAATATAAGTTTAACCCTTTTCCAGACTGAGATAGATTATTTACGAGAAGGGAATACCTTGGTTAAACATGACCAAAGAGGTTCTCTAAGATATTAGTTTACACTTTTTCGGGTCTGAGTGAAAAATTTATGAAAAAGTACTTATGGAGTTTTCTTTCATCCTCTTTTTCAGACTCTCTAAATATGAAAAAGGACTGGGCTATCACTGTCGTTAAGCTCATTAAAACATAAAATAGCCACAGGATTGTCGATCGTGGCAAGAATCGAGTTTCATTCATCACTATACTCATTAAATTATTAAATAGTGATACTTTATTCACCCAAAGGGTTGAATTATAGATCAAGCAAATGTTATCCTCCTCAAGCTTGTTAAAAAATAAAGAGGTACTAGTCGACAAATGACCGGGGAAAATTTGGGAAAAATGAGCAAGAATTATTTATGGTAGAAAGTCGCTCTTGAACATGAAACTTCCTTCACTCCATGTCCGTGACTGTCTAGGTTGGGTAATCATCTTGATGGTTCATTCACACCTATGGTTCATCATACCCTCACTTTGGTTTTGGGTCAATGCTTCCAACTCATCATAGTGTCACCGATATGTTCAAGATAAGGCATATAGTGAATACTTCATCCTTCTGCAATACTCATAAACTTTCATTCTCATGACCATCATCCCTGAAAATTGCTATATCAAGTCATACCCTTGTCTCCAAAATTAGTAACTCCAATTTTGCAATAAGGTGACTTTTTGTCGATGACAAATCAATATCCAGAAAGTTCACTTAGAAACATCATATTCCAGTACCATGAGGCTTGTTACAACATCGACAAGATCCTCGTTTTTGGACCTTTGACTGAAAGATTTTGATTGGCATTTGACATCAAATCATCTATTCAAGCCTTACGAAATGTACTGCAGTACCTTGAGGTCCATTAACATTAATGGTGGTTCTCTCACGTTTGTTAACAACTCACATCATTGGCTGGTAATCAAACAATGTATTTCCATGTTCGGCTACAAATCATATATTCACATGGCTAGACTTGTACCCGAATTATCGAGTGAACGAGATAAGAAGACCTTAGATCTAGTTTCATCCATCCGGGCTGTGATTTCAGGATTGTTGTACACATCATCTGTACAGTGACTTTACATACAGATTGTCATCCAAATATGGGCCTATATCTGTAGGCATATCTACATTGGGCAACATTCCAATGAGGACAACTTTTTGAATTATGTACATGTTATTAGAATGTTTTATGTGTTGAACATGGGAATCACTACACTCAGCAATTATGATCAAAGAGGATATATCATGATGTAATGTATTGAAATATTGATGCAGGTGACCACTTCGCTTCATCTCCTAGCCCATCACAGTGCAAAGGATCTCAATCAAATGTTTTTATTATTTTGACCTCATGCTTTAGGGGGGGATTTCTTATAGGTCAATTTGGGCATCATTCCCAATGATCTGGTTAACTAGAAATCATCTCCATGACCAATGATTAAGGGTCTATCATTCCCTATCATTTCATGTTGCTACATGCTCTAAGACAATGAACAAGACAAATCAAGCAATACTTTCATCAAGCAAAGGTTTCCATGGTTTGAAGTTTATTATATACCGTATGAGAGCTCACCAATGCTACCTCTAAAGGGGCTAAGTGCATTGCATATGTAGGTAGCCCCATGCAAGGCTGCTCTGCAAAGCACTTCCCAACATTCGAAGGTGTGTTGGTTAAATTGAGAGCGAAATTCTCATTGTTCCGGAATCTCCACTTGGCCAGTGCCTTCTAGAAGAATTCACATGTGTTAAGCTTCGAATCCAAGTGTCCCTTTGACATCTACAAGAGTGGGAACATGTCTTGCCTATTATTGGAAAGTCATTGATTGTGAAAGTAACTTCATCTCCTCTATAAATTGAGCACAGATCTGAGTGCTTGAGAAGGAAGAATTTGAGTAGAGAAATGCTGGTGAATTTTCAATTGAGAGTTAGATTTGTGTAACTATTGCTGGAGAGATTTATATTGTGATGGGGCTTAGGATTGTTGCTAGAAGGGTCACTTCAAATTATTCATTTGGTTGTAACCTCTCCTTCTATCATCAATAAAGAATACAGCTTATTTTTCCCTATATGCATCTATATTGGATTTGATTTTCCATGTTGCAAGATCTTAGTTGATGTATATGGTTTATGCTTTACTGATTTAGCAAACTAACTTGAATAGACATCTATATTATTGCATCTTTTGTTGTTTCAATGTTATTTCTTGTAGGAAGCATTTCACACAAACCGCTTGAATTTGAAACTACAACGGAAGCGACAGAAGGAGCCATTTGTAAGCGACTGAACAAGTAAGCCTCCAATCCTTTCTATGTGTTTATTCTGAGATATGGAAAGTAGTCGTATAGTCTTTAATTTGTTGTTCTAGACTAGCACCTATCTAGGGAAGCATGTTTTATCCATAATTCACAATTATTCTCAACACTTACCTACCATCAAGGTGAACATATCCCAAAATCCTACAAAGGTCGAAGGAATCTCACTAGGGGCAGCATGCTCTCCAGAATAAATAACCTCGTATACCAAATTGCTACAAGAGTATAGAGAAATATTCATGTGGGACTACTCAGAAATGTCTGGGCTTAGTCCTACTATCGTAGAGCACCATATTGACACTTGGCCTGATGTACCTCTAGTGTTCCAGAAACAACGGAAATTGCACCCATCTAAGGCAGAAGCAATAAAGCGAGAAATCGACAAGCTTCACAAGGCCAGGTTTATCTACCCCATCGCCTATACATTTTGGGTTTCCAACCCTGTTCCCATCATGAAAAAACAAGGCACTATATGCGTTTGCATTGATTTTAGGATTTGAACAAAGCTTGTCCTAAAGAAAGTTATCCCACTTCATTCATCAACCAAGTCATCCATGCTTGCACAGGACATAAGGCTCTATATTTTATGGATGGGTTCTCTGGATACAATAAAATCCATATCCACCATACAGATTGGTAAAAAACTACGTTCACCACCCCCTGGGGCACATTCACATACAAGGTGATGCCATTTGGCCTAAAAAATGCCAGAGCCACATTCCAATGGGCCATGAATTATATATTTCATGACTTAGTGTACCTTATCATTGCCTACTTGGATGACCTGACCGTATGCTTCAAGAAGCGCTCAGACCACCTCCAGGTTCTGTGATTGGTATTCCAACGATATCATCAATACAACCTATGCTTGAACGCCCTCAAGTGTGTCTTTTCTGTTAGCGCTAGAAGACTCTTAGGATTTATCGTGTCCCAACAAGGCATTTGTGTGGACCCTCTCAAGGTCCAAGCCATCAAAGAGGTACCTCCACCTCAAACCCTCAGGAAACTTCAAAGCTTGCAGGGGAAGACCAATTTTCTGAGACGCTTTGTTCCATATTATGCCACCTATGCTCAAGAGTTCTTGCGCCTCCTCTACCAGGACATCCCATTTAAGTGGGATGATTTCGCCCAAAAAGCATTTGATGTGCTGAAAGAAAAATGATCATCAATGCCCCTCATCAGTCCCCCAGACTATAACAAATATTATATCCTCTATTTATCAGCTTCTGAGTCCACGTTAGCCCGAGTGTTGGTCCAGGATGGCCCAGATGGGAAGTAGTATGTAATCTACTATGTCAGCAAAACCTTTTCAGGTCTAGCATTAAGCTATGAGCCTGAAGCAAAGACTGCACTAGCATTGATTTATGTAGTCCCAAAACTTCGCCACTACATTATCTTAAGAACCACTACAGTCATCACAGATATTAACCCTAATAAATACCTACTCACGCGCCACCTAATGAACCATAAGTACGCCCACTGGATAGTCATTCTACAAGAGTATGACTTAAAGTTTCGCTCCCCCAAAAGAAACAAGGCGCTTTCCCTCGCTTTTTTCATTACAGATCTCTTGGGAGATACCAAGGGATCACCAATGAATGATTCACTGCTCGATGAACACCTCTTCTTCGTAGCAACCGACGACGCTTGGTACAGTGATATTCTCCAGTTCTTGTGAACCCAAAAGTTTAGACTTCATCTCACTTGAGACGACCGTCAGTGCATACGCCGGTAAGCCCCCCGATATATACTCATGGGAGATTTTTTATATCAATGAGGCATTGACACCATTTTAAGGCAGTGCCTCACCCACGATAAAGCGGAACAATCCCTTAATGACTACCATGGAGACACTTGCAGCGGCCACTTATCTGGTATTGCCACTGCCCAAAAAGTCCTACAGGCATGTTACACTGAAATTTGTCACCATGATGTTTTAGTACTCCCTTAGAAGTCTACAACATCAAAGTTCCTAAAGTCAAGTAACAAATGAGTCCTCAATTGTTAGATTCTCAATGTATACCCAGACTTGTATCTTCTGTCAAAAAGCCTTGATTAAGAGTTTATTTCAACATTTTTTGTTTTGAATGATTTTCTAAAAGATCTGCATGTTATAGTGATTTTTTCTTTGTCCTTATCTCGCTCAAAGATTAGAAACCTTGGTATACCTTTAGATGATTGGTATTTCCTTGCTTTCTTGCTGAGTTTGACATCACAGCAGAAATTGTTTTATGAGATTTAGATCCCATTTTCTCATTTGCAAATATTTAAAAAAAAATTGTTGATAATTTTGGAATTTCACTTAAAAAACCAAAATTAGATGTTTTTTGAGTTCTTGTTGATCCAAGCAAAGAATTTCTTAGTTAGATAACAAGCTAAGCAAGACATCCTCAAAATATTTAAAGTTTTAATTCAGATTTAGTCTTTATAATTTTTAGATCTCAAAATTAGTGTTTTTAGCTTTGAGTGTTATTTCTAGAAATTGTAGTGTTCTTTCAAAGAAAAAACTTTCTTTGTAGTTTCGATCTTGAATAAAGGGATTTCTTATTGAGCATAGATCATTTTGAGTTCTCATGAATTTAGATTTCTTTTCATTTATTCTTGTTTGAAGGAAATATTTGTTTTAAAAGATTGCATTTCTCAACTCTTTCTTTAGATAGAATTCATTCAAAGAAAACAAATTGTTTCTCATAATAGATGCATTTTAGTATGTTTTGAGTTGGGTCACTACATATCATTAGTTTCACTTTCGCACCGATTGTCCTAAGAAACAGCCTATTAAAAACAATGCTTAAATTAAAATTTATCTAGTAATTTTTATATTTCTAGGGCTCTTTTCACCAATATAGCTTAGGCTAGTGTCTTGGAGTAGGGAGTAATTAACTCTCCAAGGAAATTAAAACAAACAAGTATTTGATCTTGCGATAGGAAAAAATCCAATAGTCACTTGTATGCTTTGGGAAGCTCCTCTTAAAGGAGTCAAGCACGAGGTCATATCTGAACCAGTGGGATAATCAATTCTATCTCATTGGGAATGATAGCAGATGTGCATGTATTAACAATGGTAAACCTCGAATAGACCATTGTCGAGGAGCCTGGGGTCACTTGTCGGTATACCTTAGATTATGTCAAGGAGCCTTCAAGGGGATTGAGCTTTGTTACTCTGCCCTTGCGCGTATGTCAGATCATAGACTGTTCACTTAGGTATATTAGTTCATGTTGGTAATCATAGTGACCATAATCTTTACGGTTCTTTCCTAAGGTAACAGTGGAGGAAATATCCCACTGTACCTGGGGCAGACGTCGGCTATACTCACTTGGACTCTCTGGAGGGTTATCTTCACTCGAGATGGTTCAAGTGGAGAAACTTGCACCGGTCTGTTTCATTAAGTAGGTTGTCAGGGTAACTATTCCAACCGCCCTTTCTACATTAAAATACTACGATGCTGGATTTCATCACCAACTAGTGTTTTTAGTGTGGGAAGTTATTGTTTGTGTGTGGATTGATCGCCTAGATTTTTAGGTGTGTGATTCATTTGTTTGTTTCTTTAGTGACTTTAGGAGCTTTCATTGAAATTTTCTTTGATTGCGTGTGATTAATAATTTTTAATCGTGGCTGAATTACCAAGACAATTGCGCAGACTCCAGGGGAAACCCCTTGAGTATACACCAAGCCAACTTGAAGGGCTGCGAGCTTTAGTACCACATAGTGGCAGTAGAATTGGATCAACAGAACCAGGAGAATCATCTATAGTTATTCATCCTGATCATCAATCACAAACAATAGAATATATTCAAGAGCCAATTTCAATTTCCGTAGTTACTGGTAGTATTTCTCCTTCCAGTGAATTCGCTGAAGTGCCTAAAAATTTTGAGCCTGACACTGAACCTGTTGTATTGGAACCATCTTCATGATTTGTTACCCCAACTTCTAGTGATCCTGATTCACCTAGGGTAAAACGTCTCATTACTGAAAATATTCCTTCTGACCTCATATCTATTGAAGAACTTGTTGATCCAGAAGAAGACGTAACTTTTCCCAAAACCCAAGAAACTTTGAATCTTAGGGAGCGTGAATCCATATTCTACAGTCCTTTTAGAACTGACGCTTGGTATTTATCAGTGACAGATTTTTTAGAAAACCCAGGTCTTAGTTATTCACCACCCCAAATTCCTTTTCATCCTACACCAAGAGGTTATTATCCTTCATCAACTATGTCGGGTGAGTCATCCATGTTTTCCCAATCTCCAGAAACATTTTTATATGGTGGTCTGTTTGCTCCTTCGGGATACCAGTCACTCTCTGGCACTTTCTCGGGAGAAAATCCTCCACCACTTGAACAAGTGTTATCATTTGAAACAAATGGAAATAAAACTAAAATGTTGAACGAAGAGAAGATATTTATGATGTCTGGCAATATTCCAAATCCTCAAACTCAAGGTAGTTAGTTACCGCCTGGGGGGCAACCTCAAGGTAGTCAGTTACTGCATGGGGGGCAACCTCAAGGTAATTTTTTACCAGGACAAATTGTAGGACAATATTATTTACCTGGAGAACAACCTCAAGGATAGTACATACCTCAAGGTTATCAACCTTAGTGACAGTATATACCCTAAGGTCAACCCCAGACTTAGTATATTCCTCAGGGTCCTTATCAACCCTATATTTAGTACATGCCTCAAGGTTATAAACCTCAAGTTCAGTACCCAACTCAAGGTTTCCAACCTCCTTCTGGTCAACCATTATTACAAGGACCTGGAAATTTTCCAGTTAACTATCAACCCTACATTCAACCAGGTTATAGTCCTCCTTGTTGGGGTCTTGTGTTTTGATAGATTGGCAAATAAA
Source organism: Pinus albicaulis (assembly GCA_034641835.2). Taxonomy (NCBI): domain Eukaryota; kingdom Viridiplantae; phylum Streptophyta; class Pinopsida; order Pinales; family Pinaceae; genus Pinus; species Pinus albicaulis. The sequence continues at coordinate 795,096,254 of CM076571.1, forward strand.
AAGACAAGGCAACATTAGAACCAATCTTTAGAGTTCTAGGATCTAGTCCTCCTGTTCTCAGAGAGGTATCTCTCAAATTATTTTTTTTGCAAAAGTTTATCTTGTTTGCTTTTGAGTATTGGTTTTAGACTAGTTATTAAGTGCAAGTGTTTGTTTGTTTTTTTGGTTGAATTGGCATAGCAGAACATGAAAGGTCTAGGTAGTATAGATAGAAAGAAGAAGTGTCTGATTCATTGGGCAATGGAGTCAAAAAGAGGTTTATGACAAACTCATCAATGGATATGGGATATCAAAGGGAAAATCTAACTTGGCCACAAGATCCTTTAGTTTTGTGAATGAGATGGACATTAATGATTTGGAAAGAGAAAATTAATTCTCAAACAAAGGGAACTTAAAAGCATAATTTGAACAATAAAGAGGTATTTGATAGACAGGGCTAACCATGAATTCTACAAACCACACTTTAAGAAAATAATGACTTCGAGACAACTTTAAAAATGAAATCTAAGATTCGGGAGCACATCCTATTTCCTCAAAGATCTTATTTCAAAGGACTTAGAAAACATAAAAGATTCACTGATAATTGCAGTCATAGAAGAGGGAACACCTAAAAACATCTATGATCACAACTATAAATACATTTAAAACAATTGTTCAAGTAGGGACAAAGGATATGATCAAAACAGACCTCCTTGGCTAACTATAAACAATGGTACTTCGAAGGGAGACTTCAAAAACAATTTTCAAGTGGCAGAGGACAAGCAGGGAAAACCATAAATCATGCTGAAACCAACTATTTGAACTATTAGAGAAATAAACAAGCATGATGACTAAAGAGAAAGATTAAAGACTCTAAAATACCTCAGCAGAAGAAAACATAAAACAGTGAAGGGTAAATAGGTCTAAGGTGCTTCCAAGAGTCATTTCTTAGCCTAAAATTTTCATCCTACTGTAGTAAGAATTTATGAAACATAATGAAAACAGGAAAAACAAAAAATAGTTCATAATACATCACCAAGAGCCAGGCTCATGGATCTAATGATAGATCCTTATCAAGAACAAGCATGTCACAACACCATCAATCTTCCAAGACTTCAATTTCTTCCTCAACTTCAGACAGACTATGTATTATTTTAGAGAGTTTCAGTGTTACAACTAGTGACCAACCAACCAACTTCTCATCTTCTTCAAAAGTATTTGTAGAAGAAATGAGGAGCTGGAAGATTTTTAGGATTGAAGTGTAATTAATTCTATACTAAATGCAACTCCTAGCCTTGAAAACCATGCAAGGCATAAGGAAGGAAAGCATCAAATTACAACTCCATCTCATTTACTCTGTTTCTTCTTTTCTAGGCTTAATGGGTAAAAAGATTGAAATTAAGGCCTATTTATCTTTTACAATAACTTTACTAACATTTTGAAATATCTTCCTTTGTTTGAAATAAATGCTCAGCTGTCTTTAGGAAAGATATATCTGAATAGGCAATAACTATGCCTTCTTTTGATTTTTTGAGGCTACAGGTGGCACTTTGGTAGCTGAAGAGGATAAATAGCCGCTGATGTGGCAGTGGAGGCTTCTTTTGCGGACATTTTCCTCTGTTTTACCTTAAAACACCTTAATCTGTCTTTACTCTATGTTTAGGCTTAATTAGCCTTGATCTTTGCTTTGGGTCTTCATTCTCTGATATTGGCTTTGTTTCTTTAAACCTGAGGATGAAAACTCTGATCTTCAGGCTCAGACATTAATCTCTTTACTTTTGATTTCTTCACTAATACACTTTGCTGCTCTAATTCAGTGGCACAAATGGTATTAGGCAGTTGGAGGGTTTTTGTTAAACCCTGGATTGTGATCCAGGTGATTGCATGGTTTTGACAACCTACTGGTTCCTTTTCTTCATTGGATCAAGGCTCAGAATCGTCACTCCGAGCCTTTTTGTCACCTGTCTGTGACTACGGAAAAACATAGATCAACCACCATTTAAAACCCTACAAAAACACACAAACTCATTATAAAACCCTATCGAATTTGGTTAAGACCACTTCAGAAGTTTAGTGGAGGGGATGGAGCTGTGCGAAATGGAGGAATTTGCAGCAAAAAAGGAGAAACCCTTGGCGGAAGCGAAATAGGTGCAAATGGAGTTTGGCCACGACAGTGAATAGGAGCCGTTAGATTAGGATCATCAACGGTAGAGATTGCCCAATGAAATCACTTGGAGAATAGATGGAGGGAAAAAGACTTGGGGTTGTGATCTAATGTGAGCCGTTCGATCTCAAAGATCGACGGCTGAGATTAGATGTGAGAATGACGGGGGCAAGTTAGGTGGAAAATAAAATGAGGGCAAGATTAAATCTGAACCGTCGATCTTCGGAGATCGACGGCTAGGATCAAATGCGAAAGGCATGTTGCGGAGGGGGTAGAGGTAAGGTGGAAAACCATTAATGGTTTTCACGCGGGCTCTGGGGGGGAAAGCGGTGTTCCCAAAAAAAATGCGATTCCATACACCTTTTGACACCTGTCCCTTTCAATACCACCCATTTCGCATAATTTTTTGGCGTTAACATTTAGGTGAAAAAGTTACGCGAAACGCAATGTAAGCCATCGGATCGGAGGCGCCAGATCTGACGGTGCAGAAAGTGCGTGAAGGAGGGCAAGTTGCGCGGACAAAGGATGGTGGGACTGATAGTTTTGTCACGTAGCAAGTGGGTTTGTTGGTTTATCGGGTTTTAGTCCCGATCGTCGGATTTTTCTGACGGACGGTCAGGATCTAAGGAAAAAGCAGGTTATGTAAAAAGGAGAAAAGAGACAGGTAGGTGAATGGGGTTCATTAGGTTTAATCCCGATCGTTGAATCATTTAAATGAATGATTGAGATTTAAAGGAGAGACGGAAATGTTAAAAAGGAAGGAGCCAAGGTAGATGGTGATGCGGAGAATAGGTAGCCTGATGGCCGTTGATCTATGTAGATCAATGGTCGATATCCATTTAAATTTGAAATGTCAGAGATGAGTAAATAAAGAGAGATAAAGGCTTCAGAAAGGGTTAGGTGTTGGAGTGTGGTCGTAGCACTCAAGTTTTATGGAGAAATAAGGAATTGTGGCTATAGCTGGAGGGGGGGCTAAGGAACTTAGTGCTCGGTTTTGAGGCTAGGTTACATGAAAAAAGGGGCTAAGGGCTAACCAAAAAAGGAACTTAAGCCCTATATGAACAAAAGGAATTTTTTAGGCCGAAATAGTGAGTTTTTGACCTAATTTGGGGTTCCGATAAGAGGAAAAGGGATTTTAAAACCAAATAAAGGGGAATAAAAGGTTTTAAAGGGTTTTTGGAATGATTTAGAGGTTAGATGAAGGTTTTTTAGAGGATTTTATGGAGGAAAAAGGATGAACAATGGAATTTCTTTATGAGTGGAAGGAGGAGTGAAAATGATGGAAAATGGGGTTTCGTAAGCAGTTTTCTCTTGGTGAACAGCGGGTTCTTTAGGATTAAAAGGGAAACAATAGTGAAGATTAACTCAAAGAGGAAATTTCATCATAAAAACTTCAAAATATGATGAGTTTCCAAAGGGAGCTATCTCTTGAAGGTTTAAAAGGACAATCTTAGCCACCATTGAGTATGACAGAATTTATGGGTGGCTAAGAGTGGCTCCACTTGGGGAGGACAGCTAGTCTTTTAGGTGTCCAGAACCTCAGCTGTAAATCTCTGGCTTTCATTAAACCAGTGCCTTAATCCATTGGGCAGCAACCTTTCTTTTCTTTTGGCTGACCTTTCTGTAATTTGATGATCTCTACAACAATCTAAAACAGTGGAATTCTATCAAAATAAAATCTCTACCTACCCATTCCTAATGATCCTAACATTTTTTTCTTCTTTCAAAGTGCATTTGGACTAGTAAACTCTCTTCAACAACATTTTATTCTTTTGAAAAAGTAGGAAACTAATCTATTTCTACTCTTGTTTCTCCATGAACTTAGTTTAAACGGTTGAGTTCATAAATTCTCTACCTAACTACTATCTGTCAGGATTAGACTATCTGACGGACCTTTATTCTCTAAATTCTAAAACAGGAAATTCAAAAATAGCCAAGCCAAGATTAAGCAATTTGACTTGCTGCAGATCTATGGCATAAAAACAAGCTGCACATAGACTAAAATTTGCAAAAAAGTAAAACAAAATTTGTGAAGGCTCAAGATATGAAGATTAAAACATCCTTCATTATCTCTTCAGCTCTGTTTCAAATTTGTTTGAGTTGTGTTTCCTCTATCTTAATCTACCTTACCGATAAGCCAAGATTGTGATGTTTGGTTGATCTAATTCACTAACCTATCAGTGGTAAATTGAAAAGCTAATTAGTCATGATTAGGCTGTATGACTAATTAGAAGTGTGTTTTTAGGAGTGGCTTTTGAAGTTGTACACTTTCAGACTTTATTTCTCTTTTCTGATATGGGGTTGTACCTTTCTTATTTTTATTTGCCGTCTTTTTCTCTTTCCTATTGTTTTTGTATTTTTCTCATTTTATTCTTTAAAGTAGAAATCAACAACTAACTAAATGCTCATAGTTGTGCTTTATTGACATTCCTATCTAACCTAATCTAACATGGAATATTTACATATTTAGTTAATGAGCTCTCTTTTCCAGTACAACCAATCCAGTAAATGATTCCATGATTGGTCCTTCTTCATCTCTTTGGGCAGGCTGGACAAACAAGGCCACTCCCATTCCTTTTGTTTTTTAGTAGTAGTGCTAAATAATCTTCTTGCTTTTGGTAATACACTTCTCCTAATAACCTTTATTCCTTCTTCAAATGCCTTCAATAAGTGAGCATAGGGATCTTGAAATAATGCCCGGTTAAGAGTATTTGGAAGACATGGTTCTACTAGGATCATCTCTTCTTTCTCCATTGGATCAAGGTAAATATTCTCTTGAGAAAGAAAAAATTCCTCATATTCATTATTATCTGAATTGGATGACTCATCATATTTGGTAGTATTTCCCTCTTGAAATTCCAAAATATTCTGATTTAATGGGCTGGACTCTGTGAAGAGGTTATTATATTCTTGAGCAGGGATATGTTCAATTGCTTCCTCTTTTTCAAGAGAAGGCTCCTTGGTTTCAACTTGCTCAAAAATTTCTTCATTGCTTTCTTCCTCAACCTTTGAGCTGAAAGGCTGTTGATTCCCAATCACATGGAAACTATTACTGATGGTATGAGATGAAGTAGGGAAAAGATCCAATGAATATTTACTTAATTCCAAGATTTCATAACTTTCTTCATCAGTATCATAAATAGTCTGCACTGGCTCATTACTTTTTTGAAGGAACTGATCTTCATCCCATAAATCTGCTAATGATGGTCGTGCAAGATTAAATTTTGTTTGGGAAGCATCATCACTAGATAGATCAAAGTTAGGAAAATCATAAATATAAGTAATACTACGAATCAAACATATTGGGCTAACAACAGATATTTCTTCATTCTAATTTATAGGGAAGCTTTCTAAATCTGTACAACAAAGCTCAGGGGGTGAATGGGCGAGAGTGTTTGTTTTGCAAAAATTTTCAGAGATTGGCTGTTAATTAATAGTCTGATCTATTTCTTTTTTTGTCAAAGGGGAAGATGTTTCTATGTTCCTTTGAATAGGAGTACAACAGTTCTCAGTCTCTTTAGAAGACTAACTTTGAGGCTGGATGTCTTCTTGAGCCTCAACTATAAGGGATGATTAATCATTGTTCATGATTGCAGGGATATCTTGAGGAATTTATTTTGTTCCTTGACTGATTTCTTTCTCAATTGATTCATCTAGGTTTTTATGATAGTTGTCTTGGGTATGAAATTCATGAATGGCTACTAAGAGATCCTCAGGATGCATGTCTACCAAATTCTCATCAATATCTAACAAGTATTGTATGAGGTTCTAAGATTGGTCACAACAATTTGAACTTCATGGTATGGATGAGGGGTTTTCTTTGTATCTCTCATAAAATACTTGGTGCATGTATTTTAAAGAAAACAAACTCCTAGGTTCTAACCATTCATACCAGTCCCTTGCCTTTCCTTCTAATGTTAACATGAACATTTTCATAAGGAAGTATTCATACCATTCAGTATTTACCTTCCATACATGTATGTGAAATTTGATGAGATGCAGCAATGGGTCCTCAAACTTTTCACCTTGAAAAACAGGCAGGTTGTCATCCCAATTCACTTGTGGCATCTTATGTGGAAACCCAGGGATATGATCTCTACTCATTGGGGCATATCTTTGTTGTATCCTTGGAATCATGTTTGTAAATCAGGAAAGAGGTCACTGTATCTATTCAACCAGTTTAGGGCCTTCTACTAGTGGAGTTATTAGGTCCTTTGGGATTATGGAGACACCAAGTGGAAGATTTTGAACTTTGTTGTCCACCAATAGCATGATTTGGTTTTCTCAATGCATTCCCAGGAGAGTTTACAAGGACTAGTGAAGTAACAGGCCTACTAGAGGCCAGTGGAGTCACCAGTTGGAAAATTTTTAGCTTTTTGTGAAGGTAAAATTGTTTTATGGTTCCACCACCATGTTTATTATGAAGCCAATCTGAAATATTTTTGGGTTTTTCTGAGTTTCTATGGTTGTTTGAAAGACTAATGAGTCTATAAAAGCTTTCTAGGCAACTATGAACTCAGTAGGTCCCACCGTGATCGCCATTATGTTGGTGTGAGCGGTGGGATAAGTCCATAGGGTATTTTTTGTCAAGCTAAGGGCCTAAAGAGTTTTAAGAGGTATTTCAATCAACTATACACTCAATATGTCCCACCATGATCGCCATTATGTTGGTGCGTTGTGTTTTGATAGATTGGAAAATCAAAAGACAAGGCAACATCAAAACCAATCTTTAGAGTTCCAGGATATAGTCCTCCTGTTCTCAGAGAGGGATCTCTCAAATTATTTGTTTTGCAAAGGTTTATCTTGTTTGCATTTGAGTATTGGTTTTAGACTAGTTATTAAGTGCAAGTGTTTGTTTGTTTGTTTGGTTGAATTGGCATAGTAGAACATGAAAGGTCTAGGTAGTATAGATAGAAAGAAGAAGTGTTTGATTCATTTTGTTAGCTCCCTGTAATTTGCAAGATTGGCAAATACAAATTGCAAAGAGAAACACTTGAACCACTTTGGGATTCTAGGATCTAGCCCTCCTAAATCCAGAGAGGGATCTCTCTATAAGTGAAAAGATTGATTTGTCTTTAAGGCTTGAAATGTGATATTAGGCTAGTTATGAAGAACAAGGTTTTGTTTGATTTTTGGTTGGGAAAATATATGTGAAGGTGAAGGAAGTCTAAATGAAGGGTGAAGGTGAATGAAAGTGAAAAATGATTCAGCTAAGAAGATAGGCAAGAAACAACTTCATACCATTGGGCTATGGAGTCATAGTAGGATTTAATTGAAACAACAAAGTTCAAGAGTGGTCCATGGGGCAAGTCATCTATGTCTAAGGATCTATTTAAAGTTGATTTTATGGAATGAAATGATACAATAAGAAGGGGAATTTAAACAAATGAAGAACAAAGAGCAGACTAAGATCAAGTAAGTACTTTGAAACTATCCTGCTTTCGGCATACACTTAGAAAGACATAAAAGTAATCTAAGATCTAGTAAGTACTTCTAAACTAGCTAGCTTTTGATGAAATTTCAATAGAAAACATTTAAAACACAAAAAAGAATAGCTTAAGATCAAGTAAGGACTTTGAACCTATCCTTCTTTCAACATACTCTTAGGGAAACTTTCAGGCAACTGTTGGAGATAAAACTAGAGGACAGGGCTCACCATAAACTCCCTAGTTCAACTTTACTTAGCAGACACTGAAAATAACATTCAAGAACAATGTTTGGTTTAGATAGTAGGATGAGGGAATGCTAACATTCCTAACTGCTTGGACTATATTGAATCATTCTTAAATACACCAATTTGGAAGAAAACAAGTAGATAAAGCTTATGAGTAAGAGTAGGGTACCTTTGACAATAAATCCTAACTCTATAATTGCTTTTCTTTATTAGAGAAGATGGACAGAATGGAAATAGAAATAAAATAACAATTTACAATAAGAAAAACATCACCGTTGACATATACCAAGATCCCATAAATCAGCTTGTATTGATACTTCAAACCAGTTACAATCTTCAAGTCCAGTGGGCCTCTACAGCTTCAAACTTCTGATCTCAAACTTAGGTATCTTCAATTACAAACAGAGCTTACAACAACTTCAATAAGCTATTTACATGCAACAGATATGTAGTGACCAACATTATCTCATCTTCTACAAAAGTATTTATAGAAGGGATGAGGAGGTGGGATGAGATAAAAAGATCTTCTAAGTTTAATTAATATAGTTTAATGCTTCTCGGCCTTTGAGGGGTTCAATAGAGAAGATTTCAGATATTCCTCTGTATTAATTTTTTTACATTAAGTATTAAGTTCGCTGGGATAATTTTGTTAACTTTAAGGCTCTGTGTTAGCTTCAAAATAACTATGCTGATAGTTTACAATAAGTTCCTTTGGCTGAAATAACTGCTCAGTTGCATTGAGACAAATATCTTTGACTAAGGCAATAACTCTGCCTCCTTTGAATGCTTTGAGGTTGCGGGTGGCTTCTGGTAGCTGAAAGGATTCAATTAGCCTCAGATGTGGCAGTGGAGGCTTTCTCGGTCTGGTAGATATTTTTGTTTTGACCTAAAACAAGATTAATTTGCTTTTGATCTGTGTGTTCGGCATAATTAGGCCTAAATTTTGTCTTCTATTCTTTAAACTGCATTTAATTGAGTGGATTAAGCTTTTAATTTTCGATTTTAGCCATAATCCCTCCAAACTGTGTAAAAAATCTTTGATTCTTCATCTCTGTTGTGACCGGATCTTCAACACTGATACTCTCTGTTTTAATTAATCTTTGATGTGTCTTGTTGATGTTCAGGTGTGTAGAGGGCTTATAATGGTATGAGTGCTCACGAGGCACCGATAAAATTTGATGGGAACCCTGCAAAAATATTTATTTGATGAATAAAGGCCTGGAGGGTCATCACCCTCGGCCTTCAATTTTCCTTTAAAATATTTGAAAACTATTTAAAACCTGCATAAACCAAGAAAAAGTTAAGAAATCCTGTGTATTTGGGTTTAACTACTTTGGAGGCTTAGGTTTAGAGTGCATCCATTGGATGAAAGCATCCAATGGTGGAGATTGATCGTGGGGGGTCAAATGGAGGTGATTGGAACAAACGATGGGAGATTAAGTCCGGGCCGTTGATCTGTGTTGATCAACAGTCGAGATCAACTAAAGAAATATAATGCAAAGGGGGCATATATTTGCAGAATGGAAGAAAATGCAAGAAAATAGGTGAAAAATCCTTTGGTGGAGGATAAAAGGTTTAAGATTGAAATTGGGGTTTTGGAAATAACATGGGTCGTCGGATGAGCTCGGCCAAGGAGATCAACGATGGAGAATGATCCTGACATCCCTTGGAAGAAAGGCGGAGGGCGATAATGTAATGGCTAGATTAAAAGTGAGCCGTTGATCTACAGAGATCAACGACGGTGAAAAAACGTGATGAAATGTAATAGAAAAGGGGTAAAGCGGTTTTGGCTAATGAAACAGTTGATTTCGCGCGATGAAAAGGGGAATAGGAGATTTTATCTTTTTGAATGTGATATGCATCAGAGCCTGACACGTGGCTTTTCAAAACCACCTATATTGTGTGAATTTGGATAATTAATGTTCAGGCTTAAATCTAAGCGAAACTGCGTGTCAGTCGTCAGATCAGGGGTCTTAGATCGAACGGTTAGGGAGAGAGCGCAATGGAGGATAGATGCAGGGATGGGAAGAGGTGGGGCAGTTTTAATCTGGACCGTCTGATCACAGGTATGAACGGTGGAGATCTGATCTGGAGAAGGGTAGGACCCAATGGAGTTGGGCCTACAGGGATGAATCTAGGCCGTTGGATCTTCAATATGGATGGTCAAGATTGATCTTTGGGGATAATGAAATAAAATATGAGGTGGAGAAAGGGTCAGTATGGGTCATTGATCTGCAAAGATCAACGATGGAGATTCACCGAAAAGACATTATACAGCGAGGTTCATAAAATTTAACAAAGGTTGAGGGGTTCAATCTGGACTGTCGGATGTATGCGATGGACAGTCCCGATGCAATCGGAGGATTGAGATCTATGAAGGAGAGAGGAAAGGCGCAAATGGAAATATCTGATGCGATTAAACATAGACCATAGATCTAGGGATCAGATCAACAATGGAGAATGAATCGGAGGAGGTCGCAAGCAGGGGAATGGGCTTATGAACAGAGCAATAAGGGTCGTCGGATCTGGGCTTGGTGGAATAGATCGACGGTTGAGAAGACATCGGTAGATCGCCAATCGAGAAGGGGCAATAAAATATTAAGCGCGCCCAATGGAAATCTCTAATGCGAGATTCCAAAAGCTGTTGATTGGTTTAAGATCAACGATCAGGATTCGTTAAAACAATGAACCGGTGGGACTCTTTATAATATGAAAAAAGCAGATTTTTATGAAATACAAAGGGAAAATCAGATCGGGAAGGGTTTATATAATGTTTTTAGCGTTCAATTGTAGGCTTTAGGTTTTACAAAGAAAGCAAAGGATCAGGGCTTATATACAAAGGAGCCAATCAGCATCAGAAGTTTTAACGTAACAAAAAGACTTGCGCTCGTCGAAATTTCTGATGCGATAAGCACCGTATGGGTTTAGCGCTTGGTTCCAGCACCAAGTCGCATGGTGGGGAAGTGGTTTAGGACTTAGCCCAAAGGGGCTTAGGCCTATAATGAAAAAATCGGTTTTTTATGAATTTTTTAAGGATTTTCAAAGGATTTGGGGGTTTTGGTAAGGTCCAAAAAGGAACTTTGAACCTTACAAAAGGGGATTTATGAATGGAAGAAGGGAAATAATGGAAACAAGGAGGATTATTATGGGAAAAAGGGGATAAAAATGAAGGTTAATTTTCAGTGAAAGGAGGGGTAAAATGAGGGGAAAATGGAGTTTTTTGCAGCAGTCTTTTCTTCATGAAAACAACAGAATTTTAGAATTAAGAGGGAAACAACAGTGAAGATTAATCAAAGAATAAGATGTCTTCATAAGACTTCAAGAAATAACAATTTTGCAATAAAACTTGTTTCTTGAAGGCTTCAAAAATGATTTAGCCACCATTTGATATGACAAATTTTATAGGTGGTTTACAGTGGCTCCACATGGGGATGGTGCCTTCTTGAAGGCATCAAGAACTTCAGACTTGTATTCTCTGGGGGGCTGATCAATGCCTCATCCATTGGGCTGCAACTTTCTTCACTTGGATGATCTTCTTTTGCTCTGAAAATGTTAGCAGCCATGAAAGAAAATGGAATACTATCAAACCAAGATTTCTACCTACCCAATACTACTGATCTAACATTTTTTCTTCTTTCAGAGTGTGCTTGGATTGGAAAACTCTTTTACAAACATTTTATTCTTTTGAAAGCATAAAACTAATCTAAGTCTACTTCTTATTTCTCCATGAACTCAGATCGAACAGTTGAGTTCATAAACTTCTCTACCTAACTACTATCTATTGGGATTAGACTGTCCAACAGATTTTTATTCACTAATTTCTAAAACAGAAATTTAAAATCATACAAGTCAAGATTGAATAGTCTAACTTTTTGCTGATCTATGGCATAAAAAACAAGCTGCACATAGATTATTATTTTGTAGAAAATCAAATAAAAATGGTGAAGGCTTAAGATCTGAAAGTTCTAAGCACAACCTTCTCTTTTCCCCGGCTCAGTTTTTTATTTTATTTGAGATGTTCTTCCTTTGACATCTAGTTCAAGTTTTGGGCTGATTAGAACTAGTTCACTTCTATTTTTGACTCAAGATTTAAACAGATTGGAGTCATTCTTCTTTTGGAATCTTAGGTTTAGATTTTGAGCATGTTTGAACTTTTATTTTCTATCATAATCTACCTAGCTGATAAGTCAAGATTAAGTTGTTTGGAAAATCGAATTCACTAACCTATCAGCAGTAAATTTAACACTAATTAGTCATGATTAGGTTGTATAACCAACTAGGAGTGTGTTTTTTAGGAGTGGCATTTGAGCTTGCACACTTTCAGATTTGTTTCTCTTTTTGGTATGGGGTTGTACCTTTCTTGTTTTTACAATCTGCCCTCTTTTCTGTCTTTTACTGTTTTTGTATTTTTGAATTTTTCTAACTTTGAATGCAATGATGGATGAAATATTTATAATGAGAAAAAAGATAAAGAGGCTTCCAAACATGATAGGATCAAGAGAAGTAATGTTTGAGCATCTTGCCATTGACAGGACCCCCAAACAATTCAGCTCCATTCAATTCCTGCAAGAAATAGGCATTGTTACCAGTAGAAGAATGAATGAGATAAGGGCCAAGCCCTAAGTTATCAAATTTCCCATGCTTGCACTTTTCTTCTCTCCTTGAATCCCACTTTAACACTTTGTCACCAATATTAAAATTATTGGCCTTTGTTCTTATATCAAAAAGCTTCTTGATGCTCCGTTGCTTTTGTAATGCTTTGTTGTAGACCTCCTCTCTGGTTTGTTGAAGATGTATGGTCTGATTAATCCTTCTGATCATGTCATTGTCTTCAGACTGCACTTCTTGAATCAAATTCATAATTGGTACACAAAGGCTGGTTGGAAAAATTGCATTTGTACCATACACAAGATGGTAGGGTGACATTCTAATAGATTTCTTAAGTGTTAATCTGTCAGCCCAAAGTGCATGTACTAGCTTTGTGTGCCAAGACTTCTTGTTGTCCTCCAACAACTTCTTGATTATGTTCACCAAACTCTTGTTTCATGATTCTGCTAGCCCATTACCTTGATGGTAATAAGCAGTAGAATGCCCCAATGTAATCTGATATTTGTGGTAGAATTCAACCATCTTCTTAGATCGAAATGTTGCAGCATTATCAGTAATAATATTCCTAGGACAGCCAAATCTAGAGAGGATATGAGTCTCAATGAATTTTATGATGACAGAGTCATTGGCTTGCCTAGAAGGGATGGCTTCTATCCATTTGGTGAAGTAGTTTGTTACAGTGAGAATCCACTTATGTTGGGCAGATGAGGGGGGATGGATCTCTCCTATGAATTCAAGTCCCCACTGTTGAAAAGGAGCTTCAACAGTGATTGGATGTAGAGGTAAGGGTATCAATTTTCTTTTGCCTTCAAAAATTTGGCACTTATGACAGGAAATTATCATCTTGTGTACATCTAGAAAGAGGGTGGGCCAATAGTAACCATCTTTGTGGATTTTGTTGGCTGTTGTCTTCCAGTAGAGGTGGCACCCACATTCTCCTTCATTGAACTCGTGCTTAACCTTCTCTGCATCTTTCTTAGGCAAACATTTAAGCAATATCCCACTTGCATTTTTCCAATAAAGACATTTATCTATAATGCAGTAGTTTACAAATTTTAACTTCAAAAACCTTGCCATTATTTTTGATAAACCAGGAGGTGTATTCAAATTGAGAAAAACATACAGAATATCAGCATACCAAGAGGAATTCATAAAATGGTCTTTAACAATGGGAGTTGAGAATTCCTCTTGTTCATCTAAATCATTTATCGTATTTATATCAAGAACTTCAAAATTGGATTCAGCCATTAATCTAGCTAGACCTTGGCCTTTAGTGAGTTTAGTGGGCTTGATCTCTAAATCATATTCAAGTATCATAGCTATCCACTTACCTCTCTTACCATCTGGGTCTTGTGTTAGAATATCTTTCACAACTGAATTTGGGACAAAGGCAATGGTGTGAGAGTGCAAAATGTATACTCTAAAGTCTTTTAAAGCTTTGACTAAGGAAAAGACTTGTTTTTCCATAATGTTATACTTTAGAGGAGCATCTCTCAAAGCCTTGCTAAAGAATGCAATGGGCTGTTCTTGTCCCTGTGGATTTTTCTGTAATAGGATAGCAGCTATTGTATGTTCTGATGCAAATGAAAAAATGTAAAAATATTTTGAAAAATCATGACTTATTAGAATTGGTGTTTTGGTTAATGCTTGTTTTACCAGCTCAAAGGATTTCTTTGCTTCCAAGGTCCATTTAACTCCTTGTTCCTTTTTCAGCATGTTTGTTATGTTCCTAAGGAGCTTGGTCAATTTGGGTATGAACCTTCTCAAGAAATTAATCTTTCCAATGAAATATTGGAGTTCCTTGATGTTTTGAGGATGAGAGATTTTCAATATAGCCTCAATCCTCTTTGGGTCTATCTTTATCCCCTCTTCTGAAATGATGTGACCAAGAAGTTTACCTTCTTGGAGACCAAATAGTGTTTTCTTTGGGTTCAAATATATCCCAAACTTTTTGCATTTCTCGAATACTTTTCTCAAGTGTTCTAAGTGCTCTTCATCTGTCTTAGAAAAAACAGTGACATCATCAAGGTAAATAATGATGAAGTAGCCCAATTCTTCCGAGAATGCAATGTCCATGGCTCTCTGAAAAGTAGCTCCAGCATTCATTAGACCAAAGGGAATTTTCACATACATGAAAGTGCCCCAAGGTGTATAAAGTTTGTCTTTAATTGATCATCAAGATGTACTAAAATCTGATTGTATCCTGAGTAGCCATCTACCAAGAAATTCTTTTAAAACCAACCACCCTTTGTAAAATATGGTCCATCTTGGGTAAAGGGTAGTTCTCCTTCAATGAGGCTTTGTTTAAGTCTCTAAAGTCTATAGAAAGCCTAATCTCTCATGTTTTCTTCCTAACTGACACCAGATTAGACCCCCACTCAAAATATCTAATAGGGACAATAATACCAGCTTCATACATTTTCTTGATTTCCTTCTCAACCAAAGGTAACTAAATAGGGTTTATTCTGCGCAGTTTTTGTTTAAATGGTTTTTGGTTTTCCTTGAGAGGTATCTTGTGCTGAACTATTTTAGTGTCATAGGATTTCAGATCCTCATAACTCCACGCAAAAACATCAGAAAATTCTTTAAACATCTCTATGTATTTTAGTTTGATGTGAGTTGGTAAAGTTTTAGACAATTTAATCATCTTCGGTTTTAATTCACTGCCTATATTACACTCTTTAAATTTATTTTCCACAGGCTCCAGCTTGGGCTTCTTGGCCGCATCGTTGAAATCAAACAACTCTTCTAAAGGGACCAGTCCCTTTGGCAAAATTTCTGTGTTAGATTGCAATGTTTCTAAGTCTTCTTTTGGTAAATCTGCACTAACCTCTGTGTTATGTTCAGTTTCATTAGCTAACAGATTTATAACAGCAACCTTTGGAGATTTTTCTTCTTCATCAAGTATATTTTCTTCACCAGGACAGTATGTTTCATAGTCTGAATCTAAACTTGGTAGTTCAAATTCTTTTCTGGACTGCAGGAAGTCTTTTATTTGTTTGTCTCCGTCAAACACTTGCCAATATTTTTTGTTATCAAGAATGGTTGGTCTAAATTTGATTTGAGTTGTACACTTTTTCGTTTCATAAGGAGTCAGGCACGTTCTAGCAGCAAAAGCCAAACTGTTAGCTTGAATATTTTTGTTTCTTGGGACAAAGATAAGTTTAAACTCCTCGAACGTTTTTGATAAATCCATGACGTCGTTTTGATAGGCTCTAAGTTTGGGGTGTTTGGTATTGTATTCCCTATTTACCTGCCTAATGAATAATTCAGAATCACCATGCACCTTTATCCTTTCGGCCCCTAATTTCTTCAATATATGCAGGCCTAAAAGAAGGGCTTCATACTTGGCTATGTTATTGGTGCACTGAAAGTTTAGTTTGCAGGAATGCCCTTCAGTATGATTTTTCATTGTATTGCGAAGCCACACTCCCATACTTGCATCGCTTTTAGTACAAGATCCATCAAAGTGCATACTCCAGAGAGGACTAGTTTTAGTTTCCTTAGTTTGGTTACTATCCTCTTCAGCTTGTGTGTTTTTGGATTGTTCTTGAAGACCCACACTCTATTGAATTTGTTTCAATTCCTTGGGTTTTTCAGTACATTGAGGACTACTTTCTTAACTATCAAGGTTTAAAAGCAATGGATGAATGATTTGTAGCTCCAGACCTGTGTTTTGTTTGCTGCGGTTTTGGTGTTTAGCAAACTGTTTTGACACTTCTGTGTTGTCTTCCTCTGCTTCTCTATCTGCCATTAATTCAGCCAATGTCACTTGTTCATTGAATGTTTCATCATTGAAAAGGATGAATGAGTCAATGCCTGTGTTTACAGAATAAAGAGGAGAGTTATATGGTCTCTCCTGGTTAGTAACCATGTGTTGCATATGAGACTCCCTGTAAAGTCTTCTATTCTAATTAAAAACAGGGATGGTCGCATATGTCATGTCCATCTGCATAGTTCCTTGTAACTTAGCTCCCCAAGATCTTGATAATAGCATACCATATTTTGGGGGTAAATCAGCCACAACAATATCCATTACTAAACATTTGGCTGGGATTTGTGCTAAGTTAACACAGAGGTCTTTGATTAATCCTAAACATTTCACTCTGCTTGAGTCAAAGAAGTAAATATCTTTATAAGGTCTGGTGATTTCAAGGCCTAGGCTCTCCATTATAGCTTTGGGCATTAAATTGTGAGAGGCCCTTGAATCATGCATAGCATTATGCAAAATCTTGTCATGAACATTTAAACTAACATAAAAAGTAGGAACTAGTCCCTCTTGATATCTACCCTCAATCTTAGGACTTAAAATGAGCTCTGGCTGGTCATCGTTAAGATTGACAGTGTCATTATTCTCTTCTATGTTTAAATCCTTCAAACTTTGGGACCTATATACATTTTGGGCAGATAATTCAGTGAGAGGAACAGAGATTTTGATTCTGGAAATTACCTGCTCCAAACTAAAAGGCATCTGATTCTTTGAAGTGCTTGTTTCAGCCTTATTAACTACCACTCTATCAGAAAAATCAATTTTCTAATTTCATCTATTTACATTTGTCAAAATTGTTTTAACAGGAGTACTAGCTGAGGTACTAGCACTGCTAAGATCTGCACTCTGTTTTTTAGTACTTGAGTGCCTTTTTCCTTGTTTTTATCAAAATTTACAGCCATTGTTTTGTCTTTCTGCTTTGTAATTTTGGGTTTATTTACAGTGATGTTTTGTGAAGAATTGTTAGAGGTTTTGTTGTTAGGGGTTTCCAGATTATTTTTACTTCTAAGGCCATATTCCTTTGTGGATTCTATGATGACATTTTCCATTTCCTGATAGTAATATTCATCTTCTGGTCTCTTTTCATCATAAGGTGTGTATAGATCTTGTTTTCTATTGTAATGAACTTCAAAGTCATCATTATCTACTCCCAACATGTTTATATCATCCTCCTCTATTTGTTTTAATTTTTCTTCAACCTCACTTACATAGTTTTGATGAAACAGAGGGGTGATCTGTTGAACATCCTCCCTTGGTCTGTTTTGAGGCTAGTTTCTCCTAAAATTCTGATTTTGGTTTTGATTTCTGTTTTGAGGAGCTGTTTGGTTTTGACTAGCTTGTGGGAGGTTGACTAAGGGTAAAGGAAGGACAAGGGGAGCATACAATGTTGCCATGATAGGGGGTTGTGGAAACAGTGGGGGGTTTACAAGTGGTGGATTAATAAGGGGGAAAGTGGGCTGGAGTGGAGTGGTTTGGATAGTGGATGTATGAAGAACAGATGTGGATGGAATAGGAATAGATTGCTGAGCTGATCTTGGATGAGAGACACCTAAATTGTGAAGGAAATGTAAATCTGGTGGTGTAGTTTCTCTGCTACCAGGATGTTCACTTATTTCCGGGGATGAAAGTGAAGACTCTGAATCTAGCTGATCTAAATCATCAAGTGACCTAGTTCTAAATGGATTTCTTAAGTCAACTTGTGATTGTTGTAGAGCTGCAAGGTTTTCAGGAACATAATTAGCTCTAGAGGGTGATCTGAAAACAGTTGAAGATTTTATCTCAGGAGACTTCCTAAGGATTCTTTCAGGGTTATCAACTATCTCAGGAGGGTTTGGGTTAGGGTAAGCTCTAGTATGAATCTTTCTAGGAGCCACTATGTTGTGTTTTTCAGACCCAACTAAACAAGAAAAGTTTAACCAGATATGACAATATTTAAGAGGTTAACTGATCTTTAAACAAGAAAACTTTAATCCTAAAGTCCTCTTACTGAGTTTAAATGATATTATGATGATAATGGGTCTTCCCAGTGGAGCCTTAAGGTCTGTTTAGGATTGTGGAGTCACCAGTTTGAACTTTTTAGCTCTTTTCGAGGTAAAAGGTTTTATGGTCCACCACCATGTTTATTTGAATACCAATCTGAAATATTTTTGGGTTTTTCTAAGTTTTTTCAGTCCTATGGGTTCTAAGAGTGTCCCAACTCAGTTCCAACACTTAGCTATGGTGATGAGACATAGACAGTCTACTCTTATGGCTAAGTGAGAAAATATTTCAAGGTTTGATAAGCTTCTTATGAGAATCCTAAGGTTTCCTTAGTTTGTCACTGATTGAAATAAGTTTTATCATGATTACCATTTTCTTGATAGTGCTTGAAGAGGGCTACTTGTACTCAATGGGTTTTTATGAGATCTTAAGGGTATATATAGGATCAAAAATACTCAAGTCCCCAACGGAGTCACAAGAAATGTTAGCTCCCTGTAATTTGCAAGATTGGCAAATACAAACTGTAGAGAGAAACACTTGAACCACTTTGGGATTCTAGGATCTAGCCCTCCTGAATCCAGAGAGGGTTCTCTCTATAAGTGAAAATATTGATTTGTCTTTAAGGCTTGAAATGTGATATTAGGCTAGTTATGAAGAACGAGGTTTTGTTTGATTTTTGGTTGGGAAAATATATGTGAAGGTGAAGGAAGTCTAAATGAAGGGTGAAGGTGAATGAAAGTGAAAAATGATTCAGCTAAGAAGATAGGCAAGAAACAACTTCATTCCATTGGGCTATGGAGTCATAGTAGGATTTAATTGAAACAAAAAAGTTCAAGAGTGGTCCATGGGGCAAGTCATCTATGTCTAAGGATCTCTTTAAAGTTGATTTTATGGAATGAAGTGATACAATAAGAAGGGGAATTTAAACAAATGAAGAACAAAGAGTGGCCTAAGATCAAGTAAGTACTTTGAAACTATCCTGCTTTCGGCATACACTTAGAAAGACATAAAAGTAATCTAAGATCTGGTAAGTACTTCTAAACTAGCAAGCTTTTGATGCACTTTCAATAGAAAACATTTAAAACACGAAAAAGAATAGCTTAAGATCAAGTAAGGACTTTGAACCTATCCTGCTTTCAAAATACTCTTAGGGAAACTTTCAGGCAATTGTTGGAGATAAAACTAGAGGACAGGGCTCACCATAAACTCCCTAGTTCAACTTTACTTAGCAGACACTGAAAATAACATTCAAGAACAATGTTTGGTTTAGACAATAGGATGAGGGAACGCCAACATTCCTAACTTCTTGGACTGTATTGAATCATTCTTAAATACACAAATTTGGAAGAAAACATGTAGATAAAGCTTATCAGTAAGAGCAGGGCACCTTTGACAGTAAATCCTAACTCTATAATTTTTGTTCTTTATCAGAGAAGATGGAAAGAATGGAAACAGAAATAAAATAACAATTTACAATAAGAAAAACATCACCGTTGACATAGATTAGGATCCCATAAATCAGCTTGTATTGATACTTCAAACCAGTTACAATCTTTAAGTCTAGTGGGCCACTACAGCTTCAAACTTCTCATCTCGAACTTAGGTATCTTCAGTTACAAACAGAGCTTACAGCAGCTTCGGTAAACTATTTACAAGCAACAAATATGTAGTGACCAACATTATCTCATCTTCTACGGAAGTATTTATAGAAGGGATGAGGAGGTGGGATGAGATAAAAAGATCTTTTAAGTTCAATTAATATGGTTTAATGCTTCTCGGCCTTTCTAGGGGCTCAATAGAGAATATTTCAGATATTAATTTGTATTAATTGTTTTACATTAAGTATTAAGCTCGCTGGGATGATTTTGTTGAATTTAATGCTCTGTGTTAGCTTCGAAATAACTCTACTGATAGTTTACAATAAGTTCCTTTAGCTGAAATAACTGTTCAGCTGCTACATTGAGACAAATATCTTCAACTAAGGAAATAACTCTGCCTCCTTTGAATGATTTGAGGCTGCAGGTGGCTTCTGGTAGTTGAGAGGATTCAATTAGCCTCTGATGTGGCAGTGGAGGCTTTCTCGATCTGGTAGATATTTTTGTTTTGACCTAAAACAGGATTAATTTGCTTCTAATCTGTGTGTTAGGCATAATTAGGCCTAAATTTTTCCTTTTTTTCTTTAAACTGTGTTTAATTGAGTGGATTGGGCTTTTAATTGTCGATTTTAGCCATAATCCCCCCAAACTGTGTAAAAAAATATTTGATTCTTCATCTTTGTTGTGACCGGATCTTCAACATTGATACTCTCTGTTTTAATTAAGCTTTGTTGTGTCTTGTTGATGTGCAGGAGAGCAGAGGGCTTATAATGGTATCAGTGCTCATGAGGCACCGATAAACTTTGATCGGAACCCTGCAAAAATATTTCTTTGATGAATAAAGGCCTGGAGGGTCATCACCCTCGACCTTCAATTTTCCTTTAAAATATTTGAAAAATATTTAAAACCTGCATAAACCAAGAAAAAGTTAAGAAATCCTACGTATTTGGGTTTAACTGCTTTGGAGGCTTAGGTTTAGAGCGCAGCCATTGGATGAAAGCATCCAACGGTGGAGATTTATCGCGAGGGGTCAAATGGAGGTGGTTGGAACAAATGGTGGGAGATTAAGTCCAGGCCGTTGATCTGTGTTGATCAACGGTCAAGATCAACTGAGGAAATATAATACAAAGGGGGCATACATTTGCAGAATGGAAGAAAATGCAAGAAAATAGGTGAAAAATCCTTTGGTAGAGGATAAAAGGTTTAAGATTGAAATTGGGTTTCGGAAATAACCTGGGCCGTCGGATGAGATTGGCCAAGGAGATTAATGGTGGAGAATGATCCTGACATCCCTTGGAAGAAAGGCGGAGGGCGATAATGTAATGGCTAGATTAAGAGTGAGCCGTTGATCTGCAGAGATCAACGACAGTGAACAAATTTGATGAAATGTAATAGAAAAGGGGTAAAGTGGTTTTGGCTAACGAAACAACTGATTTCGCATGATGAAAAGGGGAATAGGAAGTTTTAGCATTTTGAACGCAATATGCATCAGAGCCTGACATGTGGATTTTCAAAACCTCCTATATCGCGTGAATTTGGATCATTAACATTCAGGCTTAAATATTCACGAAACTGCATGTCAGTCGTCAGATCAGGGGTCTTAGATCAGACGGTCAGGGAGAGAGCGCGATGGAGGATAGATGTGCAGACGAGAAGAGGTGGGGCGGTTTTAATCTAGACCGTCTGATCACAGGTATGAACAGTGGAGATCTGATCTGGAGAAGGGTAGGACCCAATGGAGTTGGGCCTACCAGGATGAATTTGGGCTGTTGAATCTTCAATATGGACGGTCAAGATTGATCTTTGGGGCTAATGAAATAAAATATGAGGTGGAGATAGGGTTAGTATGGGCCGTTGATCTGTAGAGATCAACGGCGGAGATTTGCTGAAAAGACATTATATAGCAGGGTTCATAAAATTTAACAAAGGTTGAGGGGTTCAATCTAGACCGTCGGATGTATGTGATGGACGACCCCAATGCAATCGAAGGATTGTGATCAGCGGAGGAGAGAGGAAAGGCGCAAATGGAAATCTCTAATGTGATTGAGCGTAGACCGTTGACCTGTGGATCAGATCGACGACGAAGAATGAATTGGAGGAGGTTGGAAGCGGGAGAATGGGCTTATGAACGAAGCAATAAGGGTCGTCGGATCTGGGCCTGGTGGAATAGATTGACAGCTGAGAAGCCATCGGGAGATCGCCAATCGGGAAGGGGCAATAAAATATTAAGCGTGCCCAATGGAAATCTTCAATGCAAGATTCTGAAAGCCGTTGATTGGTTTAAGATCAATGGCCGGGATCTGTTAAAACAATGAACCAGCGGGACTCTTTATAATATGAAAAAAGTGGATTTTTATGAAATACAAAGGGAAAATCAGATCAGGAAGGGTTTATATAATGTTTTTAGTGCCCAATTGTAGGCTCTAGGTTTTACAAAGAAAGCAAAGGATTTGGGCTTATATACAAAGGAGCCAATTGGCATCGGAAGTTTTTACGTAACAAAAAGACTTGCGCTCATCGGAAGTTCTGATGCGATAAGTGCCATATGGGTTTAGCGCTTGGTTCCAGTGCCAAGTCGCATGGTGGGGAAGTGGTTTAGGACTTAGCCCAAAGGGGCTTAGGCCTATAATGAAAAAATGGGTTTTTTATGATTTTTTTAAGGATTTTCAAAGGATTTGGGGTTTCGATAAGGTCCAAAAAGGAACTTTAAACCTTACAAAAGGGGATTTATGAATGGAAGAAGGGAAATAATGGAAACAAGGAGGATTCTTATGGGAAAAAGGGGATAAAAATGAAGGTTAATTTGCAATGAAAGGAGGGGTAAAATGAGGGGAAAATGGAGTTTTTTGCAGCAGTCTTTTCTTCAAGAAAACAACAGAATTTCAGAATTAAGAGGGAAACAGGAGTGAAGATTAATCAAATAATAAGATGTCTTCATAAGACTTCAAGAAATAACAATTTTGCAATAAAACTTGTTTCTTGAAGGCTTCAAAAATGATTTAGCCACCATTTTATATGAAAAAATTTATAGGTGGCTAACACATTGGGAAATTGAGTCAAAAAGAGGTTTATGACAAACTCATCAATGGATACGGGATATCAAAGGGAAAATCTAACTTGGCCATAGGATCCTTTAGTTTTGTGAATGAGATCAAAATTAATGATTTAGAAAGAGAAAACGAATTCTCAAACAAAGGGATCTTAAAAGCATAATTTGAACAATAAAGAGGTATTTGATAGACAGGGCTAACCATGAATTCTACAAAACACACTTTAAGAAAATAATGACTTCAAGACAACTTTCAAAATGAAATCTAAGATTCGGGAGCACATCCTATTTCCTCAAAGATCTTATTTCAAGGATTTAGAAAACATAAAAGATTCACTGATAATTGCAGTCATAGAAGAGGGAACACCTAAAAACATCTATGACCACAACTATAAATACCTTTAAAAAAAAATTTCAAGCAAGGACAAAGGGTATGATCAAAATAGACCTCCTTGGCTAAATATAAACAATGGTACTTCAAAGGGAGACTTCAAAAACAATTTTCAAGTGGCAGTAGACAAGCAGGGAAAACCATAAATCATGCTAAAACCAGCTATATGAAATATTAGAGAAATAAACAAGCATGAGGACTAAAGAGAAATATTAAAGACTCTAAAATACCTTAGTAGAAGAAAACATAAAATAGTGAAGGATAAATAGGTCTAAGGTGCTTCCAGGAGTCATTTCTTAGCCTAAAATTTTCATCCTACTGTAGTAAGAATTTATGAAACATAATGAAAACAGTAAAAATAGCAGACAGTTCAGAATACATCACCAACAACCAGGCTCATGGATCCAATGATAGAGCCTTTTCAAGAACAAGCATGTCACAACACCAATCTTCCAATACTTCAATTTCTTCCTCAACTTCAGACAGACTATGTATTATTTCAAAGAGTTTCAGTGTTACAACTAGTGACCAACCAACCAACTTCTCATCTTCTTTAGAAGTATTTATAGAATAAATGAGGAGGTGGAAGAGTTTTAGGATTGAAGTGTAATTAATTCTACACTAAATGCAACTCCTAGCCTTGAAAACCATGCAAGGCATAAGGTAGGAAAGCATCGAATTACAACTCTGTTTCATTTACTCTGTTTCTGCTTTTTTAGGCTTAATGGGTAAAAAGGTTGACTTTAAGGCCTATTTATCTTTTACAATAACTTTACTGACAGTTTGAAATATCTTCCTTTGCTTGAAATAACTGTTTAGCTATCTTTAGGAAAAATATCACTAACTAGGCAATAACTTTGCCTTCTTTTGATTTATTGAGGCTGCAGGTGGCACTTTTGTAGCTGAAGAGGATAAATATCCTCTGATGTGGTAGTGGAGGCTTCTTTTGATAATATTTTCCTCTATTTTACCTTAAAAGATCTTAATTTGTCTTTACTCTGTGTTTAGGCTTAATTAGCCTTGATCTTTGCTTTGGGTCTTCATTCTCTGATATTTGCTTTGTTTCTTTAAACCTAAGGATTAAAAATCTGATCTTCAGGCTTAGGCATTAATCTCTTTACTATTGATTTCTTCACTGATACACTTTGTTGCTCTACTTCAGTGGCACAAATGGTATTAGACAGTTGGAGGGAATTACGGTAAACCCTGGATCGTGATCCAGATGATTTCATGGTTTTGATAACCTGCTGGTTCCTTTTCTTCATTGGAATTAGGCTTACAATCATCACTCCAAGCCCTTTTTTCACCTATCTGTGACTGCAAAAAAACACAGATCAACCACCATTTAAAACCCTGCAAAAACACACAAACTCATTATAAAACCCTACGGAATTTGGTTAAGACTACTTTAGAAGTTTAATGGAGGGGATGGAGCTGTGTGAAATGGAGGAATTTGCAGCAAAAAGGGAGAAAACCCTTGGAAAAAGTGAAACAAGTGCAAATGGAGTTGGGGCGCGACAGTGACTAGGAGCCATTAGATTAGGATCATCAACGTTAGAGATCACCCGATGAAATCAATTGGAGAATATATGGAGGGAAAAAGACTTGGGGTTGCAATCTAATATGAGCTGTTCGATCTCAGAGATCGATGGCTGAGATTAGATGTGAGAATGATGGGGGCAAGTTAGGTGGAAAATGAAATGAGGGTGAGATTAAGTCTGAACTGTCGACCTTCGGAGATCGACGGCTAGGGTCAAACGTGAAAGGCATGTTGCGGAGGCGGTAACGGTAAGGAGGAAAACCATTAATGGTTTTCATGCGGGCTCTGGGGGGGGGAAGCGGTATTCACAAAAAAAATGCGATTCCATACGCCTTTTGACACCTGTCCCTTTCAATATCACCCATTTCACTTAATTTTTTGGCATTAACGTTTAGGCACAAAAATTACGCGAAATGCAATGTAATTCGTCGTATCGGAGGTGCCAGATCTGACAGTGAGGAAGGCGCCCTAAGGAGGGCAATTTGCATGGATGAGGGATGGTGGGACCAATGGTTTTGTCGCGTAGTGGGTGGGTTTGTTGGTTTATTGGGTTTTAGTCCCGATCGTCGGATTTTTCTGACAGACGGTCAGGATCTAAGGAAAAAGAGGGTTATGTAAAAAGGAGAAAAGAGACAGGTAGGTGAATGGGGTTCATCAGGTTTAATCTCGATCGTCGGATCGTTTAAATGAATGATTGAGATTTAAAGGGGAGACAGAAATGTTAAAAAGGAAGGAGCCAAGGTAGATGGTGATGCGGAGAATAGGTAGCCTGATGGGCGTTGATCTATGTAGATCAATGGTCAATATCCATTTAAATTTGAAATGTCAGAGATGAGGAAATAAAGAGAGATAAAGGCTTCAGAAAGGGTTAGGCGCTAGAGTGTGATCATAGCACTCAAGTTTTATGGAGAAATAAGGAATTGTGGCTATAGCTGGAGGGGGGGCTAAGGAACTTAGCGCTCATTTTTTAGGCTAGGTTACATGGAGAAATGGGCTAAGGGATAATAAAAAAAGGTGCTTAAGCCCTATATGAAAAAAAAAAAGTTTTTAGGGTGAAATAGTGAGTTTTTGGCCTAATTTGGGGTTCCGATAAGAGGAAAAGGGATTTTAAAACCAAATAAATGGGAACAAAAGGTTTTAAAGGGTTTTTGGAATGATTTAGAGGTTAGATGAAGGGTTTTTAGATGATTTTATGGAGGAAAAAGGATGAACAATGGAATTGTTTTATGAGTGGAAGGAGGAGTGAAAATTGTTAGTATGAATCTTTTGTCGGAAAAAGACCACTTTAGCTACGCATAACAAATAGCCCTAACATCAATTATGGCTGCCAATATCTCCAAATCTGCAGTTAGTTGATCTAAACAAAGCTGCACAAATCCAGATCTATGCATAAAAAGACATTAAGCAGTAAAAATGGAGTTTTGCTCCATGCATCCAATAGACAAGAGAAGAACAATATTTTTGAAATAATTTTTATATTAAAGGGCACCTGAGAGGAAAACAAGAAAGTTGTTTCCAATTCTCCTCAATGGGATGGGTTCTTGAAAGTCCTCAGCACTTCAAATCTAGAATTTCTCTCTCTTGTTGGTGTAGAAAACCCAGACAAACATAGAACTCAAAGGGAGTTCACAAAGAAAATAATGGAGAATGTGACAATGATAATGGCTCAAAGTTAGACCAAGATTATAGATCCAGAGTGATCTAATATGCAATGAAAGGTGACAAATGAATGGGAAAACCCTTCTATTTATAACAAAATATTAGGGTAGTCTAGAACTTGGTGCATGAATAAAATATTATTAACCAAATTCTAGAACCACCTTTTAGGAATGTTTTATTATATTTGTTGGAGGGAAAAGGATTTTTGACTTGGGTCAAATCCTTTATTTATAAATAATAAATAAATAAATGATTTATTTATTATTTTAAGGAAATGGTGGAAATATAATTAAATATATAATGATTTATTTAATTATTTATAACTGATTTAGTCAAATTTAACTAGGAATATTATTTAAATAAGGATTAAATAACTTATTCCTAGGAAATAATCAAATAAATAGGGATTTATTTAATTGATTTCCTTGTTTTGGGTTAAATATGACCAGGAATAATAATTAAATTGATGTTTAACTAATTATTCCTTGAGGAAATATAAACAAATATAGATTTGTTTATTATTTCCTTTTGGGGTTTCCTATTTAGACCATAAACAACTTAATAAAGGTGTTTTACTAAGTTATTTCACATATTGAAAGCAATTTTACTTAGGGTAAAATTGGTCTTACATGGTGTACTTGGGTTCATCTAATGATAATAGGTTAGATGACCAAAAAATGGTGTAACAGATTTCCCCCCAGCGTACGAGTGTTAGGAGCAAATCGTATGACCGAAGTATGTTGTAAGAACTCAATCACTAGACATCGAAAGGGAAGTCAGAGAGAGAAATGTAAGGTAGCCTAATGTGCTGAAGAACTAAACCCTGAGGAGACGACACTTACAGGTGCAACAAGTCTCTTTTTATGAGTGGGTACCTGTGCTAAAGGTGGTGGGGGAGGCATACCTATGCCCACCGAGACAAAGTACAAAAGAATAGTGTGTCCAGTAAACAAAGAACCGAAATGTAAAGTACATGCTAGCATAAACATGAGCCAGATAAAAGATATAATGAGGAATCCCACATACATAATGTGCCTGCGATAACAACCAGGACTTATACAATAATAGCTGAGTACATGAGATACAAATACAACCCAAATGCCCCCTATCAATGGGGAAGGGCTCGCAAAATTTTACTGATACATGCGAATCAAAGAGGTGTTGCAAGCGGCTAAGGCCGACATCATCAAATGTATGGAGCTGCATCAAAGGCTGCAAGGAAGAGGTCATCTAGGCATGTGGGAGGCTACCTGCAGAGCCACCCCCTCATGAGGGTTGAGACATCTCACACACACTCGGGAATCACGGAGAACAGCTACTACATCACTGGACCATCAAGTATACGAATCTCGATCATGCTAAAAGGAGCTGAAGGTGAGAAACAACCAAGTCAAAGGGTAATAAGTAGTCCCTTTGCTTGATCCAGGGTGCCAAATAAGAGTGGAAGCTGGAACCAAGGTACACTACCCTCTAGACCTATCTTCTGGAATGAATGAGTTGATGTTGACAGAAGGAGGTCTGCCACAGGTGAGGCAATAAGGAATCATCAACTAAGGCATGAGAGAAAATAGTAAAGCAACTGACAGACTGACACCAATGAAGATGATGAAATGGGGGGTACTGAGTAGCGAATGGACGACTTCCCTTGTTAAAGCATAAAGGGCATGGATGACCTAGCAGCGACTGACATGATATTATGAGGGATAGGGGACAGTGGGACTAAAGGCCATAAGGTGCGACACGAGAGAGAGACCAAGCAATGAAGGATGGAGGACTATAGCAGGATACAAAGGGACTCGGGATAGACTTCATGAATGTGATGATGACTCAACTCAGATGCTCTAAACAAGGGCGACTTGATGGTGCTGCCACACAGTAATGGTCCAATGGGGGACCATAAAAACATGAGTACAAGATGGAAACTCACAACGAACATCAACACGAGCATGGACAAGTATGGAGGCCAAGTGGTGCCCCTAGTATGAGTGTTGTAAGTGAAGAAATTCAATTTTGGAGGAGAGGTGAATAGACCCTTCGTGGACAAAATGTGTCCGGGTGAAGTATCAAGGTACTAAAAACTAATAGGTACCCAGAGCTCATGAACGGGCTAGGTCCAATTTTTGGGGTATGTTCTGTGACCTGGGTAGCAGGTACTGAGTATAAAACTGCGACTTGTCCCAAGAAATGACCTGAAAAAATGCAACCTGTCAGAGAAAGGGGGTTTCAGTGCTGTTTTTGGCTGAGATCTGGGATGTGTATGGTTAAGGGGCATAGGTGCCCCAAAGCATGTTGTGGTCATGCCAAAATGTATTTAGGAAAATGGGAATCTAAACACATTTTAATGATGTGGTGTGCCATTTGTTTTCGTTATGGTTATGCAGCTTGAGAAAGGAAATGGAGGATTACCAATCTCTTTTAGGACTGCATATATGAGTAAAATGGACTTTAAGTTTCCAGGTTGGAGATAATGAACTGATGCTCTCTTAGAAAAGCTATAGGTTAGTCAACAAAAATGTTGAAGAGACTTGGTTGCTGATGTAAGATGAAGGAATGATGAGGGGTTTTCTAGAGCATCCTGGCTAGAGGTGGGACTGCAAGAATCTTTCTGAAATGCAAGAATAATGGTAACACAGAGTTGACACGACCGCATTACTAGAGAGTTGTAGAATATGCATTTTCTTGGTCTCTGATAAGTCTCCTTTACTCAAACATTTATTTCAATAATGGCTACAGTATGTGGTCTTGGTTCAGACAATTGTTATAAATAGATAATCTGTGTGAGGTGATTCTTCCATACTCTCATCAATTTTAAAGATAAAGAATTGGGAAGAAGATCACTCACGGGTTGCTACCTGAATCATCATCATGAGAAGAGAGGGTCACATGCGCATCATCACAAGGGGTGATAGAAGAGTAAGAAAATAAAGGATCGACCGATGTTGAGCCTAGGGTGATCGTTGAAGAGAGGTCAAGTGAAACATCAGGGGAATTCTCCAAGGGGACTTCCACCAAGGGTCTCATGGATTGACAGGTAGGTAGAGGAGCAGAAGTAGAACATCATCTTGACATACTTCAGAGGGTGGAATGTCAAGGGAGGTAATTCTCTGGTTGATTGAAGAGAGCTCATGAAAGATGGGAGAGAAAGAGTGACGACTGATTTTGTCTGAACTGCATTCTTACGCTCCTCGAGAGCTGCGAATGCGTCAGGTGGGGACAATGGTGGGAATAATGGCCATGGACACCACATAGAGCACAGGGTTTGTTGGTGCGAATAGTCTTTGGGTTCTTGGCTACGGTTGAGGAAGAAACAGAGGTTTCAGGAACCGTAGACTCAGGGAACGCGACTTTAACCATGGGTTTAATACGGGGCAACTTGGGACAAGTATGGGTGGCATGACCGATGACATAATGCAAGGCGCAAGGTTTTGCAGGTGCAGGAGGGGTAGGGTCGGTTAGGGTAACTTTGCCTTTGGATGCCCCCTTGCGAGCTTTGCCTTTCTTTCTCGGAGCTGTCACAATAGGAGAAGGGTCCTGTTGAGGTGCTGGTGGTATTGTAGCAATGGAAGAAGCTAGGGGAACTGGTTGAACCAGTGTCAAAGCAAGGTAAGGTTTAGGGTAACTAAGCGAGGTAGCGGCTGGAGGATCAAGGTACCAGATGGGTATACCCAAGGTCAAATTGGGGAGGGAGAGGGTGGCCATGATGGGGACTGAATAGACTCTGGGAGGGGGAGCAAGGAAAGGTATCTGACTAGCAGGGAAATGGCCAAGAGAGACGACTCCAAGATGGTTGAGACTTGGTGGAACCGACCCAGGAGGATAGAGGGGCTCATGGGTACCAGCTATAGGAGAAGGGCTAGAAGGAAGAGGTTTGGCTGGCTGAGGTGAAGGGCTAGGAGCAGGTTGTGGTGAGCAAGGTTGAGGTTGAGGTTGCTGACTAGCCGAAGCGGACCGCTTAAGGTCAGCCTGAGATGATTGCATCATGTAAACATTCGCTAAGCTGGGATCAGAGACAGGAGGAGGAGGAAGACCAAGGAAGGTTCCGAGCAAGGAGGAGTCTTTGTAGACGCCGGGGGAAACACTAGTCAAAGAATCGACAATTTTCTTATTGAATATAGAAGAGATGGTTGACTCAGGGGAGGTCTGAGATTTTGGCTCATGATATGTCAACTAGTCAATGGTGACTATCTTTCCATTGTGAGGGAAAAACATCTTGCGGTGGACCATGGATGGGATAGCAGACATGGCATAGGTGTAGCTATGCCCCAAAATAATGTTATAGTCAAGAGGGGCGTCGATGACTTCAACATCAACGCAAATAGTCTTGCCTGCAAGGGTGATAGGACAATTATGGAATAGGCCAATGGGTTGGCAGGCGTGGCCATCCCATGCATGAAGGGTGATTGTGGAAGGGGCCAGCTCAGGAGATCCGAGTTGTTTCCAAACCGAAGCAGACATCACACATGTAGATGCCTCCTCATCAATAATACATCGAGACACATTAGCGTTCCAGATTTTGACTAGGATTTGGAAAGCGACGGAAGCTGAAAGGGGAGGATGATCTGACTGACGGGCATTGAAAATAATTAATTGGTCATCAGCAGGATCTATAGCGCCCATGGAAAATAGTAGAGCCTTCCTTTGAGAAGGACATGACTTGAGGAGTTCTACTATTGAAATGGAAGCACAAGACTGTGCCAAAGCATCTACTATGCTATACGAATGAGCAGCTCGACTGGAAGCAACATTTCGACATAATGGGCCCTTATGAATCTTGATAGGAACCTCAACTTTGGGTTGAGGGATCTACAAAGGACCATTGGGTGTCGAAATAGGCTCTGTAGGACCTGAAGAAGGTGATTCGGGGACAGACGGATCGGGAGGCTTGGGGTACTGATGAGACCGAGTTTGAAGGTTAAGGTTGACGGTGAGAGGTTGGTCAAAAGTCATCATGAGAATCTGGTAATCAGAGGAACCATATGGGGAAGGTTGAGTGGTTACCGAGGCATGAGGTGGTTGAGTAGCCACGAATCCTTGTTGAGGGAAAGGATCGGTAAACACAACTGGTTGAGAAGTAGCCGCATTGGGGGGAATAGTAGGGGAGGCATGTTATCCACGCAATGTAGCCTGAGACGCCCACATCTGCCACATCTGTGGTAATAGGGGACAATCATGAGTGTAATGACCGTAAACACCACAACACAAACAAGGCTTATTGGTGCGAAGAGGCCTGTCCGGCTTGGGCTGAGAGCCCTGTGGCTGGTTAGCAATGTTAGAATCAATACCTGAAGGATTGGATCCATGATTACCAGGGGAAGATTGATTTTGATTGTCTTTCCTCTTTCTTTGAGAAGAAGGAGGATTAGTCGAGCCTTGTTGTGAAAACACTTGCCCTGGAGGGGGTAGTAGTTGCTGTTGCAGGGGTTGAGAAGGTAAGGGAGGTGGAGGTCCAAATGCTGGAGGAGCTGGGACACCAGGTTGTGAGTAGGGATAATGGTTAGGATGGGCAACGTTGAGGTAAGCAAGAGGGTGGGCAAAAGGAGGAGGCATGCCATATATTGGATACATGCTACCTGGAGGGGGAAAAGTGCTGGAGGTACTGGCCCCTCCCGGAGGGAAACCATATCCCATAGGAGGTTGAGTGTAGGTATGCGAAATAGCTCTAACAATACCGTCGACAGAGTGAGATGCCCCCGGGGCGTTAGCGCCACTAGGTTTGGGGAGGTCAGGAAGGGCGGCTTCTTCGGTTTGAGGGAACTGGGATGCGACATCTTTGCCAATGGCAGGTAAGAGAGAGCGAAGGAACCAGTCCATGTAGACCCGATCTTCAAAGGTGGGAGCTCGACATAAGCTCCTTCTTCTCTGCCATTCCTGGACATGAGCGGAAAGGCGGGTCGAAGATGATTGATGGAAAGAAGTCAAGGGTTTGGTACCAGTGTCGTATCGGAGAGGGAGCTGGAAGTAAGATAAGAAGGCTTGGGTAATGGTCACAAAGGTGGTATGGTCAACATACCATTTAGAAGCTTCGCCTGTAAGCGTGTGTTGGAACAATATAAGATGGATGGAATCATCAGTAATGGAATTGGATGAACACCACATGTGGAAAGATTGGATATGGTTGGAGGGATCTTCACTAGCAAGGCCTTCAAACTTGGGAATGTTGGAGGGGAGATTGGTTGGCATAGCAGGCCAACTAACATCATGGCGGGTAGGATCGTTGATCAACTGATTGAAATCGGGGAGACTGAGACCTGCCATATAAGGGAGCAAAGGGATAACCCAAAGAATTAGAAGAAGAGTTAGAGTGTGGACTCGGGGGAGGACTAACTCGACGATGGCGGGAAGGAGTAAGTCAACCAACCAGAAACTGAGGGTGAAGGCCAAGAAGTCTCCAGGATAAACGCCTTGGAGGCGCAATGATGACGGCACAAAGGGAAGAAGAAGGACCAACAAAGGCAAGGAGGTGCAGAATCAGATGACGATGATGTCGAAACAAGGGCAGAGAGGTGCAGTGTCAATTGGTTTTAAATTCTTTTCCTGGTGGTGTTAACTAGGATCTTCTTCACTTAGGGTCAATGTGTGGTGTGTGTTAATTTTAATTTTTAAACCTAGATGTTTTGAGAGTAAAAGAAAAAGTGTGTTGCGTAACTGAAAATAAATCTATAGAGAACAGTAAATAAGGTCGGAATAACAGAAAATTAATAGCTAACAATGCATCGATCTAACCTAAGAAGGTGGGTCTCTCAAAAGTAGTCTAAAAGAGGGAAAAAATCTAATCAAAACATAGTAAAAAGAGGCTGATAGATTTAAGGTCGGGAGGGGCAGGGATCTAAAGGAGAAATCTACTAAAAAGTGGTGCAGAAAATAGCTAAAAGGCAGAGGCAAGGTTGCTGTAACAAAGGAGGAAATCAGCTAAAGGTAGAAGGGACAGGGAGGTGGCCCTAGAGGCAAACCCAAACAAAACTATATGAGGTGATTTGAGAGGGAGAAGAGCTGATCTAAAAGGGATCTGAAAATGAGGTATCATATCTGAAAAGAAGAAGGCTGAAACTCTAAAAATTCAGACGTCTGAAACAGCTAAAACTCTTCCAAAAAAAGTGAAGGGTACTAAAGCCCTAAGGGGCGATATTCCCACTTATTTGAGTAAAACAGATCAGAAACAGGTCTAAATGGGTGGAGACAGAGGCTGGAAAACCGTGACAGAAGCTTCAGACAAACCCAGAAAAATTGCTAGAAAAGTGCAAAAAAAGGTGCAGGTCGCGAGGTTAGAGCCACAATTTCGATCAGTCATAATTTTGGGCGAGAAAAGTGCATCCGCCAGTCCATACATCCAATAGATAAGACAAGAACAATATTTTTGAAAGAATTTTTATATTAAAGGGCACCTGAGAGGAAAACAAGAAAGGTGTTTCCAATTCTCCTCAATGGGATGGGTTCTTGAAAGTCCTTAGCACTTCAGATCTAGAATTTCTCTCTCTTGTTGGTGTAGAAAACCCAGACAAACATAGAACTCAAAGGGAGTTCACAAAGCAAATAATGGAGAATGTGACAATGATAATGGCTCAAATTCAGACCAAGAGTATAGATCCAGAGTGATCTAATATGCAATGAAAGGTGACAAATGAATGGGAAAACCCTTCTATTTATAACAAAATATTAGGGTAGTCTAGAACTTGGTGCATGAATAAAATATTATTCACCAAATTCTAGAACCAGCTTTTAGGAATATTTTATTATATTTGTTGGAGGGAAAAGGATTTTTGACTTGGGTCAAATCCTTTATTTATAAATAATAAATAAATAAATGATTTATTTATTATTTTAAGGAAATGGTGGAAATATAATTAAATATATAATGATTTATTTAATTATTTATAACTGATTTAGTCAAATTTAACTAGGAATATTATTTAAATAAGGATTAAATAACTTATTCCTAGGAAATAATCAAATAAATAGGGATTTATTTAATTGATTTCCTTG
This sequence comes from Pinus albicaulis, assembly GCA_034641835.2. Taxonomy (NCBI): domain Eukaryota; kingdom Viridiplantae; phylum Streptophyta; class Pinopsida; order Pinales; family Pinaceae; genus Pinus; species Pinus albicaulis. The sequence goes on from CM076571.1 coordinate 795,130,642, forward strand.
TTTTGGGTTAAATATGATGAGGAATAATAATTAAATTGATGTTTAACTAATTATTCCTTGAGGAAATATAAACAAATATAGATTTGTTTATTATTTCCCTTTGGGGTTTCCTGTTTAGACCATAAAAAACTTAATAAAGGTGTTTTACTAAGTTATTTCACATAGTGAAAGCAATTTTACTTAGGGTAAAATTTGTCTTACATGGTTTACTTGGGTCCATCTAATGATAATAGGTTAGATGACCAAAAAATGGTGTAACAAAAATGATTGAAAATGGGGTTTCGTAAGCAGTTTTCTCTTGGTGAGCAATAGGTTCTTTAGGATTAAAAGGGAAACAACAGTGAAGATTAACTCAAAGAGTAAATGTCATCATAAAAACTTCAAAAGATGATGAGTTTCCAAAGGGAACTATCTTTTGAAGGTTTAAAAGGACAAGCTTAGCCACCATTGAGTATGACAGAATTTATGGGTGGCTAACACTCCTTATGCACAACCTTCTATGGGTCAATACCCCGGAATGAACATGGTATGGAATCCATCTCAAATTCAACAGACTATGCAACCTAATGTGCAGTTACCTAACCAACCTTGACAGTCCATAGGTTCTGGTCCAATCTAGCAGCTTGTCCAGCCTACCATTCAAATCCGTGCACCTGGTTCTGTTCAGCAGCCCGGGCCTAGTACACCTCAAACTCCACCTCAGACTGATGCAGCTACTGCAACTTCTGTTCAACCTACCACACCTGTTTCTGGAGTATCTGTGGCTCCGTTTTCTCCTATCCCCGTATCAGTACAAATTCCACAAGTATCTGTGCCACAGTCAAGACCTACAATTCATACTATGGTCCAGATGCCTATAGGACAAGCTGGTACTAGTACGATTGTCTCTAGTCAACCACAATACACTTATCAACCATACCAAGGACAGTATCAATTTGGATAGACTACACAAAATCCAGCTTATCAGTATCAACCGTATCCTGGGTATACTTATCAAATACCTCAACAACCCCAGTATGGTCTGGTTAATCCTAGTTATCCATGAGGTTTTACGATTCCCAATGCACATCCAATTCCAGGGTATCCTAGATATCCTCCTAGAACTGGTTTGATCCCACAAGGTTATCAAGACCCTAGCCATCGGTTACCATTTATAGCAACTTTAGATTTACCGTATCTATCGCGCCTTACGAATGATCCCATTTTTTATCTTCCATATTGGCCTTCGATGCTTAAAAAGTTGCCCAGTGATATTCCGAAGTTTGAGGGTAAGTCAGGAGAGGACCCATCTAATCACATTATGACTTATCATCTCTGGTGTGCATCCAATTCGTTAATCGATGATTCAATTCGTTTGCATCTTTTTCAAAGAACTCTCATTATTCTAGCTGCCAAATGGTACATTGAGTTACCACGCAGCTCTTTTAATAATTTTAATGCACTAGCTACTGCTTTCTTAACCCATTTTCAGTTTCCTATCAGATACGACAACGACACCGAATTGTTGACTTCTTTAAAACAGTCTACGTCTACATATATATCCGATCACTTTCATGAATGGAGACGTAGAAGGCGTTTAGTGAAGGCATTTATTCTGGATCAAATTTTCGCTGAATGGTTTATTAAATCATTATTGCCCAAAATTACTGAAGATGTGGCCAAAGGAGGCATTGTTACAGAAGAGAAAGTCATTGCTCAGGATCAGTACCTTGATCTTGTATATACTTAGTCAGGTACTCTGTATAATAAAATCCCTGATTTGCCAAGGCTTGGTCAATTAACTACAACTCCTTCTGGCTCTCATGCCGCTGACGGTGTAATTGGTTCTGTTAGCACTGGTAAAAGTAAGAATAAGTATTCCAAGACAACTTCTCCTATTATCACTTTACCTGATTCACCAAAAGGAGATTCTTCTATTGAAGCTTCTGCCAATATTCATCTTGTAGAATCATCTACAAACGAACCTAAAACTAGTGGTAAGAAGAAAGGTAATAATAAAATGAAAAAATCTTCAAAATATAAAAATGATACAACTGAAACAACTGATGAAAAACGTAAACCTCAATATCCTTGTTTAATCTACGATGAGGATCATTTTACAAAAGAGTGCCCGCATAGAGTCGAGGTATCAAAATTCGTTAAGGATTCGCCTATACCTACTGTATTGAAGGATCCCTTTCCCGCTCAAGATAGTAACATGGTTGGGTCTTCCCCAAATGCGCTTGAGAATATCTTGATGGTTACGACACGATCACAAGATTACGGTAGTAAAAATGCTGGTAAAGAAGAAGAAACATCCAATTCTGCATCAACTATATCTCCCTCAGTTTCTGATCCATTACAGATCAAGAAAAAAAATCCCGACTTAGTGATTAAACCGCCTGTTAAAGGTGTACTTCGTAAATCGGCTTTCAGTCCACATGCGAGAGCTGCTCAGAATTACAATATTGTTGAAGACTTGGCAATTTCCCCTTCAGCAATGTTGGCTTTGGAAGTGCTGCAATCATGCCTAGCCTAAAGAAAATTACTATTATCAGCCTTGGGAGCTGTAGACCTCCAAGATTCGAACCTCGTGATCTTTGATTTATAGAATTTTACACCCCGCCTACCCCATCAAATGGATTTTCAAATTCTAGTAGTAGTAAAAAACAAACATATCTTTCATATTGTTGTTGATGAAGGGGATTCTACGTGTATTATGTTGTTAAAATGTTGGAAATCACTTGGTTCTCCAACAATTAACCAATCGCTAACTATTCTCAAAGCTTTTGATGGAAGAGGTTTTCAGCCATATGGTATTTTACAATATCTACCAATAGAGGTCGAAGGAAAAATTGTTAATCTAGATGTGGAGGTGGTTGATGCCTGTCTGGATTAAAACCTTCTCCCGGGTCGCAGTTGGTCTTACACCATGACTGTTGTTGTATTAGCGATCTTCCATCTCATCATGTTTCCTCATACAGGAAAGATCATTAAGATAGATCAGCACTCATATTATTCATCCGACTCAACCTCTACTGATAGCATCCAACATATTGGAAAAATGACTATCCCTTATAAGGATGTCAGAGTAGGTTTGCTTAAAGATTCATCTTTACTGGGAACTTTTTCTCTACCTGCTCCCAACGTACAACCTCCTATTGCTAATATTAATATGATTACATCAAGTACTACTTCCTTTGATGATCCTTGGATAGTACCTTTAGAATCAGAATTGGATTCTTTCGATGCCTCGATGCCTTTGAATCCTTTTGAGTTATCATATCAAAATGTACAGTCATTTTTTGATTCTCCTTCAACTGAATCTGATCCAATGAATGTGATCAATCAGGAGTCATTTTCAATATCGAGCTTAGCTTCGACACCAATTCCAGATCTTGGTAAACAAGTATTCAATATTAATGAACATATTCGTGAATTCTTGTCGATAGATGAGTTACGATGGGAAGATCTTCATCATAGGTCTTCGTTTTTACCTGATCTCAATCATTTCGAGAATAATTTTTCCTCCATTTTTACCACCGATTTTGTCAAAGAACCTTAGAGTCCTCTTTCACATTTTGATTCTGAATTGAATTTAGAAAATATTTCTACAACGGTTCCTCTTGACATTTCAGTAAAACCTGGAATTGTTGAAAACATTCATATAGGTGCTTCTTGTACGACTGATGAAATCCAAGCATATAAAGCCCTATTTCAGGAATTCTGTGACATTTTCGCCTGGTCATATGAAGAAATGCCAAGAATTGATCCGTCGATTGTTGTTCACGAAATTAAGACATACCCATATGCTAAACCTGTAAGACAATGATTACGTCAAATACATCCATGAAAAGCTGCCGCTATCAAAGCAGAAGTTGAAAAATTACTTCATGAAGGTTTTATTTATCCAATTCCATTAACAGACTGGGTATCTAATATTGTTTCAGTTAATAAAAAACAAGGAACAATATGAGTATGTATCGATTATAGGGGTATAAATCAAGCTTGTCCAAAAGGCAATTATCCAACCCCTTACATCGATCAAATTATTGACGATTGTGCTGGAAGTGAGATGTTTTTGTTCATGGATGGATTTTTCAGCTACAATCAAATAAACATACTCCCTGTAGATCAACCTAAAACAGCTTTCATTTGTCCATGGAGAAATTTTGCTTATTGCAAACTACCTTTTTGCCTTAAGGATGCTGGCGCCACTTTTCAACGAGCCATGTCTTATGCATTTCACAACATTAAGCACATTGTGCAACCCTACCTCGATGATTTTCCTACTCATTCTTTGTGCAGAGCAGATCATATTACTCATTTAAAAGCCATTTTTATATGATTTAGGCATTATAAGATTCGTCCGAATCCTCACAAATTTGTTTTTTGCATACAATCCAGACGATTGTTGGGATTTATCGTCAAAGGCAGGCATTCGTGTCGACCCATCGAAGGTTGAGGCAATCATCAATTTACCTCCTCCTTCTACTCTTCGCCAACTCCAAAGCTTGCAAGGGAAAGAAAATTTTTTACGTCGATTCATTCCTAACTATGCCGAGTTAACGAAAGGTTTCACTCGGTTATTGAAACAAAATATTCCTTTCTTTTGGGACGAGGTCATTGATAGATCTTTTGATGCTCTAAAACATGCATTGACCCATGCACCATTACTGCATCCTCCCAACTACAACCAATATTACTTTATGTACCTCGCCACTTCAGATTCCACGATAGGGATGGTTTTAGTTCAGGAAGATGAATTCCATGGTGAACATGTTATTTACTATCTTAGTCAAAATTTACATCTGACTGAGATCAAATATTCACATGTGGAAAAATTGGCCTTGGCAGCTGTTCAAGTTGTTCAACATTTTCGTCATTACATACTTTTACGCAAAACAACAGTGATCTATGATTGTAACCCTATGATGTACATTTTGACCAAACAATTGCTAGGGGGAAAATACTCTAAATGGATTGTTATCCTGCAGGAGTTTGATTTGGAGTTTGAAAAATCCAAATACAAGAAATCATTTATATTTGCTGAACTTATGTGTGATTTCCCACGTACTAATACAAAAACTATGGCGGAACAACCAATTGCGGATGAATCCTTGTTTATTATTAGTACCATTGATCCTTGGTATGGAGATATCATTTTTTAGCTTTAGACCCAATCTTTTCAGCCTGAGCTTTCATGGTCACAACGATGGAAAATCCATTTCCAGTCTCAACAATATCATATTGTTCGCAACACACTATACCGTCATGGTGCAGACTCTATTTTTCGATGTTTTCTCACCCATGAAGAAGCCGAAAAGGTTTTAAATGACTGTCACTCTGGAGCATGTGGCGGTCATATGTGTGGGTATGCCACAACCCAAAAGATATTGCATGCAGGTTACTTATGGCTGTCCTTATTAAAGATTGTATTTATGCAGTCCGAAAATGTAATAATTATCAATTAATCAATCGAAAAATACGTGCACCACCTACTCCTCTTCACCCTATAATTGTTGTTGGTCCTTTTGCAAAATGGGGCATTGAATTCATTACATGTAACCCTCACTCGATCGAAGGGCATGGGTATATTATTCTAGCAGTAGATTATTTTACCAAATGGGCCGAGATGATGCCTACATTTGTGGCAAATGGAAAAACTGTAGCTACTTTCGTATTCAATCATGTGATTGCTCGTTTTGGTGTACCCCAAGCGATAATTACTGATCACAGGAGCCATTTTCAGAATATCATGATGACCGAGCTAACGAACCAACTTGCCCTCCGCCATGATAGTTATACACCATATTATCTGCAGGCTAATGGTTTAGTTGAAATAATTAATAAATGTTTAGTCACCATGATCAAACAAATCATTGAAATTCATAAATCTAATTGGCATACCATGCTATTTTCAGCACTTTGGGCATATCGAACCTCAACAAAAACATCGACAAGTTTTACTCCTTTTCAACTAGTTTATGGTTTAGAAGCGGTATTACCCATTGAATGCAAGATACCATCACTCCAACTAACCATAGAGTTACTACCAACCACTTCTGAAGAGGAGAAATGTTTTTTGTACTTAGCTCAATTAGATGAGAATCAGCGCACCGCTGCATTAGCTACCAAGACTCATGCAAAAAGAATGAAAGCTTAGTATGATAGAAGTGTTACACCTCGTAATTTTTCAGAAGGAGACCTAGTTTTGATTTATGATCAAGCAAAAGATAAACTAGTGGATGGGAAATTCGAACCCATGTGGCATGGTCCTTATATTGTCAAGAGATAGCTTGCAAAAGCGGCCTATGAATTGATTGATTTTGATGGGGTCTCTTTAGGTAAACCCAGAAATGGGCTTTATCTAAAGAGATATTACACTTAATTTTTGTGTGGAGATATTTTCTGTATATTAGTTACTTTCTAGCTGGTGTGTTGTAGATTAGAAATGTGTGCCTAGCTTAAGTGTGCTTTTACTACTATTCCTGCTTACCTGGATTACTCTTGATATCACAGATGTCGACGTCTTTTCAAACATATATTGGTTTTGCTAATGGTGCTTGTCATAGTACACAGAACATTTCTTCCGCAACTTGGGTTATTTATTCACCCAATTACGAGTTAGTATCTATGCATGGGGTAAGCCTCAGTCAAACAACAAACAATATTGCTGAATACAGTGCAGCTATTGAGTTATTGTCTGAATCCATTTCATTTGGAATTCAGAGTTTGATCGTTAGGTTAGATTCTGAACTCGTTGTATTACAGTTGAATCAAGTATATGACATTAGAAACCCAATATTATTAAGATTATTTTTAATATTTCGTCTCTTGGAACGAGAGTTTGATTATATTGAGTATCAACACATTCCAAGAAGTTTAAACACATTAGAAAATGCAATAGATTCTAGTGTTATAAACAGACATTTTCAATAATAAATTAGTAAATCAACATTCGATAATATGATTGAACAGGTAACTGGAAATAATAGTATATCATAGTATAGAAGTAGTGTTTCAAAAAATAGTACATCGTCCTCGACCATAGGTTCAAAATGCCTTATGATCGGGAAAAAAGTGATACAAAAAATGAGTCTATATAGTCAATCATCCACTATCCATGGTAATGATCATGATAATACACTACTGTTTGTGCCACTCTACTCAGAAATCTCCTAAATGATCTAGGAACACCAATGACATATCTTTGTAAATAGAGTGGGATGTCATCTATGGTAGTCTTAGGAATATCCATAGTTAGCCGCTCCAGGTGGTGTTCCAAATCGGTGAGGATCTCTATTATCTGATCCTGTGGTGGTGGTACGGCTGTAGCTCCATCCCTTTGCCTCCTCTCGAAGGGGTGGAGAGTGACTGGTCAGCTTGGACCCACATCTGCATTAGAATTTTTTTGTTATCATTTTTGGATGATTTTAAAAACAAAATAAAAATTAGAAATTAGAACATGTCAAAAAGATTTTTTTACCTGACTCATCCCACTAAGCTCCTGGAGGAAGTGACATATCTCGGTTGCCACGGAAATCTATACCCACATAAGGAAAGTCATTTATCACAAAAATTTGGTGCTCTAACCAACGAAAGTATGATGGGGGAAACCGAACAATCTCTATTCCCTCACTGTGATGGGCCATCAAAGCAACCCATCGAACCATCCGAGGCTCTCGAGCACCACTAGCATCAACTGGAATTTGTTGTGGGGCTAGTAAGGGAATCCTCTCCAGAGAAAAGGTAACTACGATTGACCCATATCCGAAGTTATTTAACTTCCTATTCTTTGCTCTAGAAAGTTGGCCTTTAATGTTAGCCAACACTACCTCATACCAATTGAATATAGTGCCTCAGAAATAATCTATTGCAATCCGCTTCTGAGATCCAGTAGTAACATGCAACACTGCACTTCCACACAACTTGGTAACAGTAAATGCGATCAATTTTAATTAAGGACGGATGATAGTTTTAATATCAATCCATTTGCCTTTCGAATTGGCCTCCTCATTGCAAAACTCTAATTGTAAGCTAGCGATAGACTGGCCACCTGGCCTAGCCCCAAATAGAGAAAGTGGCTTGCCCCTTTTAGACAAACCAGTTAAAAAATATATGTCCTCCAGCTTAATTTTGAGCCGGTTGCCTCCAATTATAAAACATTGGTCCTGCACGTCCCACTTGTTTACCAACCAAGTGAAAAGGTCTACTTGAGCTCTCATGCCACTGATAGCCCAGAATTTGAATAGCCCACATGCTCTCAAAACTTGCAAAGTAGGTTGATGAATCACTGTTGCTTCATATGCCTCCTCATGTTCACGTTCCTGCCAAATGAACATTGTAAATATCCTACAATGAGAAAAATGAAAGATTAGAATCATTTTAAAAAAAAAAATTTGGGTAATTTTGGAGGAAATTGTGTTTTTAAATTTGTTATGGTGCCCCCACACTTTATGTTCAGAGACAGTGCATAGCTCCACACGGGCTCTGTGCTAAAAGTGCGGGGCCCTGACATTGTCCTTTGTACGAAAACGTCGGGGTCCGTAGGTACCATGTGTCTTACCTGCGGACCCCCGAGGGCAGATTTTTGAACCAATTTTCTCTCCAAAAATGAATTTTAGACCCTAATTTAAGGAAATGAATGGATGAAAAGCAAGGAAAAGAGGATTTGGATTACCTAGAGCAGATGATTTTCAATTTCAACAGTTGGTTTGTCCAGAATCTTCTCCAAAGCATTTTTTGCCAAAAGCTCTAAAATTTTCACTCCAAACTCAAATGGTAAAAATGAACTTGGAAAACTCCTTTTTTATAAGTTTTTTTGAATAAATGAAATTTAAATTTGTTTACTTTTCACTTTAAAAATATGTTTTTTCAAAATATTTTTATTATTGAAGCAGGTACGTTTAATTTTTTGAGTTTCTGTGTAGAATATCGGATTTTTTAGGCGAGATGATCATTTTTGACGAAGAGTATACTTTTATCACTTTTTTGGGCTCTTAAAAATTTACGAAAAAATGAAACCCTGGAGTTCTCTTTTAATCCATTTTCAGACTCTTTAAAGATGAAAATATTGCTGAGTACTTGACTATTCAAACTCGTTAAAGGAAATGAACAGTCGTCCTTTCAGTATAAGTTTACCCCTTTTCCGGACTGAAATCGACTATTTACAAAAAATGTATACGTTGACTAATCATGATCAACAGAGTTATCTCCCGCATTATCTTATCCTTTTTCAGGCCTGAGAGACTAAAATTACAAAAAAGTACACCCCTATAGTTTTCTTAGGTTTTCTCTTCTGACTCCCTAAAAATGAAAAACATCGTGTTTCTCCTCTACTGGACTCGTTAAAATCTAACAGTAAAGGACCTATCGATTACAAACAGGAATGGACCACTCCTTCTTAGGGTTCGATTTTAAACTAAGTTGGACTCATCCGGAGGATGAGCTTATAAAAAAGCAAATGTTATCCTACTCAAGCTTGTCAAAAAGAAAGAGATACTTGCCAGAAATGGTGGGGCAAAAGAGAGAAAACAGATTAATTTGTTATACTTTGATTTATAAAAGCATTATACCACTCTTTAACACGACACTTTTTGTCACACTTCTACTTGGGTTGGGAAATCCTCTACCTATCAGTTAATCAAACCACATTGAAGGTCTTCAACCGGTTTCTAGGTATTAGCTTAAGGCAACTGTCACCAAACTACCTGCAATGTCGTTATGTGTTTAAAAGGACAGTCAAACAAACCATTCATATGAAAACATTTGTCTCCATTCGGGTTGACCATCCCTGAGTCAGTCATTGCAAAAAATTTCTTCAAAACTTGATATATGGTTTTGTGTCATGAGATTGCTTACGACGAATCACTTTCTATCGACGACAGCTCATCATCTAGGAAGTTGATCTAGAATCCATCAGTACCTTGGAATCTGCATGCCTTAATGGCAGGTTTCTCACCTTCAACAATTGGTTGCATCATTGACCTTCGATCAAATGATTCCATGAAATGTTCGACTTCAGATCACTTATTCACATCTCATGGATTGTACTGAATACTTTGAGGGCCATTGTCATTATTGGTGGCTTCTCTCACACTTGTTAACAGTTCACATCATTGACTGGTAATCAAGTGGTTTCTACCATGTTCGACTTCAACACATTTAATCGCATGGATAGAATCGTACTAGTTCGGGAAGCAGAAATCAAGACCCTAGATCTAGTTTCCACCATCCATGCTGTGAGGAGTTTTATTATTCATTATGCAGTAGACCATTCATTACAGATGGTTGTGTCCATGTTGTGTCTACACTATTGATGTAATATTAAAATCATTTTTGTATCAGAGCATGTTTATTTAGTTTTGATCTGAGTATGGGAATGCCTACCTGATGATACATATGTATATATGTATATATATATATGTTTCACATTCAGAGTCTTTATGAGGTTGGCCAGGGTGTCAGGCTAATCCTTGAAATGATAAAGCACATCACTCTTCGAATGCTCTTAGACTTCACACTTTATGGGGCAATTTATTACACTAAAATTTGTCACCATGAAGTTTTATTACTCCCTTAGAAGTCCACAACATCAAAGTTCCTAAAGTCAAGCCTTGAAATTAAGAGAAAAGTTCATAAAAGTATTAAAAACACTTGTACCGCACTTTCTCTTAGTATTTCCTGTGGTGCCGCACCTTTTCGCTATAAATCATGTGGAGCCAAACACACTTTTTATTCATTAAGGGTGCAAACCCCTCTAAAAGGTAAAATAAAGGTGGAAAGTAACATTTAGAAGCCCAACAGTCAAATCTGGAAGTTTCTAGAAGCAATTATCTGGTCGAAGGTTCGCTCCTATCATGTATGTTCATTCCTCCATTATGGGAGCTTACCCCTTGATTTATGGAGCCAAATCCCTTCAAAAGAGCATTCTATCCCTTCTTATGGGGAACCATAACCTCCTCTCTTTTCCTATAAATTGAATCCATAGTGCAGCTTCAAAAGGGGTTATACTTGAAGAATTTTTGAGGAGAAATGTTGTAAAAATTCAGACTCTCATAGCTAATCCTTATATGGGAATGATTACACACCCATGTGCTTTAGCTGAGAAAGTGTAAGGCTTGTTAGAGTAAAGGAAACGCCTATTTCGGCCCCTAGGAAGGCCTGTATGACATCAAGGCCGACACGGTTGTAAGGCTCTTCTTTATTTAAGTTAATACAAATGAATATTGTTTTCTCAATGAGCTTGCTAAATTAAGTGGCTTGTGTATCATGTTTTATCAATGGCTTATTTAATTAATTATCTCATTTCTTGAATTCCTTGATCATCAATATAGGTTTATGGTTTACGAATTAATCTATATTATGCAGGTGCTTCTGTTTCTTTCATGTTTGTGATTGCAGATTTCGAAAGGAGATATATTTAGAGCGACAGGATATTCGGAGTGACAGGAAAGAAGATCAGCACTGGAGTATAAGTAGGTTTCCAAAACTTGTTATAGTTAATTCTAAAATCAAATCTAGAGAAAGTAGTATTTATTTGTCCGTTTGTTGCTAGCTGTCCATAGGACACTTGGGAGATCTGTCTTGTCTGTAAGAATGACTTGTTCATCCAACAGGGAAGGATATTTTTGGCCCTCCTTGTTTCACGACTGCATTACAGTAGTCAAAATATGCGAACGATGCCAACGCTTCACACATAAATCAAGAGCACCTCCTGCTCCTTTACATCCTGTCATCATCGCCGGTACATTTTGTAAATGGGGGATTGACTTCATGACTTGCAACCCCACCTCATCGAGCAACCATAAATACATCATCGTGGTTGTCGACTATTTCACCAAGTGGGTTGATGCCATCCCTACATACGACAACACGACATAAACCGTCGCTTGATTTCTATTCAACCATGTGATTGCTCGATTCAGCGTCCCCAAAGAGTTAAGTCTCCGACCATGGGAAACACTTCGAGAATGAATTTCTTGAGTAACTATCTCACCACCTTGGATTAACCCATGAATTTGCTTCACCATACTACCCACAGTCCAACGAACAGGTAGAAGCTATTAACAAAGTACTAAAAACTATGTTACAATGCATGGTGAATAACCATAAAACCAACTGGAACCATATGCTCTTTTTCGCCCTGTGGGTATACCGCATGATGGTAAAGACGTCCACTGGTTTCACTCCCTTCCACTTAGTATAAGGGGTCGAGGCCATGATTCCCATTGAACGCAAGAGCCCAAATTTACATGCCACCATCCAACTACTTGATAATACTTAGCCTCTAGAACAATGTCTAGTACAACTAGAGCTTGTCGACAAAAGTCGACGATAATCGCTGCAACAAAACAAGGCCCACAAGAAAAGGATAAAAGCATCATTTGACTGCCACATTGCCCCTCGCTCATTCAGTGAGGGAGAATTAGTCCTCCGCTATGATGTCACAAAAGAAGCCCTAGGGCTAGGAATGTTTGAAACCTTGTGTAACGGACCCTACACCATTAAACATTGCCTCCAACAGGCGGCATACATCTTCATGGAACCAGACGGGACTTGCCTCAATAATCCCATCAACAACCTTTACCTCAAGAAATTCTACCCATAAGAGCCAAGATGGCCCTTCCCTAGAGTGAATGTACACAACCCCAACCACTTAGTATTTTTGACGAAAATACTTATTTAAAAAGCACTCAAAGTGCCACCATGGATCACGAACCTGAACCCTATTTCCGATTTGTTGATGGAGGATCAAGATGGTCTCAAAGTTTATCCACAACTTCCTGGGTCATTTACCACCCTGACTGATCACCACTCTGCTCAAATGGTGTGCCCATCAATTCAACAACAAGCAATCAGGCAGAATATGATGCTGCCATCTGTAATATTCCCAAATGGGGAAAATCAACAATATAGGCACCAAAAACACAATTTTTAGAAAATTATATTATAACAGTCAATAACAGCCCATGGATCCATTATTTTATACATAATAGCAACCAAATATGCAAGGACATCAGAAAAAAGAATCATTTTTTCTTAGTTCAACAAGCCTCCCAAGCCCAAAACAACCCAAAAACATTACAACCCCATGACTACTGCAACACAGAATTTATGAAGCAAGTAATGGTGTAGCTTAATGAGGGTTTATACTATATAAATAGAGATAAAAATGGATCTATTGATATATTACTCAAGAGAGTTGAAAAACTGAGATCTAGTCTCTTTTACACAATTCCAAGATAACCCAGCAAGGGTTTCTTGAAGAGCATGAGAGACAAGAAGTATAATCTACAGATCTGTGGCTGAATAATGATTTCTTACTGAAGCTCTACATACATATGTCTGGAAATAAAAATAAATGGCTGTAGCTCCTCCTCACTATCTTTTCGAGTGAAAGGTTGACCCTCCCACTGGGAAACTAGCTCACAATCAGGGGTTTTGACCCTTCCACTACAACACCATGAAAAATAACGTAGTTCCTCAAGGAGATTGTGCTGTAGATTTAGGTAACTAGTTAACCCAGTGTCTTATGGTGGAAATAAATCCCATAAATCAATCTCAGGTTTCTTCAACAATTCCTCCAAGAAATAGTGGGGGAATTACCGCATGAGAATACCCTTGCACTAAATAGTGCAGCAAACCTAGCTAAATAGCTAAAGCATGCAACAAGTCATAAGAATCAAACATAAAAAATATTCTCCATGTTCTATATGTTTTCCATTCCCTCAATTATACACTTAATGAGCTTCCTCACCATGGGTCCCATCCATTTATGAGGTCACTTCCATGCAAAGAGTCCTCCAAAATTACGCTATCTCCACTAGCTCCACTCTCTCATTTACAACGTTGTTTGATTTTGTCAACCTTGAATTAGTCTCCATGCATTGTCTCCTTTCACACCCAAGATGGCTTTATCCTAACTATCTAAACTGATCCACATTCACACTAGGTTGTCTCTATTGATGATTCACCCCCTCCATACCAGTGTTGTTGACTTGGTCAAACTTAACCTTGTCCACATGCATTAGCCCCTGTTCACATATGAGAGTGTTTTATCTAGTTATGAAGACGATCCACTTTCACAAGAGAAGTGGTTTTATTACTAATTGATGGTTTATGGGTCTCCCTACCCACTTATTCATCAAACAAGAACACAAAATTATATTCTAATATTCTAATTAACTGCGTGCTAATTTATGAATATTACAATCCTCCCCTCCTAAATGTTGCTTGTCCTCAAGCAACTGCAAGGATATATTTGAAAAATATAGGGAACCCTCATCCCCATGTGAATCTCCATCCTCCAAGCTATCATCCATATATAATGAATCACCCTCCAGAATGGTAATTCATAGAAAAACTCCTCCCATGTGAGAGGCTCCTCCCAAGGATATAAATCAATCATATGGCTCCCTTCATAAGGAAGCAAGTAATATAATGTAGCAGCCATATGTTGTCCCATTCTCCCCTTGAAGCACGAATAATGGTGGGAAGTTTCATCCCTAATGGACACATTCAACCAATATGTCATCCCTCTAATCATGTCCCCAACCATAATAAGAACTTCATCAACATATGGCATCACAATCAAAGTCATGCTAGATGCCATGTGTAGTAATGGAAAAGTAAAATGGTCCCATAAGTGAAACCAACACAATTTTACTCCTAGCTACTTCAGAATATGGCATGATGAGTGGTTTCCCAACCACTTGTTTGCTACCCCAATCTCCTCACAAGCTTGGAGAAGATGTATGGTGTATGGTGAAAATTGAGTATACCCTGCATAAGATATCATCTCCCCAAGGTATCCTAGGGCGTGGCCATCATCAATGTTGCTCATGGCCTCAAGTAGACCATTAATTATAGAATGAAGAGTGCCCCCTCTTGGAGAAATTCCTTGCACATGAATGGTAAGGAAATGCAAATACATAGTAAATGAATCATGATGTACATAAATACAATCTTTACCTTGTACTTGGTTCAAACTAGTAAGGTGGTTCATAGATGGGCCGGCCTCCTGTCACTCTCAATGAGAAAGGAAGTGGTTGTGATAACTCAAACAAAGGTTCATGTCTCTCCTCATCCTCCAAATAATCCATGCATATCCTCATATGATGGTGCATCTCCTCTTTAAAGCCTTCCCAAATGAATTCCTCCAGGATAGTATGGTATGATCTTATAAAACCTGTGGGTTTGGAGAGAAACCCTTCATATGCTACATCTAGTAGCTTCTCCTTGAGCTTAGAGGCTCTAGTCAAGAATATTATACTCTAAAAATAGATGACCCCATATACCATTGCATATCTCTCATCAGATAATTGGTCATCAAGCACTCTACATGAAAAGAGATCCTTGGAGTATTCCACTAATAGCTGGGACCTCTATAAGGGCCAATACTAAATAATGACAACACTGTTGATCTATCATGTGAAGCACCTGTCATGTTGCTGCTCTCTTCTTTGACATCTCCCATGTCAAAGTCATACATCGGAACGTTGCAATTTGGCCTTTGTTGCCCCTCCTGCAATTGCTCATGCTCTAGAGAAGGTGGAAGTTCTTGGAGGCTAGCCTTCCTTAAAAAGCTATCACCCATCAAAAAAATTTTGTGTTTGGCCAATGTAAACATGTGTGGCCACCAAATCCTACCAAATATGGAAGATTCCTTCGAATGTGGAAGTATATTTTGATTCTCCAAAGCCATGGAATGGTCTTCTTGCATCCTGATGGTGCCATCCATCCCATAAACATCTTCTCTCGATGCAGGATGTTTGGTGAGAGTGGGTAATACTGATGTTGAGAGAATGTCTCCCTCCTCTTTGAGCCTACCCCAGAATCTCTACACTATGTTAAGTGCTCCTAAGGTGCTCACCCCTCTAGAATCAATGAGTGGTGCAACTATATGTGAAGCATCTCCCATCATCTCATGATCTCGTGGTCTCCCAAGTGGAATTCCTCCATGTAATGAGACATCAATGTCAAGAGTAGACTGCATACATGAGTGGACTGCTTTGTCCTTTCTCTCACTACACAAATCAGTCTGCCTCTTTTGTGCATCAATCTTCTGGAATAGATAGGGGTGTGTGTCCCTAATCATATGATGCTGGTCTTCCTCCCTATCCTCTTCTTCCTTCTTCAAGTTCTCACAATCTATCCATGATGGCACATGCTGCTCAAGGATTGTGCCCTAATATCTGCATGTGAGATTCTTTGGAACTTCTTGCAAACATACAAGGGCTCCTCTCATTGGAGCAATTTCTCCATCTTCCTCTCCATGAGGTACTAGATCTGATCTAATGTGACAGCACTGTCACCTCCAACCTTATCTTCCTCTTCAAAATCAATGGAAGTTACCTTATTATCAATTAGAGTATCTTATTTTGAAAAAGAGATCTCCATATCCTCTTTTTCAGAAGATTGTTCTTTATGAAATAGCGTCTTGCCTCTAGTAAGGTATTCTACAAAATTTCATTTCCCTCAATAGTTTTCTGAAATGGAGTGGAGGTTATAGATCCTTCCAACCCATGCAAAGGTTTTGTTTTTTTTTGGCTTGACTAGCCCAACCAAAGATGTTTCATAATATTTTCCATCAAACCTTTCCACTATCCTCCTTGTGAACCTTGCATAAGTTGGTATATTTTCATTTCTTAATGAAAAGGATTCAAATAACCGCCAAGCATAAGCCTTACCTTCAATATGCAGTGTTGTAACTCTAATAGCTTCATCTTTTGAAACTTGGTGTTGCTGCAGATAAGTATCAAGCCCTTCCATCCAAGCCCTAGCTGAACATTTAGGTGACCCATCAAAAGTATATAGGAAGAATATGCCTTCATCATGCTGCTTGCACCTTGTGCTTCTTTCATAGTTTCTAGTTATTTTATCCTCCTTGATCTTGCAAAACCCTTGGAAGTTTAGGTGATCTTTTAATCTCTTAGATTGAGATTCATACTCTTGCAAATAATCACTAAGAGTCTCCTTCTTTGGCACATTTCCTTCCTCCATTTCACTAGCTATGAACATAGCCTTGGTAGAGCGTTGTAAATATGATGTTGTGGCTAAATGATCACACCTATAATATGAAGAATTTAATCTTTCATTATGTACAAATCTTGTTGAGGGATCTTCATGTCTTTCCCTCCTCATCTCTTTTATGTCTTTCCTAATGCACTGTAGAGTTTGTAGAAGAAGTTTTGAGAAATCCTTCCCTCCCAATAAATTTTTTCCTTGATCACTTCTACAGATATTATCCTTCCTATGAGAAGCCTCCTTAGATGACCTAATGGCTAAAGTACACAGGCTGAGCCGAGATCAGAGCTCTGATACCACTGTAATATTCCCAAATGGGGAAAATCAGCAATATAGGTACCAAAAACGCATTTTTTAGAAAATTATATTATAAAAATCAATAATATCCCATGGATACATTAGTTTATATATAATAGAAACAAAATATGCAAGGAGATTAGAAACAAATCATTTTTTCTTAGTTAAACAAGCCTCCCAAGCCTAGAACAACCCAAAAACACTGCAACCCCATGACTACTCCAACACAGAATTTTTGAAGCAAGTAACAATGCAGTTTAATGAGGTTTTATACTATAGAAATAGAGATACAAATGGATTTTATGATATATTACAAAACAGAGCTAAAAACTAAGATCTACTCTCTTTTACACAATTCCAAGATAACCCGGCAAGGGTTTCTTGAAGAGCATGAGATACAAGAAGTATAATCTATAGATCTATGGTTAAATCACGTTGTCTTACTAAATTTCTAAATATATATGGTTGGAAATACAAACAAATGGTTGTAGCTCCTCCTTACTAGCTTTTCGGGTGAAAGGCCGACCCACCCACTGGGAAACTAGCTCACAATCAATGGTTTTGACCCTTCCACTGCAACACCATGAAAAATAACTCAGTTCCTAAAGGATATTATGTTGTATCTATAGGTGACTACTTGACCCAATGTCTGATGGTGGAAATAAAGCCCATAATGCTCGTCTCAGGTTTCTTCAACAAGTCCTCCAAGAAAGAGTGGGGAATTCCCGCATGAGAATACTCTTGCACTAAACAGTGCAGCAAACCTAGCTAAACAACTGAAGCATGCAACAATTCATAAGACTCAAACATAAAAAATATTCTCCATGTCCTATGTGTTTTCCATTCCCTCAATTATATACTTGATGAGCTTCCTCCCCATGGGTCACATCCATTTATGATGTTACTTCCATGCAAAGACTCCTCCTCCAAAATTACATTGTCTCCACTAGCTCCACTCTCTCATTTACAGTGATGTTTGATTTGGTCGAACTTGACTTAGTCTCCATGCATTGTCTCCTTTCACACCCAAGGTGGATTCATCCTAATTATCTAAACTGATCCACATTTACACTTGGTTGTCTCTATTGATGATTCACCCCCTCCATACCAGTGCTGTTGACTTGGTCAAACTTAACCTTGTCCACATGCATTAGCCCCTGTTCACATATGAGGGTGTTTTATCTAGTTATGAAGATGATCCACTTTCACATGAGAAGTGGTTTTATTTCTAATAAAGATTTTTATGGGTCTCCCTACCCACTTATTCATCAAACAAGAAAGAAAAATTAGATTCTAATATTCCAATTAGCTGCATGCTAATTTAGGAATATTACATCATCGGACTTATGTACGATGCCCTCCATCAGGGTATATGCCATACACATATCTACCTTGATTCTCAGTTAGTAGTGTAGCAGTTAAAACAAACATTTGAGAAAAGAGATACACATCTGTTTAGAAAATATTTGTGTGCCAAAAGATTAAGCAGAAAATTTGACTATATCACATTTACACATGTACCAAGGAGTCAAAACCAAACATTTGGTCGCATAGATAACAATATCCTAAACTGGAATGCATCTCGAATAAACCATCATACATAAAAAACCAAAAATATAGATATCCATCAGCATAACATCATACATAAACTGAAACAACTGGCACATCATGTAGACCCACAAAAAATGTCTCTCATATATATATATATATATATCTCACAATGTATGTTGAGAACAAACGTATACGTTGGGCCCAACCTTGGGCATAAAGATCTCAAAGTCGTCCATCAAGGAGCATCCTCATCTGGAAGCGGTGGGTGCTTTCCCTGTCTACAAAAATACTCTAGGGTGGTGCCCCCTCAGGAGGGGCACCTGGACACACCACCGCTCTCGGTGCCACCAATGGAGATGTTGTCGCAACCAAGATCACCACCCAAAGAAGAACAAGCCGATAGTGCCTCTCGCGAGCCATCACAGACTACAGCCATACCTCCTCGAAATCATCCACGAAA
Organism: Pinus albicaulis; assembly: GCA_034641835.2. Taxonomy (NCBI): domain Eukaryota; kingdom Viridiplantae; phylum Streptophyta; class Pinopsida; order Pinales; family Pinaceae; genus Pinus; species Pinus albicaulis. Next base: position 795,149,960 of record CM076571.1, read on the forward strand.
CCCTGGGTAGCCCTCCCCTAGGTCAAGTGGTCCACTCGACCCCAGAAATCCTCAAGAACTGACACTTGAGCTTTCAGTTCCGCAATACAAGCATCTGCTGTATTTGCGCGAGCCACTACTGCATCAACACAAGCTCTCTCGGCCGCATATCTACATAGCCGAGCTATTTCCCTCCCCTGTAACATTCCTATATTAGCATGCAGCTAATAGGAATATTAATTTTTGATGCAAACACATAGTTAGATGAATAAATGGGTAAGGAGACCCATAAGTTTTTCTAGCAGCAATAAAAAACCTCTTAATGGGGATGTTAGCTTCCTGTAATTTCAGCAGATTGGTGAGACTGAAACTGTGGAGAGTACATTTGAACCACTTTGGGATTCTAGGATCTAGCCCTCCTGAATCTAGAGAGGGATCTCTCTATAAGTGTAAAGATTGATTTATCTTTAAGGCTTTTGGGTAATGATATTAGGCTAGTTATTCAAAAGAAGGGTTTTTGTTTGGTTTTGGATTGTTGAGCATGATTTTTTGTTAGGTGGAAAGTCCTAAAATGTAAGAGCTTCAAAGGGGTGAAGATGCAGGCAATCAGAACAAGGTTTGGCTGATAGGATAGATATAATGCTAGTTCTTAGTCCATTGGGCTATGGAGTCATAAAAGGTTTTAATTGTGCAACAATTTCAAGAGTGATCCAAGGGGCAAGTCATCTATATCACAAGATCTCTTAGATTAAATGATGGAATGAAACAATAAAAGTGTTGAAAGGGTGGAAAAAGACAATAATTTCAACTAGGATTTATTAGTCTTTCCAAACAAGAAAAGCCTTTTAAGTAACTGTTTAAAACCAACCAAAGGACAGGGCTAACCATAGACTTCTTTGGAAAAGCTTGTATTAAAGCCAACTTATTATACAAACAATCCAATAATCCACATAATTACTTTCAGAAGGGATGAAAACAGATAAGAAAACAAAGTGCAGCCTAAGATCATATAAGATACTTTTAAATCTAAACTACTTTCGGCATACTCTTAGGGAAACTTTCAGAACTACCTTTGGAGAAAGAAACTAGAAGACATGGCAAACCATAAAATTTTCTAGTCTAACTTTACTGAGTATATAATGAAAATATCATTCAAGAACTTCCTTTCAAGCTTTTCACATCAAGACAGGGACAAACCAACATTCCTTCATAATGTTTACAATTAACTTAAGTCATTCTTAAATACACAATTTGGAGGAAAACATTGAGACAAAGCTTATCAGTCAGAGAAGGGTACTGTAGACAGTAAATCCTAACTCTATGATTGTTGTTCTTTATTAGAGAATAAGTGGACAAAATGGCATACATGAAAGGAAAACAATAACATAGAAAGAAGCACTTCACCAGTGATATAGACCAGGATCCCAAGAATCAGCTTGTATATTGATGTCAACCCAGTTACATTCTTCAAGTCCAATATTTCAGTTCAGCAATCATCTTCTCTTCTCAGCCTAACTTATTTGATCACAAATAGAGCTTCAAGAGCCTCTAAACACTATTTACACGTAGAAAGTTTCAAGTAGAAATATTATATCAAAGTCTAGCAACCAACCCTTTACAATGAGCTCCTTAAGAAGATTTTATAGGAAAATGAGGAGGTGGATGAGAGAAAAGATCTATAGGCTCAATTAATACAGTTTAATGCTTCTTGGCCTTTGAGGGGCTCAATGGAGAATATTACAGATATTTCCTCTATATTAATGGGTTTGTATTAAGTGTTTGATCTTCTTAGCAAAGTTTGTTGACTTTAGAACTCTTTCTCATCTTTGTAATAACTCTGATGACATTTTGTAATAACTTCTTTGATCTGAAATAACTATTCAGTTGGCTTGAGGCAAATATCTTCTGTTCTGGTAATAATTATGCCTCTTTTGAATGCTTTGAGGCTACAAGTGTCTTTTGGTAGCTGAGAGGATTCAATTAGCCTTTGATGTGGCAGTGGAGGCTTTCTCGGACTGATAGATATTATTGTTTTTCTTTAAACACTGTTAATTTGATTTAATTCTATGTGTTAGGCTTAATTAGGCCTAATTTTCTGTCTTTTGTTCTTCAAATTGTATTTTATTGAGCGGATTAGGCTTTAGATAGTCGATTTAGGCCATAATCCCTCAAAACTGTGTAAATAATATTCAATTCTTCATCTATGTTATGACTGGATCCTTTAATCACTGATACTCTTTACTTGATTAAGTTTTGTTGTGTCTTGTTGATGTGCAGGCGTATATAGGGCTCTTATAATGTCGCCAGTGTTCATGAGGCACTGGTAAACTTTGATGGGAAACCTTGAAAAATGATCTCCTTCATGTATAAAGGCCTGGGGGATTTTCATCCTCGGCCTTCAATTTTCTTTTAAAACTTTTGATAAAACCATTAAAACCTGCACAACAAAGAAAAATTAGAAAAAATCATGTGGGGAAGGGTTTAGACTGCTTCAGAGGTTTTGGTTAGATCGCAACCATTGGATGAAAGCATGCAACGACGAGGATTACTTGATGAGGTTAGATGGGAGGCGGTTGAATAAATGGTGCAGGAGATTAAGTTTGGGTCGTTGATGCATATTGATCAACGGTCGAGATAAATCTGGGTTTATAATGCGGGGGGGCAAATTTATAATGAAATGGGAGAATATATAAAGGAAAATGGATCGAAAACCTTAATCGGTAGTGAAAAAGGCATAAATGAAATTTGGTGTTTCTCGGAGGACTCTGGGCCGTCGGATGAGATCAGCCACAGAGATCAACGATGGAGATTCACTTACAAAGTCCCTTGGAGGATGGGTGGAGGGCGATGAACTGAGGGCAAGATTAAACTTAAGCCATTAGATCTCAGGGATCAACGACGGAGATTAAACATGAGAAAATGCAGTGTAAATGGGGAAAGTGGTTTCAGCCAAAGAAAGCATTGGTTTCGTGCGATGAAAAGGAGAGAAGGTGGTATTGTCTTTTTGAATGCGATATGCGTTAGAGCCTGACACGTGGATTTTTAAAACCACCTATGTTGCATGATTTTAAAGTGTTAACCTTCGGGCTTAAAATCACGCGAATCCGCGTGCTGGCTGTCATATCTGGGGCGTCAGATCGAATGATCGTGAGGAGAGTGTGATGGAGAATAGATGCATGGGAGATGAAAGGTGGGGTAAGGTCAGGGTGGTTTTAATTTGGATCATCAGATCAAGGAATGGATGGCAGAGATTTCATCTGGGGAAGGGTAGGACCCAAAGGAGTTGGGGCTATCAGGTTAAATATGGACCGTTGGATGAAACAGATCAACGGCTCAGATTCGATCTTGGGGTTTATGAAATGGTATATGGCGCAGGGGTCAGGCAGAGAATGGGTTAATGTGGGCCGTTGATCTACAATGATCAACGGTAGATATTCACAGAAAAAAATTACACAGCGGGGTTTGTATGAAATTAACAAAGGATATAAGGTTTGATCTGGACCGTTGGATGTGTGAGATGGATGGCCTAGATCCAATCGGGGGTTGCTATTCGGCGGGGGAGAGAGGAAAGGCAAAAATGAAAAATTGCGATGCGATGAGATTGGAGTCGTCGATGTTGTGTGGATTAATCCATCTTTCAGACAAGACCGATCTCCCTAGTACTAAAAGTATCTAGCAACAATCAACCAAATAAACTAATCTTTCTCTAAGCATATATGATCTACAAAAATCTCTATAGAGGTGTAAAAGACTTACCATATGTCCAATGCTTGTTTGAAGTCGTTTTTGTCCCTCGTGCACTTGAAGGAGTTTTCCTCGTAAACCTGCAGTCACAAATAAGGAAAATATTAAATAGCACCTGTATAGACATTATCATAAACCATGCTTATCATAGTGATCAAGGAATCTATGAAATAAACCATTAACTGATAGCTTATTGAGAAAAATGAGTATATTTGTATTAATTTCAAAAGAAGGAAAACCTTACAACCTAAGCCTTGATGTTGCATAGGCCTTCCCGGGGTCCGAAGTAGGAGTCACCTCTACTTTGATAAGCTCTACACTCCTCCAACCAAGACAAATAGAGGTATGTAATCTCTCCTCACAAAATTCTTAGTTAACTGGGTCTAAATCTCAACAGCACTTAACCTCAAATATCCTAAAGCTTGAACTCCCCTTGAGGCTACCCAATGCCTCTTTTTATAGTGGAAATGAGGAGGTTTTCTGTTCCATCTATGAAGGGATAGAATCCTCCTTCAAAGGGATGAGCTCCTCACATCAAGGGGTTAGCTCCATAAGGTAAGGGATACATGCACCTAAAAAGAGCGGTTCTTCCACCACAAGTTTCTTCCTAGAGGCTTCTAGAATTTACTGTAATTGAGCTTTTTTGGAATTTACTTGCACCTTTTTTATCTTACAGGGGTCTGCACCTTTAACACAGAGAAAGTGCATTCAAGTACGCAGGAAAACTAAAAATTAGGTGCGGAACCACAGGCAAGATAGAGAGAAAGTGCGACACCAAAGTTAAGGAGATTTTTAGGAACTTTTCTCTGATTTTCAAGGCTTGACATGAAGAACTGATATGTAGACTTGTAAAAGGGGGAAGTATGAGTGATAATAATCTCATACACATAGTAGAATGTCAGGATGAAAATTTTCAGTGTAACAGATTTCCCCCTAAAGTGCAAAGTCTGGAATAGATGAAGTTGAAGTCTGTCATATATGAAGAGTGAAGTACTTTATCATTTCAAGGATCATCCCAAGGACACCCCAGTCAGAACCTGTAAAAACATTCAATGCAAAATATATATGTATAAATATCATCATTGAGGTAGGCATTCCCATACTCAGATCAAAACTAACTAGAAACTGATTCAAACTATTCTTATACAGGAATGATTTTGAATACATCACGGTATAGACATGTGTAGACACAGTATGGACGCAGCCATCTGTTTATAAATAGTCCACTGTATAAATGATAACAAAATTCCTCGCAGCCTGGATGGTAGAAACTAGATCCAGGGTCTTGATTTCCCCATCTCGAACTAGTACGATTCTATCCATGTGAATAAATGTGTTGAAGTCGAACATGGTAGAAACCACTTGATTACCAGTCAATGATGTAAACTGTTAACAAGTGTGAGAGTAACCACTAGTAATGTAAATGGCTCTCAAATTACCCAATACAATCCATGAAATGTGAATGAATGAGCTGAAGTCGAACATGTCACGGAATCATTCGATCGAAGGTCAATGATGTAACCTATCGTCAAAAGTGAGAAACCTGCCATTAAGGCATGCAGATTTCAAGGTACTGATGATTTCTAGATCAACTTCATAGACAATGAGTTTTCGTCAATAGAAAGTGATCTGTCATAGGCAAGCCCACAACACAAAATCATAGATCAAGTTTTGAAAATATATTGGCAAGGACTGACTCAGGGATGGCCAAAATGGATGACAGACATTTTTCAGATGAATGGTTTATTTGAATTGTCCTCTTGAACACATAACGACACTGCATATGGCTCGGTGACAATTGACCCAAAGCTAATACCCAGAAACTGGATGAAGACTTCAATGTGGTTTGATTAACTATTAGGCAAAGGATTTCCCAACCCAGGTGAATGAAAGTGTCGTGTTCAAGAGTAGTTAACTGGATTTTCAAAAAATCAAAATACAACAAACAAGTCCATTTTTCTCTCTTTTCCCCCACCATTTCTGGCAAGTACCTCTTTATTTTTGACAAGCTTGAGAAGGATAACATTTTCTTTTTTATAAGCTCATCCTTCGGATGAGTCCAACTTAGTTTAAGATTCGAACCCTAAGAAGAAGTGGTCTGTTCCTGTTTGAAATTGAACAGGTTATTTACTGTTAAATTTTAACGAGCTCAGTATGATAGAAGTGTTACCCCTCAAAAATTTTCAGAAGGAGACCTAGTCTTAGTTTATGATCAAGCCAATGATAAGCTAGGAGCTGGGAAATTCATGCCTATGTAGCATGGTCCTTTCATTGTTATTGAAAGCTGGCAAAAGGGGCCTATGAGCTGATAGATTTTGACGGTGTCCCTTTAGATAAACCCAGAAATGGGCTTTCTCTGAAGCGATATTATGCTTAAACTTGGTGTGGAGATTTTTTATTAGATTAGATTTCTTTACTACCGGTGTGTCTTAGATTAGAAAAGTGTGCCTAGTTTAGAAGTGTGTTTTTTATCGCTATTCCTGCTTATCTAAGTTTTACTCTTGATATTGCAGATGTCGACGTCTCTTCAAACCTACATTTGTTTTGCTGATGGTGCTTTTCGTAGTACACAGAACATTTCTTCTGCAGCTTGGGTTATCTATTCAGCCTCTGACAAGTTAGTATCCATGCATGGGGTAAGCCTTGGTCAAACAACGAATAACATTGCCGAGTATAGTGCACTTATTGAGTTATTATCTGAATCCATATCATTTGGAATTTGGAGTTTGATTGTTAGGTTGGATTCTGAACTTGTTGTATTACAGCTTAACAGGGTTTATGCCATTAGAAATCCAGTGTTATTACGGTTATTTTTAAGAGTTCGTCTCTTGGAACATGAATTTGATTACATTGAATATCAACATATTCCAAGACATTTAAATACATTAGCAGATGCAGTTGCTTCTAGTATGATAAATCGAAATTTGCAATAATCAAAACAGTAAATCAAACAACATTCATAACATGTACACTGATAGCCAGTAAATAGTTATATATCATAGTATAGAAGTGTTTTCAAAAAATATACATCATCTTCGATCATAGGTTGGAAACACCTTATGATTGGCAAAAATAGTAACACAAAAAGTCAAAAATATGAGTCTACGACACGATCATCCCATCACTGATGGTGATCATGATAAGAGACCACTACTTGGGCCACCCTACATAGGAACCTTCTAAAAGGTCCTGGAAAACCAATCACGTATCTCTGCAATCTGAGTGGAATCTCATCTATGTCCATCTCTGGAATATCTAGAGTCAAACGCTCTAGGTGATGCTCCAAATCAGACAGGATTTCTATTGATTGGCCTGCTGGGGTTGGTGCGGCTGCAACTGGTTGTCTTCTTTCATAAGGATGGAGATGGGTTGGTTGCTGTAGACCCACATCTGCATTCAAAACTTTTGGTTATTAATTTTCAAGACGATCAAAATTAAAAAAAAATAGAACTTAGAAATTGTTGAAAATGATTTTACCTGATTCATCCCACTGTTCCCCTGCTGGGAGAATCATCTCTCGGTCATCGCGGAAATCTATCCCAGCATACAGAAAGTCCTCTGACAAAAATTTGGCAGTCCAGCCAACGAAAATATGAAGGAGGAAATCGAACAATCTCAGAGCCCTCAATACCGTGACGGGCCATCAGTGCAACCCAACGAACCATCCTAGGTTCTCGAGGTCGACCGACATCGACAGGAATGCTCTACGGAGCCAACATGGGGATCCAATTTGTTGTGTGGATTAATCTATCTTGTGGACAAGACTGATCTCCCTAGTACTAAAAGTATCTAGCAACAATAAGCCAAATAAACTAATCTTTCTCTAAGCATATATGATCTACAAAGAGCTCTAAAGAGGTGTAAAAGACTTAACGTATGTCCAATGCTTGTTTGAAGTCGTTATTGTCCCTCGTGCACTTGAAGGAGTTTTCCTCGTAAACCTGCAGTCACAAACAAGAAAAATATTAAATAGCACCTATATAGACATTATCATAAACCATGCTTATCATAGTGATCAAGGAATCTATGAAATAAACCATTAACTGACAGCTTATTGAGAAAAATGAGTATATTTGTATTAATTTCAAAAGAAGGAAAACCTTACAACCTGAGCCTTGATGTTGTACAGGCCTTCCCGAGGTCCGAAGCAGGAGTCTCCTCTACTTTGATAAGCTTTACACTCCTCCAACCAAGACAAATAGAGGTATGTAATATCTCCTCACAAAAGTCTTAGTTAACTAAGTCTGAATCTCAACAACACTTAACCTCAAATATCATAAAGCTTGAACTCCCCTTGAGGCTACCCAATGCCTCTTTTTATAGTGGAAAAGAGGAGGTTTTCTATTCCAACTATGAAGGGATAGAATCCTCCTTCAAAGGGATAAGCTCCTCACATCAAGGGGTTAACTCCATAAGGTAAGGGATACATGCACCTAAAAAGAGCGGTTCTGCCACCGCAAGTTTCTTCCTAGAGGCTTCTAGAATTTACTGTAATTGAGCTTTTTCGGAATTTACTTGCGCCTTTTTGATCTTACAGGGGTCCGCACCTTTAACACAGAGAAAGTGCGTTCAGGTACGCAGGAAAACTAAACATTAGGTGCGGAACCACAGGCAAGATAGAGAGAAAGTGCGACACCAAAGTTAAGGAGATTTTTAGGAACTTTTCTCTGATTTTCAAGGCTTGACATGAAGAACTGATATGTAGACTTGCAAAAGGGGGAAGTAGGAGTGATAATAAGCTCATACACATAGAAGAATGTCAGGATGACAATTTTTAGTGTAACAGTCGATCTTAGAGAGATCAACGATCGGAAATGAACTGTGGGTTTCAATGTGGGAGAGCTATGGCGGAGGGTGATCAATCTAGGCCGTCGGTTCTTGTGATTTTCGATAGTCCAGATTGAATTGCAAGATTGCAATCGGAGGAGGAGAGGAATGGCATGAATGTTTTTTGGATGAGATTGGCGATGGGCCGTTGATTTGTTTAAAGGATCAACAGTGGAGAAAGTGGCAGGGGGTCCATAGAATAAAACTCCATCGCATCGGGGATTCTCTTTAAAAAAAAGAAATGAGCCCATCGCAAATCTCCGATTGCGATTAGCGCTTGGGACTTAATGCTTGGTCCTGGGCACAGGTTATATGGTGGGGAAGTGGTTGAAGGTTTTAACCAAAAAGGGACTCATTGGAATCAGAAAAATGGAAGGGGCTTTTCAAATGCACCTAATGAATATGCACGATGTGAGATTTCATCGATCGTTGATCATTTTTAGATCAATGGTTGGTTTTCGTTAAAACAACGAACCATCGGACTTAATGAAAAAGTCGGGTTTTACAAATAAAAAGGGAAAACAAAGGTTTTTGAGGGTTTAGAAGAAGGGTTTAGGATCTTTTAAGCACCCGGTTGTGGGGCTTAAGGTCCTATGAAGCAGAGGTTTATGAAAGTTAAGCCCTCGGGGGCTAAAACTTTATATAATAAAAAGACTGTCTTTTGGCTTTGAAAACGGAGTTTTTAAGGGAAAATGAGGGTTTCGGTAGAGGGAAGAAGGATTTTTAAAACTAATGGAAGGAGACCAAATGATTTTAAAAGGGCCTTGAAGTGATTTTGAAGGTTAAAAATGATGAAAATGGAGGAATTTTTATGAGGAAAAGGGGATGAAATGGAGGTTAAGTATGAGTGGAAGAAGGGGTAAAAATGAAGGGGAAAATGGGTCTTTGCAGCAGTCTTTTCTCCTTACAAACAACAAATTTTTCAGGGTAGATGAGGGAAACAGCAGTGAAGATTTACTGAAGGATAAGTTGTCTTCTTAAGAATTCAAGAACTAACAATTTGGCATAAAACTTGTTTCTTGAAGGTTTGAAAAATGATTTATCCACCATTTGATATGAAAAATTTGATAGGTGGCTAACAGTGGCTCCACATGGGGATGGCACCTTCTTTAAGGTGTTAAGAAATTCAAACTTGTATTCTCTGGGGGTTGATCAATGCCTCATCCATTGGGCTGCAACTTTCCTTACTTTGCTGGCATTTTTTTGCTCTGATAATGTTAGTAGCCATGAAAAACAATGTAACTCTATCAAACAATCTTTCTACCTACCCAATCCTACTGATCTAACATTTTTTCTTCTTTGATAGTGCATTTGGATTGGAAAACTCTTTTACAAACATTTTATTCTTTTGAAAACATAAACTAATCTAATTCTACTTCTTATTTCTCCATGAACTCAGATTAAACAGTTGAGCTCATAAGCTTCTCTACCTGACTACTACCTATTAGGATTAGATGTCTAACAGATTTTTATTCTCTAATTTATAAAACAAGAAATTTAAAAAGCATACAAGTCAGGATTGAACAGTCTAACCTATTGCTAATCTATGGCATAAAAACAAGCTGCTCATAGATTTTTACTTGCAGAAAATTAAATCAAAATGTTGAAGGCTTAAGATCTGAAAGTTTTAAGAACATCCTTCTCTTTTCTTCAGCTCTGTTTTTGAGTTTGTTTGAGCTATTCTCTGTTTGTTCTCTGGTTCAAGTTTTGGATTTATTAGAACCAGTTTACTTCTATCTTTGACTCAAAATTTAAACAAATTAGAGTCATTCTTCTTTTTGAATCTTAGGTTCGGATTTTGAACTTGTTTGAACCTTTATTTTTCTATCCTAATCTACCTAATTGATAAGCCAAGATTAAGTTGTTTGAAAAATCTAATTTCACTAACCTATTAGTAGTAAATTTAGAACTAATTAGCCATGATTAGGTTGTATGACTAACGAGGAGTGTTTTTTTAGGAGTGGCATTTGAGCTTGCACACTTTCAGATTTTGTTTCTATTTTTTGGTATGGGGCTGTACCTTTCTTGTTTTTACCATCTGCCCTCTTTTTTCTTTCTATTGTTTTTGTATTTTTTATTTTTCTAACTTTGAATGCAATGATGGATGAAATATTTATAATGAGAAGAAAGACAAAAAGGCTTTTAAACATGGTAGGGTCAAGAGAAATAATGTTTGAGCATCCTGCCATTGACAGGACCCCCAAACAGTTCAGCTCCATTCAATTCCTACAAGAAATAGGCATTGTTACTAGCAGTAGAATGAATGAGATAAGGGCCAAGCCATAAGTTATCAAATTTCCCATGCTTTCCCTTGTCTTCTCTCCTTGAGTCCCACTTTAAAACCTTGTCACCAACATTGAAATTATTGGCCTTTGTCCTTCTACCAAAAAGCTTTTTGATGTTCTCTTCCTTTTGTAATGCTCTGTTGTAAACTTCCTCTCTAGTTTGCTGAAGATGTATAGTCTGATTAATCCTTCTGATCATGTCATTGCCTTCAGATTGCACTTCTTAGATCAACTTCATAACTGGCACACCTAGGCTAGCTGGAAAAATTGCATCTATTCCATACACAAGATGGTAGGGTGACATTCCAATTGATTTCTTGAGTGTTAATCTGTCAGCCCATAGTGCATATACCAACTTTGTGTGCCAAGACTTCTTGTTGTCCTCCATCAACTTCTTGAGTATGTTTACCAAAATTTTGTTTGAGGATTCTGCTAGCCCATTACCTTGAGGGTAATAAGCAGCAGAATGACCCAATGTTATCTGATATTTGTGACAGAATTCAACCATCTTCTTGGATCCAAATGCAGCTACATTATCAGTGATGATCTTCCTAGGACAACCAAATCTAGAGAGGATATGAGTCTCAATGAATTTATGATGACAGAGTCATTGGCTTGCCTAGAAGGGATGGCTTCTATCCATTTGGTGAAGTAGTCTGTTGCAGTGAGAATCCATCTATGTTGGGTAGATGAGAGTGGATGGATTTCTCCTATGAATTCAAGTCCCCACTGTTGAAAAGGAGCTTCAACAGTGACTGGATGCAAAGGTAAGGGAAGAAACTTTCTTTTGCATTCAAAAAGTTGGCATTTATGACAAGCAATTATCATCTTGTGTACATCTACAAAGAGGGTGGGCCAATAGTAACCAGCTCTAAGGATTTTGTTGGTTGTAGTCTTCTAGTAGAGGTGGCCTCTACATTCTCCTTCATGGAATTCGTGCTTAACCTTCTCTGCATCATTCTCAGGAAAACATTTAACCAATATACCACTTGCATTTTTCCAATAAAGACATTTATCTATAATGCAGTAGTTTACAGCTTTTAACTTAAAAAACCTTGCCTTTGTTTTTGATAAACCAGGAGGTGTATTCAAATTAAGCAAAACATATAGACTATCAGCATACCAAGAGGAATTCATAAAATGGTCTTCAACAATGGGAGTTGACAATTCTTCTTGTTCATCTAAAGCATTTATCATATTTATATCAAGAACTTCAAAATTTGATTCAGCAATTAATCTAGCTAGTCCTTGGCCTTTAATAAGCTTAGTGGGCTTGATTTCTAAATAATTTTCAAGAATCACAACTATCCACTTACCTCTCTTACCATCTGGGTCCTGTGTTAGAATGTCTTTCACAACTGAATTTGGGACAAAGGCAATGATGTGAGAGTGCAAAATGTAAACTTTTAAGTCTTTTAAGGCTTTGACTAAGGCAAAGGCTTGTTATTCCATAATGTTGTACTTCAGAGGAGCATCTCTCATTGCCTTGCTAAAGAATGCAATGGGTTGCTCTTGTCCTTGTGGATTTTTCTGCAATAGGACAACAACTATTGTATGTTCTGATGCAAATGAAAAAATGTAAAAATATTTTGAAAATTCAAGACTTATTAGAACTGGTGTTTTGGTTAATTCTTGTTTTACCAGCTCAAAATATTTCTTTGCTTCCAAGGTCCACTTAACCCCTTGTTCCCTTTTCAGCATGTTTTTAATGTTTCTAAGGAGCTCAGCTAAGTTGGGTATGAACCTTCTCAAGAAATTAATCTTTCCAATGAAAGATTGAAGTTCCTTGATGTTACGAGGATGGGTGATTTGCAATATAGCCTGAATCCTCTTTGGGTATATCGTTATCCCCTCTTTTGATATGATGTGCCCAAGAAGTTTACCTTCTTGGAGACCAAACAGTGTTTTCTTTGGATTTAAAGATATCCCAAACTTTCTACATTTCTCGAATACTTTTCTCAAGTGTTCTAAGTGCTCTTCATCTATTTTGGGAAAAAAAGTGACATCATCAAGGTAAATAATGATGAAGTAGCCTAATTCTTCCGAGAATGCAATGTCCATGGCTCTCTGAAAAGTAGCACCAGCATTCATTAAACCAAAGGGAATTTTCACATACATGAAGGTGCCCCAAGGTTTAGTAAAAGTTGTCTTTAATTGATCATCAGGATGTACTAAAATTTGATTGTATCCTGAGTAGCCATCTAGCAAAGAAATTCTTTTAGAACCAACTACCCTTTGTAAAATATGATCCATCTTGGGTAAAGGGTAGTTGTCTTTTAATGAGGCTTTGTTTAAGTCTCTAAAGTCAATACAAAGCCTAATCTCTCATGTTTTCTTCCTAACTAACACTAAATTAGACACCCATTCCGAATATCTAATAGGAACAATAATACCAGCTTCATACATTTTCTTGATTTCCTTCTAAACCAAAGGTAACTGAATAGGGTTTATTCTACATAGTTTTTGTTTAAATGGATTTTGGTTTTTTTTGAGAGGTATCTTGTGCTAAATTATTTCAGTGTCATAGGATTTCAGATCCTCATAATTCCATGCAAAAACATCAGAAAATTCTTTAAATAGCTCTATGTATTTTAGTTTGATGTGAGCTAGTAAAGTCTTAGATAGTTTAATCATCTTTGGTTTTAGTTCACTGCCTATATTACACTCTTCAACTTTAGCTTCCACAGGCTCCAGCTTTGGCTTCTTGGCCACATCGTTGAAATCAAACAATTCTTCTAAAGGGACTAGACCTTTTGGCAAACTTTGATTGTTAGACTACAGAGTTTCTAAGTCTTTTGTTTCTAACTCTGCAACAATTTTTGTTGTTTTTTCAAGTTTGTTAGACAACAGATTTACATCAGCTATCTCTGGAGACTCTTCTTCTTCATCAAGTAAATTTTCTTCACTAGGATAGTCTGTTTCATAGTCTGAATCTGAACTTGGTAGTTCAAAGTCATTTATGGACTATAGGAAGTCTTCTATTTGTTTGTCTCCATCAAACACTTGCCAATATTTCTCGTTATCAGGGACAACTGGTCTACATTTAATTTTAGTTGTGCATTGTTTGGTTTCAAATGGTGTTAAACATGTTCTAGCAGTGAAAGATAAACTGTGGGCGAGGATATTCTTTTCTCTTGGGACAAAAATAAGTTGGGATTCCTCAAAAGTTTTCAATAAATCCATGACATCGTTCCTGTAGGCTCTATGTCTAGGGTGTTTGGCACTATATTACCCATTTATGTGCCTGAAAATTAACTCTAAATCCCCATGAACCTTTATTCTTTTGGCTCCTAATTTCTTCAACAAGTGTAAGCCTAAAAGAAGGGATTCGTATTCTACTATGTTATTTGAACACTGAAAATTTAATCTGTACGAATGGCCTTCAGTGTGATTATTTTCAGTGTTATGTATCCAGACACCTGCACCAGCATTACTCTTAGTGCAAGACCCATTGAAGTTCATACTCCAAAGAGGACTAGTTTTTGGTTCATCAGTTTGATTACTATCCTCTTCAACTAGTGTTCTTTCAGATTGTTCTTGAAGATCGACACTTTGTTGAATTTGTTTTAATTCCTTCGGTTTTTCATTGCGTTGAGGACTGCTTTCTTGACTCTCAAGGTTTAAAAGAAAATGATGAATGATTTATAGCTCCAGACCTACGTTTTGTTTGCTGTAGTTTTCGGGTTTAACAAACTGTTTTGACACTTCTGTGTTGTCTTCCTCCTCCTTTCTATCTGCCATTAATTCAGTTAAGGTCACTTGTTCACTGAATATTTTATCATTAAAAAGGATAAATGAGTCAAGGCCTATATTTACAGAATAAAGGGGAGACTTTTGAGGTCTCTCTTGGCTAGTAACCATGTATTGCATATGAGACTCCCTGTAAAGTCTTCTTGTTTGATTAAAAACAGGGATGGTCGCATATGTCATATCCATCTGCATATTTCCTTGTAACTTAGCTCCCCAAGACCTTAATAACAACATACCATATTTTGGGGGTACATCAGCCACAACAATATCCATTACTAAACATTTGGCTGGAATTTGTGCTAAGTTCACACTGAGGTCTTTGATTAAGCCTAAACATTTCACTCTGCTTGAGTCAAAGGAGTAAAGATCTTTGTAAGGTCTGGTGATTTCAAGGCCTAGGCTCTCCATTATAGCTTTGGGCATTAAATTATGAGAGGCCCCTGAATCATGCATGGCGTTATGTAAAATTTTGTCATGAATCTTTAAACTAACATAAAAAGGAGGAACATGTCCTTCTTGATATCTACCCTCAATCTTAGGACCAAATATGAGCTCTGGTTGGTCATCATTAAGATTGACAGTGTCATTATTCTCTTCTATGTCAAAAGCCTTTAAAATTTGGGATCTATACACATTTTGGGTGGCTAATTCAGTAAGGGGAACAAAGATCTTTATTTTGGCAATTTCTTGCTCCAAACTAAAAGGTAGCTGACTTTTTACAATGTTTGTTTCAACCTTGTTGACCACCATTTTATCAGCAAGATCAACTTGTTTATTTTCTCTATTTACATTGGTTAGAATTGTTTTAACGGGAACACTAGCTGATGTACTAGCGCTGCTAAAATATGCACTCTGTTTTTCATTGTTTTGAGTGCTTTTCTCTTTGTTTTTATCATAATTTACAGCCGCTGTTTTATCTTTCTGTTTTGTAGCTTTGGGTTTATTTACGGTGTTGTTTTGTGCATATTTTTCAGAGGCTTTAGTTTTGGTAGTTTCTTGATTGCTTTTACTCCTAAGGTCATATTCCTTTATGGTTTCTATGATGAAATTTTCCATTTCCTGATAGTAATATTCATCCTCTGGTCTTTTATCATCATAGGGTGTGTATAGACCTTGTTTTCTATTGTAATGAACTTCAAAATCATCATTGTCTACTACCAACATGTTTATATCATCTTCCTCTGCTTGTTCACTTGTCTCTTCAAACTCACTTACATAATTTTCATGAAAAGGTAGAGCAATCTGTTGATCATCCTCCCTAGGTCTATTCTGAGGTTGGTTTCTCCTAAAATTATGATTTTGGTTTTGATTTCTGTTTTGAGGAGCTATTTGGTTTTGACTTGCTTGTGCTCTCTCAAGTATGCTCATCTTTTTCGTCATCTCCTCCATTATTCTTTCCATTTTTGAGCTAGACATGGAAGGTATGGATTCCTCTCTAAAGGTAACTTTATTCTCATTCCTCATTCTTTCTCTTTTCTCCATTAAATTAACTTCCACAACAAGAGCTCCTTTTTGCATATCTTCAAGGATTAAAGGATCTCTCTCTCTCAGCTGATAGGCCATTTCAGGATCAAATCCTTTAGGAAAATTGTTTAAAGCTAAGCTTTGTGGAGGTTTTAAGTCTGGGGGAAGGGCATTATAAACACTGTTAAACCTAGTGCAATAATCTTGTACACTTTCCCCAATTTTTCTGTGGAGATTATTATAATAAGAAAGTATTTGGAGAGGGTTCTTCCTGACTTCCCATTTGTTCAAGAATAATTGATGGAAGGCTTGGAGATCATTTATACTATGAGGGGTTAAGCCTTTGAACCATTTTCTTACTTCTCCCCCTAAACTCTGAGCAAATAATCTAAGTTTGACAGTTTCATCATCGATTTCATTTCTGTCAAAGTAGTCATTCATCTTGTCCACGTGTTGTGAAGCAGTAGTAGCATTACTGGCATCATACAATGGTATCTTGGACTAATAGTCCTGTGGGAGATTGACTAAGGGTAAGTGAGGACTAGGGGAGCATACCATGTTGCCATGATAGGAGGTTGTAGAAACAGTGGGGGGTTTACAAGTGGTGGGTTGGCAAGAGGAAAAGTGGGTTGGAATTTAGTGGTTTGGATAGTGGATGTATGAAGAACAGATGTGGATGGACCAGCAATAGATTGTTGAGAAGATCTTGGATGGGAGAAACCAAAATTATGAATGAAATTTGAATCAGGTGGTGTAGCTTCTTTGCTACCAGGATGTTCACTTCTATCTTGGGATGAAAGTGAAGGCTTTGAATCTAACTGATCTAAATCCTCAAGTGACCTATTTCTAAATGGATTTCTTAAGTCAACTTGTGGATTTTGTAGAGCTGCAAGGTTTTTAGGGACAAAATGAGCTCTATGGGGTGATCTGAAAACAGTTGAAGATTTAACCTCAAGAGGCTTCCTAAGTATTTTTTCAGGGTTATCAACTATCCCAGAAGGGTTTGGGTCAGGATAGGCTCTAGTATAAATCCTTCTAGGAGCCACTATGCTCTATTTTTTAGACCCAACATACAAGAAAAGCTTAACCAAATATGACAATATTTAGGAGGCTAACTGATCTTTTAAACATGAAAAATTTAATCCTAAAGTCCTCTAACTGAGTTTATATGATTTTATGATGATAATGGGTCTTCCCAGTGGAGCCTTAAGGTATGTTTAGGATTGTGGAGTCACCAGGTGGAAATTTTTAGCTCTTTTGGAGGTAAAAGGTTTTATGGTCCACCACCATGTTTATTTAAATACCAATCTGAAATATTTTTTGGTTTTCTGAGTTTTTTCAGTCCTATGGGTTCTAAGAGTGTCCTAAATACGTTTCAACACTTAGCTACGGTGATGAGACAAAGAAAGTCTACTCTTATGGCTAAGCTAGCTGAGCCTTCAAGGTTTGATAAGTTTATTAAGAGAATCCTAAGGTTTCCTTAGTTTGTCACTAATTCAGATAAGTTTTATCATGATTACCATTTTCTTGGTAGTGCTTGAAGAGGGCTACTTGTACTCAAGGGGTTTTATGAAGTCTTAAGGGTACCTATGATGAAATTTGACTCAGTTCCCCAGTGGAGTCGCCATAAATGTTATGCCTAGTGGCTCAACTAGCTAATACACCAAATGTTCTTGAATCAAGGGCTTTCTGGAGTCTTAAGGTGTACTTAGATTCTCACTAACTCAGAAGTCCCCAGCAGAGTCACCAGAAATGTTATGCCTGGTGGCTCAACTGGTAATATACCAAATGTTCTTAAATCAAGGGCTTTCTGGAGTCTTAAGGTGTACTTAGATTCTCACTAACTCAGAAGTCCCCAGTGGAGTCACCAGAAATGTTAGCTCCCCGTAATTTCAGCAGATTGGTGAGACTAAAACTGCGAAGAGTACATTTGAACCACTTTGGGATTCTAGGATCTAGCCCTAATGAATCCAGAGAGGGATCTCTCTATAAGGGTAAAGATTGATTTATCTTTAAGGCTTTTGGGTAATGATATTAGGCTAGTTATTAAGAACAAGGGTTTTTGTTTGGTTTTGGATTATTGAGCATGATTTTTAGTTGAGTGGAAAGTCCTAAAATATAAGAGCTTCAAAGGGGTGAAGATGCAGGCAATCAGAACAAGCTTTAGCTGATAGGATAGATATAATGCTGGTTTTTAGTCCATTGGGCTATGGAGTCATAAAAGGCTTTAATTGTGCAACAATTTCAAGAGTGATCCAAGGGGCAAGTCATCTATATCACAAGATCTCTTAGTTTAAATGATGGAATGAAACAATAAAAGTGTTGAAAGGGTGGAAAAAGACAATAATTTCAACTAGGATTTATTAGTCTTTCCAAACAAGAAAAGCCTTTTAAGTAACTTTTTAAAACCAACCAAAGGATATGCTAACCATAGACTTCTTTGGAAAAGCTTGTATTAAAGCCAACTTATCAGACAAACAATCCAGTAATCCACACAATTACTTTCAGAAGGGATGAAAACAGATAAGAAAACAAAGTGCAGCCTAAAATCAGATAAGATACTTTTAAATCTAAATTGCTTTCAGCATACTCTTAGGGAAATTTTCAGAACTACCTTTGGAGAAAGAAACTAGAAGACAGGGCAAAACATAAACTTTTCTAGTCTAACTTTACTGAGTATATAATGAAAATATCATTCAAGAATTTCCTTTCAATCTTTTCACATCAAGACAGGGACAAACCAACATTCCTTGATAATGTTTACAATTAACTTAAGTCATTCGTAAATACACAATTTGAAGGAAAACATTGAGATAAAGCTTATCAATCAGAGAAGGGTACTGTAGACAGTAAATCCTAACTCTATGCTTGTTGTTCTTTATCAGAGAATAAGTGGACAAAATGGAATACATGAAAGGAAAACAATAACACAAAAAGAAGCACTTCACCAGTGATATAGACCAGGATCCCAAGAATCAGCTTTTATATTGATGTCAATCCAGTTACATTCTTCAAGTCTAATGTTTCAGTTCAGCAATCATCTTCTCTTCTCAACCTAACTTATTTGATCACAAACAAAGATTCAAGAGCCTTTGAACATTGTTTACACGTAGAAAGTTTTGAGCACAAGTATTATATCAAAGTCCAACAACCAACCCTTTACAATGAACTCCTCAAGAAGATTTTATAGGAAAATGAGGAGGTGGATGAGAGAAAAGATCTATAGGCTCAATTAATATAGTTTAATGCTTCTCAGCATTTGAGGGGCTCAATGGAGAAGATTATAGATATGTCCTCTATATTAATGGGTTTTTATTAAGTGTTTGATCTTCTTAGTATAGTTTGTTGACTTTAGAACTCTTTCTCGTCTTTGTAATAACTCTGCTGACAGTTTGTAATAAGTTATTTGATCTAAAACAACTATTCAGTTGCCTTGAAACAAATATCTTTTGTTTTGGTAATAACTATGCCTCTTTTGAATGCTTTGAGGCTGCGAGTGTCTTTTGGTAGCTGAGAGGATTCAATTAGCCTTTGATGTGGCAGTGGAGGCTTTCTCGGACTGATAGATATTATTGTTTTTCTTTAAACACTGTTAATTTGCTTTAATTCTGGGTGTTAGGCTTAATTAGGCCTAATTTTCTGTCTTATGTTCTTCAAAATGTTTTTTATTGAGTGGATTAGGCTTTAGATAGTCAATTTAGGCTGTAATACCTCAAAACTGGGTAAATAATCTTCAATTCTTCATCACTGCTATGACTAGATCCTTTAATCACTGATACTCTTTACTTGATTAAGTTTTGATGTGTCTTGTTGATGTGCAGGTGTACAAAGGGCTCTTATAATGTCGCCAGTGTTCATGAGGCACCAGTAAACTTTGATGGGAAACCCTGCAGAATGATATCCTTCACGTATAAAGGCCTGGGGGATCGTCATCCCTGACCTTCAATTTTCTTTTAAAAATTTTCATAAAACCATTAAAAAATACACAACAAAGAAAAATTAGAAAAAATCCCATGGGGAAGGGTTCAGACTGCTTCAAAGGTTTTGGTTACATTGCAGTCGTTTGATGAAAGCATCCAACAATGAGGATTTCTCAATGACAT
Source organism: Pinus albicaulis (assembly GCA_034641835.2). Lineage (NCBI taxonomy): Eukaryota > Viridiplantae > Streptophyta > Pinopsida > Pinales > Pinaceae > Pinus > Pinus albicaulis. The sequence continues at coordinate 795,170,112 of CM076571.1, forward strand.
TAGATGGGAGGCGGTTGAATAAATGGTGCAGGAGATTAAGTCCGGGTTGTTGATGCATATTGATCAATGGTCGAGATCAATCCAGGTTTATAATGCGGGGGGGGGGCAACTTTATAATGAAATGGGAGAATATATAAAGGAAAATGTGTTGAAAACCTTAATCGAAAGCGAAAAGGGCATAAATGAAATTTGGGGTTTCTCGGAGGATTCTGGGCCGTCAGATGAGATCAGCCACAGAGATCAACGATGGAGATTTGCTTACGAAGTCCCTTGGAGGATGGGTGGAGTGCGATGAACTGAGGGCGAGATTAAACTTAAGTCGTTAGATCTCAGGGATCAACGGTGGAGATTAAACATGAGAAAATGCAGTGTAAATGGGGAAAGTGGTTTCGGCCAAAGAAACCACTGGTTTTTCTCGATGAAAAGGAGGGAAGGTGGTATTGCCTTTTTGAACGTGATATGTGTTAGAGCCTGACACGTGGCTTTTTAAAACCACCTATGTCACATGATTTTAAAATGTTAACCTTCGAGCTTAAAATCATGCAAAACCATGCACTGGCCGTTAGATCTGGGGCATCAGATAGAACGGTCATGAGGAGAGTGTGATGGAGAATGGATGCACAGGAAATAAAATATGGGGTAGGGTTAGGGCGGTTTTAATCTGGACCGTCAGATCAGGGAATGGATGGCGGAGATTTGATCTGGGGAAGGGTACGACCCAAAGGAGTTGGGCCTATCAGGTTAAATATGGACCATCAAATGAAACAGATCAACGGCTCAAATTTGATCTTGTGGTTTATGAAACGGGATATGGCGCAGGGGTCAGGCGGAGAATGGGTTAATGTAGGTCGTTGTTCTACAGAGATCAATGGTAGATATTCCTAGAAAAAAATTACACAACGAGGTTTGTATGAAATTAACAAAGGATATAAGGTTTGATCTGGACCGTCAGATGTATCAGATGGACAGCCTAGATCCAATTGAGGGTTGCCAATCGGTGGGGGAGAGAGGAAAGGCACAAATGAAAAATTGCGATGCGATGAGATTGGAGCCGTCAATCTTAGAGAGATCAACGGTCTGAAATGAACTGTGGGTTTCAATGTCGGAGAGCTGTGGTGGAGGGTGATCAATCTGGGCCGTTGGTTCTTGTGGTTTTCGACAGTCCAAATTGAATCGCAAGATTACAATCGGAGGAGGAGAGGAATGGCATGGATGTTTTTTGGATGCGATTGGCGCTGGGCCATTGATTTGTTTAAAGGATCAATGGTGGAGAAAGTGGTGGGGGGTCCATAGAATAAAACTCCATCACATCGGGGATTTTCTTTAAACAAAATAAATGAGCCCATCGCAAATCTCCGATTTCGATTAGCGCTCGGGACTTAATGCTTGGTCCTGGGCATGGGTTATATGGTGGGGAAGTGGTTTGGGGTTTTAACCAAAAAGGGGCTCATCAGAATCGGAAAAAAGGAAGGGGCTTTTCAAATGTGCCTAATGAATATGCGTGATGTGAGATTTCATCAATCGTTGATCGGTTTTAGATCCACGGTTGGTTTTCGTTAAAACAACGAACCGTTGGACTTAATGAAAAAGTAGGGTTTTATAAAATACAAAGGGAAAAAAAAGGTTTTTGAGGGTTTAGAAGAAGGGTTTAGGATCTTTTAAGCACCCGGTTGCGAGGCTTACGGTCCTATGAAGCGGAGGTTTATGAAAGTTAAGCCCTCAGGGGCTAAAACGTTATATAATAAAAAGATTGTCTTTTGGCTTTTAAAACAGAGTTTTTAAGGGAAAATGAGGGTTTCGGTAGAGGGAAGAAGGCTTTTTAAAACCAATGGAAGGAGACCAAATGATTTTAAAAGGGTATTGAAGTGATTTTGAAGGTTAAAAATGATGAAAATGGAGGAATTTTTATGAGGAAATGGGGATGAAATGGAGGTTAAGTATGAGTGGAAGAAGGGGTAAAAATGAAGGGGAAAATGGGTCTTTGTAGCAGTATTTTCTCCTTACAAATAGTATACTTTTCAGGGTAGATGAGGGAAACAACAGTGAAGATTTACTGAAGGATAAGTTGTCTTCTTAAGACGTCAAGAACTAACAATTTGGCATAAAACTTGTTTCTTAAAGGCTTGAAAAATGATTTAGCCACCATTTGATATGACAAATTTGATAGGTGGCTAACAGGGGAAAGGATCACATTCACAACTAGATAAAAGCACCTTCATGTGTGAATAGGGCATAATGCATGTGGACATAGTCAAGTTTGACGAAGTCAACTAAGCTAGTATGTAGGATGTACAACATTAAATGAAGATCACTTAGTGGGAATATGAATCTGTTTAGATAGTTCGAATAAAACCACCTTAAGTGTGGAAGGAGACATTGCATGGAGATCCAATCATGATTGACCAAGTCCATCATCGTTGTTATGGAGGAGTGGTATTGATGATGGGACAATGCAGTTTTGGAGGGAGATTCATTGCATGAAGATGGAAACCCTAATGAGTGGGATCAAAGGTGAGAAGGCTCACATTGTTTATAAGGAGGAGGATGGTAGCCATATGGGGTTAGCTTATGATTATGATATTTTGATATATGGTCTATTTATACTTATTTCTTTCTCGGGCTGTTTAGCTAAGATTTTATGTTGTTTAGCATAGGGTGTTCCTGAGCGAGAATCCCATCTATTCCATTGAGTAGCTCTTAGAGGAGTTTTGCACCATATTGTCCCTATCTGGCTTAAGGCAAAGCTTCATCTTCCTTTGACAACGTAAATCCTGTTTATGATTTTCTTGTTTCGGTAAGCTGTAGCAAGTGGAACTAGATCCTCAGATCTAGGTCATCTTAGTGCTCATTTCCCTTAGAGGAGGTTTCTACTCCATTAGGAGATCAGTATTGAAGGCATTGAGCATCATTTCCATATCTTGGCTGAAGGCCAACTATATTTTATCCCCTATAGCATAGAATAAGTCTAGATCTGCATTATTTCTAAAGGAGCCGTTGTAGGGTGATTCAGTGCACCATTTGGAGAGAAGGTTTTCTCAGTGTTGGGGGTTTGCCCTTCACTTTGGAGATCTATTGCAGGAGGTCATTTACTTGTTTATATCAAATCATATCCACTTTCCTGATCTAAATATTTCCATATATCTGCAATCTTAAAACTCAGATATACATATTGTACATGGTGTATTGTTGAAAACCCCAAGGGGGGTTGATAAAGGAGCTTCTATAGTGCATGGATCTGCTATATATCTAATCTTTTTTCCACATACTTGCTCTAGATCTGATGTACAACCTACTACTATTGCATAGGTAATAAAAAATGCTATCATGGTATTCCAGCTTCCATACATGGTTGCAGTCCTTATTTTACATGATTTTGGGCTAATTTTGGCATGGGAGGCCTGTTTAACTATGCAATAGTGATTTGTTTTTTATTTCCTTTCAGATCTAGTTACTATAATATCATATCTAAGGGATCCAAGAGCTACATTTAACTTTATTTCCACATATTTTTGAAAAATGTGTTATTTTAGCATGTATTGTTGAATAGCCCATTATGGGATATTACAGTGGTATCAGAGCATGATCTTTGGCTCAGCCTATGAGCTTCAAGCCAAGATGATATAAGAAGAAGAAGAAATGTAGAATGATGGAAAGAATGAGCTTTCTCTCATCTCTTTTCAGATCTAAGAAGGACCTCAACAAGGAGGTTAAGAAAAGAAGAAGTGAAACCAAGTTAGGGTTTCAAGATGAGGAAGGTCCATGTACTTCCTGTCGGCAAAAAGAAGATCCGATATTGCATAAAGCTCCAAAGAAACATACTATGGACTTTTCTTTGAAAGATAAGAGACATAGAATTGAAGAAAACTTAGATCATGAGATTCTAAGTGAATTTCTTGTAGAATATAAGTCTCAACCTAGAGCTATCAAGAAGAATCTAACTCTTCCAGAGTTTATTCAGCTCAAAGAAGAAAGGAGACCTTGCAGCAGTAGAAGAATGAAGAGAATAGATTTATATTGCCTACCTTTGATGGGTCATCCTCATGCACAACAAAGGCTTGGGGAAGGAAGTTGGATGCATTTTTTCTGCTACATCCAGTGGTGGAAAAATAATCTGTTGATATTGCAGCGACCTTGAGGGTGAAGCAAACCATTGGTGGTTCAGCCATTTGAGTCATGCAAAAGTGACTTCATATGCATATTTTACTCAAAGGTTGATAAAGAAGTTTGATAAGAAGAAATCAGAGGGGAAGAAGCCTTCACCACCACCTATTGCAGGAGCACTTGCATTAGGAGAAGGAACACTTTCACCCTTGCAAATTGATCTTGATCTTGTGACATTTAGAGTCCCATGCACTATTCTGGAGATGCATGAGGAAGAGAAGACTTTTACCAGCGCTGATGAAGCCATAGAAGATTAATCATCATCATCAATAGTTGGACAAGCCATCACACTGAAAGGAGGAACCCTTATAGAAATGCAAGATGTTCCCAAGATTTATCAAGGTATGCACATGTTTCCATTTCCTGTTTTTTCAGCACATCACATGGAGGATGATGGGAATATAGTGTTGATTTAGAGCAGTACACTATCATTGCGCTGAGCAGCCTTGATCTATTCAAGGAGGAGGTATACAGTCATTCTAATGTATCATTGATGAGCTACACACAACCCTTGAGGTTGGATTGTAGTTTCTTATAGGATGGGATGAGTATTGTCTTGAGCAATACATTTCAAAACTATTTTTTCAGCATTGGATCTGATCTTGAGGCAGCAGCTGCACCATCATGGAGATCAACACCGCTGTGATTTAACAGCAGTGATGAGTTGGGGGCCCAACCATTGTTGTAATATTCCAATGACCTTCCCATATGTCTAACAAAGGGGGAACAAGTAGATGATGGAGGACATCTTAGGATGGATAACATCTCTCATGTTTGTGTTGGATACTTCTTGATGAGCCCTACACATCATGATGGGAGGTTTTTTCCTACCACCTATTTGGATCCTTATGGGATCAACTTGGTCATTGAGGAGGTTGCATTTCAATATCCCATGAAGTGCAAAGACAGAAATATGATTTGGGAGGATGGTATTCTCCATTGGAGGAATGCCACTTATGGACATGATGATAGACATTCACCATGGGTTGGATGGGTGATGTTGATGAGCAAGAGGTTGAGAAACCACTTGCAGATTTATGACACTGGGCAGCAGGATGCAAGACTGTGTTGGTTACTCTTGAAATAGTTTGATCATCCCATGACTCATTCTATTTCAAAGGGTATGTGGATGGATGGAACTTGGAATGGCACTTACTTCATATGGAGGCAAGGAGTTTGGGTGTATTGGAATGATACGATATCTTTCATATCAACTCTCATATTGTTGCTCCATCACTTATATGAGGATGGTGGGGGGAGGCAACTAGAGCTATTGTTGCTTTGGTTGTTATTGAGAAAGTATGGGCTGATTTTATCCCATACTTTGCATGATGTTGCAACAGTAGGAGATGGCACTATCATGGTGCAAGGGGGCTACTCTTTAACTTGGGAGAATGGGAAGGTGCTTCCACTTTGGAAGGAATATCTCACATACAACAACATTATGTTTGATGACTTTTTCATGAGGGATGTCAAGGGAGAAGACAACAACATGTGGGGAGCTTCACATTTCAGATCTTCAACGCTCTCTCTTAGGAGGATTGATCCATATTAGGGATGTCACTTCTAGGTATAATACTCCAAGGATCTTGGTGCTTGCATGATTCTTGATGATCTGGAGGAAGAGATAGATACATGATGGATGATGGGGTCATCTATTCTTATGACAGAGTCTTCTTGACTAGAGCTTTAGAGCTCAAGGAGAAGTTGTTGCATGCAGCACATGTGGACTTCCTTCCTATGCACTTTGATGCATATCATTCCTTGATGGAAGAGTTCATTTGGGAGGGCATCCAACAAGATGTACATCAGCATATGGAGAGATGCATAGCCCAGATGATGATGGAGAGGTTGGAACAACCACTTCCCTACTCAATTTAAGTGTGGGAGAACTTGCAATTGAGCCATTTCAGCTCAATGACCAAAGTACATGATAGAGGATGTATATTTATGTTTTTTGATTTGTACTCCTTTATTTTTTTAGCAGAATATTGTACCGAGGAGGGTCTTTCATTCTTGTATTTTGTATTGTGGTGTACTTGAGGCCATTTGCAACATCGATGTTGGCCATTCTATTTGTGGTTTGTGGAGGATGCCACATGATTTTGGGTGTGCACCATTGGCACCAAGTTGTGTTGAAAATGTAGCAAGATGATGGAGCTTAGTGAAATGAAGTCGCCTTCACTAAGTGGGTCCGCAGGCAAATTCTGGCGCAAAGTCTATTTTCAGACTATGTCTATTTTTAGACATATGGAGCATGTTCCGGGGATTGCAATATGTTATTCTTGGAGTATTGGTCATGTTGGTAAAAATAGATGGACCTCTATTTTTTGACCTATAGGTCGATGTCTATTTTTAGACTACCTATTCCTTAAAATAGGGAAGTCAAATATTATTTACCCTTAATAATATTTGGACTCTAAACTTCAGTTTACTCTCTTGGAGCACTTCAGTTCAAGCCTTGGAAGTGGCTCATGCATCTGACAGAGGAATTACGCTATTCCTAGGGGTTTGGTGAGCTCATGCATGGTTGACTTCAGTTAGGACTTTAGTGGCAGAGGTTTGGTGGAGTTAATGAGACAGCTAGTGGAGTTGTGTTCGGTTTAATTTAGTTGAACTGGTTGAGATTAGTTTAACTAGCTAATCAACTAGTTAAAGGAGTGGAGTGAATTAAATATTATTTAATTCATTAATTAGTAATCATTATTAAACAAGAACACACTGGCCACTATGCGTGCATGGATGTGCTTCAAGGAGACTCGTTGAAAGAGGTAGATGAAAGGGTGGAGTTAGCTATCAAAGGGCGACATCAAGCAGTATTGAGATTTGCACTATGACTTGGAGAATTTCCATGATGATCGACTGTCAAGCCAAGGAGATTCAACCTTGATCTATATTTAGATAAAGCATGATTGCGCAATAGGAGGCAAGTGCTAGAAGTGGTGTGTTTTAACCCTGTGACTTGCCTAAAAACCAAGCTAATTTGTGTGGTAACTTTATGAGTAGCACGTAGCACTTGTGAGGAGTATTGTATTATTTGTTACATGATTTTCCATTATATATACACACAATGCGGGGTTTTCACCATAGGATTTCCCCATACATATCGTATTAATGTGTATGATGATTTGATGTGTTATTGTTTGATTTATTTTTCGTATGTGATGATCTCGAGGGAAGCATTATGTGTTGCATATGAATTTGAATTGATATGATCAGATAATCTTGCGATAAATATCATTATTCAAAATTTCACATGGTACCGTAGCCAGATTAATTATCTGGAAAGGCATATTTGATCATCACAGTTGATTACAACTTATTTCTATGAGACAGAAATCGGTGATGCGGCTGTGTGAGTCTTCCGGATCCATCCTTTCCTTTGAAAGGTGATATATCCAAGAAATGCCTTGTAGTCAACTGTGCTAGAAATAATTTGTTCTCGCATCTAGAGCAAGCTGAGCTTTGAAGTGGAATTCGACCTGGCAGCAGCTTTGTTTTCTTGGCAAGCGTAGCTGAACAAGTTCTTCCAACTACATCAATATGCCTCTGAAGGCAACAATTATGTTGCATGGAAGGATCGCATGGAGGAAGTATTAGAAGATAATTGTCTTAAGGATTTCATGGATACGATGTCCAAAAGCCCACCGATCCCGCCGAAGTCAAAGCATGGCAAAAGAAGATGGCTAAATGTTTAAGGATCATGTTGGAGGGCGTCATGGCATCGTTATTGTATCCAACTCCGGGTACAGAAATGCTTCATTTTTAATGTGGAAAGATTTGATGATTTATTCCGAGAGTAAGAGTGACCAAAGGAAGGCCGGGCGCTCAAAGATAAGCCGTGTACCATCAAGATGGAGAAAGGCAACAAAAGATCGCCAACACCACGGTTCACTCGCTGCAGATGAGCTGGAAGTGTGGGGTGACCACAGCGAGGACATGGTCGACCTCGGCTCTCCTTAGTCTTCCTCAAGGCTTTGGCACTCATATCAAGATAGTGTCAATGGCCTGGGAGAAGTTGCCGGATGGGAGCGCTTAATAGATTTCATGAGGAGATAAGGAGGATCATCGGGATGGATCTTCATCAAAGGGAGCCGATAGCCAAAAATAAAGCGGAAGGCTGCACAGAAGGGGAAGGAAACCTTTCTTATTCCGAGGTAAAGGGAAAGAAGCAGGATATGGCGAAAGTGAAAGTCACCGCCATGATCACTACATTATGCCATCAATTTCAAGAAGAACAAGTCAGCGTTTTTAACATTCGTATGGAGAAGCTTTGCTTCGCAGTTTCGAGCTTGACTTTTCACTAATCGCATGCTTGGTTTCTTGCGGTGACAGACCTGTGGTTCTTGACAAATGGTATATTATTTCATATGACGGAGACGGATTTTTTTCTCGTATCCGGAGGACCAAGATCTGCACATTGAGAAGGGGAAATGATGCAGATACACAGTTGCGACCGGTATCGTACTATCCTTTTAGAGGAGTCTCGGTAAACCATTTGTATTGAAGGATGTCATGGCGTACCGTATTGAAGAATTTGATCTCGTGGCGATGTTGGAAGATAAGGGTGTCGATGTGGTCTTCTGTGCGAAGGGAAAGCCTTCTCGCGCAAAGAAGACTAATCGGAGAGACCCGAAGATAGTTTGTCCAAGAACTTTTATCGCTATGTAGATGGTTGCGCAATGGTAGATGTACATGAGAAGCGGTGAGCTCTGATGATGAGGGCGAATCGTGGCACAGGAGATTGGGCCACTTTCACTATGGAGCCTTGAAGATCTGGGTGGATACATTTACATCGGGCTTCCTAAGGAATTGCGCAATCGTATCAAAGGCAAGGTGTACTTTGGGAAGTATGTGAAAGCCACCTTTCACGAGAAGGATAGTCGCGCCACGATCCCCGAGAGAGTTCACACGTGTATGTGTGATCCTTTCTGCCAGCCCGATGTTAGCACAAGTATTATGTGATCTTTGTTGATGATTTCTCTCGAAAGTGTCGATCTTCTTCTTTCATGTATACATATGCTATTCGTGAAGCTTGTGAGTTTAAAGCACCGGTCGAGAAGGAAGTCGGTAGTTATGTGATGTTTCATGAGTGATAACGGCAGGAATTCCATTCGACCGACCAAGGAGTTCCCCGCGCTGCGGGGGTATGATTCAGAGAGAGCTCATCGTGTCCTATAACTCATAAACAGAACGTACGAGTTTAAATCGCATCCATCAAGGTTTTATGGGTGATGTTGTATGATCAGTAATATATCTTCACTTAGGTCGGGAGGCATGCAATACAACAAGATATGCGTAACCGTTGTCCTCACAAGGTTCTTGGCATGAGTACACCGTGAGGAGGCTTATTCTCGTAAGAGACCTCGACATTTCTCATTTGAGAATTTTAATTAATTGCTCACATGCATGTGACGAAGGATGCTGCATAGAAGTCAGATCCACCCAGAGGTTGGAATATTTGTTGGGTACACTGACATAATCTCACAACTATCTAGTGTATTTTCTGCCAAAATGAAGACTATCAGGCATCAGATATCAAGTTTCGGTGGAGAGAAAGCCATGCAAGGTTTGCTTGAGAGGGAGCTACACTTGCATGAAGATGAGGAGCCGTTAGTTCCCTAAGGAGGAGCTCCGGATGCATCAGCCATGAGGAAGTTCGTGAGGTGGAAGGTGCCACCCATGCAACGCCAACCATCATAGGGGCGATGCACACTCAAGGTAAGCCGAGAAGGACTGGTTTCGGGTGTGTAGAAGGTTGTAGTGGACCACCTGCTGCAAAGACAAATGCGTACGTAGGCGCTCACTGTGACGAGACATCGATGGCGGGTTTGTGAGTCAATGTGTTAGACGGAGTTTATCCTTCTTTGAGGAAGCTTTGGAGGAACCCGCATGGGTAGATGCTATGATCAAAGAAGGCGATTCCACTGCCGAATAGCATGGGAGATTGTCCCAAGACCAACCGCTGTGTCTTGCCGATGATCTACAAAGTGAATCGTGCAAATGACGGAGTGTGGAGAAGCAAAGCAGATTTCCACGTCCGTGGCTTCGTCGCATCGAGGGGATCGGGACAGAGAGACCTTGCACTGCCGTGCTGCATCGGCACGGACGAGATCCTCGCCCTCCAACGTTGCATGGGATGGCACACCATCGATGTGGATGAAGACTGTTCCTCAACGTAGTGATTGAGGAGGAGGTACATAGAGAAGTCGAAGGTTTCGAGATCTTCAACAAAGGAGCGTCGCATGTGTCGTACCCGCAGAGCACCTACTTCGGGTCAAGGCACCGCAGCTTTGGTACACTCGCATAGACAAACACGACCGGCTTGGATTCTCCAAGAGGAGGCGTATCCAACCCAGACTAGATTGTGGTGGAGGGAAGTCGTTGATCATCATACCTGGTATGTAGATGATTCGATTTGATGGGAGACAAGTCATGGATACTTTGCAAGGAGGATTCCTTGCACGGGAGTTTGAGATGAAGGACTTGGAACCTTCTATTACTGATCGGAGATTTGGCAGCAGCAAATGAGGACCGAAGCGAGCCACAAGTATGCCCTGGATATTCGAGAGGTTCAACATGCAAGGTCAAGCCCGTTGACACTCCTCTTCCTCGGTGTTGGAGGAATGAGGATGCTACTTCGCCGAGGCAGTGGATGCCACTCTGTTTATCGATTAGGCCAGGGGTCGCTGCGGTCTAGTCAATACACCCACCCGATATATGCTATGATGTTAACCAACCGCAAGCTATGGTTAAGCTCACCAAGTTTTTTGAAGGTGGCAAGTATGTATTGTGCTATATTAGAGGCACACGGATATGGTCTATGCAGGCTGCATGTGAGGATGGAGCGTGGGTCACCACCGATGCGCATTGGGTAGGGAGCCCAATGTGACCTGGTTAACATCCGGAGGGAGTTTTCAACATTGGTCGGCTGCGCTTCTCGTGGCGCAGAAGTAGATCCGTGGCACTCGCTTTTAAAGGAAGCTGGCACATGGCAAGCTAGCTTGGCCGGCATGCGAGGCTATTTGATGAGGAAGATCTCGTTGATTTTTTGCTGCATTTGAGCCTACGTGATCTATTGTGATAACCGTAGTTGCATTAAACTCTCGGCTAATCCAATATTTCATGATATCCAACACATCGACATCGTGTACCATCATATCGCATCGTGGTTCGCCGGAGAATCATGATGCTTTCTATGTTCCCACGGAGACCGGATGCCGACATCCCGACGAAGGCGCTCACCGTATGCTCCGAATTCCACAGCAGGCGTGATAGGGCTGCGTATAATCCATATCTTGCCGAGAGGGAGTGTTGAAAATGCAACAAGATGATGGAGCTTAGTGAAAATGTGAAGTCGCCTTCACTATAAATTCTGTGCAAATTCTAGCGCAAAGTCTATTTTTAGACTATGTCTATTTTTAGATATGGAGCATGGTCCGGGGATTGCAAAGATAAGTTATTCTTGGAGTATTGGTCATTGTTGAGCCTCAAAATTGTGCTTTTATTCTTGGAGTATTGGTCATTGTTGAAAATGCAAATTGTGCTTTTCACTCATTTACCTTCATTCATTTTCCATTGCTATCCTAGACCCAATTGATCACCTATCATAGCTGAAATTACTTCTAGAATGATTTACATGACTCCACTTGCTAATTTTTAGATTTTTAAGCATTGTAAAGCATTTTGGACTGAACTAGTCTTTAATGCAGCATCAGATAACCGTGCCTGTTAAATTTGCCTTCACTTATATGTTCCGTGGCCTCTCAAGGAAAACCGAGCAGTGGCATAATCCACGCCATGTCTATGGTCTTGCTCATCATGGAGGAAGAAACAACTGGCATGGTTTTGGAACGTAAACACATTTGAAAGGCATTTCTATTAGGACTGCCTCGCCCTAGATGTCTTTTTTCTCTTCACGTAGCCACTTAAGAGTCCTAATGTTTCCGATAAGGAAAGACAATGTTCTCGAATTGTTGCAAGTCTTGTTATGTGCATTTGTTTTATAAACACTTGGGAAACCGAGATTTGATGTTAGATTTTTATGCTAGATTTTGTTTAGACTCTCGTGCTACATTTCTGAAGACGCAGTTTTATGTTCAAGTTCTTTCATCTTTAATGTGAAGTAGATGAAGAGTTATAGAAGGCGTGATTTAATTGGGAGTTGAATTCGTCAGTGGCAGAGGGCCCTACCTCTGTACGGATTTATTTTTATGAAATTAGATAAGTTCTAGTCAGCTTTACATTTTGAATTTGAATTAATAGTTGTTTTAATTAGCTATTGTAGTTGTACTTCATTCTAACTCTTCCACAAGAAGAAGTCGAAGATCATAATGAGAATGGGAATACATTGCAGTATCGTAGGATTAGAAGTTGAATTATAGTTGTTTTAATTAGCTACCGTAGTTAAATGTATTCTAATTCTTCCACAAGAAGAAGTTTGAATATTGCAATGATGAATGGGAAATGGCGATAAGATCAGAGGACTTAGTTGTAGTTTTTGTCGCTCATCATCACGCCATACTTGTTCCAACTACTCTTCCACAAGAAGAAACCTTCCAAGAAAATTTCAAGAAGTTCAAGACATGACCGTGATAATGAATGATTTAGTTGTGTGTTTGTACCAAGTATCATCTCTGCTTCTTGCTCTTAAAACGCCGCTCAAGACATCAATGACGAGTAGGATATGGATATGATATCTTAGTTTTTCATTTGTTTTCAAAATTCTTTATGTTTGCATTTGTGAATTCTAATTACAATGTACTTAATTGTTCTAGCTCTTCCAAAAGAATAGAATTATTCCAAATATCAAGAATGATGGACAAAATGATTGTGTAATTCTCATAGAATAATGCAATGATAAAGATAGTTAGGATGCTCCTATTTCATTGCACTTAATTCATGATTCAGTTTATTTTTTATTTTGGGTTTGATAATGAGACTTGTAATGGTATTGTTTTGTGATTAGTGGCATCTTTAGTTCACTCTTAGATTAACTCATCGTATTTGTGACTCCACATTCAATTGTTATTCACCGCACATTAGATTATTTCACGAGTTAGATTTCAATAAAACAACCTTCATTATTCACAAACCTCTCTTTGTTCTAAAATCCATACTGGACGATAACCATATGAACAAGACAACATCATTTTTAAGGCTCCTCAAGTGCCCTCCGCAATTTCCTCATCATTTCATAAATAGAGCCTCTCAAAAGACCACTTGAAAAAGAAATCAATAACTCTTGAGCAAAGGTTTTGTGACATTCAATTAAATTCAAGGCACAGAACTAGGAACTAGTCCTAGAACAAAAAGATCTTAGGATGGGTATCAATGTTTTTCCTCCAAATCTGCTTCTAAATCTCTAATTAAGGACAAAATGTTGCATCATTGTAAGATTAGTTGTTTAAACCTAAGCGGAATGTTGTGAGGATTTGCATGCTTAGTGATCATTTCTCAAGTTTAGTTTGTGTTTTGAATCATTTGTTTTGAAAGTCATTATCAGTTTCGTTTTATTTAGCCATAGTTTAGATTCACCAAGATTTCAGTAATTGTGATTTTGCCATTCGTTATCCATCAATTAGGTTTAACTCGTTTAATCATTAGCTCATTTCCATCAACCTCTTTCTAGGCATTTTCCTTGTGAACATAAAAAAAAAACCACCAAAAGACCAAAAACATCATAAATCACCACAAAAGACCAAAAAAACATCACAAAACACACACAACCCATTAGGAAACAACACCTAGGTACATACAATACACTTCCACTTTACCACAACTCGGTTGACAATTAAATGAGCCTGAATTTAGAGACTAGATTGAGACCAAATAAATATGTTGGTAAAAATAGATGGATCCCTCTATTTTTGACCTATAGGTCGAAGTCTATTTTAGACCGCCTATTCCTTAAAATAGGGGAAGTCAAATATTATTTACCCTTAATAATATTTGGACTCTAAATCTCGCTTACTCTCTGAGCACTTCAGCTCGAGCCTGAAGTGGCTCATCCGATGGTAGAATTACGCTATTCCTAGGAGCTCAAGAGCCCAGCATGTCAATTTTGCTAGGGACTTCGGCGTGTTTGGTGGAGTTAATGAGACAAAATAGTGGAGTTGTGTTCGTTTAATTTAGTTGAACCTGTTGAGATTAGTCGGTCTTAGCTAATCAACTAGTTACAGTGATGAATTAAATACTATTCAATTATTAATGGTAACTCATTATTCAACCGGTAACAGCATCGGTCATTTTGATAAAATAAAGGATAGAAATGAAGGATACCATGGAAGAGGTAGATGAAAGGGTGAGTTAGCTATCGAAGAAGCGTACATCACAGTATGATATATTTGCAGAAATTCACACTTGAGTGAATTGCTCATGATGATTGGGCGCTTGTCGTCAAGGAGATTCAAACTTGGATCTCTATTTAGATGTGCTATGATTGCACAATAGAGGCAAGGCGCTAGTGGTGCAGTGTTTTGAACTCCGTGACTTGTTCAAAACTGTGCTTCTTAATTTGTGTGTAACTTTATGAGAAAGTACTCGAGTACTAGAGGAGTATTGCATTGAGTTTGTTACATGATTTTCTCCATTATATTATACATATTAGTCATGTTTCTATTATATATTTTCCCCATACATACCGTGTTAATGTGTATGTATGATCAGGATGTGTTATCATTGATTTATTTTTCCAGATGTATGATCTCATGGAAGAGATTATGTGTTGCATATGAATTTAATTGATATGTGATCAAGATAATCCTCATGGGATAAATATAATTATTCAGCAAATTTCACAAGTTGCACTTATACAATCCTATCATGTTGGATGATTTCCTATGAAAAAAAGTGGTTGAAAAGACACTTGTTACACTTTGTTTTGAGGCAGGCATGATGCACTGCTACTGTTCCATGGAATTAAATTATGATCCACCTCTCTCGTTTTCTTTATATGGAAACTTGCTTTCATTTGTTTATGCTTCCATATATTGATGATGTTCTTATGTTTATGGAAGCTTTGTTGGGGGAGGCACAAGAATTGAAGGCGCCCATTGGGAGTATGATTCCCCATACTTGATATATTGCATATTTCAGGAGAAGCATTGAGTAAACCATGGTTTCCATAATTACACCTCTTGTCTTCATGTGGGAAGAACCATTTGGAGAGTCTTAGCTTTGGGAGGGGGAACTTCATGGATGTTTCTTTGACCAGGGTGACTGTCATTCTTTTGAGGATCATGATTTTTCAGCCCAAGATCAATATGGAAATTTCAATACATCATAAGTGGAGAGAGAAGTAGCATGGGATGGGAATTCCCAGTCCCACAAATTCACCACAGCCTTCACCTTCTTTGCAGGAGCTTAAGGGTGGAGGAGATGTTTCATGAGTTACTATGTCAGAGGGTGACTCACTTTTTGGAAGATAGCTCGTGGATGGAGGCTTCACATGGGGATAATGATTCCCAATACATTTCTAATTCCATGCTCAAGAAGGCCTCTAGACCACATACCGTTGTTTCCATGCATGTCCCACTCTTACATGTTGATAGAAATTTCGAATTTTCACCAAAGGCATACTTTTACACATGGGAGAACAACTTGAGGACATGCATTGAGAAAGCATCTTGTTCTTGGGGAACTTGTCACTTGAGGATGCTACAAGAGGAAGAGGGGAGGCTCTTTAGTTATATACATATTTTTCTGAGGAGAAGCAACATTTGGGGAGGGGAGGACCGTAATATCTTATATTAGTATGCAAAATAATAGGAATATTAAATTTTTTTCCAAACACATAGCTATATGAATAAATGGGTATGAGCATCCATGTCTTATAAAAGAATAAAAACCCTTCGATGGGGAAAGGATCATATTCACAAACTGGATAAAAACTCATGTGTGAACAGGCTTAATGCATGTGGACATAGCCAAGTTTACCCAAGTCAATCTGCTAGTATGGAGGATGTAGAACACAAATGAAGTCTATTAGTGGAATATTAAGGAATCATGAGATACAATAAAATACCTTGAGTGTGTATGAGACATTGTATGGAGATCCAGCCATGATTGACCAAGTCTATCAAAGATTGCGAGGGAGGAGTGGTATCGATGATGGGACAACACAGCTTTGGAGGGAGATCTACTTAGTGAAGATGGAAACCTCATGAGTGGGATCAAAGGTGAGAAGGTTCACATTGTTTATAAGGAGGAGGATGGTAAACTATATGGGGTTAGCTATGATTATGATATTGATGATATGGTCCGTGTAGAATTATTTATTTCTTAACATGAATGAGATTGTATAATGTTTAGCATAGGTGTTCTGAACGAGAATCCCACCTCTTCCATTGAGTAGCTTCCTGAGGAGTCTTGCACCATATCATTCACTATCTAGCTTAAGGCCAAGCTTAATCTCTTCCTTTTCGATAGTGTGAATCCTATTTAGGATTCACTTGTTTCAAAAAGAAGCTGTGCTAGCGGAACTAGATCTTTAGATCTAGGCCATCTTAGTGCTCATTTCTGGAGGATGCTCTACCTTAATGAGACGCATTGAAGGCATTGAGCATAATTTCCATATCTTGGTCAAGGCCAACTATATTTTATCCTCATATCGTAGAAGAAGTCCAGACCGCGTTATTTCCCCTCAAGGAGCTACCTAGGTGATTCAAGTGCACCATTTGGAGAGATGGTTTTCCGAGTGTTGGGGATCTCGCCTTCACTTTGAGATCTATTGGAGGAGGTCATTTGCTTGTTTATATGATTAATCCATTCTGATTCAATATCAGATCAAATTTAAATCTTGATCTACATATTGTACATGGTGTATTGTTGAAAATCCTAAGGGGATTGATAAAGGGAGCTAAACAGTGCAGACTGCTTATAGATATAATATTTGGTCCACATAATTACTCTTAAATCTGATGTACAAATTGCCACTATCACAGAGGTAATAAAATAACGTTGTCATGGTATTCCAAAATTTTCCATACATGCTTGTACTCATTTCTACATGATTTCATTAATTTCGGGTATGGGAGGCCTCATTCCAATCAGTGATTTGTTTCCCGATTTCCTTTCGTATCTAGTTACTATAACATCATATCTATGATCCATGAGCCGTATTTTAACTTACTGTACATATTTCTCGAAAATGCATTATTTTTAGCATGTATTGTCGAATAGCCCACTCGGGGATATCCCCCTCAAGGGCCGCACCACCGCTGTGTCCCCAGAGCACTCTCCTCCCCCGATCAAATTTCTGTAGGTCATCTTATAGATCGTGGCCGACCAATTGAGCCACGAGGTGACCCAATTCATCAATATCTACAAGTGAGTAACCAAAATCATGTCGTTGTCACTAAGAAAAACACATAAGTACATGGCTACTCAAATAAACACATAAAACATACACAAACACACCCGCGACCCAAGCATAAACCAAAGGACCATGTGTAGATCCCCCAAGTACATCCATGCATACAGGGACAAAGGAACATCCGTGGGTTGGCCCCCAAACCGTGCCTCTGTCAGGGTGTTCTGGGGTGAACCTCACCATGCCACTAACAGCGCATCACGAGAGCCCATCTCCTCATCCGAGGCCTCTGCTCCCTGTGAGGCACTCACCACTACCGACCTTAGCAAGAATACCTCTCGTACACACTCCACATAGCTGGCGTATGAAAATGAATTATATCCATGTTGACCTGCTGAGTTGTGACACCATCTCACAAGAAAATGGGCAAAGTCGAAAATGCCCAGAGCTCAATCGACGCAAAGCATTCTCAAACTCACAGGCTCGATGCCTCGATGTAGAGCAACCAACCCCGCTTAGCTCACAATCACTTCCAGCACACGTCAGCTAACATGTAACTGGGAGTGCAATGCTATGTATCCCTCCTATGAAAGGTGCTTTCAATTACGTTGGCGTTTCTACCCTCTCCATGTCCACTCTCCCGCCGAAGGTGAGTGATATCTCAAGCATAGTCTCACCCCCCGAGGCAAGAATCGTGGGTTGCCAAAAGCAAACATCCGTCCCCAAGACAGATACCTCGTTTTCCACCAATGATGGGATCATATAACGTAGAAGTTAGTCCCGCAAATGAAGAAGCTCATTCTCCTAAACTTCGTGAGTCCCTATATGCTTAGTCGACAAGACTTTAAAGATCAACATCCATCTTAGCACGAAGTTTGGTCTGGGCCTCGTCTTCCACAATAAAATATCAATAAACAGTGCACTATTAGTACGAAACCATGGGGCAGGCAAAATGCAGTGTTACCTTGCCTCGTTCTGTGCACTGTCCCTTAGAGCAAAGTGCCTAGCACACGCTATTTTTGCACAAAGTAAGGCGTCGCTAAAAAGGGGAAATTAATGCATTATATTTCTTATTCTCAAAAAAGCACACAAGGGGTGTCACCCTGGCTCGTATCGCTCCTCGTGTACCTAGGGCAAAACACCTAGAATCCAGGCGAAACTAATCAGATGGACCTCAAGACCATCAAACCGAAAAAATTCAAGTACGATGTCATGAAGGTTACTCCGGGCATGATCCTAATCCTAGGTGCTCAAGTCGATCGCAATGGCAAGAATGCTACGCAGAGTTCTTCCGACCTTCAAAACTCGCCACAAATGAATTGGAATTAGGCCACATCCACCTATATATCACTCCTTTTCAAAAACTTTTGAAGGACCATAACAAGAGATCAGAAGGTAACATTCTTCCGAACCATAAGTTTCTACCACAATCAAGACGATGATGAACAGAGGAAATGCCACACATTCGCACTCCCAAAAATAAAAATAAAAATTCAGCGCCTCTACAAGATACCTCTTCATATTCTTTAAAGCTATGAATTTCAATAATATTTGATAAATAAGATGCTTTCATTTGAGGCAGGTTTTTTTGTAGGAAATATCACAAACTATCCACAACGTCATCTCCTTAAAATTTCTTAGAGAAGGTATCATTCTTATCCCCAAATATGATAGGAGTCCTTAAAAACCTGCATATCCCTGCATCATTTCTCCATCGAAATAAACCATAGGATCTCATTCAAATCAGAAAGCGATTATCACCTCAATTTACATGATAAACATCCTCATTGCTGATATCTCCTCCATGGCATCCATCACCCATAGTAGAACATATATCACAACAAAAAGTGACACTATGCATATACCACTTTAGTCCTGGAAAATTCTATGCCAATCCATTCAATTATGTATAAGGTCAAGTTTACCATACAAGCTAAAACCCCTTCCGGATGAACAAGTTGTACAAGAAGATCAAAAGACCACTCACACTCCTCACATTTGGCCCACCATACCTACGTTATTAACCTAATCATATACTTTCTCATCTGCCCATCAATCAAGACATTATTATAGAATCAGAAGTATTTAAAAATCTCTACACCGAGGAAATCAAATTTGAATCGTCCTAAATGCTATTTGTGCATAATACTTCATGAAGAGTGCCTTTCCAGGCGTCCTTTTTCATAGCGCTAATCCTAGGAGTGGCGTAAAATGCCACTATCCTAGACCACACAAAGCAAAGGACAAGTGACCCTTACTTGGAGCTGCTTCAAGGATAGCCACCAATGCCTCTCCTTATACACTATGGCACACAATGGAATATTTGAGAACAAAAAAATTGCTACCCCTCTCTTGGGTCACCATCCTCCATCTACCAGAGGGAAGGGAGTATTTGGAAAATATCCTATATATACACGAGATGAATAATTTCTCAACACATCAAGTTATGTCATTTTGGACTGCTCAAGAAATACCAGTAGCAGTAGAGCTAAAGTCAAGATGTAGAAATTTGTTGAATAATGACATTTATTCACCGAGATTATCCCGATCACATATCAATTCAAATTCATATGCAACACATATAATATCTTCCACTCAGATCATCACACATGCGAAATAAAACAAGCGATAGCACATCAAATCATCATACACAACAATAAAGTATGTATGGGAAAAACCTATAGTTGAAAACCCGCAGCTATATATGCATATTATAATGGAGAAAACATGTAACAACTCAAAGACAATACCCTCACAAGTACCTGCAGACTGCCTGGGCTGCTACACACAAACTAGCTTGGTTTTGAACAAGTCACAACCAAAACTCATCCACTAATTGCCTCAGCTTCTGGCCAGCAATCACCGTCGTCTAAATGAGATCCAAGGTTCGAATCTCCTTGGCTTGGACAACGCAATCATCATTGGCAATTTCCCCTCCAAGTGGTGCAAATCTCATGCACAATCGATGTCACAACCGATAGTCAGACGAATTTTCATCTTACTCTCTTTTCACTGGTCTCTACCGATCCATTTTCTCCATAATGTAGTAACCGATAAAATTTTTGAGTTGAATAATGAGTTATTAATTAATGAATTAAATAATATTTAAATTCACTCCACTCATAACTAAAGGATGAAGCCAAAGCAACTCAATCTCAAATCCGGGGCCTCAACTAAGTCAACCAACACAACTCCACTAGTCGTCCCATTAACTCCACCAAACTTCGCCATCGAAGTCCTAACCGAATTCAACCATGCATGAGCTCACCAAACTCCTAGGAATAGCATGTAATTCCCTCTCTCGTCGATGCATGAGCCACTTCAAGGCTTGAACTTAAGTGTTCACAGTGAGTAACCGAAGTTGAACCAACATTACATGTGGTAAATAATATTTGGACTTCCCTATTTTAGGAAGGTAGTTCAGTAACACTTCGACTTAAATGTATAAACGTACGTCCATCTATTTTTACCAACATGACCAATACTCCAAGAATAACATATCAAGAACCCCTCAACTATGCTCCATATGTCTAAAAATAGACATAGTCTAAACAGACTTTGCGCGCCAAACTTGCCTCTAAGGCGAGCTCACTGGCTGAAGGCTAACGCATTTCACTAAGCTCCATCATCTTGCTACATTTTCAACACTCCTCTCGCAAGATATGGATTATCCGCAACCCCTATCCTTCCTTCCGTGGAATTCGAACTTGCCCTCGGTGAGCACCTTCGTCAATGAATATCCCATCGTGGTATATGAAAGCATCATGATTCTCCACCGAACACACCGATATGATGGCACGAAGTGTCGATGTGTTCGGATCCATCATGAAATACCAGATTAGGCCGAGAGCTTGATGCATCTCTCCGGTTATCACAACAAATCACCGTAGGCTCCAATGCAACCCTCGAACAATCCAACGAGGATCTTCCTCATCCAAACAGCTCCCGCATGCAGCCCAAGCTTGCTGCCATGTACTCGGTCACGAACCGAGTGCCACGGATATCGTCACTGCATCAGAAACCGTTATTGACCCACGGAAAACTCCTTCAGATGTGCCTTCGGTCCTTGGGCTCCATGCCCAATCTCGCACGCGAGCTGCGTGTTTCGCTCCATCCTCCGGTCGTACCATAAAATTATATCTCGATGTGCCACTAATATGCGCAATACATGCTCGCTCCAAAAGAGTCACAGGCTTAAACACAGCTTGCGAAACCGTGTTAACCGTATAGCATAATGTCGTGTATTGACCGGGGACACATGTTTACCCTTACTCAACCATCGATAGACAAGGTATCCACTACCTCTCCGTCAAGTAGCATCCCTTCCTTCCTCCAACCACCAGAAGAGGAGGTCACGTTTGTAGCCTTAAAATGTTGAACTCTCCAATCTCCGGCATACTTTCCCCGAGAAAAACAGCCTCACTACGTCCAAATCTCAACTCAGAAATAATGAAGGATGCCCAAGCCTCATCTCAACTTCTCGTGCAAGATCTTTGATGAAGTATCAACGGCTCATTCTCCGTCAGACCAGATCATCTACATACAAGATGATGATCACGCTCTTCTTCACTACCCGTGTACAAAAAGTTATAGATCCGCTCACTCTTGGAGAATTCAAGCTCGTAGAAGTAGTTGTTCATCTGTGTACCAAGCACGGTAGGTGCTTGCTCAGCTCGACAGTGTTTCGAGCTTGAGACACATGCGACCACCGTAAATATCTCGAAACCTTGCCGTTTCCATGTACACTCTCTCAATCACTTCCATTGAGGAATGCGTAACAGCTTTCACATCCACCCGATGGATGCTATCCTTACTCCGAAGGGCCGAGAGAGCAAGGATCGTCTATATGAAAGAGTACTCACACAGTGTTGTCTCTCATAATCGATCCCTCGATTCGTGAGAAAGGCCGTTAAAATTCGCCTTGTACTTCTCCACACTCTTGCTGCCTCGCTCGTTCACTTTTTGTAGATCCACGCGAACTCAATTACCGATTTCCTCTTTTCTTGTTGGGACAACCCCCATGCATTACTTTCGACAATCGAATCATATTTCGATCATGGCATCTACCCATGCGGTTCCTCCACGCTCAAAGAGGATGGTTTTATCACAACACATTGACTTGCTGAAGAGCTATGTATCCAAAGGTACCGATCCGTGATCGCTCGGCTTCACGCCGTGTCGTAGGCGAAAATCCTCTTCGACCTCGAGCGTCGTCGGCCTTCGTAGTGCGCATGCGCCGATGGGTTGGCACCGCATGGGTGGTTTTTCCTTTTCCACCTCCCTAACTTCCTTCTTGTGGCTGATCCACATCTGAAGCCCTTCCAAAGAACTACCGCCTACTCATCCGCATGCAAGTGTAACTCTCTCAAGCGACCGCATGGATTTCTCCTTCCCGAAACTTGATATCCCACACACAATGGGCCTCCGAAAATACACCCGATAGTTGTGAGGTGTGTAATTAACAAAATTTTACAAATATTCCAACCTCCTGCCGATCCAACTTCCTTCGATCTCATTACATGCATGTAGACAAAGAATCAAAATTCTCAAATGAGAAATGCTGCCCTTACCGTAATAAGCTCTAGTGTACTCATGCCAAGAACCTTTCCGAGGAGAACAGCCGCATATACATCATATCAGATGCCTCATCCCACAAGTACAGAGTACCGATCATGCAACATCGCCTGGCAGCAAAGACCGTGGCCGCCACTGGCCTGCTCTTCCGCCTGCCCACCCGTTCGTTGTGGGCGGGGGGGGCATCGTGCGGAGCTCTCCTCTCCGAACTTTCTGCGCGTGTAACTCTCCAATTAGCCAGATGAATTCACCAATTATCAAGCTGCCTAGAGCAATCACCTTCTTCCCCTCAAATTTTCCCATCGTTGTTAAACTCACTTTAACTTCGGCGAATACGTCATATGAAGAAGATCCGCCTTTTCGAGAAATCATCAACAAAGATTCACGTAGTACTTGTGCTTTGGCCGTCAGCTTACAACTGAGAAGGACTACACGGTCGAGAACTTCTCAAGGATCGTCAAGGCTGATTATCCTTGGAAGGTGGCTTCTACATACCCCTGCTACACCCCTTGCACTTATCCGATCAGCGCAAGAGTGCCCTTAGGGAAGTCCAAGAGGAATCTCACCAGAGAATCTTCAGTCTGGGTGAAGGTGGTTCAATATCCCGTGCCAATAGCTTCTCGCCCCTCATCACTTCCCGGCTCACCACTTTCCCGCCTTGTATGCCATTTCGCACAACCATCTACTTGCAACCTATAAAGGTTCTTGGTTCGAACCTCCCCTATCTTCCTGTCTCTCCAAGAGAAGCTATCAAAGGCAGAAGGATTTTCCTTCACCACCACTCCCTGATCTTCCAAATACATCTACAGAGATCAAGTTCTTCTTCAATCCAGGTACATGTATGACTTCCATAATATAAGAATAATTTCGTACCCCTCCTCGAAAGGATATACCGATACTAAATGTGACCGTATCTACCATCATCGCCCATCTCGACAGTACACCGCATTCTTTGTCCTCCGTATAAGAACAACTCGTTACCGCCAAGTATGAAATGACGACCGCTATCCAAGAACCACACCGATCCCATCACACTTGAAACTACATGGATTAGGTGAAAAATTCAAGCTCGAATCATGGCCAAGTTTCTTCATCCGCATCTTCCTCGCTTGCTTGTTTTTCTTCTTCTTCTGGACAAGCTTGGTAGCATAATGTCCGTGATCATGGCAAAGTGGGAAAACACTTCACTTTCACCATCCCCGCTTCTTTTCCCTTTGCACCGAATGAGAAGTTGCTCTCTACCCTTTTCCCTTCTTTTATAACCAAAGTTACAATTTTCTTCTATCGCCCCTTTTGATGAAGATCCATCTCTGGTAGTCCCTCTTATCTCCTCCCGCATGAGACCGCCTGTAAAGGCGTCTCATCCCGTAAACTTCTCCCCGACTCATTGACACTATCTTTGATATGAATTCCAAGCCTTCTAAGACCAAGGAGAGCCAGTCCACCATGTCCTCATCTTCATTACCACTCCCATACTTCCCACCATCTCTCGCACTATGAACTCTGTGTGAGGTATTTCACATATATCATCGTTTTCTCCATCTGTATGGATGTTTCTGGAAGCTTATATCTTTGAGCCGCCAAACTCTTCCCTTTGGTCGTCCACCTGAATAGATCCGCCGTTGGGCTTCTACATTGGAAATGGAGGTTTCTTCATGGTGTTCGATACAATATGATCCTTGACGCCTCCAACAAGATCCTTTGACATTTCGCCATCTTCTTTTTGCCATGTTTCACTTCTGGTGAGATCAAAGGCTTTGACATCCGTATCTACTTAACTCCTTCAAGGTGATCATTATCTTCTAATGTTTCTCCATGCTGACCTTCCAAGGCAATATAATTCGAATCGTCTCAAGATCATATTCGAGTTGCAAACCAAGAAAGACATTAACTGCACCAAGAAAGAAAATCACTGCAAATCGAATTCCAACTCAAAGCTCAAACCGCTCTGGATCCGTGAGAAAAATTATTTCTAGCAATGTAGATCGACCGTAGGGCCCCATCGGATGTATCACCTTTCAAAGGAAAGGATGGATCCGCAGGCTACCCGGCCCGCATGTAGACTCGGTTTCACCGAAATAAGTTTGTAATCACCGTGATGATCACACCGCTCCGATAATTAATCTACCGATACTATGAAATTTTTCTGAATAATTATATTTATTCACCGATATTATCCCGATCACATATCAATTCGAATTCATATAAATAATAATAATCTCTTCCACTCGATCACACATGCGTAAATAAACAAGCGACAACACATCAAATCATCATACACATTAACAAAGTATGTATGGGGAAATCCTATAGCTGAAAACCCCGAATATTTGTATATTATAATGGAGAAAACATGTAAAATAAACTCAAAGCATAACAATTTCACAAGTACTCGTATCATTCATTAAGTTACACACAAACTAGCTATTAAACAAGTCACAGTTCAAACTCATCCACTAATTGCCCGCTCTATTACGCAATCATCACGTCTAACAGAGATCCAAGGTTCAACATCTCAGCTGACAGTATAATCATTGAAACGCCTCCAAGTGTGGAAAATCTCATGCACAATCGATGTCACAATCGATAGCCGTACTTCACCTTTCATCTACCTTTTCATCAGTTCTAATCGAACTGCTCCATGCACTGTAGTGAACCGATGTGTTCTGGTGCCAATAATGAGTTACTAATTAATGAATTAAATACAGCCATCTACTCCACTACAATCTGTTGATTAGCTAGTTAAACTAACTAACCGCTCAACTAAGTTAAATCAACACAACCTCCACTAGCCGTCCCATTAACTCCACCAACCGCCATCGTGCTCCCAATCGAATTCAACCATGTATGAGTCACCAAACCTAGGAAGACAGCATAATTTCTCTCCGTTAGGATGCATGAGCCACTTCAAGGCTCGAATCAAGGCGCCCAAGAGAGTAAATTGAAGTTTAGAGTCCAAATATTATTATGGTAAATAATATTTGACCTCCCTATTTTTAGAAGTTGCCAAAATAAAATAGACTTCGACCCAAATGT
Organism: Pinus albicaulis; assembly: GCA_034641835.2. Lineage (NCBI taxonomy): Eukaryota > Viridiplantae > Streptophyta > Pinopsida > Pinales > Pinaceae > Pinus > Pinus albicaulis. Next base: position 795,196,195 of record CM076571.1, read on the forward strand.
ATAAAAATAGAGGTCCATCTATTTTTACCAACATGACCAATAATCCAAGAATAAAATATCAAGTAACCCTCGGGCCATGCTCCATATGTCTAAAAATAGACATAGCTCCAAAAATAGACTTTGTGCCAAAATTTGCCTCGCGGGCCCACTTAGTGAAGGCGACTTCATTTCACTAAGCTCCATCATCTTCCGCATTTTCACCGTAATATAGAGTGGGACTCAATTTTTGGCCACCCAACAAGTTCACCAACATAGAGAGAGAGGATACCCACCGAGGAAAGTTTGGGATAAAAAACTTTGCATCAGGATCTAGAACCATTTGTCTAGGGGTTCAGCAAGATGATAAAGTTTCACTTTTATTAATAATGCCACTAATAAAAGGTCCAGAGCCACCGTTCATATTATATTTTTGTCGTTGAATTTTTCAGCAAGTTATTTTTTAGTTTTTAGTTTAGGTTTTAGTTTATATATGCATGTTATTTTCATCTAGCATATCATTAGATTCTAGCTTGTTCCACTATTCTTTCTCAATCCAACTTTTTCTCATTTATTAATAATAACTTAAGTGGGTAGACCACACCCCTTAAGTTATGTGATTTCATACACAGGCACCAAACACACTCAACACCCTAGGCCCCGCATTATTTAAACACCACAAATACATTTGCAAATAAACCTTTCACTTGCTAAAAATTCTTACCACCACACACTTTAACCCATCGTTCCATTAACCACTTCCACTCACCATTCAATCAACTCCCCCTCGATCCAACGAATGACCGTATCACACCTCCAGAGGAGCAAAGGTTAAAACTCAAACCTTCCAGATATCAGTGGTATTAATGCTTCATCCTCCCTCATGTAAATACTCATCCTATAAGGCATCGCATCCCCATAATAAAACCCGCCTACCAATGTATCGACCATGCAATAACCACGGTACGCTCCACCATAATCCTAACATCGTTGCCCCATTCAAACATGTGACAAAGCCCCCCAACTACCACGTAAACCCTTACAAGTCAAACACTGACTCTGTATTCATATTTTTTCCGCTACCTGTGCCATATCCTTTCCCAAGTCCATAGAAAGGGGCTTTTTACTCATCAAAATTGATTTAGTGTGCAGTGATTGAGGAAAATGCATAATTTGCATTTTCTAAAGTCCTAAATTATTTAAATAAGCTTTCCGGGTGATGATCTAGCAACTTTGTTTATTCAAAAGGACCAGGAGCGTAGATCAAGGTAAGTAATCATCAATGGGATCATGACCATTAGTGGTTATTCAAAAAATCCTCAAGGAAAGAATATCGTAGAGATAAAGACAGTGGAAGAAAATGTTAAAAGGACAATCACAAGTAATTGGGTGTTCTGTACTCATGATGGTGAAAGGCACAGAGATTAGCTATTAAATTGGAAGTAAAAGGAGAAAAGCATGGGTTAGAAGGCCAAGTTACAAAGGAAAACCATGGAAAGATCAAATAATAAAGAAGTCAAAGGATGATAAAGGAAGAAATGACAAAGTAAAGAAGAAAATAGTAATATAGAAAAGCTTAGAGACAAATTTTAGTTTAAACACTGGGCAGGGTTTGAAGAACAAATTGGAGGCAAACTAGCAACATACAGTATATCCGAATGACACAAAACAATTAATTCCTTAAAACATTTTCCACCTATAGGCTTCATTTCGCTTACAGTTTTACTCACTTATCAGTTCCAACAAAAGATATTTCTTAGCTACTCAAAATTTATCAGAGATTTAATACTAGCCAAAAGTCAAAAATATCTAAAATCTTAGCTCAATTATCAAGTTAAAAGCATACAATGAGTCAATGCCAAAGGATATTTTGCCTTGGGCCCAGCATGGTCTCAAAGATCAAGATTACATTTAATTTGTAATAACTACAATATAAAACCATAGATTATGCATCTACTCTCTGTTTTGTAGATAAATACTTACATGTACTCTTCATTATTCCGTTATTGTTGGTTGGTTGGTTGTCAAGTTGTCAAGTTGATTGCTAGGCTAGATTTAACTGCATCTGAGTCAGAGATGATTGCATCGAGCATTGTAACCATTTTGGACATCGTTAGAATACAAGTACATTCACAAGATTCTTGGAGTTATGTTAATGGTGATATTATCCTTATTTGCTTCTGTTTCTCTTCGTTTTTCTGTATTGTCCATCATTTCTTCCGATAAAAGAATAGAAATTTTATATTAAGATATGTTGTCTTGCACCTTAGTTTTTCTTCTTTCATCTTAATGTTTTTCTCACTAGGTCTCGATTAGAGAATTCAAGGTGTCTTGCTCTTTAGTTCCACCTAGATTTTTTCCTTGAAGTTTACTTAGTAGAGTCTAGCCAAAGAACTTTATGGTTTGGCTCCGTCCTTTGGTTTCTTTTCAAATGTTATTTTCAAGGCCGTCTTGAATTTTGATTAGCAGTAGGCTCACCAAATAATTTTATGGTTTTCCTTGTCTAGCTGTTGTTTGAAAACTGCTATTTAAATACCTTCAAAGCCATTTAAATAATGCATGTATGTCCTTCTCTTTAATTTCACTAATCGTTATCTTAAATGTTTTTTCCCCGAAAGTAATAGATAGAGTAATCTGTAGGTGTCTCGCTTCTCTAGATTACATTTTTATTCATACGACTCATTGAGTCTAATAAAGAATTCTATGGTTTGTACTATCCTTTGTTTTTCAAATGTTGTTAAAAGGATTTTTCGTTGAAGTAGAGTTAAAGGATTCTCAATTTCCCTTTATTTTTTCCGATTTCACAATTTGTCATTAGTTTCATCTTTCATATAATCTAAAAGATCCAATATAGTTACTTAGTTCTATGAAAACCTGCGTATTTGGTGAACAATTAAATCCTTTTATGACTCCATAGCCCAATGGATTAATGCTTCCTCATAGTCTATTTATTCAACCTAAAACAAATTACCCAATTAATCGAAAATCTATCAACCAAACAATACAAAATCTCTAGAACTTAACTAGCTCAAAATCAAAAACATAAGCATAAAGACATAATTTTCTCATCACAAACATATAGAGTAGAGCCCTCTCCCCAAGTCTAGGAATGCTTAAAATTTCCAGACTCAAAGTAGCTCCCATGTGTCTCGCATTTGTTCTTTCCACCTTGCAACTCATGTGGAGCCAACAAGATCTTTGCAGCATTGTAAAACCATTACTCAGTATTTACTAGTAGACTAATAAATGTACTTTTACACATCTCGACCAAACTACACTTCCTCATGACATAAATTAATCTACTACATCAATTGTAGCAATTAAAAAAATGCTTGGTGTATAAACACTTGGTATATATGTTGTTGGTCGAATTCTGTTTATAAAGTGATGGAGGAATTCAAGAAATTGTGTAAAAATATGCTTTAAAATGAGAGTGTCAACAATAAATGAATACTGAAATATTTTTTAGTCAAAACAAAGATACATATGCATTTGAGATAGATACAAAAAATCAAGGATGATAATGATGGCCATTTATAAGAACGACCGAAAACAAACTACTACATGTGTGCAGTGATCTGTGATATTATTTATCTTCAGAATAATAAAAATATCATTGTTCTTATAGGTCCTTGGGAATATTTAGAGATAAATATTCAAAAGAGATGAGTTTCCAAATGCCATTCTATAAAAGCCACCGATAAAGATACAAAAGAACTTACACATATCACGATATTTTTCAATGTAAGCGCTGGTATCAAGATCATGATTTTGTGTATCATACGCCAAATCTATTTTACAAAGAAGTGTGAACTATCTCACACCAAGTATTTAATATATTTGGATTCTAATGAGAAAGAAATAAATGGAAAGGGAAAATAATATCCAAAGATGTTTAGACAAAAGAAAATTTGAATCGCATTCTCAAATCGTTTCATTGGTTATAAAAAAGCAGATCATTTACTATGGTATCCTTCTATTTTCAATTTTGAAAATACAAAAAAAAATAGAAAATTACTAAAATAGAGAAACAAGTATTAAAATTTCATATACTTTAGCACAGAAATATATTTGCTCGTTATATTAAAGTCAAAATTTTAAGTACTTTTGGCTTTATGAAAGTGGGTCCTAGTTTCAGTTTAAATGTTGATTATTTCACTGAGTAGATATGATGATTTATTAAACACCGATCAAAAAGCAATACCAACCTATTAAAATTTCTAGTGCACATAAATTGACATGAGGAAGCCTTAGTTGACTATGTTGATCGTGGGGAGTATTCATATGAGCTGTGGAGATTGATCAAGGCACAAGCCAAATGAGTCCCCTCTCCATATCTCTAGGCTCCCCCATAGTGACGTATGATGTCGTAGTTGGTTAAAGTTGTCTTCCATGTCAAGAGTTTTAATGGTCCATTAGCACATCTTATCAAAGATTTAAGTTCAAATTCGCCACCTATTTAAATGAAAATTCTCATTCTCTTTGAACATTTTAGATTAGTTATAAGCAGTTTGTTCTGCATGTGATCCTTTTCAACTTTCTCACCCCGTAAGTCGTCTACCATCCTAAAGCTAACTTATGTCTAAGCACTTATCCTGTATTAATTTTTGCTAGTCATATCCCTCTCATGACAACAGAGAGATATCTGTGATACAAATTGTTTCTTGAACCATATTTCTTTTTATCAAGAATCCTCTTAAATGATAAGACTTTCCAATTTACACCGCTAGCGGGGAAAAACTGTGTTGTCCGCATGTATCCTCAAACTCACTCTTCTGCATCCATATATTGGCTTGTATCTCATAGGTATCTCCTATAAGGCTCGTAATGAATTGTCGTGGGGAGAATGTTCTGCAAGTGTTTGCTCTGCGACCCGACAAGCCATTTGTTACCCCGAGTCCGGTAGCTATATGTCATTACCGATTATTCCTTGATAGTATATTATGATAGTCTGGCTGTGTCAAGATTTTAATCAATTCATTCATTTTATGGGGTCAAATATGCACTTAATGTGACAAGAAGAGTTCCTCATAATATTTTTGATATTCAAGTCAAGCCAAAGGTTAAGCAAAAGACATAAAAGAGTTCTGCTATGCATTTTACGACAAGACAAAGTGATAAATCAATCTGGGATGTTCTTACATGGATGAAGCCAGAACAAAATGATATTCAATCCTATCACAAAGTTTAACTACAACTCATGAGCTTATCATTAACATGTTTATTCAGCCTTCACTAATTGTTTACTTATTCTTATATAAAAATGTAGAGGAATTCATGAATCAAGTCTAAACATTATGGATATGAATAAGAGGAGGAAATCAATAGTATTTCTTGGGATGATATAGGAGAAAGGAACAAAATGAAGGTGGTATGTTTGATTTTACTGGTTATTTATGTCAATTTAGCTATAAAGTTTTGAAATGGGAATTTTCCCCCCGTTTTTTACCTGTGCTCGTGAGTTCTACATTTAGGGGCAAGTTGTAATTCCAGGATTGGTTTTAGGATTATCTCAAATTAGATCTCATGAGCTAGCGTTGAACCTTATAGGCTTCCCGCTTTGTGCCTATGATTATTTTCTCTAGAGTTTATTTACACAAAGTCTAAAATGCTGATAAATTCATTTTGTGCCCATGAAAAGGGGCATATGTTCAAATTGTACTAATGACCGTAGGCCTTTTTATAGTTAATAGAGGCAAGCATTTGAATAGGTTACTCAAATTCTAGATGGGGATGCACTTACCTGCTAGGAGAAGTGGTCTTATGACCCTCAGTTGTCATTTCTAGTGAGAATTGATAATGGATATTCACCTTCATACATGAGAGCAAGCTAGATCTAGAGAAGATGGCAAGTAAATGTGCTGTGAGTTTAGCAAGTTCAAATATTCAGAATTCCGTCATATCGTAAAATCAAATAAAAGAGGTAAAGAGGCCATGGTTGATTCACAGGGATGAGTGAACAGAAGCTAAGAAGAGAGCAAAGCTCAACGAAGAGTTTGTAGATACTCAACCGGTTTTTCAACATGTTTGGGAGAGAACAAAATTTTCCCCGCTTCAGCGATAGGGAAACAGAGAGCACCTCAGGAATAGATGCTCTAATTAAAAAATGTTTTACCCGTATCAGAGAGAGAAAAACCAAGATGAAGGCAAACATGGAGGCTCGTCGGAAAATTCGATAGCTCCTCGATCAAAAAAGACTTGTAAATCGCAATAGATCTTGGAGAAATATCAATTCAAAGTTTCCTTCACATCCTTTTGATATGTCAACTGGTTCTTCTAACAATTTTAATACCATGAATTTGACTGTGAGATGTGAAGAAAATCCCAAGTGTCGGGACAAAGTGAATCTAAACATGCAAATAGGTTAGTCACTTGTGAATGACCTAACAAAACTAATGCAATGGAAATGAAGGAAGAGAATATGCTTTGGAAAAAGTGATAAAGTAGTTAAAGCAGAGAAATCCAACCTAGGGTTTAAAATCTAGAATGAGGAGTCAAGAAGATCATAGTAAGCTTGAGTATCAAATAAACACCACATGAGTGAAGGGACTACTTATGTGGACCTATGTTGTTACATAATAATATAGATTAGAATTCGAAACTATCTAATACATGAAAAAGACCGTAATAAAGAATATTAAATCACACTTAAATCATAGCCGAGAGGAAATAAACATGCCACTATAGTACCTCTCAACTAATGTTCCATGCTAAGAAGGAGGGCCTCTTCACCCTAGCAGGAGTCGGTAAACTACACAAAGACACGTATCTTCCGTCATTACTTAGAAGAAAGGCAGTGTCAAAATGGTAGATTTTCATTAAATGAAAATTTCATGAAAATCATGCTGTTGGAACCTCCTCTCCTATGTTATCTTCCATTTGTGTCTTGTAGGAAGGGATTACATTGTTTAACAATTAAAACATTCCTATTTTCTAAAGACTAAGATCATCATGAGAATCTATCAATTCTCATGTGATATAAATTGAGAATACATAATAAATTCCTTTTAAAAAATAACCATAGTTAAAACCAAGTTGTAAACAACTTCTTCAATCAATAATACATTTATTTTTCAATTAAGAATCCAAATTGTTTCAACTAGCCAATGCAGTTGTCCACAAATGTCTCCTTCGATGTAGATTGGGAGCTAGGTCTAAACTGCATTCTTATCCAAATTGATCTTCATTGTTAAACATAGGAGAAGAATAAAAATGAGTTCTATATGTATCAAAAAATGTCGAAAGGTCTTTGCCTTCATTCTTTGTGAGGAAAATAGGGATAAACAAGCCTCAGAATAACACTCAACAAGCCACACACCTTATACGCCCTTTGTCAATTTATTGATATTTTAAAGGTATCAGATTCCCATATGTCAAACTACAAGGAAAACTACATATAATACAAACATAAAAATGAAACATACTTTAGTTAATGATTACAATCGCAGTTATAAGGTATGGTTGTAAGTTTCAAAATGATAAGAAAAGGTAGGGAAGATAGGTATGTACAAAATAATTATAGTAGATCCATAAGAAATGTATAAAAATGGAAAATATGTGCCCGGCAAATAACACCATAGAAGACAAACTTCAGATCTTCATTAATATCAAAAACCCTTAAGGTAGGAACACTATACATTCAAATTCTTAAGGAAGGAGACTACCCACAAGCCATATGCTTGCCCATACAATAATCCTTCACATCTCTCAATGGAGAGTTCTCATTTCATAGGTTTCATACATGCAATACCATGGGTAGTTACCAGGGTCTCTCAATACCATACATCCAATACAATGGCTTATCACTTTATTCCCTAAATACATGGGTCCTCAAGGATGAATGGGTTAAATCACTTTATTTATTAACAAATGCCCATTAACACACTATTATTCCCTGCCTTCTCTGTACCCTCATATTATCCCCAGCACACTACATTACACCCCCTTAAACATGTTTCATCCCTAAACATGAGAAGAACACAACACAAGATCTACTCAAAGATTATTCCACCGGTACCATTCATGAACATCTAGCCATCTGAAGGGAAAGGTGAACACTTGGACTAGTCGATGCCTCGCCGTTGATATGGAAGTGTTCTCCGGTGGTTCTTCATTGTTTATGTACAGCATGATCGTTGCACCTCTCTATGTGGCCGTCCAGGGTTGTTGTCCTTGTTGCTAATTGCTTCAATTGTCAAGTTGTTGTCTTACTGGTGATGTGGGTGGTGATATGTTGAAGCTTTAAATCGATGTAACATACTTTTTTTAATTCCTCCATTATTGGTGATGGAGTGGTATTCGGTTCTTTTTGTTGGTACTTGGCTTTGATGTCCGTGTTTGGTTGTTCACCATCAAAGGTCTATCATTTTATGTGTCTCTGCTGTTTTTATTTTCATAATTCTTCCTCCCATTCTCTCCATGGTTCCTAATGAAAATATCGTGCAATGTAATTTTCTTCTTTATACCGTATTTCATGAATTTCTTTTTGCACACTAAAATTGATAAAGGTTAAATCTGACCATCCAAGGGTGTCCCAAAACAACATCCATGCTGGTACTCATATCTCAAGTATAAAATCAGAATGCAACACATACTTATCCATATAGAAATCTCCTTTTCAAATATTTATAAATTTGAACATCTTCATTATCAACATGTGTTTTCAATATGTTTTAGAGCTGAACTTGCAATTTTTTAGCCAAATTAACATCATACAATTATGCTGTAAATTAGAATTGATGACAATAATGATGTTCTCTTCTCGAATACTTTCCATTAACTCCGAAATATGGAAATATTAGTAGAAAAGAAGTCTTTATGTCTCTTAGTGTCCTTTATTTTGTACTTAGACCACTTGTCCAAAATGACCTTTTCGTTTTTCTCGAAGTTTTCATCAAGGCTTATGAGGTCCACCATTTAGTTGCCTCATCTTCAGTGATGTAGTCTCAGTGATCATATCCAAAACTTTGGACAGAGCCTTGAGATGTTGTAAAAAATCTTCAATAGTAGGGCCATCATCTTTTCCCTCGTAAAATTCATCTGCGAGAATCCATAAAATAAAGTAAGGGTTTAAGAAAACTTACTTTTGGCAAAATTAAATGGACATTATTACTCTTGCATGGTCAATATAACTTAGAATCCTTAATATAACTCCGTCGTTTTTTGAAAAATGGAATGAGTTTATTCGTATTTAACTATATAACTAAAAATCCCGATCTAGGCACTCCGAAACACAGATGAAGCAATCATTCCACACAAAATTTCTTCAAAAATGGCTGATTTTAAATTAGTGATACCCCTCATCCGTACTCCACCCCAGACCGCCTTTAAAATTGGGTGACTTTTCGCAGCTCGCATCTACAATTGGTTGTCGACATTTTTCACTAGAATCTACTTAAAATGTTGTGATATCTGGCCGTACACAAATTGTCGTCGTAAATATTTTCGCAACACAATGAATTTAAATCAGCGATATCACCTCATTCCGGACTCCGATTCGAATGAATTTTTTTTTTTGAAATTGGGTATTTTTCCAAGGAACTAGATTTGATATTTATTTCTAATTTTTTTTCCAAATTTTCTAGATCTACCTACAAACTCGCCGCCCAAAAATTCCCCGTAATAAAATGAAAAAACAAATTTCCAAACTCTCGCTTCCAAGAAAGTGCTTTGATAAATGGTAGCAGATCCGACAAGAAATGTATAAAAATGGAAAATATGACCAAGAATAACACCATTGAAGATAAAACTTCGCATCTTCATTAATATCAAACCCTTAAGGTAATGGCAACACTTATACATTCAAATTTTAAGGAAGGAGATCACTCCATGCTTACATGTTTGCCCATACAATAATCCTTCACATCTCTCAATGGAGAGTCCTAGCCTCTAAGGTTTCCATAAGCATGCAATACCATGGGTCTCTCACATCATACATCCAATACAATGGACTTATCACTTTATTCCCCTAGCTACATGGTCCCTTACAATGTAAGAATCTACTTTATTTATTAACTATGTCACCATTTGTTTATCAATATTCTTATATTATTACATCATATTATTCCCTTGGGTACCTCCTCTCGTACCCTATTATCTCTTTTAGGTACACTACACATTGTCTGTGCCAGCTTAGATTTCTATGTCAAACTACAAGGAAAACTAGATAATATGATGAAACATAAAAAGGAAACATACTTTAGTTAATGATTACAACTTCTAGCTATAAGGTATGGTTGTAAGTTTCAAAATGATAAGAAAGGTAGGAAGATAGGTATAAAAGCAAATAATTCTACGTCCCAATAGATACTCACATATTTTTTAATATTTTATACTTATAAAAATTTAATATCATGTAAAATATTAATAACAAGTATAAGAATCTATTTGTGAAAAAATAATGCACTAGCAATAACAAGAAAAAGAGAGAAGAGAAAATGAGACATCACTCATTGTGACTAAGAAACCGAAAGACCAATCCAAATTCACTTATATTACATTTATTAAATTGATTACAATTAAATAAAATTATATTTAGAGAGGAATAAATGCACAATAGGTGTGGTTCTTTAATTCATTCACAAAGAAAACATTCTCACAGTTCTAAGCTAACTAGCTTAAAAATGAAGCTCAAGTAGCAAAATTTGAGTTAGATTCACTATACTTGACTAAGGATAATATCAACAAAAAATAAGTGAGAATTGAAGCAAGAACTCATTCATACAATTATGTCTTTAGATATATATATATATAAAACTCAAAACAGGGACTAATACTCAAGAGATAAGGTTTCAAGAATAAGATAGGTGGAAAAGTTTATGCATGATTTTTTCTTCTTAAAATATGAAAAGGAATTCACACTTTGAATATGAGAGGATAAGGATAGTAGTTCACCGTAATGGAAAAGATATATCCATGTTACCAACGCCAGCCAATTCCCAATCACTACCACATGTCATCTATGGAAACTCTAGCTAACAATAGACATACTAAAAATAAAATTACTAAAAAATAGCTACACCTCCTTATGGTAGGAAATTTAAAAGGTGTAGATAATTTAAATATAATTAAATATATACATCTCCTAAGTGCACTTTTTTATTAATTAATTTATTATATTAAATTATATTCTCGTGATTTATAAGATTATGAAGAACAACGTATAGGACAACATTAAACCACTTGGGAGTCCAAGAACTAGTCTTCCTAGACCGAGGTTCTCTATTTTCTTTATGATTTATGATTTATCTTGATGATTATAATTGTTGATATTAGCTATTTATAGAGATTATGAGAATATTTGGTTTTGATTGTCTTGGTGGTTGAAAGCATTTAGCTTGAAACTTAACTTATTGGGCATAATATGGAGTCATAAGAGGCTAAATTGTGAATCAACTTTTTCAAGGGGGTATTCAAGGTGGAAAGTTAACTATGCAGATCGATATTAATAGAAGTGTGAATATGAATGAAATAAAGTTTATGATTTTAGTAATAGCTAAAGAGTAGTTAACAATTCTTTAACTATACTTCAGAGAAAACATTAAGATAACAAAACAAGAAGAATTAACGTGCTCCTTCATCAAATCTTAATCTAAAACTTCTATTTGTAATCGTATAACCGATGCACAAATATGAAAAGACAAAGAGGAAAACATTAACACAGTAGGAAATAACATCACCATTAACATAGCTCATAATCCTATGAAATGCATTTCTTTAGTTATTGATGCCCAAGTCAAAACAATTATAATGCTCAAATACAATGATCTTTTTACAACAACAAGTCTAACAAGGTTCTCTGATAATGAAAATTCGAAATGTATTTAATCAAAACTTGAGTCATCAATCTGTTTGAATTGTACTTCATTTATTAAGAAAACAACTCGAAATTAAATAGACATGTTCATGGGGCTGAGAAATAGATCTCTAACAACATATCACTTGTAAAATTAATTTGTTGTACTTATGGATCTAAACGCTTTGATGGCTCGAGCATGGTGATTCTTTTCAAAATATCGACGTTTGGGCAATTGTCAGTGTGCAACGTTGGCTACTTTCCTTTACCGATGGTGGTATTGATGTGCCTTGTCGCCCTTTTGCTTCGCCGATATATCACATCTGCTTGTTTGAACACTCGTCTTTCGGGCTCGAATCGACCTTAGGTGTCTTTTTCTAACTTGTTAGCCATCAATATTTTTTACATGTTAGTGATGACTATATCTACAGCTGAGTTTTCTAGAAATTGATTTCCTTATGTCAATATGTCATCTAGAAAACCCTCATAAAACTTTTTTCGCCCCTTCTACTTTTCAGTCCACCCATGTCAAAATCAAAACCTCATTATCACTATCCTATCTAGCTTCAGCCCTATTGGTCTGCCCATCAGCTTTAAAAGGCAAATCCAAATCTGTTTCAAAAGTCTCCCCTATGTTAGGAAGTGGCGCTTTAAGACATTTTACCCTTGGCAATCATCAAAAAGCCAAAAAGCCTCCATCTGTTACAGACCAACCATGACTGACCTCCCACTCTGCAAATAAAATTGACAAACAGCTCTAAGTCGCGCCACTTATACCCCTAGGTCTCAGCACTGCATGAACCACAGTCTCAAGCTGATTATTAGGTGTTTCACAGTGTTTTATGGATTCTGCAAAGAACAGGAAATATAACTTCATCTCAGGAGGAAATGCTTGAATCTACAGTTAGAAGAACAGCTGCTTCTAAATGTAACATGAGCCTGAGATATATCTGCAAAACAGAGAGCCACTCATCAAGACCTTGCATTTTCCTCCAGCATGAAAATCACAGTAAGAGAAAGACACCACTGTCACAGCAAACTGGTAAATTGTCATGGCCCAGAACCTCCTTCATTTACAAGCAGAGGGTTAGGGCACCTCCTTCATCTACAAGCAAAGGGCGCTGGCCAGTATTGACTTAAAGGAAACGCAAAAACCCAGGTTTGCCTTTACTGAACAGTGAAACAATAACTCCAGGTTTTCTGAATGTGAGTGATGATCATAATAGGGATGGAGTCTGAAGTATACAAGTTCAAAGGAAAACAGAGTTTGGTCTGATAAAGGAAGTCATTTGAAGTTTTCAAATCATGTGAAATGATGAAACTTTAGAGAGGCATATCATTGGTAAAAACCATTCTGATCATAAGAAACCTGCTTTTCCACAAGACTAAATTGAAGAGATGCTGACAAATCATGTCATCACACAAGCAGAAGAAAAGGTGTTTTGTTTTTCAAAGGGCGCTGACCTACATATTCACAGAGACTTTCTTTCAAAAAATCTGTCATAAGATGACCGAAGCAAATAATGACATTTCAGTCACCCTCAGAACAGTGTAGAGAGACAGTGACATTTTGGCTAGGGTTTTTCTGAGGCACAATGATGATTGCAAACAGAGGTGCTAGTATTGATGTTTTTCAAGTGGTTTGCTTACCATCACATCCAGGGAAAATCTGTGTCAAATAGATTTGTCAAACAACCTTCAGGTACTTTACCTGATGAAGAGCCTCCTCCATTTATGAGCAGATGGTCAAAGCATTGGATGTTGTTAAAGACTGACTAGTCTAAGATGCAGTAGAAAGAGACAAAGGAAGGAAGCAAAAGGTCTTTACACCAGGTCATTAATACAAAAAGGGGCAGTTTCCTTAAGAGAAAGGGTCAAACATTACCCCACTGTCACATACCAAAAGTCTAAAGGAGCGCCTAAGTAAACAGAGAATTGTGGTATGAAGGGATGCAGCCAAAATATGGCACTTAAAATCAAAGAAGGAGCTCATAAATCACCTGGAAGCAAAAATTATCATACAAGTTGGAAGAGCACAGGCGATCTCCTGTTAAGTAATAAAACAACTTTCAAATGCCTTTTGATAGATTTTGGATGATTTTTCTTTGTTAAAATCTCACCTAAAGTGTCAAAGCAGGGGACAGAGTTGAGCTTTGGAATGTCTCTCTTACAAAAAGACCAATGCACTAGTCAAAGCAAATGGTAACTGTGTTTCAACATTGTAAATAAGTATACCAGTTTATGAATAGACAAAGAAGCGGTTTGATAGATTGTCAGTGTTTTGAGAGTTTAAAACAAATACAACTTTCTCATTATTCAGAAAAGACAGAGATATCATAAACAATATAGGCAAGAAAGTATGTTGAAAGGAGGTACTTTTTTCAAAACAGAGGACCATGATCAAAACCGAGAAGACTAGCAAGTTTGACATCTACAGCAGGAAAAAGGTTTGAAGGAGCAATGAAAACACCGAGGCTGTCAAAGCAAATTGACAAGGCAAGCCCTGTCCTTCAGAAACAAAACAGTTTTTAAGCATTATCTTGACGGTGTTAAAGTGGGTTACCTTACATCAGGAATAGCACCAGCATCTTTAATACAGTGGCAGAGGTGATGTGGAATTTATTGAGTTATTTGTCAAAGTCTGAAGTTCGGTGTTTATCACCCAAAGAACAAAAGCTGGAAGTCACCTTTCTAAAGTGAGACAAAGTTCTGGTTTTTGTTTTTTTTAAGCCATTGTTGTTTTTATAAAAGAGGTTGGTCTGTGATTAACACGGTCCAAAAGTGTGGCAAATCTCCAACGCAGATATGGAATACACCGAGGTTGTTAAAAGGATCAAAAATACTGAAAACCCTGCAAAAAGGCCAAACAAAATTGTCACTTTACATTTAAAGACCAAGTGACCATTGGAAAATTTGGAATGACATAAGGGTGAAAGGTCGAGGGTGAGTTTATCATTTTCAAAACTGCAAACAAAGTTCCATGCCTCCCCAGCATTGAAACAAGAAAATCGGGTCGATTTGCAGAGTTTTTCACTGTTAAAGGCCGAGCGACGCGCCTGGAAACCCGCGCGATGCGCCTGGGAGCGTGTTTACACTGTCGGTCAGTTTATGCGCGATGCGCCTGTACAGGGCGCCCGACAACCCGACTGCCCGACCCGACAGGGCTACCATTGGTAAACTGCGTGTCGTTCTTTTCTGAAAGAGTGCCGTGCGTACTTTGAACTCCTCCGGTGCTGCTCCAGCCCTCCCCAAGGGTTGTTCATCAAATCTTGAGGTATTTTCACACATTTTTCTCCCTCGGTTCCGAAACAATTGCTAAGTAACATGGAAGTTTGAAATCGAAACTGTGGTGTGAAGTGAAAGGGTTAGAGCAAAGCTGCTGAGTTAGACCTTGTTTATATATCAAACATATATGCTAAGAAAGCTATCTAGCAAGGTCAAGATCGAATTAAAGGGTGGCTTGTCCTAGTTTATTTGATATATCACCATACCTGGCAAATGATTGTACTATAAAAATGCCCTAGTTTGGAGTTGGGTTTATAGGATAAGTTCACTACTGGAAATACCTATAAAGAGATCAGTGTGCTGAACTACTACAGGTGCTTCGTATCAAAGCTTTCAAAACCTTCTGACCCTGTCACTATAGCTAAAAAACAGTGTTTTCTACACGGTGATCTGAAGTGTTGAAATGTGATAAAAGGCTGACTGTGTCATTCAAAAACACCTACAGAGATACTTGGTTTTGAAACTAAGAGCAGTATAATTTCACTTTAATTAATCAAAGGATCATGGATCCTATACTTTCACCACATCAAAAGACAGAGGTGAGGTCCATAAACTACAGAAAGGGCGTTTTACTCCTGAGTTTCTCAACTCAACTGTTTTTGTTCATTCAAGCTTATTTCAACACAGGTTGGTATTCAGATAGGACAGAGGCTGTTTTTACAAAGAAACAGAGTTTACATATTTAACAAGAGCTTAAATTATGGGAAGAAATAAGCTGCTACAACCCTTATTAAAACTATAAAGCTTGTTTCAAAGACTGTCACCATGGTTCCATAAACAGTGAGTTTGGATGTATGCACACACTGAAGGTTAAATTTGCCTGTGTATGATTCTGTTTGGTGGGGTTAACACACATATAGAGAACAATGAGATTTAATAGGGGAAAGGGTTCTTGATCAAGCAAAAGTTCACAAGTTGAGGCTACAAGGGAAGGCTGCTCGCGCTCCTCATAAAGAGACAGTATTCACTGTATTATTGGTTGACTGCCTTGTGTTGTCCAAAGCTTATTAACAAGTTGCTATCCATACAAGCAGAGGTTTTTCTAACATAACCAGAGGGCTACATTCATAAGGAGCCATTGATTGTTTTGAAAGGAGAAAACTCACACAACCTCTGCCTAAAAACTTTGGAATCTTTCAAACCCTGTCATTTTTGCTCCAGTCCCGTGTATTGACTATCTAAACATATTTATGGTGGATTGCAATAGATGCAAGATCAGTGGACTATTGGCACACTTATACAAGGCAGGGTTGTTAATCATTGAAATTCTACCTTGAGACAGAGATACAAAGATGTGTTGTTAACTTCCAAAAATTACCAAGCAGGGAAACTTTGACATTATATACATCCTACCTCATACAGTCTGTCCTTTATTTTCCACTATATTATATCATTTTGAAGAGTTGTTGACTGTAATACTTTCAAAGTGGAAGATCATTTCTGAAGAGCAGGGTTTTAATGATTGAGTTTTGTCTTGAAGACACAAATACAGGTGTGCTGATTAACCTCTAACAAATTCACAAGAAAAGGTGACTTTTAAACACTGTGCACAGGAAAATTTCCCAGCAGTCTGTCTTCTCTTTGTTATATGGTACCCTATTGAGAAATCTGCCTGGCTGAAGTACATTCAAAGGTAGAAGGCTGGTTTTAAGAAGAGCAGAGGTTGTGTATTCCAAGAAGCATTGTTGCAAACCATCCAAATCACATTGTTTATCTGTCTAAGCAGCATATTGACACAGTTTGACTCCAGCAAGGCATTTTACACACAGTGAAGGCAGTTTGCCTCCCCCAAAGCATATTCAGGTCAAAATGCCTCCAAGGAAAAACAACAGGAGCAGAATGACAGTGGTAAAGATGAGCAGCAACTGGAAAAGAGGAGAAGAATGCTGAACAACAGTAACTCAGTAGTGATAAACATCAGTTTCAAGAAGCGCCCGACACGGAAAGAGGAGAAAAGCATATCAGCCCTCGATATTTTGGCCTCAGCTTCGGAGCATGTTGCTATGGACCCTTGAGGGTCATGCATGCCAATTTTGGGCCTTTTTCAGCAACTTTTTGTTTTTTAGCATTTTTTGGGTTTTTGGTCGAAAACTCATAAATTCGCCATTTCAGTTTGATGAGTTGTCAAGGGAGGAGGATGATACCAACGGATGCCATAATTCCATGAGCAGGTCTCCAGCGATTTTCAGGGCATTTGAAGATCATTCGCCCTCAACTGGATAAACGCCTCTTTTTTGCACATTCTCGCCCCGCTCATATCGGAAGAAATGGGGCTATTTCCGGCTTCTTGCCATCACGTGGTCAGCGGCCGACTTCCTACCTCGATCGCAACCAGTCGCTATACTGAAAGTAGACACAAAGAGCTTTCCAACGAGCCATCATAGGACTTATTTTGACATCTGGAGCATGTTTCATTGCATCCAAGAAGTCAGGGACATTGCATAAATATGAAGTATTTTTGTAATTTTTGAACTCCAAAAATCTGCTTTTCCCAAATGTGCGTTAAGCTATTTTTATCATTGGGAAATCATTTAAAGTCAATATAATTTCCGTTTTTAGTAGTTTTTTAGATATTTTGTGGGATATTTTGTGCCTTGGGCTTTGCAAAGCCTCAAGGACAAGTTTAGATATTTTGACTTGGCCAATGGGATAGCTAGTTGCTCCATGAGGTTTTCCTCACTCAAGCCTATTTATTCCATGGGTTTCATTGTAAATCAGAGGCTGAACTTGAGAGAAGAATTAATACATTGGTCATATGAGCTTTGAAGAATACACTTGTGTTATGATTTTTGTACTGCCTCTTGGATGCTTTTGAGGAGTGATGAAGGATTGTTGATGGATTCCATGACATGGTAGAATGGTATAGTTTTTCTTGCTTTGTTGTTGTCTTCTAGTTTTCATTCATAATACATGCTTCTTGCTGCTATAGATCAGTAGAGATTAGTTTTGAGATATGCCCATGGAGGCACCTCAAAATTCCCGAATCTTCATAGCTTGATGTTTTCTTCTTCCTTTGTTATGCTAAAGAATTCTTAACTGCTCTTTAGTAACCTAAGGATAATGTTTGCTAGTTTTATTTACAAGTTCTATGCATGTTAAGTAGGATGTATGGTGTGCCCTGCCTACCTATAAGCTGTCCATAGTTCTGTCCATAAAACTTTCTCTTTGACTGATTTGTTGATCATCTTGTTGAACCAAGGAGGCCTAGTCCCGATCTAGCCCTTTGCCTAAAACTATGAAAACTTATTTGTCCAAGTGCCCAATGACTTAGAGACTATGTTTAGGCATTCCGACATAGTTTATGAGTTGTTAGTTTGTCTTATATGTTTTCCCCAAAGTCTGATAGCCATTTCCCGAAGTTAGAGGGTCTTATACCTCTATGTATGGCTGGAATGTTTGATTTCCATGTATTAATTAGCTTACAGTTATACTTAGCATGATTAATGGCTTTCTATTACATGTTTATGTCTACTATTAACTAGTTACACTTGAAATCCCTTGTCTTTCACCAACTTGTTGTCCATTTAACCCATTTTTCCCAAAGATCCCTTCTACCGTGAGTCAAATCGGCCCTACAGCAGATTTACATCATCACTTCATAGCTTCCTTGACCTGTTTGACCCCATAGCCCAATTCATCTACATCTTGTCATCCAGTTTATGTATTTGATCAGTTTCATCCCTCACAAACTTAAAAACTAAAAAACCAAAAACACACTTCATAACTAGCCTAATATCAGAACATCGCAAGTAAACACACCGATATCTTTTGCACTTATAGAGAGAGCCCTCTCTGAGTCCAGGAAGGCTAGGTCCTTGGGCTCCAAAGCTTGGTTTGATGTTACATCGTCATTTGGCTAGCCAATCGGCCAAATCACGGGACCCTAACATAATGGCGATCACGGTGGAACTTTGAGTTAGTGACAATCTAAGGACACCTTAGAACTCTATAAGTCCCTTATTTTCAAGAATACCTACCAGTGAGCCACCTCATCGCCACCCTAACATAATGGCGATCACGGTGGGACCTATTGAGTACATGACAGTCTAGCAAACTTTTGTAGAATTTTTAGTCCTTTAACATTTAACTTAGACCAATCAGCCTTTAGAATCATTCAGAGTAAACTCTTTGTTTCACCATCTTAGCAAAGTGATGAATCAGGTTCATAACACTCTTACATCCTAGGCTGCACATAAAACTCAGAAAAACCACAAAAACACTCCCTTAGATTGGCTTTTGACATTACTGGTGGTGGACCATACAAATATACCTCAAAACAACTGACATTCCACCTGGCGACTCCACTAACTTCTAGTAGACCTTACTATTTTACCAAACTCTAGGCTACTATCCAATAGACCTATCCCATCACTCACTAACATAGCGGGAGATAGTGGGACACTGAGTACATAATAGTCCAGCAAACTCTTATAGACTCTTTTGGTCTTTTAGATACCATAAACAAGCAAGCAGTCCATAGACCCATTTTTTAGAGTAAACTCTTTTTGTTCTCATCACCCTAGAAAAGTGTTGAAACAAGTCTAGGATACTTTAACAAATCATAGACTGCACATAAAACTCAGAAAATCCAAAAAAATTTCCATATTAGTTACCGGTGGTGGACCATAGCTATCTTCACAAAAACAACCCATTTCCACCTGGCGAATCCACTAATCCATCCCTTTTATTTTTGACCATCCTTCACCTTAGTGAAATTTTAGAAAAACCATTCATCCAGAACATTCACCAATACCATTCTCTCTAAACTCTGGATCTAAAATCTGGCTTCACGAAGAATCAACACCAGATCCCATCCAGACCCAAATCCCCCTATCATAGTAGATGACCCAGAGAAGATTCTGTGGCAAGCTTCCGAAACTGATCATCTAGCTACTGGTAGATCCATCCGTAGAACAAGATCAGTTCCTAAACATCGCACTATCCTACTAGATTCACCTTTTGAACTAGAGTCATCACAAACTCTTCCCAGAAGCAAATCATATAGTAAGATAAACTTTGACGATCTTGAACCACTAAGCCCACCACAGAGTCCTATTAGAGAAGCTTCACCTACCACTCCTCCTGATTTCCAGCTTCTCTATCAATTTGGCTCCTACCATCCTAGTTCTGCTCAAAACCAGATCACTAGTCCAAGTTCATCCGCCACACCTGGTCAAACCACCACTGTTCAAAACACCTCCTCTCGGCCTACTAATCCTCATCTTGTACATCATCCATTAGCTCCAGTCATGGCAGCCTGGTACACACCTTTGGTGTTGCCACCGCCCTTGGCTCCTCTCCCAAACAAATATCAAGACAAGATCCCACACTTTACCGGAGAAGACACCACCACACCTCAACAGCATATAAGTAGGATGACTGATGCTTATGAATACCTAGAGGTACAAGACGAGACTGTCAGAATGAGAATATTCGCACAAAGTCTTGGTGGTGAACCCAAAGTATGGTTCAAAAGCTTAACTCCAAACAGTATCCATGATATCCAAGAACTACATCAAGTCTTCAGAAATAGGTGGGAAATCCAAAGAAACCCCATTCAAATCCTGTCAGAATATAACAATCTAAAACGGGAAAATGGGGAAAGTGTCCAAGCTTACTGTACTAGGTTCAACAGTGTATATAACTCCCTCCCACCTCATTTCAAACCTCCACTTGGTTTAGCTTTGGAAAAATTCCCCGAGGGGTTTGATCCGGACATGACATATCATTTGAGAGACAAGGATCCCCCTACCTTAGAGGAAATGCAACAAATAGCTATAAAAGCAGATGCCAACTTAGCTGAAAAAAGAGCTAGAACTAGATCAGAAAGAAAGGTCACATATAGAGATGAGGTCTCCACTTCATCACCTTCCCTAGATCCCCGAATAGATGACTTAGTCAAATCCATGGCTAAAATGTGGGAAAAGATAAATGAAAAGGCTCCTATTAGGGACAACCAGCCAAA
Organism: Pinus albicaulis; assembly: GCA_034641835.2. Lineage (NCBI taxonomy): Eukaryota > Viridiplantae > Streptophyta > Pinopsida > Pinales > Pinaceae > Pinus > Pinus albicaulis. The sequence goes on from CM076571.1 coordinate 795,217,215, forward strand.
CCCTCCAAACAGAAACCGAAACCAAAACTTTAGGAGGGAGCAGCCCCAAAACAGACCAAGGGATAATGACCAATAGATTAGGCCACCATTCAATGAAAATTATGTGGAAGAAGATGACAGGGATACAGAAAATCTTGATGAAAGTCATCTAAATCTCGTAGGGTCTGATAATTAAAGCGAGGTATACCTCACAGCTGAAGAACAAGAGTTATGTTCTCCTAATCAAGATGAGACCAACTATGGAGATCTCGACAATCCTGCCATAGACTTTCAAAATGCCATAATAGAGGCTCACCAGCAATATAATCTTAGAAGCAGAAAAAACCAAAACCATTCCAAAAAGAATAGTTCTGACAACACCAAAATCTCTAATAACATCTTAAATAAGACCATGGATAGTAGCAAAATTGGGGCCAAAAGGACGGACCAAAACAAAGGTAAGGCCATTCAGATAAGTACTAGCTCAGACACTCCTAGTACCTCCAAAGAAACCCCAAGGTTGACTGTATCAAAAGAAGTCCCAAGCCAAAGTCAGCAAATTAAGAACATAGAAAAGGTTATGTCTGAGAAAGCTGAAACAAATCTGCCCAAGCTACCTACTCCTTTTAGCTTCGAAGGGGAAATTTCCAAAATAAAAATTACCATACCCCTTACAGAGTTAATAACTATAGATAGGTATAGATCTCAAATCTTCAAAGTCTTTGACCTAGAGAGTAAGGCAGATACCTTGAATCTAACTGACGACAAACTCGAGCTTTTATTTGGCCCTAAAGTAGAAGGTGAATATCAAGAAGGAACTATTTCTCCTTTCTATTTAAGCTTAAACATACGGGACAAAATATTACATAATGCCATGTTAGATTCTGGTGCTTCCCATAACCTCATGCCTAAATAAGTCATGGAAAACCTAGGACTAGAAGTGACTCAACCTTACAAAAACCTATATTCTTTCGACTCAAGTCAGGTCAAATGTTTAGGTCTGATAAAAAATCTAGATTTTGCCCTAACACAACTACCAGCCAAAAACTTAGTCATGGATGTAGTAGTGGCCGATATCACACCCAAGTATGGAATGCTACTATCAAGAGCATGGGCTGCCAAAATACAAAGTAGCCTTCAAATGGATATGTCATTCGCTACTATCCCAGTTTTCAACCAAACTAGGAGGTTATACCGAGAAACTCGCATGAAATACATGGTTAGCAACAGAGATAAGCCAAACAATACCCCCATCTATTCCATTCATTCCAATTTAGATTCTTTTATCCTATACAATGAAGGTGGTATAAACAAGCAGATAAAAGAAAATGAAGACATGTCCAAACCATTACTGGATGAAGAAATTGATGACCAAAGTCCCAAGAAACCAGAAAAGCAGCTTAGTATCATGTATGAAAAAGAAACTCTTTGGAGTATAAGCTTTGATGGTTCTTGTGGCAAGACAGGTTCAGGAGCAGGCATCTGGATACACAATACTAAAGAAGGTCATTCTTTTAGATTAGAATTCCAATGTACTAATAACATTGCGGAATATGAAGCCCTTCTCATCGGTCTGCATATGCTTAGAGACTTGGGCGCCAATAGAATATCAGCCCAAGGAGACTCAGAGCTTGTAATCAGGCAAATCAAAGGTGAATATTCGGCAAAGAATCCAAGACTGAGAGAATATAGGAATGCAGCTTTGGATATCCTTAAAACTTTTGAAAAATATGAACTCACCTATATCCCTAGGATTCAAAACAGTCTGGAAAATGAGCTCGCCTTTGCTGCAAGCAATAGCCAAATACCATGTATGAGTGAGCAATATGACATTCAAGTGAAACACCGCCCTACTGTACCAGATAATCTTGACCATTGGAAAATATTCCAAGATGATGATCAAATTGATGATTTCCTACAATCTAGGAATGAGTTTGAAATAACCAAAACAGACTCGGGAGACGAAGAAAGGAAACCCAGTCAAAGTCAAGACCAAGAGCTAAATCCACCTTTTTGGACCAATCTAAACCTGGTAGACCATCCATGTGACAGGGAGATAGAAGAAGACATTGACCAAAGGGAACTCGAAGTCTTACACTGCGAAAATGACACCATACCCAGAGGGCTCGCACCTTTAGAAGAATTGTTTGACTTTAATGATGTGGCCAAAAAGCCTAAAATGGAATCTACAGAGGATGACATAGAGGAATACAACATAAGAAATCCAGAAGAGCCTAAAAACATTAAACTATCCAAAACCCTCCCACCTAACATAAAACAAAGGTACATAAATCTATTCAAAGAATTTAAAGATGTGTTTGCATGGGGGTACCAAGATTTAAAATCATATGACACCAGCATCATCCAACATAAAATTCCCCTCAAAGAAAATCAAAAACCTTTTAAACAGAAGTTAAGAAGGATAAACCCGGTATTATTACCATTGGTTGAAAAGGAAATTAAAAAGATGTATGATGCCGGGATAATAGTATCTCTCCGATACTCCGAGTGGGTCTCAAATTTAGTATCAGTTAGGAAAAAGACTGGTGAAATCAGACTCTGCATAGATTTCCGAAACTTGAATAGGGCATGTTTGAAAGATAACTACCCTCTGCCCAAAATGGACCACATACTTCAGAAGGTAGTAGGCGCTAAAAAAATCTCATTGCTTGATGGTTTTTCTGGTTATAACCAAGTATTGGTTTATCCTACCGATCAACATAAGACAGCTTTCACCACCCCTTGGGGCACTTTTATGTATGTTAAAATGCCTTTTGGACTGATGAATGCTGGCGCCACATTTCAAAGAGCCATGGACATAGCCTTCTCAGAAGACATAGGTGTTTTCATAGTCATATATCTCGACGATATAACAGTATATTCTAAATCAGATGAAGAACACCTAGCACACTTAAGAAAAGTCTTCAACAAATGCAGAAAGTATGGTTTGTCCCTAAACCCCAAGAAAACACTTTTTGGTCTAGAGGAAGGAAAACTCCTAGGTCACATTATTTCGGAAGAAGGAATTAAAATAGACCCCCAGAGAATCGAAGGTATTTTACAGATAAGTCACCCCAGAAACATAAAGGAGTTATAGTCCTTTATCGGCAAGATAAATTTCTTGAGAAGATTCATCCCAAATCTTGCTGAGCTCCTGAAAGATATCACAAATATGTTAAGAAAGGAGGTCGGGGTTAAATAGACTATAGAAGCCAAAAAATATTTTGAACTAATTAAAAGGGCTTTAACTGAAACACCAGTATTGATAAGCCCTGACTTCACCAAAGATTTTTACATTTTCTCATTTGCCTCAGAACATACAATAGCTGCGGTGTTGTTGCAAAAAAATGCAGCTGGGCAAGAGCAACCCATTTCCTTTTTTAGCAAATCCCTGAGAGATGCTCCCTTGAAATATAACATCATGGAAAAACAGGCATTCGCATTGGTAAAGGCACTAAAGGATTTCCGAGTTTACATCTTACATTCTCATGTCATAGCTTTCGTCCCTAATACTGTCGTCAAGGACATTCTCAACCAAGATCCCGATGGTAAAAGGGGAAAGTGGATTGCTATCATCCTAGAGTATGACTTAGAAATCCGGCCTACCAAACTAGTTAAAGGACAAGGACTTGCGAGACTAATGGCTGAAACCAACCTCCAAGCTTTAGATATAAATTTTGTCGATGCCTTAGAAGAACAGGAAGAGTGCACACTCCCCCCTATCGATCAAACATTTTTGGATTCACCTTGGTATACAGACATTCTTTATGTATTAACTTATATGAATGCTCCTCCGACTTTATCAAAAACAAAAGCAAGATTCCTTAAACAAAAATCTTTAAAGTTTTGCATTATAGATAGTTCTCTGTATTGGAAAAATCCTATTGGTATGCTGCTTAAATGTTTGCTTGAGTCTGATGCAGAGAAAATTATGCGGGAAATGCATGAAGGGGAATGTGGAGGTCATCTCTACTGGAAAACTACTGCAAACAAAATCCTTAGAGCCGATTATTATTGGCCCACCTTGTTCCCTGATACTCACAAACTGGTCATGACCTGCCATAAATGTCAAATTTTCGATGGCAAGAAAAAACTTTTACCTTTGCCCTTACATCCCATCATAGTTGAAGGACCCTTCCAACAATGGGGTCTAGATTTCATTGGGGAAATTCACCCCTCCTCCTCTGCTCAACATAAATGGATCCTCACAGCCACTGATTACTTTACCAAATGGATAGAAGCCATACCATCTCGGAACGCCACCGATTCAGTCATCATCACGTTCCTAGAAACCAATATCCTATCCAGATTTGGCTGTCCCAGGAAAATAATTACAGATAACGCCGCTGCCTTCTCTTCCAAGAAAATGATAGACTTCTGTCACAAGTATCATATTTCATTAGGGCATTCCACAGCCTATTACCCTCAAGGTAATGGTTTAGCCGAGTCTTCTAACAAAAGCCTAGTCAACATTATCAAAAAACTTCTTGAACAAAATAAAAAAGCATGGCATGGGAAACTAGTACACGCCTTATGGGCTGATAGATTAACCACCAAGAAATCCATAGGTATGTCCCCCTACCAGCTAGTTTATGGTATAGATGCCATTTTCCCAACATCTTTAGGGGTTCTGGTAATGAAACTATTACAAGAAGTCCAAATAGAAGAAAATGACATACAAAGGAGAGTAAATCAGACTATCCATTTACAACAAACTAGAGAAGAAGTTTACCAAAGGGCTCAATTAGCACAAGACAAAATAAAATAGATTTTTGACAAAAGAACTAAGGAAAATGATTTTCAAATTGGAGATAAAGTTTTAAAATGGGATTCTAGAAGAGAAGACAAAGGTAAACATGGCAAGTTTGAAAATTTATGGAAAGGGCCTTACATCATCAGCTCAGTCAGTGGAAACAATGCTTTCTTCTTGCAAGAACCTGATGGGACTGAAATTTTTGGGGGTCCTGTGAATGGCAGGACATTAAAGCATTATTTTTGTCAGGAGCTCCATTTCTGAGTTTGAAACACTTTCATTCATTGTACATACCATTGTTTGAAAAAATAGTAAAAGATAGAAAAGTCAAAAATAGTAAAAGATAGAAAAGTAAAAAACAGTAAAAGACAAAAAAGAGGGCGATTGAAGATAGAACAAAGCCCCATGTTCCAAAAAATAGTCTTTCAGAGAGCGAGCAAGTCTAAATGCCGCTACTAGTACTTCAATGTCTTGTTCAGCTATCTAGCCTAATCATAGCTGAGCATGTTTAAATTTATTTGCTGATAAGTTAGTGAGTGCAAAGATAGTCAACATTGTGTAAGATTGACTTATCATAGAGCTTAGATTAGGGAGAGATTCTGGTTCCACATGCCTAAAACAGAACCAAAGAGAGAAGCGAGGGATGAAAAAAACACATTGTACATCTTAGCCCCGCTTGTCTAGTTTCCTTTTATTGCAGAATAACATTTGTGTGCATCTTGTCTTTTATGCCGCAAATGCATGACAAATCAGACTGCCTAATCCTGATTTGATCATTTTTGAATTTCATGTTGTAGATTAGAGAATGAAATCCTGTCAAACTGGTTAATCTTGACAAATTTCCATCTAGCATGAGCAGAGAAATGAAGGAGTTCATCACTAATTGAACCCGATATAAGAGTAGAACAGAGTAGGTTCATTTTTGCAAAAAAGAAAAAAATATACATTGTCAAAAGACCGCGCTCAAATGCGCCAAAGAGAAGAAAAATGTCAGAAAGATAGGGTAGTAAAGTGGCATTGATGTTAACCATGTCGTCATTTTTTAGAACAACATCAAAAGAAGGCACCTTTGCGCTCAATGGATAAGGCAGCATCTGCCTTCATGTCAAAGATCCGACCGGGACACCTCCGATCGAGGAGCCGTCCCAAATGGAGCCACCGATAGTCATCAATATGCGATGTTAGTGATGACTATATCTACAAACATGTTTCAGAACCCATTTCCTTATGTCAATTTTTCATCTAGAAAACCCTCCTAAAAACTTTTTTCGCCCTTCTACTTTTCAGTCCACCCATGTCAAAATCAAAACCTCATTATCACTATCCTATCTAGCTTCAGCCCTATTGGTTTGCCCATCAGCTTTAAAAGGAAAAGTCCAAGTCTGTTGCAAAAGTCTCCCCTATGTTAGGAAGTGGCGCTTTAAGACATTTTACCTTGGCAATCATCAAAAAGCCAAAAAGCCTCCATCTGTTACAGACCAACCATGACTGACCTCCCACTCTGGAAATGAAATTGAAAAACAGCTCTAAGTCGCGCCACTTATATCCCTAGGTCTTCAAAGATCAAGATGAACCATAGACCATAGTTCAAGTTGATTATTACGTGTTTCATGCGTGTTTTATGGATTCTTCAAAAAATGTAAAATATAACTCCATCTCGTGATTAAATGCTTGAATCTCCATGCTAGAGGAACAAATGTTTAAATGTAGTATGAGCCCGATATGAGGAAGTCATAAAACAAAGAGTCACTCATCAAGACCTTGCATTTTCCTTCCAGCATGAAAAATCACAGGAAAAGAAGAACACCACTGTCACAACAAACTGGTAATTTGTCATGGCCAAGAACCTCCTTCATTTACAAGCAGAGGGTTAGGGAACCTCCTTCATCTACAAGCAGAGGGCGCTGGCCAATATTGACTTAAAGAATTGCAAAAGTCCAGGTTTTTTCTTGACTGAATAGTGAAAGGATAACTCTAGGTTTTCTGAATATGAGTAATGATCACAACAGGGATAGAGTCTGAAGTATGCAAATTCAAAGGAAAACAGAGTTTGGTCTTGTAAAGGAAGTCATGAGAAGTTTTCAAATCATGTGAAATGATGAAACTTTAGAGAGGCATATCATTGGTAAAAACCATTCTGATCATAAGCAACCTGCTTTTCCACAAGACTAAATTGAAGAGATCCTAACAAATCATGTCATCACACAGGCAGAAGAAAGGTTTTTGTTTTTCAAAGGGCGCTGACCTACATAGCCACAGAGAATTTCTTTCAAATAATCTGTCATAAGATGACCAAAGCAAATAATGACATCTCAGTTCCCCTCAAAGCAGTACAGTGAGACAGTGACATTTTGACTAGGGTTTTTCTGAAGCACAGTAGTGGTTGCAAGCAGAGGTGCCAGTATTGATGTTTTTCAAGTTGGTTGCTTACCATCATAATCCAGCAAAACCCTTGTCATGCAGCCTTATCAAATAATCTTCAGATACTTTGCCAAGTAAAGGGCCTCCTCCATTTATGAGCAGATGGCCAAGGCGTTGAGTGTTGTTAAAAAACTGATTGGTCAAAAGGTGCAGTGGAAAGAGACATAGGAAGGAAGCAAAGACTTACACCGTGTCATTAATACAAAAGGGGCTCTTTTTGAAGTAGGCACACACACCACCTGCCATACCAAAAGTCTAGTGAGTACTTGGAGAATGAGAATTGTGGTATGAAAGGATGTTTCAAAATATGGCACTTACAATCAAAGAAGGAGCTCATAAATCAATTCGGCTAAAAATTATCATACAAGTTGAAGCACTGTGCGATCTCCTCAAGTATATATCAAAATGTCTTTCAAATGCCTTTTGGGACAGATTTTTGGATGATTTTTCTTTGTTAAAATCTCACCTAAGGTGTCAGCTGTGGACACAGAGCTTTGGAATGTTCTCTTACAAAAAGACCAATGCACTGGGGCCAGCCAAATGGTAAATCGTGTTTCCAAATACTAAATAAGTATACCACAGAATAGACAAAGAAGTGGCTTTGATGGAGTGTCAGTGTTTTGGGAGTTTTAAAATAAGTGCAGTTTTCTCATTATTCAAAAAGGGACAGAAATCTCATAAATGATACAAGCAAAGAAGTATGTTGAAAGGAGGTTCCTTTTTCAAAACAGAGGACCATGATCAAAACCGAGAAGACTAGCAAGTTTGACATCTATAGTAGGAAAAAGGTTTGAAGGAGCAATGCAAACACCGAGGCTGTCAAAGCAAATTGACAAGGCAAGCCCTATCCTTCAGAAACGAAACAGTTTTTAAGCATTATCCTGACAGTGTTAAAGTGGGTTACCTTACATCAGGAATAGCACCAGCATCTTTAAAACAGTGGTAGAGGTGATGTGGAAGTTATTGAGTTATTTGTCAAAGTCTGAAGTTTGGTGTTTATCACCCAAAGAACAAAAGCTGGAAGTCACCTTTCTAAAGTGAGACAAAGTTCTGGTTTTTTTTTTAAGCCATTGTTGTTTTTATAAAAGAGGTTGGTCCGTGATTGATACTCATTCAAAAAGTGTGGCAAATTCTCCAACGTTGGTATATAATACACCGAGGTTATTAAAATATCAAAAAAGACCGAAAACTTCAGCGTCACCAAAATCTTCTGGTTAAATTTCTATATTTAAAGACCAAGGACTGCTGGAAAATTTGGATTGACATATGGGTGAAGGCCGAGGAGAGTTGTATCATTTTCAAAATCGGAAACAAAGTTCCATGCCCTCCTCAAAGACAGAAAACAAGAAAATCGGTCGATTGTGTGAGTTTTGCACCGCGGGGCCGAGCGACGCGGCCGGAACGCCTGGAAACCCGCGCGACGCGCCTGGGAACAGTTTTACACAGGCGGCCAGTATTGGCGCGACGCGCCTGTACACGGCGCCCGACCGCCCGACTGCCCGACCCGACAGGCCACCCGGGTGGTATTGTTTCTGCGCCGTGCTGACCTTAAAGAGTGCCGCGCATAGTTGGAGGCTTTCCAGTGCTGCTCCAGCTCTCCCCAAGGGTTGTTCATCAAATTTGGAGGTATTTTCACACATTTTTCTCCCTCGGTTTCAAAAAAATTGCTAAGTAACATGAAAGTTTGAAATCGAAACTGTGGTGTGAAGTGAAAGGGTTAGAATAAAACTGCTGAGTTTGACCTAGTTTGATTATCGATATATATGTTAAAGAAGTTGCCTAGAAAGGTCAAAGACAAATCAAAGGGTGGCTTGTCCTAGTTTACTTGGTATATCACCATATCTGGCAATTGGTTTTGCTATGAAAATGCCCCTAGTTTGGAGTTGTGTTTATAGGATAAATTCACTGCTGGAAGTACCTATAAAGAGATCAGTGTGCTGAACCACTACAGGTGTTTCGTATCAAAGCTTTCAAAACCTTCTAACCCTATCACTATAGCTAAAAAACTGTGTTTTCTACACGGTGATCTGAAGTGTTGAACTGTGATAAAATGCTGGCTATGTCATTCAAAAACACCTACAGGAGATAATTGGTTTTGAAACTAAGAGAAGTATAATTTCACTTTAATTAATCAAAGGATCAGGGATCCTATACTTTCACAGCATCAAAAGACAGGTATACCCATAAAACTATAGAAAGGGCGTTTTTTACTCATGAGAGTTTCTCAACCTCACACTACCTTGTTCATTTAAGCTTATTTCAACAATAAAAGTTGGTATTCGCATAGGACAGCAGGTCAAGTTGCCAAAGAAACATTTTATATTTAACAGGAGCTTAGATTATGGGAAGAAATAAGCTGCTACAGCCCTTATTAAAACTGTAAAGCTTGTTTCAAAGACTGTCACCATTGTTCCATGAACTGCGAATTTGCCTATATGCTCACACCAGGGTTGACTTAATGAGCATGTTTTTGCTTAAATGAAGTGACATGCATAGAGAACAGTGAAATTTAGTGGGAGAAAGGGTTCTTGATCAAGCAGAAGTTCACAAGTTGAGGCTACAAGGGAAGGCTGCTCGCGCTCCTCATAAAGAGACAATATTCACTGTATTATTGGTTGACTGCCTTGTGTTGTCCAAAGCTTATTGACAAGTTGCTATCCATCCAAGCAGAGGTTTTTCTAACATAACGAGAGGGCTACATTCATAAGGAGCCATTGATTGTTTTGAAAGGAGAAAACTCACACAACCTCTGCCTAAGAACTTTGGAATCTTTCAAACCCTGTCATTTTTGCTCCAGTCCTGTGTATTGACTATCTAAACATATTTATGGTGGATTGCAATAGATGCAAGATCAGTGGACTGTTGGCACACTTATACAAGGTAGGGTTGTTAATCATTGAAATTCTACCTTGAGACAGAGATACAAAGATGTGTTGTTAACTTCCAAAAATTACCAAGCAGGGAAACTTTGACATTATATACATCCTACCTCATACAGTCTGTCCTTTATTTTCCACTATATTATATCATTTTGAAGAGTTGTTGACTGTAATACTTTCAAAGTGGAAGATCATTTCTGAAGAGCAGGGTTTTAATGATTGAGTTTTGTCTTGAAGACACAAATACAGGTGTGTTGATTAACCTCTAACAAATTCACAAGAAAAGGTGACTTTTAAACACTGTGCACAGGAAAATTTCCCAACAGTCTGTCTTCTCTTTGTTATATGGTACCCTATTGAGAAATCTACCTGGCTGAAGTACATTCAAAGGTAGAAGGCTGGTTTTAAGGAGAGCAGAGGTTGTGTATTCCAAGAAGCATTGTTGCAAACCATCCAAATCACATTGTTTATCTGTCTAAGCAGCATATTGACACAGTTTGACTCCAGCAAGGCATTTTACACACAGTGAAGGCAGTTTGCCTCCCCCAAAGCATATTCAGGTCAAAATGCCTCCAAGGAAAAACAACAGGAGCAGAATGACAGTGGTAAAGATGAGCAGCAACTGGAAAAGAGGAGAAGAATGCTGAACAACAGTAACTCAGTAGTGATAAACATCAGTTTCAAGAAGCGCCCGACACGGAAAGAGGAGAAAAGCATATCAGCCCTCGATATTTTGGCCTCAGCTTCGGAGCATGTTGCTATGGACCCTTGAGGGTCATGCATGCCAATTTTGGGCCTTTTTCAGCAACTTTTTGTTTTTTAGCATTTTTTGGGTTTTTGGTCGAAAACTCAAAATTTCGCCATTTCAGTTTGATGAGTTGTCAAGGGAGGAGGATGATACCAATGGATGCCATAATTCTATGAGCAGGTCTCCAGCGATTTTCAGGGCATTCGGAGATCATTCGCCCCCTCAAATTGGCGAAAAATGCCCTCTTTTTGCACATTCTGCCCGCCATATCAGCAGTCTGCTATTTTCTGGGTTTTTGCACACAGGTACAGTTTTGGATGACTTCCAGGCCTCAGATTGAGATGGTTTCAGTTGCACCGGAAAGTAGACACAGAGAGCTTTCCAACGAGCCATCATGAGCCTCATTTCGACATCGGGAAGGCTGCCTATTGCATCCAGCAAGTCAGGGGACCTTTTTCAGGCATAAATATGAAGTATTTTTGTAATTTTTGAACCTCAAAAATCTGCTTTTCCCAAATGTGCGTTAAGCTATTTTTATACTTGGGAAATTATGTAAAGTCAATATAATTTCCGTTTTTAGCAGTTTTTTAGATATTTTATGGGATATTTTGTGCCTTGGGCTTTGCAAAGCCTCAAGGACAAGTTTAGATATTTTGACTTGGCCAATGGGATAGCTAGTTGCTCCATGAGGTTTTCCTCCCTGAAGCCTATTTATTCCATGGGTTTCATTGTAAATCAGAGGCTGAACTTGAGAGAAGAAATAATACATTGGTCATATGAGCTTTGAAGAATACATTTGTGTTATGATTTTTGGACTGCCTCTTGGATGCTTTTGAGGAATGATGAAGGATTGTTGATGGATTCCATGACATGGTAGAATGGTATAGTTTTTCTTTCTTTGTTGTTGTCTTCTAGTTTTCATCCATAATACATGCTTCTTGCTGCTATAGATCAATAGAGATTAGTTTTGAGATATGCCCATGGAGGCACCTCAAAATTCCTGAATCTTCATAGCTTGATGTTTTCTTCTTCCTTAGTTATGCTAAAGAATTCTTAACTGCTCTTTAGTAACTTAAGGATAATGTTTGCTAGTTTTATTTACAAGTTCTATGCATGTTGAGTAGGATGTATGGTGTGCCTTGCCTACCTATAAGCTGTCCATAGTTCTGTCCATAAAACTTTCTCTTTGACTGATTAGTTGATCATCTTGTTGAACCAAGGAGGCCTAGTCCCGATCTAGCCCTTTGCCTAAAACTATGAAAGCTTGTTTTTCAAAGTGCCCAATGACTTAGAGACTATGTTTAGGCGTTCTGGCGTAGTTTATGAGTTGTTAGTTTGTCTTATGTGTTTTCCCCAAAGTCTGATAGCCATTTCCCGAAGTTAGAGGGTCTTATACCTCTATGTATGGCTGGAATGTTTGATTTCTGTGTATTAATTAGCTCATAGTTACACTTAGCATGATTAATGGCTTGTTATTACATGTTTATGTCTGCTATTAACTAGTTACACTTGAAATCCCTTGTCTTTCACCAACTTGTTTTCCATTCAATCCATTTTGCCCAAAGATCCCTTCTACCGTGAATCAAATCGGCCCTACAGCAGCTTTACATCATCACCTCATAGCTTCCTTGACCTGTTTGACCCCATAGCCCAATTTATCTACATCTTGTTATCCATTTTATGTATTTGATCAGTTTTATCCCTCACAAACTTAAAAAACCAAAAAAATAAAAAGATACTTCATAACTAGCCTAATATCGTAATACCATAAGCAAACACACCGATATCTTACACACATATAGAGCCCTCTCTCGAGTCCAGGAAGGCTAGGTCCTTGGGCTCCAAAGCTTGGTTTGATGTTACATCGTCATTTGGCTCACCAATCGGCCAAATCACTGGACCCTAACATAATCGAGCCTTTCTACCGTTCCACCTTATTTCTTCATAAATGAGTTTCAATCCTCATATTCCCAACTTGACCTTTTACACAAAACACCGTAAAAGACCCATTTACCCGGACTTGAAAATATGTGGATTTTATCTTGGAGCCGCATCACATCCGCGACATCATCGCATTTCACAAGTTTTGCAATTTACGATATAAGGAAAGGAATCGGCGATGCGATGCGAAGTGGGAGGTGACGTGGCGAGAGGATGATGACATGGAGTGGTGGAATGGGAACGATAGCGAAGGAAAGGCATATTCGCGGTGAGCGGAGTATTATGGTGGGGCCAAAACCGCATCGCGATTGCAAATCTTTACCATGAAGCAGTAGAGGTAAACTCTAAAATGTGCGACGTGCCGCTACCGTGAGGAAGGAGGTGTGTTAGGATGAATCCTTAGTGTGGCAAACAAAAAGACCCTTTAGTCAAATATAACAAACAATGCAATAACAAAATATGGATGCTAATATCTTCAAACTGCAGCTAGTTGATCAAGGAAAAATGCCGTAAAAAATCCGATCTATGCATAAAAAGACATTAAGTAGTAAAAATAAAGTTTTTACTAGACAAGACAAGAACAATATTCTTTGAAGAATTTTATATTAATGGCACCTTGGAGGAAAACAAGAAATGTGTTTCCAATTCTCCTCAATGGGACGGGTTCTTGGAAGTCCTCAGCACTTCAGATCTAGAATTTCTCTCTCTTGTTGGTGTAGAAAACCTATACAAACATAGAATTCAAAGGGAGCTCATAAAGCAAATAATAGAAAATATTACAATGATAATGGCTCAAAGTCATACCAAGAGTATAGATCCAGAGTGATCTAAGAGGTAAAAAAAGGTGATGAATGGTAGGAAAAACCCTTCTATTTATAAAAAAATATTAGGTCATTCTAGATCTTAGTGCATGATTAATATTATATTAACCAAATCTAGATCCACCTTTTATGGAATATTTTATTATATTTGTTGGAGGGGAAAGGAATTTGACTTGGGTCAAATCCCTCTATTTGTAAATAATAAATAAATAAATGATTTCTTTATCATTTTAAGGAAGTGGTTAAATGATAATTAAACAAATAATGATTTATTCAATTATTTATAAATGATTTAGTCAAATTTAACAAGGAATATTATTTAAATAAGGTTTAAATAATTATTCCTAGAAAATAATAAGATAAATAAGGATTTATCTAATTAATTTCCTTGTTTTGGGTTAAATATGACAAGAAATAATAATTAAATTATTGTTTAATCAATTATTCCATGAGGAAAACCAAACAAATATAGATTTGTTTAATATTTCCCCTTGGGGTTTCCTGTTTAGACCATAAACAACCTAATAAATGTATTTTATAAAGTTATTTTACATAGTGAAAGCAATTTTACTTAGGGTAAAATTGGTCTTACATGGTGTACTTGGGTCCATCTTATGACAATAGGTTATATGACCAAAAAGTGGTGTAACAGATTCCCCCCCAGCATGCAAGTGTTAGGATCAAATCATATGACTGAAGTATGTTGTAAGAACTCCATCACCAAACATCAAAAGGGAAGTCAGAGAGAGGAATGTAAGGTAGACTAAGGTGTTGAAGAACTAGAACCTGAGGAGACGAGACTTACAGGTGCGACAAGTCTCTTTTTATGAGTGAGTACCTGGGCTAAAGGTGGTAGGGGAGGCATACCTATACCCGCTGAGACAAAGTACAAAAGAATAGAGCGTCCAGTAAATAAGGGACCGAACCATAAATTACAGGCTGGCATAAACATGAGCCAGATAAAAGATATAATGATGAATCCCACATACATGATGTGCCTAGGATAATAGCCAGGACTTATACAATAATATCTGAGTACATGAGATACAAATACAACCCCCATGCCCCTGTAAATAGGGAAGGGCTCACAAAATCTGACTGATACATGCAAATCAAAGAAGTGCTACAAGCGGCTAAGGACGACATCATCAAATCTGTGGAGCTGCATCGAAGGCTGAAGTGAAGAAGTCATCCGAGTGTGTGGGGGGCTACCTATAGGGCCACCCCCTCATGAGGGTTGGGACATCTTACACACACCTAGGAATCACCAGTATCAGCTGCTGCATCATTGAACCATCAAGTATTCAAATCTCGATCATGTTGAAGGGAGCTAGAGCTGAGAAACAATCAAGTCAAAGGGAAATAAGGAGTCCCTTTGCCTGATTCGGGGCACTGAACAAGAGTGGAAGCTAGAACCAAGGTACACTGCCCTCTAGACCTGTCTTCTGGAATGAATGAGTTGATGTCGACAGAAGGAGGTCCGCCATAGGTGAGGCAATAAGGGATCCTTAACTAAGGCACGAGAGAAAATGGTAGAGCGACTGATAGACTGGCACCGATGATGATGATGGAATGGGGGGTACTGAGTAGCGAATGGACGACTTACCTTATTAAAGAATAAAGGGCATGGACGACCTGGTAGCAACTGACACAATATCATGAGGGATAGGGGATAGTGGGATTGAAGGCCATAATGTGCAACACGAGAGAGGGACCAAGTAACGAAGGATGGAGGACTATAGCGGGATATAAAGGGACTCGGCATAGAGTCCATGAATACGATGATGAATCAACTCGGATGCTCTAAACAAGGGCGACTCAATGATGCTACCACACAGTAAAGGTCTATGGGGGACCATAAAAACATGAGTACAAGATGGTATCTCATGACGAAAATCAACATGAACAAGGGAAAGTATGGAGGCGAAGTGGTGCCCCAAGTACGAGTGTTTTAAGTGAGGAAATCCAATTTTGAGGAGAGGTGAAGTGACCCTTCTTGGAAAAAATGTGTCTTGGTGAAGTGTCAAATCACGAAAAACAAACAGATGCTGGCTATCTAAAAGAAAATAAAACATGCATTTCAGGAGGGAAATACTAAGGGTAATATTTCTTAAGATATAGTGCATTGCGAGGATTAGGAAGGGGGTGGCCTTCGAAGTCCTCTAAGAGGTATGCCCCCTTACCAAGATCCTTACTGATGATGTAAGGGCCTAGCCATAATGAGTCAAACTTCCCATGACTGAGGACATCATGGGCCTAGTCATATACTAGAACAAGGTCACCTTCGTGAAAAGTATGAGGGTGGACTTTTCGGTCATATTGAGCTTTGGTGCATTTCTTAGCTGCTTCAATGGTTTGCAATGCAACACAATGGTATTAAGAGGTGCGCTCAAGCATGATAAGTCATTGTTCTAGAGGTTGGGTATCAGGGAGAAGCTCAACGGGCAGATGAAGGGAGGGGATTTCACACTCGATTGGTAAGACTGCCTCCTCTCCGAAAACGAGGTGGAAATGAGTAAAATGGGTGGCGGTTTTAACAGAAGTTCTATAGGCCCACAAAGCAGGGAAGAGCATAAGATGCTAGTTGGTTTTGTGCTTATTCACCATCCATTGAAGCTTCATCTTAAGGATTTTATTGACTGCTTCAACTTGGCCATTACCTTGGGGGTAATAGGAGGAGGAATATTGATGCTCAAAACCCAATAGTGAGGATAGCTCACACCATATCTCATCTTCAAAATGTCGGCCATGGTCAGATACCAATTGTTTCAGAACCCCAAATTGAGTGATAACGTGGTTAAAGAAAAAGAGGGCTGTGGTAGCTATCGTGTTGTTAAATGTTGGCATAGCCTCAGCCCACTTTGTGAAATAGTCAACTGCCATGATGATATACTTATGGTTACCAGCGGATGGAGGTCGGTACTCCATGAAGTTGATGGTCCATTTATAGAAGGGACCAGTTGTGACAACAAGATGGAGGGGAGCTAGAGGAGCTCGTGCCTTGGGGGAAAAATGTTGGCAACTGGAACAGTGTTTGACTGCTTCAATGCAATCACTGAAGAGAGAGGGCCGAAAATACCCACTGTGCATGACTTTCTGGGTGGTAGCAAGACCAGAGAGGTGGCAACCACAAGCACCGCTATGGCAGGCATTGAGGACTTGCTCAGCTTCAATGTGTGTGAGACAACAACAAAGGACCGTATCTATGCTGCGACAATAGAGGTCGTCACCGATAAGAAGGTAGTGGGGAGCCTGGTGTCGGATACGTCGTCGAGCATCACGGTCAAGGTGAAGGGTGAAATTTTGGGTTCACAAGTAATTAAGGATATCGCCGTACCAAGGATCATCCGTGGTAATGGCGAATAAGTGCTCATCAGGAAAATCATCATTAACTAGAGGATCCCGCGTACCGGTAGGTAATTCAGAAATGAGTTCAGTGAGGGCTAAACCTTTCTTACTTTTTGGTGTGACAAATTTGAGGTCAAATTCTTGAAGGATAACGATGCAACGGGTGTACTTCCCATTGAGGATGTGGTGACTCAATAGGAAAGCCATGGGGTTGGAATTAGTCATAACCTTGGTGGAACACATGAGGATGTAATGAAAAATTTTTTGGACCGAGAACACGATAGCTAGCGCAAATTTCTCTTCATGTGAGTAGGATATAGGAGGACCTATGAGGTTCTTACTAATAGATCACATGCTCGATACCATTGTCATCTTCTTGGATGAGGACTCCAGCAACCGAATAGGTGGAAGCGAAGATGTATAGGATGAAGTCCCTATCAAAGTCAGGAGGACGGATCAAGGGAGCGGATGTGAGAGCATGCTTAAGGGCATCAAAAGACTCATGAGAATAGGTATCCCATACAAATGGGATGTTAGATTTGAGGAGTCTAAGGAACCCATGCATAGTGGTGGCATAGTCAGGAACAAACCAGCGATGAAAATTAGCTTTGCCTTGGAGACTCTATAGCTAGCGTAAGGTACGGGGAATAGTAAGTTCAAGAATGGCTTGAATTTTCAAAGGGTCAAGAGTTATACCATCTTTAGACACGATGAAGCCTAGGAGACGGCCGGTGGGCACGCAGAAGACACATTTCATCAGGTTAAGGGAGATATTATACTTGCAACATCATAGAAAGAGGATACGCAGATCGTGGAGGTGCTGCCCCCGATGTTTAGAATGCGCAGTGAGGTCATCTAAATAAGCTAGGATCATATGAGCTAAGTCATGGAAATAGTAAGACATGGCCTGTTGAAAAGTGGCGCCGTCATTTTTAAGGCCAAATGGGATGACCCGGTATGCAAAATTTCTCCATGGAATAATGAACGCAGTTTTAATTTGATGAACACAACAGATAATGATTTTGTTTTATCTAGAGAATCCATCCATAAAGGATAGAACCTCGTCAATAAATGTTGTGGGGAAGTTGTCTTTGGGACAAGATTTGTTCAAGTCACAAATGTCAGTGCAGACACGGATGGTGCCTTGTTTTTTGAGAATGGGAACTGGGTTGGACACCCAAGTGGTGTATTCGATGGGATAAATGAAACCAGCCTGCTTGAGCTTATCGATTTTGGCTTTGATAGCTTCATGTCTGGAAGGATTAATGGGTCTCAACTTTTGACGGACTGGATTGGCATCGAGCCATGTGTCGATATGGTGTTCGACGATGGCGGGATCAAGTTTGGGCATTTTTGAATAGGACCAGGCGAAAATATCACAGAATTCTTTGAATAGCTTGGTGTAAGCTTCAATTTCTTCTGGGGTGCATTGGGTGCCCAAGGTGATATGTTCTTCGATTCCTGGTTTGACAGAAATGTTAATTTTGATGGTAGGAGAAATATTGGCCATGTTTCCTTCTTCGAAAGCATCAGGTGTAGGGATGGGATTTTTAAACCAATCGAATTCATCGGGAATGAAGTCTTTAGTTTCCATAGCATATCAGTCATGGGACTGCTGTGGGAGGAAGTACACACGATGGTGCATATCATCCCACGGGAAGTCAGGGTTGGTCATGGATTCCATAATGTCTTCATCTAACTAGGAGATGGGAAGACTGGAGGAAGGAGTATCACCTAATGAGGTAGAAATACCTTCCTTAGGCGAATTGTTAAGGGAAGTCACCAAGGAGACTGCCTCCAAGGTTCTCAAGGATGATGATAGGTAAAAAATGGTGGCCGAAGACTCTGTCGTTTCAACATCAGGAGGGGGAATGTTATTGAGAGTAGGCAGATCCTCTGGTCTTACCAAAGTATAACTTGCAAACAAGTGAGAAGGTATCTTGTCATGCTTAGCCTTGAATTGGCAGTATGCATCTAAAGAGGAACGATACTCGTCAAGGTGGGGACAGAGGTGGGTATAATGGCCATGGAAATCGCACAAAGCACAAGGCTGATTTGTGCGCAAGGTTTTGAGTTCTGGGATTGAATCAGGTATAGTGACATAGACCTTAGGGATATCAGATTCTGGAAACGTCTTGTTGACCATGGTCTTGAGATGTGGCAATTCAAGACATGTATGGGTGGCATGATCGACGACATCGCACAAGGCACACTGGATAGTGCGCTTTGGTGGCCGAGGAGGGGCAGGGTTTGTCGAGGTAGCTCTGTCCTTATTTTCTTTAGTGTGAGCTTTTCCCCCTTTTCCCGATACTATCCCAACACGAGATGGTTCCTATTGAGGTGTGTGAGGCATTGTGGTATTGAGAGAAGTGATGGGGACCAGTTGAACCATGGTCAAAGCAAGGTAAGGTTTCGGATGATTAGGTAGGGTGGCGACTGGGGGATCAAGGTACCAGATGGGAATCCCCAGGGTCAGGTTAAGAAGAGATAGGGTATCCATCATAGGTATGGAGTACACTCTAGGAGGAGGAATGAATAATGATATCTGACCGGAGGGGTAATGGCCAGGCGAAATGGCTCCAAGGTGGCTAAGGCCTAGAGGAACTGATCCAAGAGGGTAAAGGGGCTCACGGGTACCAGCTGTAGGAGAAGGACCAAAAGGAGCAGGTCCGGCTGGCTGAGATGAAGGGCTAGGAGTAGGTTGTGGCGGGCGAGGTTGAGGTTGTTGATTAACCGAAGCAGGCCGCTTAAGGGTAGCCTGAGATGATTGCATCATGCAAAAATTTGATAAGCTGGGATCAGAGACAGGAAGAGGAGGAAGACCAAGGAAGGTTCCAAGTAAAGAGGAGTCTTTTTAGATGATGGGAGAGACACTAGTCAAAGAATCAACGGTTTGTTTATTGGCTATAGAAGAGATGGTCGAATCCGGGGTGGGGGGGGCTGAGATTTTGGCTCATGATACGTCAATTGGTCAATGGTGACTATCTTTCCATTATGAGGGAAATAAATCTTACAGTATATTGCAGATGGGACAACAGACATGGCATAGGTGTTGCTACGCCCAAAAAGAATGTTATAATCAAGAGGAGCATCGATGACTTCAACATCAACGCAAACAATCTTGCCTGCGAGAGTGATAGGAAAATTACGAAATAGGCCAATGGGTTGGGAGGCGTGGCCATCACATGCTCGAAGGGTGATCATGGAAGGGGCCAACTCAGGAGATCCGAGTTGTTTCCAAACCGAAGCGGACATCACATAGGTGGATGCCCCCTCATCAATGATACACTAAGAAACATTAGCGTTCTAGATTTTGACTGGGATTTGGAAAACTACGGAAGCAGGAAGAGGAGGATGTTCTAATTGATGGGTGTCGAAAACAATAAATTGATCATCAGCAAGATCTATAGCGCCCATGGCGGATAGTAGAGCCTTCTTTTAGAAGGGCACGACTGAAGGAGTTCCAGTGTGGAAATGGCAGCAAGAGATTGTGCCAAATCATATACTATACTATACGAATGAGCAGCTCGACCAGAAGCAGCATTTCAGCATAATGGTCCCTTAGGAATCTTGGTATGAACCTCAACTTTGGGCTGAGGGATATGCAAGGGACTAGGGGATGTCAAAAGAGGCTCTATAGAACTTGAAGAAGGTGACTTGGGGAAAAACGGAGCGGGAGGCTTGGGGTACTGACGAGACCGAGTTTGAAGGTTAAGGTCGATGGTTATAGGTTGATCAGAGTTCATCATGAGGATCTGGTAATCAGAGGAACTAGAAGGGGAATGTTGAGTGGCCACATTTCCATCAGGTGGTTGGGTAGCAACGAATCCTTGCTGGGGGAAAGGATTGTTAAACATAGTCGGTTGAGTAGTGGCCACACTAGGGGGAGTAGTAGGGGAGGCATGTTGTCCTTGCAATGTGGCTTGAGACTCCCACATCTGTTGCATCTGTGGTAAAATGGGACAATCATGAGTGTAATGACTATAAACACTGCAACACGAACAAGGCTTATTTTGAATGGGCCTGTCCAGCTTGGGCTGAGTGCCCTGTTGCTGGTTAGTAGCGTTAGAGTCAATACCTTGAGGATTAGGTCCATGAATACCAAGGGCAGATTGGTTTTGATTGCCTTTCCTCTTCCATTGAGAGGGAGGAGGATTAGTTGCGCCCTGCTGTGCAAATACTTGCCCTGGAGGGGGTGGTAGTTGTTGTTACTGGGGTTGATAAGGCAAGGGAGGTGGAGGTGAAAATTTTGGAGGAGCTAGGGCACCAGGTTGTGGATAAGGATAATGGTAAGGTTGGGCAACATTGAGGTAAGCAGGAGGGTGGGAAAAAGGATGAGGCATGTCGTATCCTAGATACATGCTACCTGGAGGGGGAAAAGTGCTGGAGGTGTTGGCCCCTCCTGGAGGGAGACTATAGCCCATAGGAGGTTTAGCATATGGATGAGGAAGAGCTCCAATGATACCATCGGAAGAATGAGATGCCCCCCGAGCATTAGCGCCACCAAGTCTAGGGAGGTCAGGAAGGACGGTATAAACATAACCATACTGAGCATACATCAGGTCATATTTCAAGGCTATTTGGAGGGCGGCTTCTTCGGTTTGAGGGAAATGTGACACGACATCTTTACTGATGGCGGGTAAGAGAGATCTAAGGAACTAGTCCATATAGACATGGTCTTCAAAGGTAGGAGCTCGACATAGGTTCTTTCTTCTCCGCCATTCCTGAACATGATCGGATAGGTGGGTCGCATATGATTGACGAAAAGAAGTCAAGACTTCGGTGCCAATGTCGTATCGGAGAGGGAGCTGGAAATAAGATAAGAAGGCTCGGGCAATGGTCACAAAGGTGGTATGGGAAGAGGAGGTCTGATCAACATACCACTTAGAAGCTTCACCTATAAGCATGTGTTGGAACAACTGAAGATGGATGGAATCGTCGGTAATGGAATTGGATGAACACCACATGTGGAAAGATCAGATATGGTTGGAGGGATCTTCTCTAGCAAGGCCTTTGAACTTGGGAATGTCGGAGGGGAGCTTGGTTGGCATACCAGGCCAACCAAAATCGTGGCGGGTAGGATCATTGAACTGATTGAAATCAGGGAGACTGAGGCCTGCCATGTAAGGGAGCAAGGGAACAACTGAGGTAGTTCTTGTGGCAGTTCCACTAGTAGCATTCTTGACAGTAGGACCGGGATTACAGCTAGAATTAGGCCCTGGACCAGACATAGTGAAGGTGACAGGGGGGGAACCAAAAGTAAAAGGAGAACCCAATGAATCAAAATAGGAGTCGAAGTGTGGACTCGGAGGAGGACTAACATGATGACGGCAGGAAGGAGTAGGGCGACCAATCAGAAAATGAGGGTGAAGGCCAAGAAGTCTCCGGGATATATGCCTTGGGGGTGCAATGATGACGACACAAAGGAAAGAAGAATGACCAACAAGGGCAAGGAAGTGCAGAATCAAGTGATTACAATGTCAAAACAAGGGCAGAGAGGTGCAATGTCAATTGATTTTACAATATTTTAAAGTCTTTGCCTAGCGGTGTTAACCAGGCTCTTCTTCGCTTAGGTTGAGTGTGTGGCGTGCGTTAATTTTAATTTTTAAACCTAAATATTTTGAGAGCAAAAGAAAAAGTGTGCTGCGTAACTGAAAATAAACATGCAGAGAATAGCATATAATACTAAAATAACAGAAAATTAATAGCTAAAAATGCATCAATCTAACCCAAGGAGACGGGTCTCTCAAAAACTAGTTTAACAGAGGAAAGAAATCTAGTCAAAACACACTGAAAATAAGCCAATAGATCTAAGGTCAGGAGGGACATGGATCTAAAGGATAAATCTACTGAAAAGAGGTGCAAAAAATAGCAAAGAGACAGAGGCAAGGTTGCTGTAAAAAGATAAAGGCAGTAGGGAAAAGGAGGTGACCCTAAAGGCAAACCCAAACAAAACTAGATGAGGTGATTTGGATGGAAAAATAGCTGATCTAAAAGGGATCTGAAGATAAGGTATCAGATCTGTAAAAGAAATGGCTGAAACTTTGAAAAATGGACACCTGCAACAGCTAAAACTCTTCCACAAAAAGTGGAGGGTACTGAAGCCCTAGGGGGCTAGGTTTCCACTTAGTTGAGTAAAACAAAATAGAAACAGGTCTAAACAGGCAGAGAGTAAGGTTGGACAACCCTGACAAAAGCTTCAAACAAACCCAATTTGTTTTTAGAAAAACTGCAGAAAAAGGTGTAGGTCACAGGTTCTGACCTGTTTTCTATCCAAGTCATAGTTTTGAGGCTAAAAAGTGCGTCCTGTAGTCCAGGCCATAGGTTTTGGGCCAAAAAGTGCAACTTTCACTTCCAGGTCTCTCGGCGGCGGATTTCAGAAAAGGTTGCCATCTTAGTTGCGGATGATGTCTGTTACCTGCACAATAGGGCCATAAACACACCGAAGTTATAAATATTAATGTTTAAGCGTTTTATGGGTGAAAAACAACATAAAAATTAGGAAAAACAAAAAGCTAAAGAAAAACCCTAGGGTTTGAAGCAGCTGGATATGCAGGAATATAAAAAAATGACAGTGGTCATAATTGAAAACCCGTGTGGAGTCACCAGTTTTTAGGATGAATCCTTAGTGTATGTGTACGAAAAAATACCCTTTTAGCTATGCATAACAAGTAGCCCTAACAACAAAAGATGGCTGCTAATATCTTCAAATCAGCAGTTAGTTGATTAAGACAAATGTTGCAAAAATCCAGATCTACGCATAAAAAGACATTAAGCAATATAAATAAGGTTTTTCTCCATGCATCCTATAGACAAGACAAGAACAATATTTTTTGAAGAATTTTATATTAATGGCACCTGGGAGGAAAACAAGAAAGGTGTTTCCAATTCTCCTCAATGGGATGGGTCCTTGGAAGTCCTCAGCACTTCAGATCTAGAATTTCTCCCTCTTGTTGGTGTAGAAAACCTAGACAAACATAGAACTCAAAGG
Source organism: Pinus albicaulis (assembly GCA_034641835.2). Lineage (NCBI taxonomy): Eukaryota > Viridiplantae > Streptophyta > Pinopsida > Pinales > Pinaceae > Pinus > Pinus albicaulis. Next base: position 795,241,096 of record CM076571.1, read on the forward strand.
GAGCTCACAAAGCAAATATTAGAAAATATGACAATGATAATGGCTCAAAGTCAGACCAAGAGTATATATCCAGAGTGTTCTAAGAGGCAACAAAAGGTGATGAATGGTAGGAAAAACCCTTCTATTTATAACAAAATATTAGGTCATTCTAGATCTTGGTGCATGATTAAAATAATATTAACCAAATCTAGATCCACCTTTTATGGAATATTTTATTATATTTGTTGGAGGGGAAAGGAATTTGACTTCGGTAAAATCCTTTTATTTGTAAATAATAAATAAATAAATGATTTATTTATTATTTAAGGAAGTGGTTGAATGATAATTAAATAAATAGTGATTTATTCAATTATTTATAAATGATTTAGTCAAATTTAACAAGGAATATTAATTAAACAAGGTTTAAATAATTATTCCTAGAAAATAATAAGATAAATAAGGATTTATCTAATTAATTTCCTTGTTTTGGGTTAAATATGACCAGGAATAATATTCAAATTACTGTTTAATTAATTATTCCATGAGGAAAACCAAACAAATATAGATTTTTTTAATATTTCCCCTTAGGGTTTCCTGTTTAGACCATAAACAACCTAATAAATGTATTTTATTAAGTTATTTTACATAGTGAAAGCAATTTTACCCTATGTAAAATTGGTCTTACATGGTGTACTTGGGTCCATCTAATGACAATAGGTTAGATGACCAAAAAATGATGTAACAAGGTGACATAGAGGGAAGGTGGGACCAGACTGCATCGCAAATCGCAAACTTTAAGTTTTAGTTTATAAGCACAGAGGTAAACTCTAAAATCTGTGAAGTGAGATTTGTGTTGATTGGAGGACGATGTGTCAGGGGGGAATGGAGCCCACTACAATCGGTGGGGTTATGATAATGTGATATGTATTAGAAATTACTGTGAAGTGGGGTGAAGAGTTGATGTGTTGGGACCAATCATTGCATCGCAAGTTAAATAAAATAGATTGTGGGTGCTCCAAAGGTATGTTAAAACAAATTTGATATGATATATCGCAAATCAGCCATTGTAGGTTTTAAGTTTTAGTTGCGATGTGAAAGGTTATAATATGTGATCTGCGAAGGAGGGTCGAGAAAAAAGGGTGATGTCAAGGGATGGCCCCACTTTAATCGCAATCGGGGAATAAGGAAGTGAAGGTAAGTAGAAAACAATGATATAACAATGAAAGGTAAAGTGGAAAGCCAAAGCGAAAAAATGTGGAAAAGGTAAGGTTCAAGTGGAAAAATGAAATGGAAAAGGAGTGTAACAAGTGACCGGGTCCCACTTTATAGCATATAGCCTTTTGAAAGGTTTTTAGGAGACGAAAATCAAAGGTTTTTTTGGATTTTTCCTATGGGAAAAATGGTTTTGAATGTTTGGGATTATAATTAAATGTATGGAAATATATGAACGGGGAAGGAAATGTAAATAAAGGGAAACGAATGAAATTAAAGTATGGGGGGGATATATGCTATGGTTTGAAACTTTAGGATATATGTTAATAATAAGAATTTGAATCATTCCATAGGAGCATTTAGACTAGCAGCCAATCAAAGCCTTTAAAACAGAATGAAGCTTTCTTTTTCTTTCTTGCTTTCTTTCTCTTTATCTCTGCCTTAAATTCTTTCTCTATTTTTGTCTTTGATTCTTGCTTTGGAAAGGATTTTGAATATTGACATCCATGTAAATTACGAAAAAATTGCAAAGAGAGAATAATTAGTCACCTTGTGATACTGTAAATTACAGGACTCTAATAATGGCTCTAGTTGGGGATTGCAGCTCCCTCGAGAGGTGTCAAGAACACCGTATACTAGTAGCCTGATCTATTTTTTGATCAGCGGTTGTCATTGATGTCAACCCAAGCAGCACCAGGGACTAACCTAATATTGCATGGGAATTTTTACGTACCAAATTAATATATTCTAGATAAATAATGCTTTTGATGGTTTCTACTTGTCGAGATGTTTCCGTTGATATATGGCACGCCATGTAATTCTTCACGGTTTGAGAGATATTCATGTTTGAAGTTTGTAACCCCAGTTAGTGGGATAAAACCCCATGGGGTTGGGGCATGGGTCATTGAAAAGTCATAATTAATATTTTTTATGCTCCTAAAATCCCTCCCACGTTCACTTGTTGAAGCCCCTCTCAACTTAAGCATTCATATAAATTGTGATCTTCATTTCCTCCTTATGCAAGGGATTCGGCCATCTAAAACATGTTATCTTTGAATTTTCACTCTAAATTTTTTTCTACGAAGGTTCAGAAACTGAAATTTTTATGAGGAGAAGCCAAAATCCTTAGGAAGCTGCAATAAACATTTCAGATCAAGATGCGCAATATTTTTGGAGATATGATCTGTGTAAGTCAGGGTTTTTGCAGGCTCTTGAAATTCATCTCAAAGAAGTGACCTTGGTAAATTTGTCATAAATCTCTCTCTCTCTGAGTATCGGATTGGAATACTATAAAAAGTGACGGATAATGCACAGTCTGTAATTTTTTCTCTATCAATTTCAAAAACAAATGAAGAAACAGTGACATGTTTCACGCCGTACAAGTGCGCTCTGCTGAAACAGTCCATAATTAGGGCATTGTGAGAGATTGGGTATAACTCTCTCTTCAAGAATCCAAATTGGGTCAGACCTATGGCATTGGAAATATGACTCAGAGGACTACTACAGAACCAAAAATCAGATATTGAGGATCTGAAATGACAGAGATACATCAGATTCAATATCAAGCTCCTAGAAGGCAAGAAAAAGCTAGATCATGTGTTGTCAAGGGTTGCAAAGGACTAGACTTTCTATGGCAGAAAAGCAAAGCAAGGTGTAGCATAGGGTAGCATGACAAGAGAAGCAACCAAGGTGCATAACAACAGCAAGAATTTCATCATATGAAGTCTTCAAGTTGGCGGCACTGCATATAATCATTGTAAAGGTATCATTGTACTTAGTCATTGTAAATACATTATTGTATAAATTGTACTAGTATCTATCTGCCAAGGGTTGAAGAGGCAGTGTTGGGAGGTCTAGGATCATCATTAGGTGGTTGTGTTAAATTTGGGGTTATGGTATAGTAAATATTCTTCTTCTACATCATTCTATATCATTGTAAAGTGGACCATTTTCCCTGGTATGGGAGTCCATTCTTCTTTTATTCTTCTATAGGGTGGTAGGGTGGTGCTAGGGTGAGTTGTAGCTCATTGGGTGTTGGGGCATCCATTCAGTTGACTATTGAAGAATCTCGGGTGTTGGAGTGTCCATCCGGTGGGACCTGGAGAAGAATGCTTTTCTAGATTCTAGGAAGTTGGAGCTTTATTTTCAATTGGAGTTTAATATTAAAGAATTATTAGAAAAGCATTAGGCGGTTTTTGTCTCGAAGTGGGTTTCCACCTTAAAAAATGTGTGCATTTGTGTTCCTCTTGTTTACTACTATCATTGTAAAAACACTGATAATAATTGAAGATTAACTAATGCTCTAATTGAAAGGAATACTGATTCACCCCCCCCACCCCCCCTCTCAATATTTCCAACAATTGGTTTCAAAGCTTGGTTCCTTCAATAGCAGTTTAATAGCTAGAAGGAGGTCATGGAGCATACCAGGAATGGTGTACCTCTATTCAATGAAAATAATTATGCACTCTGGAAAGGAAGAATGGAGGTTTATCTCTTGGAGCAAGGTTACGAATTATGGGATACTGTTCAAAATGGATTTACATCAACTGCAGATGAACAAGGTAAGAAGAATTTGGTAAATGATGCAAAAGCAAAGAATATTATTATCAATGGACTTATTGAATCTTCTTATCATAAGGTTTTGTGTTGTAAAAGCACCAAAAATGTATGGGACAAGCTTGGGAATATATATGCAAGTGACTCAAATGTCAAAGAAGCAAAGCTTCAAATCTATAGAGCAAAATTTGAGCAACTCAGAATGAAAGAAGATTGCAACATTGCTGCATACTTCCAATACATTGATGAAATAACCAATACTTTGGAAGGATTGGGAGAGCCAATTGATGAGAAGACTATTATACGGAAGATTCTTAGAACGCTACCAGGGAGATTCAACCCAAAGGTATCGGTCTTAGAATACAGTGAAAATCTGGACAAACTCAGCAAGGAGGAATTACATGGAGTTCTTATAGCATATGAAATGAGACTTGATGAAGAAAAGGGTACTTCAAATCTAGAAACTGCGTTCGTTGCATCTAAGCAAACCAATAAGGACAAACAACCTTCAATTGAAATGACATGTACCTGCAAGTGTGAAGAAAAGGGAGATGATGGAGAAGGTCTTTTAGATGAAGAATATGCTTACTTTACAAGAAAACTAAAACCTGGTAAGGGAAAATTCAAAGGTAAAATTCCATTGATATGTTTTGGTTGTGGTGAGGTTGGGCATTTCGTAGCAAAATGTCCAAACAAAAGTGATGGCAACTCAAAAGGAAAGAAAGGCTTTAAGAAATTCAACAAGCAAGGCAAAAATAAAGGATCCAAAAGGAACTTTCTCTCTAAAGAAGATAGCTCCTCATCTGATGAAGAAAGTGACAACAAAGAAGAAGCCAATGACAAAGTATTGTTTATGGCCAAGCACAATAAAAAAGAAGTATCAAACAATGAAGAAGAAGGGTTGACCATAGAAGAATTTTATGAGGAGGCAATCAAGCTTATAAAAGAGCTCAATGTTGAGAAGATCTGTTCCAACACTCTTGAAGAACAAGTTCAAGGTCTCAAAATTGAGGTTGAAGAACACAAATGTATTGAAGAGTCACTTCAAAAGAAGTTGGAAGAAAGCAACGAAGAAAGGGAAGCATTAGAAGCCGAAGTAGTCTCGCTCTGTAAGGAAGTAAAGAAGGGAAAAACTATCCAAAACTATGTCAACAAATCAAGGGCATTGGAAGAACTCATCAACAATCAACGATCTTACAATGACAGAACTGGCTTCGGTTACAAAGAAAAGGAAGTAGGACCTTCTACAACAAAATACAATGAACCTATGAGATCTGACATACATGAAGACTTCATTAGACAAGATTCGCAAGCACATCCTTGGAAGACGATTCCTCGATGAATATTTTCATCCAGGTACCAACATATTTTTCATGGCTATTGTTATTCATGTGGAAAATTTGGTCATAAAGCTGTAGAATGTCGCACGTACCCTATGAACCAATACAATTCCAAGATATTCTTCAAATATGAACCTCCCAGGGCTCAACGAAACATCAATAGATTTGAAAATTTAAGAAATAATATGGAATGTTACAAATGTCAGAACTTTGGACACATAGCTAGAGACTGCAGACTTGAAAATCCTCCAGAAGAATCTTCTAAGCCACAGAATGAACGAACATGGAAGAAGAAGAAGATTGATAATTGTGCTCTCGCTCTCAAGGCTCAAAAAAAGAAAGATGTGTGGTATGTTGACAGCGGTTGCTCAACGCATATGACTGGAGATAGAAAGAAATTTGTATCTCTGAAAGAGAAGAAGGATGGAACCATATCCTTTGGAAATGATGGATCTTCAAATGTTATAGGATCAGGTACCGTCACTCTTGGAAGCAAAGATGTTATAGCCAAGAATGTTCTATTGGTCGAAAACATGAATCACAATCTGCTCAGTGTTGGACAAATGTGTGATCAAGGACACACAATTCTATTCAACTCCACAAAATGTGAAATCAGGAAAGGCGGGTATGGTAAAATTGTGGCTACAACAAGTCGAGCTCCGAACGACATATATGTTCTGGATGAAGCAACTAAAGCATGTCTACTAGCTAAAGAAGATGAAATTTGGTTATGGAACAAACGAATGGGTCACATAAACTTTGACAATATTGTCAGGATAAGAAAAAAGGAAGCAGTACGAGAAATGCCGAAAATCTCAAAACCTTCCAACACACTATGTGAGGCATGTCGGCATGGCAAGCAGACAAAAGTCCAATTTAAAACAAAAAAACACTTTTCATCACATCCATTGGAATTGATACATACTGATCTATGTGGTCCTGTGAGAACAAAAGGCTTAGATGGAGAATTATATTTCATGTTGATGATAGATGACTATACCAGGATGACAGCCATTAGTTTCCTAAAGAAAAAATCTGAAGCATTTGAGTGCTTTAAGATCTACAAGGAGTTGGTTGAAAATGAAACTGATTTGAAAATAAAGTGTTTAAGATCAGATAATGGTGGAGAATTCACTTCCAAATTATTTCAGCAATACTGTGACGAAAATGGAATAAAAAGGCAATTTTCAACAGCACGAACACCTTAGCAAAATGGAGTTGCTGAAAGAAAGAATAGAACTGTACAGGAAATGGGTAGAACAATGTTGAAGGACTCAAAATTGGATGAAAAATTATGGGTTCAAGCAATTGATATGACAGTCTTCATTATCAACTGAAGTCTTCTCAGAAATAATTGCAACAAGACTCCATATGAATTATGGAAAGGAAAACCAGCTAATGTAAAATATTTCAGAATCTTCGGAAGCAAATGTTATATCAAAGAGAAGATCAAAATTTGGGTAAGTTTGAATCACGTGTTGATGAAGGTATCTTTGTTGGTTACTCACGCAAAAGAAAGGCCTATAAATGCTATAATCTAAGACGAAAATAGATAGTGGAGAGCATAAATGTTACATTTGACGAAGATGGTGTTCTAGTGAGTAATGATGAGGATCTAGAATCTTTGAAACTTGAGACAGAGGTTGAAAAAGACACAGATAAAATTGTAGAACAAGAAGCAACTATCAACAAGGAAGAAGTAAACAATGATCATCAAGATATACCAGAACAACAACAAGAAGCTCCTCCAAGGAGAACAAAAGAGTGGATTCAAAAGAACCATCCATCAAATCAAATCATTGGTGACATAAATGAAGGTCGACAGCTTCATTCATCACAACAAGCTCACGTTGCTTTTCTAGCAACCTTTGAGCCTAGTATTTTTGAGGAAGCCAGCCAGAATGAACATTGGGTAGCAGCTATGAATGAAGAATTGGATCAAATTGAGAAGAATAACACCTAGGAATTAGTTCCATGACCAAAAGATAAAAATGTCATTGGGACTAAATGGGTGTTCAGGAACAAATTGAATGAAGATGGGCAGGTTACCAGAAATAAAGCAAGATTGGTTTGCAAAGGCTATGCACAAGTGGAAGGAATTGATTTCGACGAAACATTTGCACCAGTTTCCAGAATGGAAGCCATCCGAATGTTTCTCACCTATGCATGTTCAAGAAAAATCAAAGTCTACCAAATGGATGTTAAGTCAGCTTTCTGAATGGAGAATTAGAAGAAGAAGTTTACATCGAACAACCTGAAGGTTTTCTACTATCACAAAAAGAAGACTATGTCTACAGGTTAAAGAAGGCTCTATATGGTCTCAAGCAGGCTCCTAGAGCATGGTATGCTCGTCTTGATGGATATCTACATCAACAAGGGTTCAAGAAAGGTACTGTTGATAGAAATATTTATGTACAAATAGATAAAGATAATTTAACAATTGTTGAGGTATATGTGGATGATATAATATTTGGTAGCAATGATGATCGACTAAGTAAGAAATTTTCTACAAAGATGCAAAGTGAGTTTGAGATGTCTTTACTTGGTGAGTTGACATACTTCCTAGGGCTTCAAATATCTTAGCAAGAGAAAGGAATATTTATATGTCAAGCTAAGTACATCAAGGAAATGCTCAAGAAATTCAAAATGGAAGATTGCAAACCTGTCCTTACTCTAATGGTAACAGGTTGCAAATCGAGCATCAACTCATTTAAGGATGTGGATCAGAAGTTATACACATCTATGATTGGTAGTATTCTATATGTAACAGCCTCTCGGCCAGATGTTATGCAAGCAGTTGGAAAAGTAGCAAGATTCCAAGAAGAACCAAAAGAATCGCATATTATTGCCGTCAAAAGAATTCTTTGATATCTAAAGGGCACAGAAGAATATGGCTTGTGGTATCCCAAGTGTAACAATCTCATTATTCAAGCCTTTACAGATGCATATTGGGTAGGAAGTGTTGATGATCGTAAGAGTACTAGTGGAGCAGCATTCTATCTAGGTGGTTGTCTCGTATCATGGTTGAGCAAAAAGCAAACTTCAATCTCATTACCTACAATGGAAGCAAAATACATTACAGCAGCATCATGTTGTACTCAAGTCCTTTGGATGAAACAAACTTTGCAAGATCTTCAAGCACAATTCAGAGAGCCTATTCCCATATTCTGTGACAACACTAGTGCCATCAGCATCTCCAAGAATCCTGTCATGCATTCAAAAACAAAACACATTCCAATCAAATATCGTTTTGTTAGAGAACAAGTCGCTGAAAAGAATATCAAACTTGAGTATGTTTGTACAAAAGAACAAATTGCTGATATCTTCACTAAACCTTTACCTCGTGAAGCATTTGAATATCTTCATCAAAATCTTGGGATTCTCCCAAGTTCTCATTAGATTTTCCTTTTTCAAGAATATAAAGCGGGAGTGGAAGTGTGTACAGGTCTGCAGGACGATTGTGTGTCAGCAGGAGTGGAAGTGTGTACAGGTCCGCAGGATGGTTGTGTTTCAGGGGGAGTTACCCTTTGCCATTGATGTCAAAGGGGGAGAGAATGTTGAAGGAAGAGGTGTCATGATCGCAGGGGGAGTACTTGTGTTGCCATCAATGCCAAAGGGGGAGATTGTTGATCAGCGGTTGTCATTGATGTCAACCCAAGCAGCACCAGGGGCTAACCCAATATTGAATGGGAATTTTTACCTACCAAATTAATATATTCTGGTTCAATAATGCTTTTGATGGTTTCTACTTGTCGAGATGTTTCCGTTGATATATGGCACACCATGTAATTCTTCACGGTTTGAGAGATATTCATGTTTGAAGTTTGTACCCCTAGTTAGTGGGATAAAACCCCATGGGGTTGGGGCATGGGTCATTGAAAAGTCATAATTAATATTTTTTATGCTCCTAAAATCCCTCCCACGTTCACTTGTTGAAGCCCCTCTCAACTTAATCATTCATATAAATTGTGATCTTCATTTCCTCCTTATGCAAGGGATTTGGCCATCTGGAACAGGTCATCTTGGAATTTTCACTCTAACGTTTTTTCTAAGAAGATTCATAAGCTGAAATTTTTATGACGAGAAGCCAAAATCTCTAGGAGGATGAAATAAAAATTTCATATCAAGATGCACAATATTTTTGGAGATATGATCTGTGTAAGTCAGGGTTTTTGCAGGCTCCTGAAATTCATCTCAAAGAAGTGACCTTGGTAAATTCGTCATAACTCTCTCTATGAGTATCGGATTGGAATGCCATAAAAATTGATGGATAGTGCTTAGTCTTTAATTTTTTCTCTATCAATTTCAGAAACAAATGAAGAAACAGTGACACGTTTCACGCCGTACAAGTGCGCTTTGCTGAAACAGTACATAATTAGGGCATTGTGAGAGATTGGGTATAACTCTCTCTTCAAGAATCCAAATTGGGTCAGAACTATGGCATTGGAAAGGCAACTCAGAGGAATACTATAGGACCGAAAATAAAATATTGAGGATCTGAAATGACAGAGATACATCAGATTCAATATCGAGCTCCTAGAAGGAAAGAAAAAGCTAGATCATGTGTTGTCAAGGGTTGCAAAGGACCAGAATTTCTATGGCAAAAAAGAAAAGCAAGGTGCAGCAGAGGGTAGCATGACAAGAGTAGCAACCAAGGTGCATAACAGCAGCAAGAAGTTCATCATATGAAGTCTTCAAGTGGGCGGCACTGCATATAATCATTGTAAAGGTATCATTGTACTTAGTCATTGTAAATACATTATTGTATAAATTGTACTAGTATCTATCTGCCAAGGGTTGAAGAGGAAGTGTTGGGAGGTCTAGGATCATTATTAGGTGGTTGTGTTAAAGTTGGGGTTATGGTCTAGTATATCTTCTTCTTCTACATCATTCTATATCATTGTAAAGTGGACCATTTTCTCTGGTACGGGAGTCCATTCTTCTTTTATTCTTCTATAGGGTGGTAGGGTGGTGCTAGTAGGTGCCAGGTTTGGGATCCAGTTGGGGCATCCTATCCAATGTTCAATTGACTATCGAAGAATCTCGGCATTGGAGACCCATCCGGCGGAGTCGTGAGAAGAATGCTTTTCTTATATTCTAGGAAGTTGAGCTATTTCTAATCGAGTTGAATATTAGAAGAATTATTAGAAAAGCATTAGGTGGTTTTTGTCCTCAAGTGGGTTTCCACCTAATACTATGTGCATTTGTGTTCTCTTGTTTATCATGACACATTGTACAAACATCGATAATAATTGAAGATTAACTAATGCTCTAATTGAAGGAATATCGATTCATCCCCCCCCCCCCCCCTCCTCTCAGTATTTCCAACAATACTTGACTTGACACTGCTTCTTTGAACACTAGCATTTGTTGAGGTATTGTTGTGCTTGCTTCAAGTAATGGTATTTTCGTGTTGAAATTTCCTTATAGTATGTGTCTGAGTTGTCATATTGTTTCCTCCTTCATGCACATGCAAGACCCAAAGAAATATACAAACAAAATACTTACATTGTCTTGCAAACCATATGTTAGAGAAATATTCAAAATTCAAATGTAAATAAGTTCAACATTTATGAACAAAACCCAATCAAACATACATACAAAATACTTAAACTGTCCTGAAAAAACACATGTCAAATATTATATTCAAATCAAAATTCAACCACTAATCACACATACCTTGTTGTAGCATACTTACCCTTAACTGTTGATGTGTTGTGCTTACTGCAGTGATCCTTGAATGCATATTTTCCCTTTCCTTCTAGAAGCTCGATATTGAATCTGTTGTATCTGTGTAATTTCATATCTCCAAGGTCTGAAATTTCGTCCTGTGGTATCCCTCTAAGTCCTCTTTCCAACCCCGTAGGTCTGATCAATATTGGATGCTTCAAGGAATAGTTATGCCCAATCTCCTACAATGACCTGATTATAGACTGGTTTAGTAGAGAGAACTTGTACGAAGTGCCTCATGTTACTGTTTCAACCTTTGGTCCTGAAAACGATACAAAAAAAACTACACACTGTTCTCTTTCTGTCACTTTTTAATAAATTTGAATCCAATTTTCAGAGAGAAATTTATGACGATTTTCCCAAGGTAACATGTTTGACATGAAATTGAGGACCTTGCAAAAACCCTAACTTCCTCAGATCATATCTCCAAAAATTTAGTGAACCAATATCTTAAATTCAGACATGAAATTCATCAGGATTTCGCCCAAATGGGTTTTTAGTTTTAGCATATGAAGCTTCACTGAAAAAAAAAATTTATAGCGAAAATTTCAGAATGACCTGTTATAAGTAGCGAAATCCTTACATGAGGAGGATATGAGGGTCACAATTTATATAACTGCTTAGTTTGAGAGGGTATTCAACGAGATAAAGTTGGAGGGATTTTAGGAGCTCAAAAAATTATTAATTAGAGACAATTAAATGACCACAACCAATGACAACCACTAAGCAACAATGTTTCCAAATATTTTATGTGTTCCATTGCTCTGAAATATATAATTTTCTAACACTTAAGTTTTCGAATCCATTTCCTTAAGGTCATATAGGAGGTTGAGCCTTATCACAGTGACCCTCAAAACTGGTGAAAGCGGTTAAATGTGGGAGGAGGCGGGTTAAATAATATTCTTGAAAAAGTAATAAACTATTTTTATATTGATATATGAAAACTAAATATAAAAAAATTGATATTAATAAATTATTTTTTTGTAGTAATATATACAAATAATTCTATAAAGGAATTTTAATTAAGAATGTTATTTTTGAATGATTATTTTTTGATGCTGTATGTTTTTTCTATTGCAAGTCTGACAGGTCTGATTGACCATTACTCTAGAAACACTTCATGTAGTTTAAATATAACTTGGTTCTTGGAATCATGGGATTTATTCATGTATTGTAAGTGGAAAGCATGTCTATACGTTCGTTCCACTATATCCCTCATAGTTTTTTAATGTTTTCCTCCCTTTAATTAACCTACAACACCACTCTAGATGAGCTAAGGACCAATTCATCATCATTTACATGTTCTATAAATTTTATTTTCCTAGAACGACATTATTTTATTTTTTTGTTGGTCTATGTAGAAAATTAAACATATGTGAATTAATAGGTTGTTTGAAACATGTTATCTAGTATTCTTAAGTATATTATTAGCCAAAAAAAAAAAAAAAAAACAACAACAAAAACTCATATTGAATAGTATTTTTTCATTCACTTGATTCGTCCTTCTAAATTTTTTCCATTGGGATTTTATGCACTTCTACACTTAGATAAAAAACAATCTTATCGAGCTTCCTCATTTTGTGGCTTTGCATGACACAACCTAACCAATACATATTGTTCAAACATATTAATTTTGAAAATAATTTACATAAAACTTGTCTTTTCTGCTTTTTTTGATGTGTTATCATTTTTTCGATCAATATTTTTGTTACTTGGCCACTCCTCATACCTTTTTTTTATAAATATACAACTTGTACCATTCAATACATAAGCCATTAAATATATTTTATAAATAAATCACATATTTTCTAGCTAAAAAGAGGTCTAGTAACAGGTACGCTTATGTGCATAAATAAACCAGTGTGTTTAATTTAGTAAAGCACTGGGGCATTTAATTGTTGAGCACCGACAATGATTTGTTTCTTAAAATAATTTTAAATTATAACATTGTGATATGTAATGATAAAATCACCACCATCACAGAAAAACCGAAAACATAAAAAAATAAACACAATTTTTTTGTACTTAAGTGTGCTATTTGTCAGAGGCAAACTGGTGCGCTATATTACATAGGGCAAACTGATAAAAAAGGAAATTCATTCTTAAAAAAAACTGACAGGGTCGACAAGGTTTGGATCTGATTCAATAATTAATCTCCCTCCTTTACATGTCAAACATCTTATATATAGTAACACAAACCCATTTAATCTAAAATTCCTAAAATGAAAAGCCCTAATTGTGAAGTGGTAGAGGGAGTTAAATCCTAAGCTGAAATTTTGCAGTCACCTAAGCAAGAAGAAGCAAGGGTTTAAGATAAGTATTGAATTTTTTTTATTTTTTTTCTTCAAAATTTTAATTAAATCTAAATAGGAACATAGATTATATAAAACATTATTAGTAAAATCAATAGTAATTTTTTTACTATACATGGTTTTTATTTATTTATTCTGAATTTTAATTAAATCTAACAAGAATTGTAAAAAAAATTATTAGTAAAATCAATAGTAAACTTTAAAAATTTTACTATTCAGGGTTTTGAGTGAATCACCATATCTTTCAGAATAGTTCTATTGTTCCAAAGTATTCTCTTGCTCCATAGTGCTTTTAGTATGTCTCTCTTCCAAATCTCTCCCTTGAAATTTTGGGGAAAATAATGAAATATTGAATAACTTCTTACTATTTAAAAGACTTTATGAAATTAGATTTTGAAAAATCAATTACCACTCTCCGTTTTTTTTTTTCAGAACATCGATGTGTTTCATAGTAAAAAGAACTAGTGTGTTTATTAGTAACATGCACTGATTAAGATAACTTATCAATGCATTAAAATTTTAGAATGTATTGATATAATATAATTCTTTATTTATTTATTTTCAAAACCCTGAAAATCGATGTAGTTTTTATTTTAACGCATCGGTGCAATTATTATTTAAATGCATTGGAACAATTAGTATTTAAATGCATCGATGTTGTTAGTTTTACAAGAGCACCAATATGCTTTAATGTTATTTAAATTTTTATTTTCACATAAAATAAGATATTCATATCAAATTATCCTTTAGGATCCATCCACATGAGTTACAATAGTTCATAGTATACATTTTCCGCTTAAAGTCACCTTATTCTTGAAAAATGGTTTAAAAACTATATTGAAATTCAGATTGTGGCTATATGTTTCTCAAAATTAATTTAAGGTATGTATACGAAAATTTAATGTTGATTTTGCTCAAATGCAGGGAGAAAATTTCATAATATCAAATGGTCAATTCTTCAAATTCCAGCTTGTTCCATGTTGCTCAAAGTCCTTCACGAAGTTCTCCCTTTCCATCTCCAGTAAGTTCAAATTTTATTTATATTTCGATTATCTAATTGATTTTTTCAAATCCATGTCAATTTGAATAAAAATTTATTCAAATTTCCCCCGGTCGGAGTGTGACCAGGATGGAGACTCCAGACATCCCCCATGTGGATGATGAGACAAGCAGAGAGAGAGGAATATCGGTGGGGAAACCAACGTCACCACACGAATGGAGTAATGAAGGACGAGATGAGTAGAAGGTGGGCTAGCTAACTCCCATCAAGGGAAAAGGTTGGCAATCAGGAAGTTAAGGAATGCATACTTTTCTTGCAACATCCCATTTCCATAGCAGAATGGAGATGAGGCAGAGCTCGCGACGGGAGAGGAGCTCGGGAGATCAGCAACGCTGGTGTAAACGACAGTATGTTTCCCAGACCTTCACTCTGCTTGGTATCGTAGAGGGTCAAATGAGTTCTTGGTGGGTTCTGATAGTAAATATTGTTGGAATGGTTTTAGTCTGTGTCATGAATGGTTTTGCTACGTCGAGGTCAGTTAGGTATGTTTTTAATTTTAATAAGAACATGCACAGTAGTTGTATGGCCCTTGGTATTGTCCTTCTGCTGAGTAAACCTCTACAGCAAACCCCATTTCATCCCATAAGCTTATAGATAACCCCTGTTGATGGCTTCCTACAAAATTCTGTGGATCCCAAGCTACTTGTTGCATGCCAGCAACGAGCCAATCTATTTGGCATGGCAGGTAGAATTGATTTGGGAGGGGGAGTGGATGAGATGTTGATGAGAGGGGAAGGGGGAGAGGGTATTTCCACTAATATTAGGGAGGGCGGCTAGGAAAGCAGAACAAACCATACGAAAGAGGGATTCAAGGCAATGGGATAAAAAATAGAATGAGGAGCGAGGCCGCAAAATTTGCAGGCCAGGTCAGGCCCTGGGGAATTAGCAAAGCATCTGGCTGGGGGGGGAGGGAAAATTTTAGATTATGGGTAGGAATGGGGGGTTCCTTGCTAGGAAGCTTCTATGCAAACATGTCACTCAAACAAGACTGTCCTTGTACGAGATGTCCTTGGGCCAAGGGAATTGGTGCATGTAATCGGGGCATAGTACCACCACAAACTTAATTTGGGGACCTACTATCTCTGCAATCCATAGAGAAAGTCGAGAAACCAAGGCTGCGACCACTGTTTTCTAGTTAGATAGGTGGAGCTGTTGGTCAAGGCTCGGTTGAGGGCTGCAACAGATGAAATCAGGGAAATGAAGAAATAAGGGGAGGTTGGCAGGAAGGGTCATGCAGGCCGAGAGGACTGTGGAAAAGGGAAAAGTTCATCCACAATGAGCTCCATTTGGGCTCCTCGGAAGAGGGGAAGAAAATCGGAGGCAGAGAAAATGTAGTATATTATTCATGCATACTGTGAAATTTCTCCTACCCTGGTGAAAGCTGAAATATACAAGTGGCAAACCGAGTTGAGAGATAGAGCGGGCAGGGAACAAATGCAATAAGAGGCTTGGGAAACTCTATTGATTGACCTAGGAAACACAAGAGGCGAGATGTCTCTATTTAGAAAAGTCATCCAGACTTACTGGATAATTAAAAATTTACTGGCAAGAGCAATGTTTGAAAAAAATCAGCAACACAAGGAACCAGTCCAATAGGGATAGCCCCAGAGTAGGGAGGATGAACCAAGTTTGATGGTGATCCAAAAGGAAGTTCATTCCATGCAGGTGTAGTTGTTTTTCCAAAATTTCAAGCTGGGTCACATCGATAAGATACTACAGAGTATGCAACAACAGTAAATTCCAGGTTCAAGCACAAGGGATCTGGCACCAATGGATTCCTTTAATGACTAGATGATTTCAGTTTCCATGATTTTTGTTATTTTGTCATTATGATGTTGGCTAAATTTTACTTTATTAGATGCATATGTTACAATAGGTGCAATATGATATTAGATAGTATGGGAACTAAAACTCGGTTGAACATGCTCAAAACATTCAAATTTCGGATGGCGTTTAATGAAGATCGATGGCCAACAGACATGGTTTCCTACAGGCAAGTTGAGGTCATTGGGAACACATATTTTTTTGTAACTTGCCTTATAAATAATGAATAGAGAAGTACTGCCAAGTTCACCAAAAACATATATTCAAATTTGCAGGATCCTGATTCATAATCAAGTTCAAATGCATAAAATATTCTACCAGTTCAAAAACTTCATAAGCTCTTATTAGGAGTAGCATACCACAACCAGTTGGTAGCTGAAAAAGGGCAGGCACTTTACCCTACCAATTGTAGCATGTCATCTTCCAGCCACAATCCTGGGTCAACGATGGTAAAAATTGTTTGTACAATGTAATTTCAACAAATCAATTGCATTGTGATTACTAATATCATTGATGTACTAATGTTTAATATTTTTTGAAATTAGTATTCTATTAACGATGAATTACCCACCTACCATCTTCAGGTGCACCCCACTACAATGTTAAATTGAGAGAAGGTTGTATTAAGAGAAAAACTCAAAGAGGAAGCATTCCAAGAATGGTTGAATCAACCACCTATTTAATTCCCACTACATCCAAATTTAACAATTAGGATTGACTACAACAATAGTAGTTATTGATCACAAGTTGGTAATGGAGGCAATCAAATATAGGTTTATATGGATGATTACTTACGTGATATGACTTCCATGGAGACAATTTTTTTAGAAGCATTAAAAACCGATGAGTTAGAGGATGATTCTCATATCACTAATACATTTTTCAAAAGCTTGAAACCTGCTTCCACCACCCCTCTCTTTGGACCTAGAGAGCAGTCAAAGTATACCTAGTTGGGGACAACAATGTTACTGTACAACTTGAAAGCAAAGTTTGGCATCTCAAATGCATATTTCTCATAAATATTGAGGTAATTGACCATGATCAAGTCCCCTCTATTTTGAGAAATCTTGTCACACAATAAACATTAAAAATGGTTGATTTTATGAACGTTAAATATTGACATTGTACATTTATGTTTCCCACCAACTGCAGGTTATTCAAAGATACAGTTATTCTAAGTGATAATGTCTTACCTAGTAGCCATGAAGAGGCAAAACAATTGTTGAAAATGTTGGGTGTTGAGTACATATCATATCATGCAAGTTCAAATGATTGTATTCTATATATGTGAGAATATGCAGACAAATATATATGTCTAAAATGTGGGCATGACAGGTACCATAAATTTAAAAAAAAAAAAGGGGGTAAATCACATAGTCCTCCTCATAAGAATTGAGACACATGACTATAATCCCAAGGATTTAAAGGCTCTTTCATTACAAAGAATTAGCTATGTTTTAGGGATGACATGCCTCGCACAAAAGTGAGTCAGGTGTTATGTGAATCCCAACATATTCAATAGCCATGAAGCATATAAAGGATACATGGCCCAAAAAAATCAAGGATGAAGTACGAAGTCTATGACTTGTCATAGCCATGGATGGCGTCAACCCATATTCCCTCCAAAACACCAACTATTCAGTTCAATGACCCGTAGTAGTGATAAATAACAATATCCCTCCATGGGTGTCCGTGAAGAATGAATTCCTTCTGTTGGCTCTCATAGTCCCTAGTAGAGGACAAGTGAAGAATATGGATTTCTACTTAAAACCATTGGTATATGAATTGAAGGAATTATGGGAAGGGATATATGTATACAATGTATCAATAGCTGTCACAAAAAAGAGGAGTTTTACGTTATATGGCATATGTGCTTACACCACACATGTTTATCTAGGATCACGAGTTTTCTCTTGTAAATTACATGTTTATAGATTCTTTTATATACGTAACAATATTATTTCACATATAATTTGTTGCAATTGTTTTAATCTTCATGATCACTAATGTGCCTTGTATACAATAATTTCGCAGGTCTTGTAACAAAAGGGTATCATGGATGTAAATTTTGAGGACCTTCTCTGAAGGCTAGGTGGTCCAACCACCTACAAAAGGTAGTGTATGATTACTCCAGGGTATTCATCCTAGAAGAACACCCACAGAAGAGCAACATTCGCTTTCAATGGTAAACCAGAGAGAACCAAAATCCTTGCAATAATGACACCAGCTAAATGGCTTAGAGAATATGGGAGAGATAAGGAGAAGGATATTACAAAAATGTTCGATTTAAACAAGGAGCCTATGTTCCATGATTTAGAATTTTTCGACACCTATGTTGAGAAATTTTCCAATGGGATGAAAAGGAAATTTGTCTTTTATGAGCTCCCAGATTTGGAGAATCTTAAGATTTCCCACTTACTATATCCCATGAACATATTTAAAAATGTTTCATCTTCTTTATGGAGGCACATATCAATGAAATAAAATGACACATTGGTTGTTAGCAGTGATCTTATCTCTTCAAAAACTAAAAAGAAACATTGCCCAAGACAAGAAAATGGAGGAGAGGTTGGTCCTTCTTGGTCTTTCAAAGAAGGTAATGTCCTATAGATTTTTTTGAAATATGATATTTCTTTAGCAAAGGAAGTTATAATAGGTATGAGGCTTCCTTCTTTGTATGGGTCTTCCGTATGACGTTGCGTCATTGTCGAAGACCATTTGTCGGGGTTGAAATTGCATGACCGTTTGAACCTTCTAAGAGTACGTATGTCAAAAACATGATTTTATTATTTTTTATTAGGATAAAGTATAATTAATTTTTTTATGTGTTTAATTTTCAGTGTCATTATCCTCTGCTCATGCATGGGTTTGTAAACCATGACTTTGCCCAAAGCCTACGACGTGCCATATCTGAATTATTTGCATTTGTATGTTGGATCACATCAATGGAGATTCATATGGCTAGCATTCCAAGGTGATGTCAAGAGAGAGCTTAGATGTTTTATATGATTGAGAAGGAACTGCCAACGAGTTCCATGGACTTGTGGGTTCATCTTCGAATTCACCTAGTAGATGAGGTTGAATTAGTTAAGGTGGTTTCTTGTCATTGAATGTTCTTGTTAAAGAGGTACATAAAGAAATTGAAAGGTTTTATTTGATAAAGGGAAAAAATTGAGAGTTATATGGTAGATGGGTACATATCGTATGAGTCTTTCTATTATGCTAGTGAGTAAATCAAGTAGATTGACAACACACTAGGTGCGGTGATTTGGGACAACGAAAGGGATGAAGACAAAAGAGAATGGGAGTTTCTCCAAACGAATGGAAAAGGCATGTGATAAAGAGTAAGTGACTTATCATTTATCAAATTTCTATATAGTAACTATTCACACTGAACTTCATAATGTATATTTTGATCTTATACATACTATATATGTCGATTTGATTTCATCGACGATTTCAAAAATTGAAGTCATCAACAAATTCATTCTTTACAATTTTGAAGTTTCACAATTGTGGGTCGCATTGTACAAACAAAAGAGGAGGAATGGGATGGTGACAGGAAAGAATTAAGATGGTTTAATGGTAGAAGCGTACCTTGTCCGAATCATTTAAAAGAAAACATGCTAATGATATTCCCCAATAGTTTTGTTTTTTACCAAATCAGACAAAAATACAATTCATATGGTCGTTATTTGCATGTTGAAGAGGATGTGTTAAACATAGGGATTGGGTGTAGCAACTAGGTAATAATCTCCTTGTACAATTTTAACTTCATAATGCACCTTTTAATTATAACATCTACATTTTATTTTTAATTATGTTTTGTATTAGACACATGACACTGTGATTTTGTAACTTTTTTATAGGTGCATTTGTTCCCATCTATGTGGGAATATGGACATCATTTTTGCACGGAGGATGTCAATGATGGACGCATGACACAAGACTGTGGAGTGGAAGTCAAGTTCGACCAATCTAATCATGCTATCCACTGTGATCAAAACCTAATACAAGGGACGTTAGGTTACATCTGAAAGATACAAGAGATCATTGAAATGGACTTCTTTTTGCTCCAATGTGTTATTTTTTGGTGCAGGTGGTGGGACACCTTTTATTGGAATAATGTAAAGGAAGTACACGATAGTGGGTTGATATGTATAAACTCTAGAAAGATGTGGCATGAAGCTAGAGAGCCTTATGTTTTCCCTAAACACAACTATGTATTTTTTTACTTGAATGTGTTGGATAGGCACTGGTGGTTCGTATTAAGACACGGCCCTAGATCAAAACATATTTTTGAGAACAACAATGTCGTCATGTCGAGCAAGCATGAATTTAGGGTGATGACAATGAAGAGTGATATGTACTTGTGTTATTTCATAATTTATACTATTGTTGTATGTTTTTGTTTTATTTATTTCACTAATTATATTTATTTTTCTTCGTCTTGTTGGCATTTTATATAATCGGTAAGATTCACAAACGTTTTTACACGTTTTCCCTCAAGAAAACTATGGCAGGGTTTTCCTACCTTACATCAAGGGGGTTACCGATAAGATCACCAAGGTGATGAGGAGGAAGGACATAATTGCGCAATTTTCAGCAGCAGGAACAATAAGGAAAAGAATGCGGTCAGTGAAGGACAGTACAAGTCACGAACAACTAAACGGAGTTTACAAGATTGACTATTCGTGCGGGAAAATTTATATTGGGGAAACCGGGCATTCGCTACAAAAATGACTTAAAGAACATGGTGTTGACATTAGTAATGAAATATATCACACCTCAGCCCTTGCTGAACACTCCGCGAAAAATAAGCACCATATGCGTCTTGAGGATTCAAGGATCATTGCCAGAGAATAAAACTATCGAAGGAGGAAAATTAGAGAGGCACTTGAGATTATAAAACATCCTTATAACCTTAAGAGGGATGGAGGTTGTAAAATGAGTGACAATTGGCGACCTCTAATTCGACAAATTTGTTCCTCCAGTTCGTCGGCCTCCTAGGTATCATTTCTCAGGTTTGTTTTTCCCCTGTTAAAGCCTAGGGTTTGGGCATTTTTAGACCTAGCAGTAATTCTAATTTCTTTATAATTAATTAAAAATATCTCAATATTTAAATAATTAAAAATAATCCATTACTTCCTTCTAATAATTATCGCTATTAATTAATTAATTTTTATTAATAAAAATTAATTAATTAATAATTATAATTATTTGTAGTCCCTAAAAGTTAAAAGCTAAATTAAATATTAATTAGTATATATTTATATTTTCTCTTAAATTATTAAACAATTTTATAATCTAATTTTCTTAACCTAATTAAATATAAATAAATAATTATTTTAATTACTATTAATATTTATTTATTTTGGATAAATAAATAAATGTTAATATGAATTAGTTAATAATTTTTTTATTTTTATATTTTTTTTCCTTTTGTATTAATTATTTTATTAAATCTTGATTTAGATAAAAAAAAATCTATTTTTTTTTTAAATAATTAATTCTAATATCTAAATTTAGAACTATAGTTCTAAATTAGAGTTATAATTCTAGTTGTCATAAATTTGAATTTAAAAAAATTTAAAAAAAAATTAAGAAAAAATTTTGAATAATTTTTTTTTAATAAAGAAGGATAAAATTAATAATTAAAAAAAAAATTAATAAAAAAGATCAAAATTAATAATTAACATTTTTTTAAAAATTAACTTGTTAGTCATTAGTAATTTTTTTCTTTGTATGGATGACTAAATACTGATCCTAGATTTCTAGAAACAAAGTTAATAAACATTTGTGAGTTCTAGAAATCTCACTGCCTTCGTTATCCTTAGGAAAAAAATTTCACTATCTTATCATCTTATCGTGTCAAGGTCAGCTCATACTCCCAGAAGACCCATCATGGGCTCATGCCATTCATTATTCATCATGCTTTGTCAAATTTAGCCTAAAAACCTCTGTTTTTGCTTTCACCTACAACCCTCCCCATCCAACTAAAGATCACTTATCAAAGCAACTCTGTTGTCCTTCCCAAAACACCCCAAGCATGAATGATCTCAAACTACTTTCAGATTCTTTAGAAAGCTCAAGTAAAATGGATTTTTTGAAAACTTCAAAACAGTAGTTTATCATAAACTTTGTCTCACACTTGATAGATCCCAAGTTCTAGGTTTCAGTCCAAAATCCAAATCCCAGGGAGCCTCCACTAGGACACCTAAGGTTTTATGAGTCTTAGGGTGGATTTGGTACCCTTCAAATCTTTGTTTTATACCTACTAGGAGACTGCTTTCAAAAAAAGGAAAGAGACAAGTAACTTGGTCCAAAGCTAATAAAGAGATCCTTTAAAGGAAGGTCTTTGATCTGAAGCATAAATCTAGTAAGGGGATAGCTGCCCCTTGCTCACTTTCCTGCCAGGAAGACCAAAAATGGCCAACATATCATATATTAGGTAAGGTAAAAAAGGGAAAAATCATCACAGGAAGATCATCAGTGAAAAGAAGCAGCAAGCATAATTTCTAGGAAGATTAGGGTTGGTAGATCTTTTTGGCCAAACAATGAATAAAAGCTAGGGTTGCAAGGGAAAAGGTTACCTAACTCCATCAATGCACAATTGAAGAATTTTTTTTTAGAAATGATAAAAGATTTATGATAAGTTTTTAAGAACTTAGAAGATAACACTGTTTATCTTTTTCTGAGCAGCCCTCAAACCCAGTAATTTGGAAAAGATGATAGAGCCTCCTTCATCGCAGCAAATGGCTACCAGATAATTTTAAGCTACCTCTTTAGGGTTTTGCCAAAAACAACACTTTTTCACCTGCACTAAAAAGAGAAATAGCAAAGAATATTAGTTTAAAAGGGCTATCCTCCCAAATGCAAATCAAATTTCTTGACCTCACCATCATTTTTTCCACTTTGTTTTCACTAAACCCCAATTTGCAAATCAGTGTCTCCCATCACCATGTCAGAGATGGAAAACAACAGTGGTAGTCAAGGAGATCAAAGGCCTTCAAAAACAAAGCATAAGGTAGGGGAAGTTAATAGGTTGGAACCCCAAAGTACAGTAGCTATCACATCCTCTCCTAGGATCTTGTCATGCTTTCAAAACACAAGGTGTTTTCAGTTCTGTGAAAGGGTCAAGCAGGTAAAGAGAAATCCTGAACTTACAAGGCTCCTCATCCTCAAATTGCACAACAAACATTCAGACCTTGCAGGGGTAAATTTTGAGATTTCAGCAGTGTCCATATCTGAAGCCACTGGTATCCCTTCAGTGGGTGAGAAATGGTTCAAGAATGGTAAGCTAGAAAGAGATTTATTTTTTCCATTTATCAAAAGGATGTACAGAGAAGGAAGTATCATAGTTTTTCCTTTCTCACATCTCAAGCGCAGGTATGCACCCTTGATGTTGGCTATCATGAAATACTTCACCTGTGAGGGGAGGTACTCCAGGTTCTACACCTATCATCTTAGACTCTTTATGCATTTCACAGGGGTTAAGGCACTTGACCTACCCTATTATCTCTACAGGAGTGTTATGAAAATGTGTTATTTTGTACGAAGGAGGAGTTACCCCCAATAAATGTATAGCTTGTTCCACCATTCCTTGATCAAGATGGTGGTTTTACATAAGCTAGAGCAGCAGGGTGTACCTTGGGATGTTTTCATAAACAATGAGTTCTTCTCAAACCCACAGAATCTTCATAAAACCAATATGCCATCCTCATCTTCACTTGATGCATCAGGTGAAGCAGGGAGTGGAAATAAAGGATCACATAGAGATCAGGGTGAGGATGAAGAAGTCAGTGAGGCAAACACAGAAATGTATGAAGAAGAGGCAGAGGATATGGGAGATGATGAAGGAAACAATGATGAAACACAAGGCAGTGAAAATAATGAACAAACAGATTATAGTGGAGATAATGGAGGCAGTAGGGAAGAGCAGCAATATGAGGAAAGCATTCAGAAAAGTGCACAAGATAGCCAAGGAAATATTCATGACAGCTGTCATGACTGTCATGACACTAATCAGTTTCTATATGACAAAGGAGATAACTTCAGTAAAGAACAAAGCCAATATGAGGTTGATGGCAGTGACGAGGGTCAAAACAATGATGGAAACATAGTCAAAACCACCATCATCAGCCCTCACACATGCACATATTACAGAGGACAAAGAGATGTGTTTGCTGCCTCAAAAAGGCAAAGGGCCACCTATTCTCAAGCTATCAAAACAATGGACAAGGGCAAGGAAAATATGGAAAATATTGAGAAGCAGGTAAAAGTAAGGAGGAGTAAAAAGATTAAAAAAACTACTCAAGCGCCTGAGCTCATTGACTTAGACAGTGATAATGAGGATGAGGATATCACCACTAAAATGCTACTCCTAGAGAAAGATGCACAAATAAAGGAGTGGGAGAAGGATTTTGAAAGAGCCCAGCGCACCATTCAGTACTATAAGAATGAGCATAAGTACTTCAAGAAGCTCAAGAGAGGCCTTGCTCTCCAAAAGAAGATGACCAAGCATTATGCAAGGAAGAGTAGGTTTGCTAATGCCAAACTCAAGGAGGCTCTCCTTGAGGTAAAAAACCTAAAAAGGGAAAATGAACATAACAGCCTTGGAATTTTGGCTGAGGATTCTCATAAATTATTGAAAAACATCTAAGGAGGGTCTCCACCAATTTTGAAGGATTTTGGAGAAGATTTTGTTTTTTGAGAAATTTTGGCCTAGTTTGCGCAGCGCCACTGCCGCTCCGTAAAATTCTGGGGCATCTTCAGGAGGAAAAATTGAAATTTTTGGATTTTTCATGACCTTCACATCATCCACAAAAAATTTCAAAATATTTGGAGCTGTTTTGACCACTCAAAAGGTAAAAAAATCACCTTTCTGCCCCTGTTTTAGGCCTGGCACTGTGCAAATTATAGACTGGAGATTTTGGTATTTTTGACAGATTTATAGGGACTGTATCAAGAAACCACAAGAAATTTTGGAAATTAGACTCTTCAATCTTTCCAACGAGCTATCACGGAGCCAAATCCAACATCGGGAAGCGGTCCAAAACTTGGTTTCAAAATAGCCTATTTTCTACAAAAGTGGCGCTCTGCAAACAGACTGTCTTTGCCAAAAAGTCAACAAAAGACACTGATTAATGGCAAAATGGTTTTTTAATATTTTCTTGGAAAAATCACTCCAGATTTGATTAAGGAGTTATATTTTTATATTTTTCATTTATTAGCTTATCTATTATGTGTCTTGGGCCTTGCATGGTCATTAAGCACATTTATGACATTTATGACAGGATTAGGGTTTCTAGAAGCCTCTTATGGTTTCCATCTCCTCATTTGCTCCATAAATAGAGCATGAGGCTCTTATGTATTTGGTTGGATTTTGATGACTTATTCTAAAGTAATACATAGTCTCTTGGAGTTTTGAAAAGAATTTGATTTCTTGGAGCTCATGCATGTCCTTATTTGTTTGTTGATGGAGGAGGACTGTTTGCAGGATCCATAAGCCTGGTTGATGGTGATGTGTTTCTCTTTTGTTCATGTTTTCTAGTTTTTCATTATGTTTCCATCTTTCTATATTGCAGTAGGACAAATAATTTGGACTAAGACATGTTTTCTAATGACACCTTAGGTCTGTTTGTTCTTCACTGCCTTAATGTTTTCTTCTGCTAGGATGTGTTAGAGAATCCATCTTTTTTTTCTCTAAGTATTTCCTAAGCCTTTATATTTCTTGAATGGTTTAGATCAGTTGGTATCAAGCATGATTTATGGCTAGCCCTGCATATTTGTTGCCACTAAAACTCTGTTCTTGGATTCATCTCTTTAAAGCGCCATTACCTAGGTTTGTCAAAGAAGTTTGTTTCAATCATTCTCTTTACATTTACTTAGCTAATTGTTTCAAAGAACGTTCATAGCTATAATCTTAGATGTTCAGGGTTTCTATCCCTCTATGATTGTAGTTATTTGTGCATCTTTAATGTTTTCTGCTCTTGATAATGAAATCCATGAAAGTTAAATAAGTTTCTTTCCTTTATGTATTTCATTTAAATGTTTGTCTTGGATAATTATCTACTTTAAGTCTGAATCAAAGAGTTTAGGGTTTCCTCTTCCTTTGATTTCTTCTCTATGCTTATGATTCTTTTAACTCCCTTAGTTTAAGTATATGATAGATAATTCTTTACTGCTCTTTTTCAAACTTTGTTTCTCAAAATTAATGTCCATCTCATGATTTTTCAAACCTCAAAGATCCACCAACCAAGCTAGATTTTCCCTACAACAATCCCTACTCCATTAATGAACCTATCATGACCTTGTTAGACTCAATTTCCTAATGACTTGAATTTTTCCTTATTTTCTATCTATTCTAACTAAGTATCATACCCAACCCAAAAAACAATCAACAAACTCAATACTTCATAACTAGCCTAAAATCACTCTAACCAGCAAAAAAGTTCACATATTTGCACCTAATAGAGAGATCCGTCTCTGAATCTGGGAAGGCTAGGTCCTTAGATTATAAATCTTGGTTTGATGTTACCCCTGTCCATTTGTATCTCAATCAATCTATAAAATTATGGGGATCTAAAATAATGGCGATCACGGTGGGACTTTGAGTCAAAAACATTCTAGGTATCCATTAGGAATTCCCAAAATCTCAATTAAGCTCAGAAAATCAACTGGTAGCCAAGAGTAGAAACTAATTGCCTCACCATCCTAGCAAGATGATGACTCAGCTATAGGATGCTCATTGAAACCTTAGGGTTGCATAAGGAAACTCAGAAAACCCAAAATAGTCCCTAGATTTATTTTTGTCAAAAATTGGTGGTGGACCATTATATACATACCCTCAAAACTACAAAAACATCCATTTGGTGACTCCACTAGCCTTCAGTAGGCTTTCACCTCACTAGTCCCATAGGCTTTCCTAGGATTGTGTCAAATCAATCCCGATCGGTTTTTAAGGCCTATTTATACCTTGTGTGAGTAAAATAAACACTAAGAGAGGTTAGCCTTCCAAAAAACACTCCCAAACCTCTTTTAGCCTCTCTGATTTTTTAGTAAGAGATCTGGCTTCACAAAGGATGAATACCAGATCTCACCTGGACCCAAATCCTCCTACCATAGTTGATGACCCAGAAAATATTTTTTTGCAAACTTCTAAAGATGGAAACTCAACAACTGTTAGGACCATTCATAGGGCTAGCTCCGCACCAGAACACCTTACAATTTCACAAGATCCTCGGTGGGACTTGCACCATACCAAGAACCTATTCAGGACCAAGTCACAAAGTAGGGTTAACCAAGATGACCTTGAGCCCATAGATTTGCAGCAAAGATCTAGTAGAGAAGCTTCTCCTTCCACTCCACCTAACTTTCAGCTTCTCCATCATTTCAACTTTTTTCATCTCAAGTCTACTTAGAATCAGTTTTTTGGTACGAGTACCTCAGCTACACCCATTCATACCACCACTGTGCAAACCACCTCACTCCATCCTACTCCACCTCCCGCAAACCCTCCCCTTGTAAATCAGCCTTTGTTTCCATTTCCTCCCATCATGGCAGCCTGGTATGCTCCACTGGATCTACCACAACCACTATTACCTTTGCCAAATGACTATCAGTCCAAGATCCCTCACTTCATGGGAACTGAATCCATCACCGCCCAGAAACATGTAGATAGAATAAATTATGCTTTTGACTACATGGAGATATAAGAGGAAACCATGAAAATGAGGATTTTTCCCGGAGCCTAGGGGGAGAACCCAAGAAATGGTTTAAAAACTTACCTCCCAACAGCATACATGATCTCCCTACCCTCTACCAAACTTTTGTGAACAAGTGGGAAATCAAGAAAAACCCCCTTCAAATTCTTTACGAATATAACAATCTTAAAAGGAATCCAGGGGAAAGTGTTCAAGACTACTCCACTAGGTTTAACAGTGTTTACAATGCCCTCCCACCTCACATGAAACCTCCCCAAGGCTTAGCCTTAGTAAAATTTCCAGAAGGCTTTGATGCTGACATGGCCTATCAACTAATGGAGAGAGATTACCTAACTCTAGAAGACATGCAAAAGGGGGTTGTAAGTGTAGAGGCCAGCTTAATTGAGAAAAGAGCTAGGATGAGATCAGAGAAGAGAGTGACTTATAAAGATGAAACAGTGCCTTCAACCTCCTCTTCTGACACCAAAATTGACTCCCTAGTTAGGACAATGGAGAGAATGATGGAAAAAATCAGTTTGAATGAGAGAACACCTCCTAGGGAAAATCAAGTCAATCCTCAAAATAGGAATAGGAATCAGAATTTTAGAAGAGACCCTCCCCAAATCAGACAAAGAGAGAATGACCAACAAATTAGACCCCCTTTCCAAGAAAACTATGTATATGAAGAGGAAAGAGAGCCAGAGTATTTGGTAGAATACCATGTAAATTTCATAGGTTCTAATGATGAGGAGAACAAAGGATGTCCTCTTCAAAACCGAATGAAAAATCATATGAAGATTTTAAAGACTATAAACTAGGATTTGAGAATGCCATAATGGAAGTCCATAGGCAATATGAACTTAGGAGAAAAAAGAATCAAGATGTTCCTAAAACAAATCAGTCAAACAATGTTTTTACGAAGACCCCTGAACATATTCCTAAAAAGACAGCGGAAAACACAAATGCTATGGCTAAGAAAGCTAACCTAAACAAACTAAAAAATAGTCAACCTAGTAATGATTCAATCTGTCGTAGTACTTCAACTAGTGGCCCTGAAAAAAAATTGTTGTCCAAACCATCAAATCAGAATCAGCAAAACAAAAATGTAGAAAATTATATGGCTGATAAAACTTATGTAAATGCAATAAAGACACCTCTACCTTTCAGCTTTGAAGGAGAGATTGCCAAAATCAAGATAACCATGCCTCTCACTGAATTGGTAATGCAAGAGGTATATAGATCCAAGATTTTCAAAGTGTTAAACATAGGGAATGATATTGAAACTTTAAACTTAACTGATGATAAACCAATGCTGTTGTTTGGCCCTGAAGTGAAGGGAAAATATCAAGAAGGAGTTGTCCCTCCTTTCTATGTCAGTCTGAACATACATGACAAAATTTTGCATAATGCTATGCTAGACTCTGGTGCCTCACACAACCTCATGCCAAAGGTTTTGATGGAGAGATTAGGCCTAGAAATCACAAAGCCTTACAAAGACTTGTACTCTTTTTATTCAAGTAGGGTTAAGTGCCTAGGCCTAATCAAGGATTTGTGTGTCAATCTGGCACAAATCCTCGCTAAAGGTCTAGCCATGGACATAGTTGTTGCTGACTACCCCCCGAAGTATGGCATGCTTTTATCTATATCATGGGGGGCCAAACTCTAGGGTAACCTTCAAATGGACATGACTTATGCCACCATCCAAGTGTTCAATCAAACAAGGAGGTTGTACCAGGAATCCCACATGAAATATATGGTGAGTAGCCTAGACCGACAAAATAACACACCGGTTTATTCCATTCACTCAGACCTTGAATCATTCATCTTGTACAATGAAAATGATATCGATGAACAAGTGAATGAAAATGAAGGAGAACTAAGCCCCCCAGAACAACCAAACCAGCCCTCTAACCAAGAAAATGACACCCAAAACACTAGTAGCCCCGAAGTACAAAACAATGACAAATCTGTAATTGACACCCTTTGGCATATGAGCTTTGATGGCTCTTATGATAAGGCTGGCTCAGGAGCTGGGGTTTGTATCCACAACACAAATGAAGGCCATTCCTATAGGCTAGATTTCCAATGCACCAATAAAATTGCAGAATATGAGGCTCTCCTTATTGGTTTACACTTACTTAAAGACCTCAAAGCTAAGAAAAATCTTGGTTCAAGGAGATTCAGAACTGAACATCAGAAAAATAAAGGGATAATATTCATCCAATAGCGCTAGACTGAGAGATTATAGGAATGTTTCCGTAGATCTTCTCAAAACCTTTGAGAAGTATGAGCTCACTTTCATCCCTAGGGCCCAAAACTGCCTTGCCAATGAGCTTGCTTTTGCTGCCAGCAATTGCTCTTTACCCTATGAAAATAAATAATACCTCATCAAAGTAAAAAATAGGCCTACTGTGCCGGACAACTTGAACCATTGGCAAGTGTTTTCCAGGGATGAGCAAATAGATGATTTTCTGCAATCTAGAAATGAATTTGCAAGCACAAAATAGAGTTTAATATTTGAAAGAAATAATTTTGTTGAAAATGAAACTCCCAAATCAGAGTTGTCCTTTAATGATGATATAAACCACAGTCAAAATCCTTGTGTTGTAGAAATATTTGATAAATCAGATCAAAGAGAACTTGAGATTTTGCAATGCAAAGATGACACCTTGCCAAGAGGCCTTACACCATTAGAAGAGCTGTTTGATTTTAATGATGTAGCTAAAAAGCCCAAGATGGAATCCATTGAAACAAATGTAGAAAAATGTAACATTGGAGGGATGAAAGAGCCCAAAATGGTCAAGCTATCCAAAATTCTCCCTCCTCACACAAAACAGAAATACATTGATCTTTTTAAATAATTTAAAGATGTGTTCACTTGGGGGTATGAAGACTTGAAATCCTATGACACTAAAATCATTCAACAAAAAATTCTTCTCAAGGAAAATCAGAAACCATTCAAACAAAAATTAAGAAGAATTAACCCCGTCTTGTTACCTTCAGTTGAGAAAGAAATCAAAAAGATGTACGATGTCGAGATCATAGTCCCTGTCAGATACTCAGAATGGGTGTCCAACCTTGTGTCAGTTAGGAAGAAGACCGAGGAAATTAGGCTTTGCATCGACTTCAGAAATTTGAACAAGGCCTCCTTAAAGGACAATTACCCCTTGCCTAAAATGGATCACATACTCCAAAAATTAGTTGGCTCACAAAGAATCTCATTACTAGATGGCTTCTCAAGTTATAACCAAGTTCTAGTCTTTCCAAGTGACCAACTCAAAACTGCTTTCACTACACCTTGGGGTACATTCATGTACGCTAAAATGCCATTCGGTTTAATGAATGCAGGGGCCACTTTCCAAAGGGCAATGGACATAGATTTTTTGGAAGACATAGGTTACTTCATAGTCATATACCTTGATGACATCACTATCTACTCTAAGACTGATGAAGAACACTTAGTCCACTTGAGAAAAGTTTTTTAAAAGTGTAGAAAGTATGGCCTATCTTTGAATCCTAAGAAAAATCTGTTTGGCCTTTAGGAAGGAAAAATCTTAGGCCACATCATCTCTGAAGAAGGAATCAAAATAGATCCCAAAAGGATAGAAGGCATCTTACAAATCAACCATCCTAGAAACATTAAA
>CM076571.1:795272557-795565765 GCA_034641835.2 Pinus albicaulis
ATAGGTTGAGGACACTGCAAGGAAATCTAATAACTAATCTAAAGTAGAGACTTTTCCTAGAAGCATCCTTTAAGCCAACGAAGAAGCCTCCTTGAAGAAAAGAAAGGACCACCATTTTTTGGAAGGTATTTTAGTCCTGTTTGTGAGGTCTTTTTAAGTGGTTATTGAAGCCCTAACCACAGGGCTGAAGTTACCATACAAACTTTAGAAATAACGAGATATATATAACTTAATCAAAGGCCATAGGGTTTTGATAGGATAGGTCGATACCTATAACCTCATTTCTTGTGGAATCTAAAGCTAGTAGTAACCCTACAATCCAATAAAGTAAGGAAACTTGTAGAAGATAAAAGACTACAAATTGAAGAGGCATTTATAGTGACTATGGTAAGCCCTAACTAGAAGGGCCAAAGTTGCAGAATGATATCATAAATCTATCATCAAGGGCATCAAAGTAAGAAAATATTATTATATGTCATACAAAACCTTTTGAATCAAGGGGCTGTAACATAAGTCTAGCTTGAAGCTCTATAGCAACATCTACAAGCTACCTCAAAAACAAAAGTACTACTACATCTATAAGATCAAGATTTTATCCTTGGGAATCAAATGAAGTCATCTAGAGACTAATTATTTTCAAGAAAAGATAAGGTGAGGCTAAAGTACCCCAAAACAAAAGTACTACTACATCTATAAGATCAAGATTTTATCCTTGGGAATCAAATGAAGTCATCTAGAGACTAATTATTTGCAAGAAAGGATAAGGTGAGGCTAAAGTGAGGTATGTATAATGGTTTTTATACTTATCTAGCTTAGGCTTAATAAATGGTCTGCATAATGTAGTGGCATGGACTGCATTAGGGTTCTAGGGTTTGTATACTTAACTTTTTTGAAGGTTTGTGGGTATCTAGGTATTGTAAAACATATATTGGAATTATATTAGAAAACCATAACCCTAATCTATTTGTTCCCTCATAGAAATTGTATCTCTTCACTTCTAGGGTCTGTAGATAATTTAGGGTATATGGTAAACCTTAGCGAGGGTGGAATTGGATGAAATCTAGGATACGTGATCAAAACCCTAGGGCTGATGTTTCCAAGGGAAATATCAAGGAATTTATGATTTGTGTGTAAGAACCCTAGGGTATATGCCCTCTAAGAAAACCATGGAAACCCTAAATCATCACCATGATCTTGTATTTGTATATTTTTCTTGGTTTTACTTGTTAGTGAATATTGCAGGCACATAAAGAAGGAAACAAAATGAGAAGGATGGATAAGCAAATCAATTATTATGCTTGTTAATGATGAGAATGATAAAAGGAGGGAACAATAAGGACCCTAAAGGAATTGATGGTAACAAATTCATTAAAGGAGTAAGCATGCATCATTGTTTTTTATAGATGAATCTTGATTGAGTATGGAATCATAGATAGAAGCATGTGATAGTAGCATATTTAGAGTCTAATTGATTGAATTTCTTTGTAAGAATAATCTAGTATTTCAAGAATGGGGGATTTGGGATCAACGTGCATAAGGTTCATCCATACATTGTCTAACATTATGCTAGAGGTAGTCATTTTTCTAAGATGGATCCTCAAGGTCATATAAGAACCATTATTTTTGGAGGTTCTTGGAAAAAATATTATGGAAAGGATTAGTATATATTCCATATTGTATGGAAACAATACTCTTAATAGGATGAAGGAATGCAGTTGGTAAAATTGCGGTCTCATTGTGTACTACATATAGCTATATGATTGTGTGAAAGATTAAGAGTGCATAAAGTATCTTTTGGGTAGGATTCATATAATCTTGTAAGAAAGAGGTTGGTCATAAATTATGCATAGTGAATATTTCATTTAGTTATATGATGTCTATGAAGATGAATTTGACTTACTCTATAGTGAATGAAGATTTAGGAATTATGTCATAGTTATTATATGTAGTAAGAATTAACCCCTATATGTTTAAACATATAAGGAGAAAACAATGTTCTACATCATACAATCAAACCCTAGCTCTAAGGGTTAGCTCTATTAACAAATCCTCTTGTGCTAAGTCCAAAAAGGTCTTAAGATTAAATCTCATTGATAATATTTGGGGTTTCCATCCATATATGCAATTTACATGGATCAATAGATGTCTTAGTCCTAGACACATTAAGCTAGATTAGTTATTGGTACATAGTTCCTTCGTATAAATTAACATCTCTTTGTATTCTCAAATTATGTCTTATGTTGGATCATATCACTAAAACATCACCTTCTATATGATTAAATAAGAGGAATATGATCCTCGTTTTTTTTCATTTCAATAATTTTTGTCTCTAAGACCCCTCCTTATTCACCTTGTTTCTTGATTTTGGATAAAGTGGATGGTTGGTTCTTTGGTGCACATGTAGGAATGGAATCTTAAAAATACGAAGCTCACTCTAAAGGTTGGGGTGAGGGATTGATATCAATTAGTGAGTGAAGAGATAAACTAATTGAAATATAAACTAGGGGAAACTCAAGGCTCATGGAGTAGGAATAAGCCACTCCTTCCTCAATGATTAAAACAAAAGAAACCTTCTAGTGCTACAAATATACAATGAGGGAAGAAGAATAAAAATAGAGATAAAAGTCAAAGGTTTGTGACTTTAATTAAGGGATATAAACACTATATTTTTTCAAAAACAAACTAAAGTACACCAATAGTGTAACAATTTCAATGAAATCACCACCAATGAAGGAGGGACACTAACTCCAAATGGAAAAATCAAAGAAGTAGCATATAACCCCTATGACACCCTATATACTAAAACTAAGAGCCAAGATAGATTGAGTACAAATATTATGCAAGAAAATGTATTATAAGCAACAAAGAAAATGCTTGTCTAATGTAGGTTATATCAGAAGAGAAAATATTGGACACAATCAATCATTTTGAACTTGATAAGGTATCAATTCTAGATGAATCCAACATTTATTTTTGCAACTATTTTTGGAATATTATGAAGTTTGAGTTGGTGTGGATGGTGTGAATTCTTCAATATGTTCATCATTCCTTGCACCCGAGAGGAGGGAAAAATTAAAATTTATTAACTATAGTACCAAAAGAGGTAATTCCATCATCCTTTGTACATTAAAGGTGATATCATAATGCAATGTGTCTTACAAGATTATGTCTAAAATATTTCTAATATATCAAAAAATATACTCCATAAGATTTATCTTAGAAAATTGAGGTGGTTTTGTGAGGAAGAGACAAATTGTGGAAAATATCATCCTTATACATGAAGTTATCCCTTTTAGTAGGAATAATGAGGAAAAGTGGATGATTCTTAAGTTGGATATGGAAAATGTCTTTAATTTTGTCAAGCATAGCTTCCTGTTTGGATTCCTTTAGAAATTTGGGTTTAATCTAGGATTCATTGCTTGGATCTCCACATCTATCAAAAATTTATGCGTTTCTCCTTTATGCGATGGGTTATATAGGTATTTTTTTGTGTTAGGAATTTGTTAGGGTTGGCCCTTATCAAATATCATTTATATCATCATGGTAAAATCCGTTAACTAGAAATTGAATATAAATTGTTTTGGTATCTTATTTCAAGTAGGTATGATTGGTGGAATCAAGTCATTCATGAGAAGAATATAGGAGTGTGATGTCATTGTTGTGATTAGGTCATAGAAGTTAGAAAAGGTTCACCAGTCTAGAGGATTATCAATGTTGTTTTCCGTCCTTAATCTTAACTAAATTGTTTTCCAAGAAATAATGAGAATATCAACATTTGGCATGATAGTATCATGCATAGGCCTCTTTCATCTCAACAGTAAAACCTATCACCCTTAAAAAATTGTGGAACAACATGGGTCATCATATATTTTTTTTATTTTTGCAAATATGATCCTACCTTGGTTCTATTAGCGCAAGGGGTCACTCCTTGACTGCATAAGCAGTAATCCTTACACATCATAGTTCATTTCAAATTTTTAAAGGGTTGTTTGAGTGGTGGGATGGCTTCTCAAATATTTTGAAATGATTTTTATATTATTTAAGACTTTCATGCATTTCGAAATCCGTGGAAAGTATAAATTGTGTGGTTAAATTGGTAGTATAGAGAGCAAAGTGTACAAATGAAAGAATATGGATAACTAGGACCTATTCTAAGAAATATTCCTATCCTAAATCAGTCACACAACTATGATTATGGATTTTTACACAAAATTTGTTTATGCGAAGTAAACAACATTAAGAAAATAGATTGCATGTATAAAGTATTTCACAAATCCTTTATGAAATATCCATTGACAAATTCTATATAACACATATAATTTGCAGAAAACTGAAAGCAGATAATTTACTGTTAAATCCTTAGCTTCTCAATCACACCTTACTAGTTGCTGCAATTTATATTTTAGAAGAAATTAACAAAGAAATAAGACACACCACACATTAGATGTTCCAACACATAGGAAATAGTTAAGTATAACTTGGTCTAGAATAGAGTTAGGTAAAGTGTGTTTCTTTACTATGTACATTTGTAACTTATAGTCCGACGGTCACGATATGTAGTAATATGACATTTCACTCTCTCCTCGGTATTAACGACACTTGATCCATGGCTAACACCTGATTGGTCCATGATCTTTATTTAAAAAGCATGGAGGGTCATTTGTCTGTTAACCTTTTATGAGAGAAACTTATGTAAATTTTCTTTCTTTATTAATAAATTTCCTGAAGTGGTCGCGTTGGCTCAGATTGTGGACTGTTTCCCTCTTTGAGGGTTCTAACCACATCAAATATCGATGTAATAATATGTGATCTATTTGTGAGTGGTGATATTTGGTCTTCGATCTAAGGAACTTACCCTGTAAATTCCTACATGGTATCAGAGCTATTTTGAGGGCCGCATCCATTGTTGATCCAAATCCGAAGCCAGTTTAACTGCATGTGACTACCGTTTCCAGATCCACTATTTTTGACCATTTTCGGGTGGAAATAAATGCTTTGTTTTGTCTGGAGCGTCTGTTACAATGAGAAACCCCTTTCGTTTCATCCGAAAAGGTTTCTAGTTGCCCAAGTTATGTCATTTTAGATCTGGAGGTATAAAGCATTTTTTTGTAGTTTTATTTATTAATCCCTCTATTTATTTTGGGTTGTATTTTTTTATTGTCAGATCTATTTTTAAATTGCGGGATCTATTTTTAAACTTCCAGATCTATACCCTCTTCTTTTTGTATGCTCTTTTTTCTATGCTGTGTGCGATCTCGACAAATCAGAAATATGAAGACAAGATTTTTCTGCTACTTATGCTCTTTCCCCGTGTCTTTGTGTGATCTTGGGAAATCAGAAGTAGAAAAAAATAGATAGTTGCTGGTAAGGCTAACCGGAAATCTAATGTTCTGCCGTAAGACTTGTATTTTTTTTGCACGTATTTCTGTGTTTTTTTTGCAAGAAAAAGCATGCACATAGAAGAGAAAAAAAACCCCCTTCCTCCTTTCAAACAATTACAAAATCCTTTTACTAGCTCACTTGGTGTAAATTTACTTTATGAGAATAGAATTCTTGGGTTCAAGTCTCTTTGTCAAGCTTCTTTTTCTAAAAATATATATATTTTTAAGTTATTTTCTCTTAAAAATATTTTTGGCAAGTTGTCGATTTTAAAAAAAGGAGGGTTTTATTTAAAAAGGACATGTAAAAGTGACTCTCACTTATTTATAAAAGTGGGTTACATAAAGTAGTTTTTTTTTATTTTAAAGTGAGCTTATTGTATTGAGTTTGGAAAAGGGGGGTGAGATTTTTTTTAAAAGTATAACTTCATCATCAACTATCAATCTTTCACGTAACTATTCGGCATAAACAACACATTTTTTTCAAAAAGGCATAACTTCATCCGGAAGCCATTTTCCAAGCCATTTTTTTTGAACCAACCTAATTTTTCGAGATATTTCCATTGGAGTAGTCAGTTTCAGCCTTTTCAGGTTCAGTTAAAAAAAATGGAAAGTGCATGCCCGATTATTCTTAAAAACACCAATTATTTTCAATGGCTACCCCACATGATAGATTTACTTATAAGTAAAGGGATTTATAGAATAGCCACAAAACAAGAAACTAAACCTACCGATTGAGATAAAGCTGCTAAATGGGAAAATAAACAAGATCAAGCATGAGGGTTTATATGAATTTCCATTGCTAAAGATCTTATATTTCATATCTAAGAAATTTACACCCCTCATGCAACTATGAAAAAGCTACGCACTATTTTTGGAATTCAAAATGAAATTAAAGCCCACCAGCTTGAAAATGAGTTGCTTACTTTTGACCCCAATAATTTCTCCTCTATTGAAGATTTTTTGTCCAAATTCAAGACCCTTAGACTTCTTTTAGAAGGTTGTAAGATAAAAAAGGAATGTGGTAGCCTTATCTATTCCATTCTTGCTAAGCTTTACCCTACATACTCTGTATTTGTTTCCACCTTCCATTCCACTAGAGAAGCCCTCATTTCTCAAGGAACAACCTACAAGTCCCCCTCTCTTGATGCCTTTTGTGATTCTTTGATAAGAGAACAAGAAAAAATCTTACACATTGGTCTTATTAATATTGGAAACTCTTCTAAGAAAGCCTTAGTAGCCCAATAGCAACCATATCAAAAGAATCCTAAGAAGAAACATCCTAAAAAGAATGGTCCTAAACCAAACAAGGGTCTTAAGAAATTTCAACCACAAACTGAAAGAGCAACCCAACAAAATGATAAGGCATATAAAAACAAAGGGAAGAAGACATATAAACATTGCAAATTTTGTAATCGTGATGGCCACATAGAGTTAAAGTGTTTTAAGAAGATGGAAGCCTTGGAAGCAGCAATGTAGAAGCACAACAACAATTTGGAGAACTCTTCAACTAGATCTTCAGGAATTGCATTTTCTGCTTGTGGTTATCAAGTATCAAGATCTGGATATGCTTTGAATGTTTCTTCTTCTTCTCATTATCATGAGTGGCTCATTGATTCTGGAGCCTCTTACCACATGGAACAAAATAAAGCCATGTTTTCTTCTTTAAATGATTGTAACACAAAAATTATTTATGTTGGTGATGATAGATCTCTTAGTGTTGTAGGGTCTGGAACCATTCATCTAGATAATGGTCAATTTAATGATTTATTATGTGTTCCTACCTTTTCCTGCAACCTTCTATCTATTTATCAGATAAATCATTCAAGTGAAGGTAAAATAGTAGAATTTTGACCTCATGATGTCGTAATTAAGGACCTCAAATATCCTAGACATATTTTAGCTACTGACATTGCTGGTGATTCCACAAATTTGTATAAGTTTGACAACTTTGGGTCATCATGTCTTCCCTCTATTTTTTTTTTCTCATAATGATGAAGTGATCAAACTTTGGAATGAGCAATTTGGTCACATAAACTATCGCTCTCTTCAAAATCTATGTAAAGAAAATATGGTGACAGGTCCTCCTATGGTTGTTACACATTATTTTGTCACCATGAAATTTTACTGTCTATATAGGTTAATCACTACCTATATTATGCTCCCTTAGAGGTTAAAAACCCTAATGTTCCTAAACCAAGTCTTGGAATTGGATAAAAGCTCATTAAAACCCTAAAAAGTCTAACTCCGCTCTTTTCCTAGCTCTTTCCTGCGGATCCTCGGATATTTGTTCTATAGCCTGTGGCACATCCTGCACGTTTTGCTTATAAAACTTGCAGACCCCCGTAAACAATCAAATAAAGGTAAAATTAAGTTCTAGAAGCCTAGCTAGATGAATATTCTCCCAACTGGAAGCTTCTAGACGCGCTATTAGTTCGAGCTTTATCCTTCCACTCATGGAGCTCTATCCCTTCACTTATGGAGTTTATCCCTTGGTATATGGAGCTCAAATACCTTCATGAGAGGAATCCATCCCCCTCTTCATGGAATTGAAACTACCTCCATTTCCCTATAAATTTAGCTCATGTTTCAGTCTCAAGGGTAGATTGTACCTTGTATATGGTAATTGCTGAAGAAATTATCAAGAGAGCATACTCTCTATACTAGTAATTTTTGGTATGAGAATGAGCACACACTCATTTCCATAACTTCATGCTAGTTCAGAGAGAGGACGACTTGTCAATCTGAAGGAGGAATGATTGTTCAGGACCCCAGGAAGAACTTGTGCAGCATCAAGGCGATAGGTTGTAAAGTTACTCTTTTCATACAAGATAATACATATGGATCTCATTTTCTCATTGAGTTGTTATTGTGTCTATTTGAATAATTCAATACTTGGATTCCTTGATCACTGAGTTAGATTAACTGTTCTCAATTATTATATGTTGCAGGTGCTTTTAATTCATTTATCGGTATTTGATTGCAGGTTCTCATTATTGAAGAAGCCTCTTTGGAGTGACTGGATAAAAGGCTGCACCGAACATTGAGTTTCAAGGTAGGGGAATGTCCTCTTTCTTTGTTTATAATAATTTTGAATTGCAAATGATCTAGAGAAAACCATTTACAAATGGATTTTTGTTTCTAGCTATCTGTAGGATACTAGGGAGATTGCTCTTGTCCGCAAGAGGGATTTATCCGCACAACAAAATGGCAACTCCACTAGGGAAAGAACTTAGTTTTACTTTTTATTTTTCAGTTTGATTTTTAAGAGTCTTATGATTTTGATTAGTCTTAAAACTGGGTTGGGTAGATAACTTATCAGAATCCTTGAAAATAAAATCTGAATTTTTATTTTTTTTGTATTTTCCTGGCCTCCGTAGTTTTTATTTAAAGACAGTGTGGTAGCCTCTGCATTTTTTAGTTCAGAATAGTGTGGTACCACAATATTATTCATTGAAACCCATGAACTTGTGGCAATTTTCTGAAAAAATTAAGAATTCTCTTTTTAGGAGCCAGATTACCAGATTCTCTCTGTTTGCCCCAATTTGTCTTGACTGTCAAAGTATTATGTGTGAGTTTCTTTCAACAAATTTTGTGTTTGAGTGATTTTTCATCTGATTTTCATTTTTGGGTGAGTTTTTGCCCTACTTTCTTACTTCTCTATATTGGAAACCTTCATATACCTTAGATTACTGGTATGCTGTTGTTTTCTTGTTGAGCCATTGAACTTGTTGCAAACATTGCTTTTATGAGAATTGAGTTTCATTTTCATTTGAAAATTTAGAAGAGTCTTAAGCTTACTAAGGCCTGAACTTAACATTAAACAATTTTTTGGATGTTTTCATTTCTGCTTAGTAGAATTTTTTCTTGGTTCGATAAAAAACTAAGAGAAAACGTCCTCAAAATTTCTAGATAGATTTCAAAATTAGTCTTTTGTTTTGGTTTTGAATTTTATGTTTTTAGGAGTTTTAGATATGGTTTTCTTTTTGGAAAATGGTTTGTTTAATGATTTGTAGTTTCTAATATGATTAATAAAGGATTTCATTTCGAATGAGTAATTGATCATTTTATGAAATTGAGTTCTCAAAGAAATCAGCTTATGTTCAAGGATTTTTGTTTATGAAAAAAGAATTGGCACTTTACAAAATTGTTAAATATGTCAAATCTTTCTCTTAAATAAGTTTCATTGAAAAGAAAAGAG
Source organism: Pinus albicaulis (assembly GCA_034641835.2). Classification (NCBI taxonomy): domain Eukaryota; kingdom Viridiplantae; phylum Streptophyta; class Pinopsida; order Pinales; family Pinaceae; genus Pinus; species Pinus albicaulis. Next base: position 795,282,137 of record CM076571.1, read on the forward strand.
TTGCATTTTCGTATAGATGTATTTAGCATATTTTTGAGTCAGGTCATAAAACATCATTGAAGTTTCACTTCCATACCTTATGTCTTAAGAAACAACCAAATTAAAAACAACGATTTAATAAAATTAATCTAGATATTTTTGCATTTTATAGGGCTCTTTTCCACCAACATAGATTAGGCTAGTGTCTTGGAACAGGTTGTAATTAACATTCCAAGACAGTTCAAACAAACAAGTAGAAATATTGCGGTAGGAAAAATCCAATTGTAGCATTTGTGCTCTAGGAAACTCTTCTTAAAAGAGTCAAGCACGAGATCATTTCCGAACCAGTGAGGTAATCATACCTATCTCATTGGGAAAGATAGCAGATGTGCACGTATTAAAAATGGTAAACCTCAGATAAACCATTGTCGAGGAGCCTGGGGTCACTTGTTGGTAATACTTGGATTATATCAAGGAGCCTTCAAGGTGATTGAGCTAGTTACTCTACCCTTGCCTGTATATTGGATCGTAAACTTCTCCCCCAGGTACATTTGTTCCCGTTGGTGACCTTAGTGGCTATAAAATTTAGGATTCTTTCCCAAGGTGACAGTGGAGGGAAGGTCCCACTGTACTAGGAGCAGACGTCGACTAGACTCACTTGGACTTTCCGGAGGGTTCTCTTCACTTCGAGATGGTTTAAGTGGAGAAACTTGAACCAGACTGTTTCATTAAGCAGCTTGTCGGGGTAACTATTCCAACCACCATTTCTGCATTAAAATTCTACAACGTTGGATTTGATCACCAAATAGTGTTTTTAGTGTGGGAATCTACTGTTTGTGTGTGGATTGTTCTCTTAAATTTTGTAGGCGTGTGATCAATTTGATTGTTTCCTTAGAGACTTTAAGACATTTTTTTTGAAATTTTATTTGACTTCGTGTGTTAAAATTTTTAACTGTGGCTGAATTACCTAGACAATCACATAGAATGCAGGGGAAACCCCCTGAGTACACACCAAGCCAGTTAGAAAAACTTAAATATGAGAAAGAAAAAACATCAGGGACTGGATCAAATGAACATGAAGAAACATCAATAATTATTCATCCTGAATACGAAGTAAATCAACCTTGAACAGTAGAGATTACTCCAAGAAGAGTTTCAATTTCTGAACTAGCTGAACTTGTTTCCACAACTAGTAAATTATCAGCTACTAATCCTAAAATTTCTGAACCAGAAACTAAACCTGCTACATCTGAGTCTGCTTCCAAGTTCATTACTCCAACCCCTCATCATCCTAATTCACCCAGAGTGAAGTATCGTATCACTAAAAATATTCCTCTTGGTCTCATTAGTATTGAAGAAGTTACTGACACTAAGGAAGAAGTTGTTCTTCCTTCACATTAGGACTCTTTAGATCTTAGGCCAAGTGAATCGATTTACTATAGCCCTTTTAAACAAGATCCTTGATATTCTCAGTTTACAGATTTTCTACACAATACTGGTCTAAACTATTCACCACCCTGAATTCCTTTTTACGCCATACCAAGAGGTTACAGACCTCCCTTAAACATGTATGGTGAGTCATCCATGTTTTTTGCATCACCAGAATCACATTTTTATGGTGGTCTGTCTGTTCCTGCACGATACTAGTTGCTTTCTGGTAGTTTCTCAGGAGCAACTCCTTATCCCGACAAACATATACCATCATCTGGTCCAAATGAATCACATAACGAAAATTTGAGTGCAGAACACATTTACATGATGTCTAGAAACATTCCTAACCTTGACCCTCAAGGTAGTAATTTACTGCCTGGGGGGCAGCCTCAAGTATAGTACATACCTCAAGTACAATATCAACCTCAAGGATAGTACTCAGTTCAGGGTCCGAAATATCTTCAAGGACAGTACCCTGTACTAGGGCAACCGTCTTTCTAGGGACAACAACCTCCTTTAGGGCCACAGTTCTACTCGGAACAACAATTGTTTTAGGGAGGTGGGAATTATCTAGCTAATTATCAAACATATGTTCCAACTTATTAACCTGGTTATGGTCCATCTTATGCAACTCAACCTTCAATGGGACCTTCATATCCTAGAGTAAATATGGTGTGGGATCCATCCCAAGTTCAACATAATTTTCAACCTAACGTGAAAGTACCCTATTATCAACCTGGTCAGCCAATTGGTTACAGTCAAATCCAGTAACCTGTCCAACCTACGATTCAAGTATCTGCACCTGGTACAATTTAGTAGCCTTATCCGAGTACACCTAGAACTCCAACTCAAACTGCTGCACCAAAATATGTTCAAGCTACCACACCTATTCCTAGAGTTTCTGCAGCCCCTATTCCTACAACCCCTCAAGTATCACAACAAATCCCTATATTTTCTACACCATAACCTGGACCCACAATTCAGACTATTGTTGAGACACCTATGGGACCACCTGATACAAGCACAATTGTAACCGTTCAACCTCAATTTGTTTATCAACCATATCAAGGGTAGTATCAATATGGGCCTGTAGCACAAAATCCAGTATACCAGCATCAACCGTACCCTGGTTACACTTATCAAATACCAGCTCAACCCCAATATGGTCTGGCTAATCCTGGTTATCTAGGAGGTATTCCAATTCCAAATGCATAGGCTATTCCAGGATATCCTGGATATCCTCCTCCTGGTACTGGTATAGTTCTGCAAGGTTATCAATTTGCTCAACAGGACTCTAACCGTTGGTTTCCGTTCATCGCAACTTTGGCTTTACCTGAATTGTTGCGCCTAATGAATGATCCAATCTATTATCTTCTATATTGGCCGCCAATTCCAAATAAGTTTCCCAGTGATATCCCTAAATTTGAAGGAAAATCAGGAGAGGACCCCTCAAACCATGTCATGACTTACCACCTCTGGTGTGCATCCTATTCTTTGATTGATGATTCTATTCGATTACGAACGTTTCAGAGAACATTGATAGGTTTAGCTGCAAAATGGTATATTGAACTACCATGTGGCTCATTCAACAATTTCAATACTTTAGGAACAACTTTCTTAACACATTTTTAGTTTCCAGCCAAATACGACAATGGCACAAAACTATTGAATTCATTAAAACAATCTACGTCTACACGTACATATCTGATCACGTACATGAATGGAGACGTAGAAGACGTTTGGTGAAAGTATTTATTCTGGATCAAATTTTGGCATAATGGTTCATCAAATCATTACTTCCAAAGATCACATAAGATGTGGCTAAGGGAGGAGTTGTTATTGAAGAGCAGGTCATTGCTCAAGCTCAGTACTTAGACCTAGTATATACACAGTTTGGTACATTATACGAAAAAATTCTTGACTTACCACGTCCTGGTCAAATAAATGCAACTCCTTCAGGGTCTCATGCTGCAGAAGGTGTAATTGGTTTAGTTAACACAAATAAAAGTAAGAAGAAGTCTTCAAAAATTACTTCTCCTATAATAACTTTACCTGATTCACCAAAAGGAGATTCTTCCCTTGAAACTTTTGTCGACATTCATGTTGTAGATTCATCTACGGCTAAATATAAAACCAGCAATAAGAACAAAGGTAAGAATAAAGTAAATAGACTTCATCTCCCAATGATAAAACCGAAAAGAATGAACCATCAAATGATAAACGAAAACCTTTTTATCCTTGTCTTATCTGTGACGAGGATCACTTTACTAAAGAGTGCCCGCATCGGTCTGAGGTCTCTAAATTCGTCAAAGTTTTCCCCACACCCGCTGTCTTGAAGGATGCTTTTCCTAATCAAGATAGAAAAATGATAGGATCTTCTTCACATTCATCAACATATATTTTAATGATGTCTGAGGTTATGGTTGCGACGTGATCGCAAGACTATGGAAGTAAAAATCCTATTACTGGTAAAGAGGTAGAAAATTATAATTCAACACCAGCTACATCTCCTTTTGTTTTTGATCCACTTCATATCAAGAAACCTAATCTTGATCTAGTAATTAAACTTGTTGCTAAAGGTGTACTTCAGAAATAAAATTTCAATCCACATGTCAGAGCTGCTCAAAATTACAACATTGTTGAAGACTTGGCGATTTCCCCTTCAGCAATGTCAGCCTTTGAAGTGTTGCAATCATGTACAACACAAATGAAATTACTTTTATCAGCTATTGGAGCTATATATCCTTAGGATTCTAACCTCATGGTCTTCGATTTAGAAAATTTTACATCGAAACTCCCCCATCAGATGGCTTTTTAGATTATGGTTAGTAAAAAACAAATGGATTTTTTGTACTGTAATTGATGAGGGGGAATCCACGTGCATAATTTCGTTAAACTATTGGAAAAGTATTGGTTCTCTGACACTCAACCAATCTCCAAAAATCCTTAAAACTTTTGATGGAAGAGGATTCCATCCATTTGGAATTTTACAGGATCTACCTATAGAAGTCGAAGGCAAAACTATTAATTTAGATGTGGAAGTAGTTGATGCCCCTCTGGATTACAACCTTATTCTAGGTCGAAGTTGGTCTTATGCTATGATTGTTGTCGTTTCATCTTTATTTCAATTAATAATGTTTCCACATAAAGGAAAGATTGTGAAAATTGATCAGTTGTCATATTATTCATCCGATCCAACTTCTATAGATAGTATCCAACATGTTGGAAAATCGACTATTCCTTATGAAAATGTTGGAGTAGGTTTAGTTAAGGACTCTGCTTTGATCGGAAATTTTTCTATGCCTCCACCCAACGTACCGCGTACCATTTCTAACATCAATATGATTTCATCAGGCACTATTCCATTCGATGATCCTTGGATAGTGCGTTCAGAGTCAGAAATGGATTCTTTCAATGGCAAGATGCCTTAGAGTTATTTTGAGATGGCATATGCAGCAGTACAGTCATTTTATAACACACTTTCAACTGATCTTGATCCAATGAATGTGATCACCGAAGAATCTTCTTCACTATCAAGCTCAGCCTTGACATCTATTCCCGATCATTTTCAACAAGTGTTTCATACTGATGAAAGTATTTGTGAATTTTTGTCAATGGATGAATTACCCTAGGATGATCTACATCATAGATCTTTGTTTTTACCTAAACTTGATAGATTTGAAAAATGATTTTTCATCTATTTTTACGATTGATTATGTCAAGGAACCACATAATCCAATATCGATTACAAATTCGGATTCTGAGATTAATTTGGGAAATATTTCTACAACTGTTCATATTGACATATCAGTTAAACCTGGAGTTGTTGAAAACATTCATAGAGGTGCTTCTTGTACAATTAATGAAATTAATACATATAAATCCCTATTTCAAGAATTACGCAACATATTTGCCTGGTGCTATGAAGAAATTCCAGGAATCGATCCAAAAAATTTCGTTCATGAAATAAAGACATACCCGGATGTGAAACCTATTAGAAAACAATTACGTACGATACATCCGCGAAAAGCTGCTTCTATTAAAGCTGAAGTTGAAAAACTACTAAGAGCAGGATTTATTTATCCAATCCCATTAACAAATTGGGTATCTAATATAGTTCCCGTTACCAAAAAACAAGGGAATATACAAGTATGTGTCGATTATAGGGATATCAATAAAGCGTGTCCAAAAGACAATTATCCAACACCCTATATCGACCAAATCATTGATGATTGTGCCAGAAATGAAAAATTTTCATTTATGGATGGATTTTTTGGATATAATCAAATAAACATACTCCATGTTGATCAACCAAAAATAATGTTCATTTTTCCTTGGGGAACATTTGCTTACTATAAATTACCTTTCGGATTAAAGAATGTTGGTGCGACTTTTCAAAGGGCAATGTATTATGCTTTCCATGACATCAAATACATTGTGCAGCCTTATTTGGACGATTTACCTGCTCACTCATTGCATAGAGAAGATCATCCTACTCATTTACGAGCAATTTTTATGAGATGTAGGCATTACAGGATTCGTTTGAATCTGCACAAGTGTGTTTTTGTGTGAAATCTGGACGATTGCTGGGATTCGTTGTTTCCAAAGCTGGCATTCATGTCGATCCCTCGAAGGTTGAGGAGATCATAAATTTACCTGCTCCTTCTACACTTTGCCAACTCCACATTTTGCATGTGAAAGCAAAATTTATGTGTAGATTTATCCCGAACTATGCTGAGCTAACAAAAGGTTTTACCAGGTTGTTGAAATAGAACGTTCCTTTTATTTGGGATGAGATTGCTGATCGATCTTTGATGCTCTAAAACATGCGTTAACCCATGCAACATTATTGCATCCACCCAATTACAACCAGGACTACTTTTTATACCTAGCAGCCTATTATTCCACCATTGGAATGGTTTTAGTTCAAAACGATGAATTTCACAATGAGCATGTGATTTACTATCTAAGTAGGAATCTGAATCCAACTGAAACTAAATATTCACATGTGGATAAATTGGCCTTGGCAGCAATTCAAGTTGTCCAAAGATTTCATTATTACATATTGTTACGAAATACAACTGTGATCTCTAATTGTAGCCCAATGATGTATATTTTGAAAAAAAATTACTTGGGGGAAAATACTCTAAATGGATTGTTATCCTACAAGATTTTGATTTAAAATTCGAAAAATCTAAATCAAAGAAACCACTGGTGTTTGGAGAACTTATGTGTGACTTTCCCTATACTGAGACAAAAACTGTGGTAGAGAATCCCATTGCAGATGAATATTTTTTTCTTATCAGTACATTAGATCCATGGTATGGAGATATCATCATTTATCTTCAAATCCAAACCTTTTGACTCAAGTTTTCATGTTCAAATCGACGGAAGATCTATTAGCAATCTCAGAAATACAATATTGTTGGGGAAACACTTATCGTTGTGGTGCGGATTCTATTTTTCAATGTTGTATAACACATGAAGAGGCTAAAAGGGTTTTGACTGAATGCTACTCTGGAGCTTGTGGTGGTCATATGTCTGAGTATGCCACAACCCAAAAGATATTGTGCGCTGGTTATTTTTGGCCGTCATTATTCAAATATTGTATTCTTGCAGTCCAAAAATGCCACAACTATCAAATATTTGATCGAAAAATGCATTCACCACCAGCTTCTCTTCACCCCATAATTGTTGTCAGTCCTTTTGTGAAATGGGGAATTTATTTCATTACATGTAACCCCCAATCGGCCGAGGGGCATGGGAATATTATTCTCGTTGTAGATTACTTTACCAAATGGGCTGAGGCAATGCCTACATTCGCAGAAAATGGAAAAAATATAGCTACATTCGTATTCAATCATGTGATTACTCGTTTCAGTGTATCCCAACCTATCATCACTGATCATGGGAGTCATTTTCGAGATACAATGATGATCGCACTTTCTAATCAATTTGGCCTGCATTGTGATAACTCTACTCCATAGTACCCACAAGCTAATGGTAAGATTGAAGCCATTAATAAATTTTTAACCACCATGATCAAATAGATTATCAGAAATCAAAAATAAAATTGGCATATCATTCTTTTTTCGGCGTTGTGGGCATACCGAAGCTCAGCAAAAACTGCTACAGGGTTCACTCCTTTTCAACTGGTTTATAGTTTAGAAGTTGTGTTACCCATTGAATGTGAAATACTATCACTTCAATTAGCCATAGAGTTACTGCCAGCTACCTCTGAAGAGGAAAAATTATTTTGGTACTTAGCACAATTAGATGAGACTCGGCGCACCAATGCATTAGCAACCGAAGCTCATAAAAAATGCGTCAAAGCTCAGTATGATTGAAGTGTTACACCTCATGTTTTTTCAGAAGGTGACCTAATCTTAGTATATGATCAATCTAACCATAAGCTAGGTGCTGGGAAATTCAAAACAATGTGGCATGGTCCTTATATTATCAAGCGAGTGCTTGCCAAAGGGGCCTATGAATTGACTGATTATGGTGGGGTATCTTTAGATAAGCCTAGGAATGGTCTTTATCTGAAGAGATATTATGCTTGATTCTTGTGTGAAGATCTCACTTGTATACTAGTTATTTTTCTAGATAGTGTGCCTTAGATTAGATAGGTATGATTATTTTAAGTTTGTTTTTACTACTATCACTACTTATCTTGATTAATCTTGATATTGCAGATGTCGACATCCCTCAAAACATACATTGGTTTTGCTGATCATGCTTGTCATAGTATACGAAATATTTCTTTCACAGCTTGGGTTATCTATTCACCCACTGATGAGTTTATTTCTATGCATGGGGTAAGCCTTGATAAAGGAACGAAAAATATTACAGAATATAGCGTACTGATTGAGTTATTATCTGATGCCATTTCATTTGGTATTCGATGTTTGATCGTTAGGTTAGATTCAGAACTCATTGTATTACATTTAAACAGAGTTTACGCAATTAAAAATCCACTGTTATTAAGATTATTTTTGAAGGTTTGTCTCTTGGAAAGACAGTTTGATTACATTGAATATCAACACATTTCAAGAAATTTAAAAACATTGGCTGATGCATTAGCTAATTGTGTTCTAAATAGACATTTTCAACAATAAAACAGTAAACCAAAACAACATTCGATACATGTTGAACAAGATAGTCAGAGAAATTAGTAATATCATAGATATGAGTTTTTGTTTTCAAAAAAATATTACATCGTCTGCGATCATAGGTTTAAAACACCTTATGATCAGAAAAATACTGATAAAAAAAACAAAATATGTCAATCCACGATGATCATCCACTATCCATGGTGATGATCATGGTAGTAGACTATTGCATGTGCCACCTTCTGCAAGAATCTCCTAAACTAGCTTGGAACACCAGTAACATGTCTCTAGAGTCGGAGAGGAATGTCATCTGTCGATGTCTCCAGGATATCTATAGTCAACATCTCCAGGTTGTGTTTCATGTTAGTGAGGATTTCCGTTGCTAGATCCTTTGGCAATACTATAGGCTTTATTGGCCATCTTTCAAAGCGGCAAAGTGTAGCTGGTCTTCGTGGACCAACATCTGCATTTAAAATTTTGTTATCAATATTGGACGATTTAAAAAAAAATAAAAATTAGAGTTGAAACATATCAAAATAATTCATTTACCTGATTCTTCCCACTATGCCCTTAGAGGCAAGAAAATCTCGGGATCACCCCTGAAATATATACCCGCATATGGGAAATCTTCAATTGTGAAGATTTGGTTCTGCAGCCACATAAAATACACAGGAGTAAAATGAACCACCATACTTCCATCGCCACCATGGCAGGCCATTAGTGCAACCTAGCATACCATATGAGGCTCTGTAAGCTCACCTCGATCAATAGGAATAAGCTGAGGCGCGAGGATTGGAATCCTCTCCAAAGAAAAATAAATCAGGATGGCGCCATACCCAAAGTTTTTCGACTTTGCATTTTTTTCTTTGTTCAGTTGGCCTTTCATAATGGCCAATACCCCTTCACACCAGTTGAAAATGGTGCCTCTGAAACAGTCAACCATGGTTTGCATCTAAGACTTGGTGGCCACATGTGGAGCCCCACTCCCATGTAACCTGGTTACTGTGAACGCAATAACTTTAAGAGCAAGTAACAATATAGTCTTTATATCTATACGATTATCTTTGGGATCTGCTTCATCATTGCAAAAATCTTGTTTGTAACTAGCACCGGGTAGGTCGCCCTGCCTAGGTCCAAACAAAGAAGTGTTTTCTCCTCTTTTGGAAAATCTAGTGAGAAAATAAATATCTTTGAGCTCGATTTAAGGCTGATGATCACCAATGATCAATCATTGATTTTGAACATCCCAGATGTTCACTAACCATGTCATCCGTTCCACCTGTGCCATCATACCTTGAATCGCCTAGAATTTATACAAACCAAAATTTCTAAATGCACGCATTGTGGCTTGATAGTTCATAGTTGCAACTTTTGTACCTTCATGCTGACATTCTCTCCACTCTAGCATAGTGAAATAGTCTACAAATGGATGCATGCGAGGATTAGAAACTTTTAGAGAGAGAAATTTTAACCATTTTTGTGAGAAATTATCAATTTTCATTTGGTCACAGCACCTCCGTAGTTTTTGTGTAGAGATAGTGCAGATTTCCACACGTGCTCTACATGAAAACCATTGTAGCCCGATAATTTTCCTTTAAGAAAATTATTAGGGTCTACAGGTAACGAATGTATGATCCACGAACCCCCGAGAACGGAATTTTGAACATAATTTCTCCTCAAAAAATGAATTTAAAACCTAAAAAGAGAATTTAATCGAATATAAATGAAGAGAACATTGTTGTGGATTACCTGGTTTTGATGAATCTCGATTTGAGCGATCATTTCTCCCATTATCAACTCCGGAATGTTTTCTTCCAAAAGCTCTCAATTTACAACTCTGAAGACAAGAGGTGAAAATGAATTTATTAAACTCCTTTTTATAAATTTTTTTTGAATTAATAAAATATTTTATCTTATTTAAAATATCCACTTTAAAAATTAATTTTTCAATGTTTTGACTTATTGGAAACATGTATGTTTAATCTTTCGAGTTTTTGTGTAGAATACAGATTTTTTTGGTGAAAGAATTATTTTTATGATGAGCACACTTTTATCACTTTTTCGAGCTCTTGAAAATTACAAAAAATTGAAAACCTGGAGTTCTCTTTTAAGCCCTTTTCAGACTCTCTAAATATGAAAAGATCACTGAGTGCTTGACTATTCGAACTCGTTAAAGGAAATGAACAGTCATCCTTTCAGTATAAGTTTACCCATCTTTTGGACTGAAATGGACTATTTACAAAAAATTTATAAGTTAACTAATCATCAACAATAGAGTTATCTCTTGTATTATTTTATCCTTTTTCAGGCTTAAGATACTAAATTTACGAAAAGTACAACCACGAAGTTTTTTTAAGTTTTTTTTTTTTCTGACTCCTTAAAATTTAAAATCACCGAGTTTGACCTATACTGGACTCGTTAAAACTTAATATTAAAGGACTTGCCGATTAAAAACAGGAATGAACCACTCCTTCTTAGGTTTCGATTTTAATACTAAGTTGGACTCATCTGAAGGATGAGCTTACATAACAAGCAAATTTAATCCTCCTCAAGCTTGTCAAAAATAAAGAGGTACTTGCCAAAAATGGTTGGAGAAAAAGAGAAAAAATGAATCCAGTTGTCATCCTTGTTTTAAAAGCAGTATACCACTCTTGAACATGACAATTTTTGTCACACTTGTACCAGGGTTGGGAAAATCCTTTGTCTAACAGTTAATCAAACCACATTGAAAGTCTTCAGCTAGTTTTTGTGTATTAGCTTTAGGTCAATTGTTACCAAACCATTTGCAGTGTCGTTATGTGTTCAAGAGAAAGTTCAAATAAACCATTCATTGCAAACATTTGTCTCCATTCGCGTTCACCATCCCTGACTGAGTCCTTGCAAATATTTCTTCAAAAACTTGATGTAATGGTTTCGTGTCGTAGGCTTTCCTGCGACAAATCACTTTCTATCAATGAAAACTCATCATCTAGAAAGTTGGTCTAGAATTCTATCAGTACCTTGGGATCTGCATGCCCTAATGGCAGGTTTCTCGCCTTTGACGATAGGTTGCATCATTGACCTTCGATCGAATGATTTTGTGAAGTGTTCAACTGCAACTTATTCATTCACACTTCATGGATTGTATTGAGTACTTTGAGAGCCGTTGTCATTATTGGTTCTTTCTCTCACACTTGTTAACAATTCACATCATTGACTAGTAATCAAGTGGTTTCTACCATGTTAGACTTTAACATAATCAAATCACATGGATAGAATCGTATTAGTTCAAGAAGCGAAAATCAAGACCCTGGATCCAGTTTCCCCCATCCAGGCTGCAAGGAGTTTTTTTATTCATAATAAAGTAGACTACTTATGACAGATGGTTGCGCCCATACTGTGTCTACTATTGATGTAATTTTAAAGTCATTTCTATACCAGAACATGTAGTTAGTTTTGATCTAAGTATGGGAATGCCTACCTCAGCGATGATATATATATATATATATATATATATATATATATATATATATATATATATATATATATATATATATATATATATATATATATATATTTGCATTGAATGTTTTTTCAGGTTTTCCACTAGTGTGTCTTCAATCCAATCCTTGGAAAGATAAATTACTTCACTCTTCAGAACTACCTCAGACTTCGCACTTTAGGGGGCAATTTTTTACACGTTATTTTGTCACCATGAAATTTGACTTTCTACATAGGTTCATCACTACCTATATTATGCTCCCTTAAGGGTGAAAAACCGTAAATTTCCTAAACCAAGTCTTGGAATTGGAGAAAATCTCATTAAAACCTTCAAAAGTCTATCTCCGCACTTTTCCTAGCCATTTCCTATGGTACCGCGGATGCTTGTTCTATAGCCTGCAGTACATCCTGCACGTTCTATCTATAAAACCTGCATACCCCTGTAAAAGGTAAAATAAAGGAAAGAGTAAGCTCTAGAAGCCCAGCTGGTTGAATATTCTCCCAACTGGAAGCTTCTAGAAGCCCGTTCAGTTCGAGAATTATCCTTTACTCTATCCCTTCACTCATGGAGTTTATCCCTTGGTATATGGAGCTCAAATCCATTCATGAGAGGCATCCATCCCCCTCTTCATGGAACTGAAACTACCCCTATTTCCCTATAAATTGAGCTCATGTTTCAGTCTCAAGGGTAGATTGTAGACACACACATGTGGTAATTGCTTGAATTCCTAAAATAACATACTCTCTATACTAATCATTTATGGTATGATAATGATCACACAATCATTTCCATAACTTCATGCTAGTTTAGAGAGAAGAAGGCTTGTCAATATCAGGAGGAATTATTGTTTAGGACCCTAGAAGAACTTGTATAACATCAAGGAGAAAGGTTGTAAGGTTACTTCTTATCATACAAGTTAATACAAATGGATTCTATTTTCTCATCGAATTGTTCATATATCCATTTGAGTAATTCAATTCTTGGATTCCTTGATTACTGAGATAGATTAGTTTTTTCTCAAATATCATATCTTGCAGGTGCTTTTAATCCTTTTATTTGTCTTTCATAGTAGGTCTCACATGCTGAAGTGACCTCGTTTGGAGTGAATGGATAGAAGATTCCAACAAGCATTGGACTTCAGGTAGGGGCATATCCTCGTACTTTGTTATTAATAATTTTGAATCACAAATGATCTAGAGAAAATGGTTTTCATTTGGTTTTTTGTTTCTATATATCCTTAGGATACTAGGGAGATCGTTCTTGTCCGCAAGAAGGATTTATCCTCATAACACAATCTGGTAGCTTTTCCCTCCGATTGACAAAGTCCTAATAACTATGCTAACTCTTGGGAAGTCCTAGAAGAGTTAGTCTCACCAAGTCATCATTTGAGATAGTAATTCTGATGCTCCCAATCTCATCCCAACATTGGAAAAAATTTGTTAAATATATCAGAATAGTGTCGCCTTTCTCCATTATGATTTTCCTGAGCTTGTCCTTCAGTGCCAATTTTCTATGATCATTGTTGCTCTTAAAAAGATCTGTCAAAGCCTTCCACATTGCATATGATGTAAATTTTCCATGGATATTTGAGACAATTTGGTCTTGTACTCCCTCCAGTAAGATCCTCCTCGCCCTTGCAACCTTCTTTTGCCAAGCATCAATATTTGCGGCATTTGCTTAGCAGGTTTGGGAACATCATTATCAATGAATTCTTTAAAACCATTGTCCTTCAATACTGCCTCCATCCTGTATTTCAATGCAATATAATTAGAGCTTCCCTCGAGTGCATACTCTCATCTCAAGCCATTGAAAGCCATTTCGATCTTGATGTCGCACCAAGAATAGTTTTGAAAATTTGAATCCTATTGAGTCACAAACTCAACTTCTCCTCCACTATATGATTTGATACCATGTAGAAATTATAAAAACATATGTATATCAATGGATTCAATCTGATCAAGAAATTTACTAAAGCTAGATATTGAATCCTTCTACAAATCAATTGCGGAAATTAAACACAATCGCCAATCATAAGAAGTAAAGAAAGAAGTCAATCAAAACACAACACATATATTTTCCTAGGGAAATATTGCTGTTAAAAACTCCTCTATCTTATATTGTGTATTCACCAAGGATTCATGAAACAATTAAAATTCATTTTTGCTCACAAGAGTCTCTTGCACTCTGCCTATCGTCTCATATTGATCCAAACAAAATTGGTCCAATACTTAGCCAATTATTAGCTTGTATTTAGCCTGCCATTCTCACGCAATTCATGAGGAATGCAATACCTATTCCTTAGTAATTGCAACCTTTATCAACTTCGAAAAGTATCATGGGCATCTTGTGGTGTTTTAACTGCATTTTGGCAGTCTACTAACATCACAACTGATAGTTAACTTCCCTTTAACCTCTGTCTCAACTAGGTCTTCATTAGAACTAACATGCATGAAGCTATAAATAGTAAAAAATCACTCATTTGACAGATCACTCCATGTGAATTAAATTTGATTTAATTCACTTGACCTCTCACTAGTGGAACAAGTAGTGGCAACTAGTCCACCTGACTTTAACTCGCCTAACTGAGTTTATCACACTCAATTGACTATTACAAGTGATTATGAGATAAGGTTACATTTTATTGTCTAATTTCATTAAGCGATAATTAAATTTGACACATATCCAATTTATTAAATAAGTTTAATTACACACTAATCTATCGCTAGGACCCATCACTACATGACATGTGGTCCCACACTAGTGTAGGTGTTGTCATGTTTCTTTTGGATGCCAATTTCACCATTTCTTGTTGCAAAATTTGACATGCACAGAGACCTTAGTCCTATTGTGTGTAGACCCCACTGTTTGTGTACGCGTGAAGTGTTTTGTTTGAAGGATCTGAACTAATAGTAATAAAGGAATATTGTTATGGATATCTGAGTTCTATATGCATCCGTTGTTTATGTTATGAATGTTTCTACATCTTGTTTATGATCCTTGTACTGTTTGTAATTGGATATCTTGCACAACCGTGTTTGAGTTTATATGAATGCTTAGTGGATGGATCTGATAGTATAAGTTTCTAATATTGTGTTAAGGGTTATTAATTTTATTTTGGATGTTGTGTGAACTTGCAGAAGGTATTCTGCATATTTGACCATAGGATAGCGTAGGCTATGATGATATAAATAGATGGATAGTTTGAGTCTAGAGGTAAGCATGAATTAAGATTGATGCTACGTGTGAATTTTTGATATCTATTCTTGGTTGGTTTGGCTAAGGAATCCTGCTGGCTGTGTGCACAGAGATCCTCAGTCATGTTGTGTGTGGGCCCTGCTTGCTATGTGCGCGAGCTATGTTTTGGGTTGTAAGTGGATTTTTGGATACTAATGAATGCATAATATATTTGAAGTATCTTGTGAAATATGGACTGATCATGTGTATTACTAAAGTGCATTTGTGTTACTGATTTAAGCTGGGAATGTATCTGTGATCTATCAATTAGCTTTGATTATAATGTGCTGTGATGATAATTGTTGATACGCATGTGGATGTGAATGTATTGATCATATCTCTTAATAATAGTAGCTTTGTTATGGTTACATGATAATTATACTGTTAAAAGCCTGCGAATAGACTGGTTCTGTGCAAACCTGATAGTAGCAATGCTCATCTGCCTTAGTTACCTACTCTCTCCCAAGGTGTGGAAACTTGGTTCCAACACCCTCCCATACTACTTCGAGTGAGACCTTGGCTTGAGAAAGCGGGTCATTTCTGAAAGGGCCAGTAGTATCGAGGTTTGTTGCAAAACCTTAACCTTCAAACCTGGGTCAAGACCCCTCAAGCCAACAAATGGCTCTGTTTCTGGGACTAGGAGCATTTTGAGAGAGAGAGATCAGGTAATGCCACGAGGCTGTTGGAGACCTGAAAATTCAGAGCTCGAAGAATGGTTTGAAAGACAGATTCAGGAATTTTCTGTAAAAGAGAATCGCAGCACAAAGCTAACAGCTGATAAGTGGAAGAAAAAATACATTTTCACCGAAGTATATGAAATTTACTTTGTAACGTTTGCACACTAACTCTAGGATTGGTTAGCTAAGCTTGTAGAATTTCAGATGTGTTGGAAAGATGATTTGATTACACAGTGGACTCTAGAATTGATCTAACAGTTGGGGAAGGCTGACAACACAATCACCCAGACTATAGATCATTGGCTGGGTAGTGTGCGAGGAGGATTTGTAACAAAATTCACAGTCAATCAATTTGTATCTTACTCTGAAGCAGAGCGGAGGTTCTTCAAGGGGTTCTGAGGTAAGTTCTTACGAACATTGCCGCCGCTAATTAAAATATTACTGTGTGAAAAAGGCATTTTGTGTGGCCACACTGAATGAATGTCCTCTGATCAGGGTGAGAGTACAACACAAAGTTGTAAGTACTACAGAGTCAACCAAGAAGGGAATAAATCCATATATATCCCATTAAGAGAGACGGTTGCGCACGTAGGAAGTAGTCCTCCGACCACACCACCTTCGAGTCAACATAACGGAAAGAAATCACCCACACTTCTACCACCATCGGAAGAATATATGGCCACACACATGAAGCTACCCACCTTCAAAGGTGTATGAGACGAAGATATGGACTGATTTTGGTTCATAGGCTATTAAGTTCTAAGTAATTGGTTCATGATCAAAGTTTCCCAATCAACTGTTTCTTCTATGGCAGAAACCTTGGGATTAAAACTGGAAGGGTAAAGATCTAAATATATTTTAAATAGTTACACATTCTCTAATGGTTTCTCCTAGAGCTTTCATATTATTCACAATTTCTACAACCTTTAAGAATAATCTGGAAACATCTTCTTCTTCATTCATTTTTATATTTTCAAATTGGGCTCGATAGACTTGTAGTTTTTCCATCTTCACCTTTTTATCTCCCTCACGGATACTTTCTAACGTATCCCATATTTCTTTGGCAGTATTGTTGTGCATTACTTTGATAAATTCTACCTCACACAGACCACTTAAGAGAGCATTCATGGCTTTGGCATTAGCTATAAAATCTTGTTTGGCTTCTTTCTCTATGTCAGAATCCTTTGGGGCATATCCCAAATCCACAACAACCAAAAATTCTATTCCTAGAGACACTATGTACGTCCTCATTCTTATTTTCTAGAAGGCATAATTTGTATCGGTAAATAAAGGGGCTTTATTTGTTGAGCATCCTTCTAGACTAGCCATCTTAGGGACCTAGGATCTCCTTTCAGTTGTTAAAATGATATAGAAGGAACCTACTCTGATACCAATTGTTGAACCCTTGGTTAAACTGAGAGGGGGGTGAATAAGTTTAATGTGGTCATGGTCTTGTAAAACTTTCTTTTACACTTATTTACATCGTCATTTTGTGATCAACTTAATATACAATGGAACAACAATCTTAATAAGTGAGCAGCAAGTATTAAGTAGATAAAATATATAATATCAACATATAATCATCATGCACATAGAAAACAGATATAAGTGGAAACCCATAAGGGAGAAAACCACATCTTATTATTGTTGTGGTGCAAAGGCAAGCTCCAACTCCCTCTCACCACTGATTTTCTATACGCTTCAACCTACAAGATGATACTACCTCAATTATGCAAGCTACAACTTGCAAGAAAGCTCCAACTCCCATCTAGTTTCTGCAGGCTACAACCTACTGGAGGCTCCTACCTTAGCCAACTACAACTGGACATCTATCAAGCTACAAATTGAAATGGAAGCACCAACTTCCTCACTGTACAATAAAATCATATGTTGATTTACCTAGATATCAACTCAGTTTTTATCCTTATTTACTGATGTCCTTCCAGCCTTCAATTTTTCTTTATATCATCTCTAGATCTTCACAAATCCTCTCTCTGCTCCTTCTTCTTCTTACATTCTCTCACCTCTTTCTCCATTCTCTTACCACTTATGCATATGCTGGTACCATTATTTATAGATATCACCTCATAACTGTTTGCATTCCACAGGGAATTTGAAATGACTCTTTGCCTTCCCTCTTCTCATTTTCTTGTCCAGCACATTCAGAATAATGTAATAGAATGTATACATTTGTGTATTACAGTGGATTTTTTCTTTGCCTATGAAGACTTGACTTTGCATCACAAACAATATAAATTCAATAATAAATTTACAGTTACAATCAAACATTTACTCAGCACTTTCAATTTCTTAGCTTTGTTGAGTGTTCATCCTCTTTTGCTTGCTATCCTTTTGTCTTTTCTGTTATGCCATTATATTCCAGTTCTATTGCAAAACTATCTTGTTTCTTCTATTACCTGTGTCTTTTGTGCTGTGTTCACCCTTTTCATCTGCCCGTGCTGTCACGCCACTGTCTTGCACGAGTTCCTATTATGCGTTCATTCCATTCCTTTGTGACCGGCAGAGTATGGCCCACATACTATTTCCTTTATGCCCGCAACGGATTACAAATCCCGACTTTATTCATCATACATACATTTAAAATGATCAATAGTGTAAACATTATACTATGGTCATTTAACATATACGAAAAAAAGGGCTTACAGGGTCCCACACCAGACTTCAATTCCTTTAGATTTTAGCTTTGAACTATATCATGTCCGCTTTCTATCGCATTTCGGTATTTCAATCATTCTTTGATATATGGCTCTTTTGCTCTCCGATGCGATATACAAAGGGAAAATCCATACTCCCAGACTTGAAAAATTTTATGCTTCAACTTTGATCTGCATCGCGTCTGCTCTCTTTATCGCAATTCGGTGATTCTAGCTATCCCATGTGCCTTCATCCATCTGATCTCTCGATATGCGATATGCAACGGGTCCCACTTGAATTTATCGTTACTTCACATTACGACTTCTATAACTTGTGAATTCTTATCACATAAGCATCGTGGATTGCGATATGCAATGGTAATATCGCATCACTACTTCGCATCACATCGCATCGCCACTTCGCGGTATGTGATGTACTGCGCATTGCCGATGTGCGATATTGCGCTATGCTACCATGTGTCACTTCGCATTGCCACATCGCATCGCAATTTTGCATCACCACTTCACAGTATGCGATGAACTTCGCATCGACGATGTGCAATATTGCACTGTGCCACCATGTGTCCCTTCGCATCGCCACATCGCATTTCTCTTGCATCTAATTTATAATCTGATTTTCACCGATGCGATCATCACTGTTTATCTTTCTAGATCTATGGTCCTCATTGCTACTGTCACTTCCGATTAATACTCAAGTGCTAGTATAATATCATCTCCGCTTATGATTCTCAACTCTATGGTTTAAAGCCCAAACAAACCATATAAATATTTACGGGCCCACAACTTTATTTCAACGTACCTTTTACACCATTGATCTAATCACTCATATATTCAATGACTATCACATAACAATGATACATGACCTTTAATTTTTCAATCTCACATGAAATAGTTGGTTTTGTGTTGCTATGTGTCAACTCATTAATGTTATTGCGTTCATTTCAACTTTTACCACTTACCACTCTAAAGTTGCGCAAAAACCCATTTTCTGGTTTTTGAAACTGTCTTCACTGTTCCATCTCTGCTATTGATTCATGGTTCCATACTCCATTGACCAAGGTTTCTCTCGCTTATCCTTTCCAAACTTCTGGTTTCTTTATAACTCCACACAAATACAATTCATCTACTGTGCCATTCTGCTCCCTCTAGTCCACTGTGCCATGAATTATAGGTTCTTCTTTCGAAAATTTCATTCAGGTTCACCACTTATCTTGCGATGAATCTTATTTATTCATTTCTTGCCTTTGCTGTTGTGATCTAATCATGACCTTCCATTCATCTCACTTGGAATTCATTTTCCTTAATCTATTTTCCATTTATTTACACTTTCCTACTCTGTGACACCGGTCCCTCCATGCTACTCCTCTCGAGCTTGTTCTTTATTCTAAGTGCATTGATCTCTCCTGAGCTTGTTTTGCTCCCTTTTCTCCTTTTCTTCCTTAGCTGCTTCTCTGTTTCCTCTACTTCTTTCTGTTGCCTCTCGACATTCATTGTTTCTTTTCTTTTACTATTTCTCTGCTTTTGCTGGTTCTTTTCTACTCCTTTGCCTTAGTGATAGTTCAGGTGCTGCTCCTTTGTGCTCCTTTGCCATCAATGAAAATATTTCCAACAGTCTCCCCCTTTGGCATTGATGGCAACACATCCACCAATACTCCCATACTTCCTTCAGGATTTCCTCCCCCTTTCATTCTGAGAAGTATCTTGTCTTTCTTCCTCTGCCTGCTTTACAAAAGAGCCTTTCTTATTTTTCTTTCTTTTCCTCCCCCTTTGACATCAATGGAAAAGGGTTGCACTTTTCCCAGTGTGGTTTCTATCTTTTCATAATACTCTAATCTTGAGGACCTATTCCATGCACTGCTCCATTTCTCTAGCTCTTTTGTGACAATTTTATTGACTTCTCTCCCCTTGGAATGATGCTTTATTGACTGATACAGACAATCACTTGACTTCTGTTCTAATCTCATTCTTTGTATGTAGTCTTTACTTATATATATATATATATATATATATATATATATATATGAATATATGAATTTCTAATCATATCAGAGAGTAATATCTGTAGATACTTACCCTAGTTTGTCTCTTAGATATTCGAATGGTTCTTTGGCAAGAGGTTTTGTGAATATGTCTGATGTTTGTTCCTTAGTTGGTACATATTCCAACTTCACTAATTTCTGTGCTACTTGTTCTCTAAGGAAGTGGTACTTTATTGGGATGTGCTTTGTTTTTAAATGAAGTACATGATTTTTTGAATACTTATTGCAGTTGTATTGTCACATTTGATAGAAATGGTTTCATCAATGCTTACCTTCATGTCTTGGAGAGTTTGTCTCATCCACATTACTTGTGTGCAACACGCTGCTGCTGCTATGTATTCTGCTTCTGTTGTAGATAGAGAGATAGAAGTTTGCTTCTTTCTTAGCCATGCCACCAGATTTTTTCCGAAATAAAATGCACCTCCACTTGTGCTTTTCTTGTCATCCACATAGCTGGCCCAATCTGCATCTGTGTATGCTGTCAATGTGAAGCTTTTTCCTTTTATATACCATAGGCCATAATGTGAAGTTCCTTGTAGATATCTAAATATTCTCTTGATTGTAAGTAAATGATTTTGTTTTGGTGCTACTTGATACCTTGCCACAAGTCCTACTACCAACATAATGTCTGGTCTAGAATCAGTTAGGTATAGTAGACTTCCTATCATGGATATATAAAGTTTTTGATCTACATCTGTTGATCCATCATTAGCACATAGTTTGCATCTAGTGATCATGGGAGTTGACACAGGTTTGTAGTCTTCCATTTGAAACCTTTTCAACATTTCTCTTAAATATTTTTCTTTTGAAATGAATATTCCCGTGTTATTTTGTTGAATTTGAAGTCCTAAATAGAAGGTGAGCTCTCCAATCATTGACATCTCAAACTCTGATTTCATTTCTTCATCAAATCCTCTTGCTAACTCATCTTTGTTGCTTTCAAACATGATGTCATCTACAGACACTACTACAATTAAGAGTTCATCTTCATTATCCTTTATGTGAAAATTTCTATCTACTCCTCCTTTCTTAAACCCTTGTTTTTGCAAGTATTTGTCCATCCTTGAATACCATGCACAATGAGCTTGTTTCAGACCATATAAGGCTTTCTTTAATCTTCACACATAGTCATGTTTCTCTATTAATGAGAATCCTTCAGGTTGTTCTGATGCGAGGGGGTACCCCTACCATACCTACATTCTCAACTTAGTGCATATAAAATCCACCTCCAATTTTAACTCCAATACAATTCTCAATCTGGGCAATTCAACATTCCATTTTCTGAGCTGGCAATTTAAATAAATAAATCTGGAAGTTTTTAATATTTCAAAGTTTCTTATGGTTATAAAACCCACAATCTCCATTATGAATAAAAGTGGACGCGACCAATTATAATCTCAATTTTTGCAATCAATTAAATCGCGGAATCTTCTTATCAAAGGTTATGAAACCCCATATGTATATAACAGATCTAAATATATAAGTAAAACAAACTTCACTTTCACTTACGGTTCACCAAGCATTCGGTCTCCAACTATGGACATGCAAATATATAGATTTCCCTTGGATTAAAACCCAAATTATAACTCTCCCTACTTTATCATTCCACTATCTACTTAATCATTGAATGAAGTTGGCTCTTTTAATTTACAATGGGGCCACATTAAAAACCCAACATTACTCGAACCCCCAAATATCAATCATATTATTTATTTACGACCCAATATAATTCTTGGCCCATAGCAGGTTATTAAACCTCAAATATCAGATATGAATGTTTGATATTAGAACCAAACCCAACAACATTAGAAATTAATTGGAATATCATTCAGGCCCACAATATAGAATTTTTACCTTACGTTATCGACCACGCGACTTGCTCATGTGAACACCCTTCGATCTATTGCCAACATGATCAAACGATAATCGTAAAATTTTCCCCACATCACTTTAACACCCAGAAAAAGTGTGAAACTCGTGGTTTTTGAAAACCACCTTTGCCACGTGTCACTCAAAGGACACTATTGTGTTTTTTTCAGAGAATTTGCTTACCATCTAATAAAAATGCGAAAACTACAGTTGGTTTTAAAAACCACTTTTACTATGCCTCACGCAGTTCCACGCCTTCAACACAAGGTTTTTCTCCTTCACTCTGTGGTAATTCAATTCAAGCATATAAAAACACTATTCTTCTTCCACGCATTTGTTCGAGGTTCGAACAGACCAGCGTCCCAATCAAATTGACAAGCCTACAAATTAGCTCTTAGCAATTACTTATTGCTCAACGGACCATCAGTTTGTCCCTTGAAGATCTGCTTCCAAGATCTGTGCTTTCATTAACGTGTCCATAACAGATTATGAGTCTCTTCACTAAAATGCCTCATATAAAACCAGTTAATTTGTTCTGCATTGTATATATTTAATTGCACAACAGAATTCAATAGAACCCTCAATTTTACCTCAACTATATGCAAAAGCACCCAATATTCTTGACTGTGGATGCAAGTCCTTATTGCATTCAAAATTAAACCCATAAGATCGATATTAATACTGTCTCATAAATCAACACCGATTTTTCCCAACTACATACAGAGCATCATTTAAACCCTAAATTACAGAGTATATATTACACATTCCTATATATTTTTCCATTGAAATTTAGATCCCAATCATACATAAATTACATCCACCAATGTTCATGTAATGCTGAAACAATTCTTCCATATGTACCTAATGAAATTACTTACAAAGCTCCCTTTGTCCTCGGCTAGATCTTCGAATCAAATGGCCCTTCTGCAACCTAATCTGTCTCTCTAGCTCTTCAGATCTATGCAGGTTTGTCTATTAATTCCTTTGAGGCTTACATTTATACAAGAAAATAATGAATCGATTCAGCTCCTTTAACAACTTAGCAAAACTCCTAAATCTCTAGTTTTCCTAAATTTAGACTAAGTCCCTAAATTTATTGAACTGGCTCTTCAGATTCCTAGCTAATCAACTTCCCCTCATGTTCTCCAAAGATTTGGGAACATTTACAATTTATCACTAAATTTATTTAAAAATCTCTCAAATATTAACAATTACATAAGAAAGCAAAAACATGAGACCCCCCTATGTATATTTACATACAAAGTATTTTCTTGAGCCTAATCCCCCTGCATCAGACTCCCAAGGTTCAAATTAATCATGATCTCCTGATCATGTGCTTTCATCCTTGCCTTCCTGGATCCCACACTTTGTTCTACAACTGATCATTTGCTGCAACATTCTCCTTCTGCACTCCTCCAAGCTTCCATATCTTATTCTGTCTTGCTCCACTAGCTGCACTTTTACATTCTCTTTTTGTCTTTCTTCTGCTACTTCTTTTGCTTCTTTGTTCCCTTGCTGATGTCTTCGTCTGAGAAACTTTCACCATCAACTTTCTCATAAATTCAATTTATCTGTCTAATATTTCTTTTGACTGTTCGATACTTCTTCCTCTTGATTTCTGAACTTCTACTTCTGTTTCTGCTTATTGAGTTCTTATTTTCTAAACTCTTACTGCCACCCTAGCTGTACCTTTAACTCCAGCTTTAACTCTATCTCTATCTCCTGTGCTAGCTCTAGTTTTGGCTCCAGCTTTAACTTGCTGAGCTCTCACTCTTATTGCCACCCAATCATCCATGCCTTCTTGTTCGTTGCAACAGTAAAACTCTTCCTGATTGTCATCCATGATAATTTCTTCATTCTCCAACTTCAGTAATTTCCTGGAGTAGTATTTACATTTCCAGTCACTGTTATCATCTCTTTTCTTCTCCTAGACCAAACATTCTCTAGTCCTTCCATCAAAACCTACAATCATAAAACAAACATCAAAACTACAAAATCTTTGTGTCTCTTCCTCTTCTGGAAACAGTTCAAATTGTTGCTCTAACATTTCGTCTAGCAACACTTTAATCTGCTGTTATGCCATTTCATTCTCTTCTCTGAATGTTTTCTACAGAAAATTTAGCCACTCATTTTTTACTTGTATCACACCATCAGTATGCTGCAATTTGAATTCAACATCTTCTTCTTCTTCTTTGAAAATCCTTAGTAATTGTCCTTCATCCTCTTGATTGATTCTGGAAATCAAATCAAGTTCTTCAAGTACTATGTCCTCATCTTCTGTCAGAATAAAATTCTAATTTTCCACTGTTGTAGCAGTCCCAAAAGTCTGCCCCACAAGTTTCTCTTGGCCCATCGAACAAGCCAATTCTTACTTGTCACCAACAGTAACAAGTTTCTGCATATGAGACATGATAGCCTCACCTTCCTTCAACAACCCATCTTCATTCAAGACAACTCCAAGTGATGGATTGTCTTCTGTAGTCCCTTTCAACACAGCCAACTTGTGAATTTTAAAATTACAAGACCCAATGGTCTCAACTGATGATCCAGTCACCAATTCTTCTTTCTGCAATTCTAAGTCTTTTCTGAGACTCAAAAAACCTCCCCTGTCTTCATTCCTTTGTATCTTCACATTCTGCAATCCCCAATTTTGAAATTGAGGTTCTCTCTCTAGCATTGAATTTTGTTTATTCAGGATAACCTCCAGAAATCCAATTTCCTCATTCCATGGACTAAAATCTTCCACAGAATTCATAGAATTATCCTCCTCTTTTAATTGACTGCCAAATGGTGTCAACTTTCCTTCAACATCAATAGAATCTGCATTCATAAAATAATTGTTAAAAAAAAATTCATAAGGCCTCAGTGCCTTTCTTTCCTCTGCCAGCATTTCAGTATGCTGTCCTAAAATTCCTTCCTTCTCTATCAGCACATCAGTATGCTGATTCCAATCCTTCAAATAATTTTCGAGACTGTCAGTTAGTCTCTCTTCTGCATCATCCTGTTCAAGGATGTCTCCTTGCTCTAGTTCATAAAAATTAACCTTCTCATCCTCAGTCATCTCTGCCTTTACAATCTGAACACTTTTCCTCTGTGTTTCTATCTTTTGCTCCAGAACACTTAACTCATGCCACAATTTTTTCATCTCATTTGAGAAAACATTCATACTGTCTTCACTATCTTCCTCTCAATCACAAGTCAAGTTTTCTGCTATTGCTATCTCTTCATCCTCCATCAAAATAGAATTATGATTTCCCATCTTTGTAAAAACTTCATTTATCTATCCATCACTTTTCACTTGGCCATTCAATAAAATCAATTTTTCATTATCAACATTAATAAAAAACTTATCATCTTCAGACATAACTGTCATGTCCTCATTGAAGAAATCTCTTTCATTAAACAAGGAATGTATGAACTCCTTCTGCTGTAGTAATTCAGTTTGATCTTCCTCTGAAAGGTAATCATCATATGTGACTTGGAAACTTTCAACTTTGCTCATTACAAATTCATTACATGAACTATTTTCTTCAATACCTGCATTTGCACAAAACTTGTCAGTTGTAAAACCATAAGACCCCATGGTCTCATTTGATGACCTGGCCATCAAATCCTCCTGTTGTCCCAAGTCCTCTATACATATCAGAAATTATTCAATGGTCCTCTCTTCAGTTTCTTCAATTTCTTCAAGTTGTCCAATTGATTTCTCAATTTCTAGATTTTGGCCATCATCACAATTTAGATATCCTTTGTTTCCAGTATGTTGGAAAAAAAAACCTTTCTCCAACTGTGCATGGACATTTTCAAAATATCTAGCTGTCCCATTTTTCTCCTTAGTGAAAACATCAGCAGTTTTTCCTCCTCCAATTGGTTTTCCTGCAAACATACAAAAATCATCAGATGTAAAGTCATTTGACCCCTTGGTCTTACTTGAAGTTTTAGTCTTCAAGTCATTCTCCAAATACTCAATCATCCTAAGTAATCCCTCTTTCTGCTAAGCATGTATCATCTGCTCTTTCTTCATTTGTAGCCTCGGCCACTTTAATTTCTTCTTCATGAGCCAACCAACTCTCTGGCTTTCCTCTATCATCCTCTGCAATTTACTGAACAGTTCCCTGGTCTCAGCTAACTCTTTCTCATATTCTTCATCAGTGAATTTCTTCCTCATGCCATTTGCTATGGCACCTTCCTTCACTCTTCTGTTGTGGCCTCTCTTAGAACCTCTGCAATCTCTATTATGGCTATCAGTAGCCATTTTCTCCTCTGGGAGTTCCTCACTCATTAGCTACACCAAGCCTCTGCAACAAAAAATTCTCTTGCTACAACTTACCTCACCAATCCTTTCCTCCAGATCTGGGCTTTTGGAAAGTACTGGTCCCCTATCTGCTGGAACCTTATAAGAAATTTATTCTGCTCTGTCTAGGCTTCAATATACAACTTTCTCAAGAACAAATCTATTCTTCTTTCATCCAACCTCTCTTGGGAATTCTCCTGGTTCTGCCACATTTTCTGCTTCACTTTAGAATCCTCTGGTTGACTCTTTCATCACTGCTCTCAAGGCTGTTATCTGCTTTTGCTGAGATTTCTTCCAGAACTTCTTGCAACTTGAATTTTGCAAAAAATCCATCAAACTAGAGTTAAATATTGCTCATCATATCACCTTCAATATTCTGCATAATCTTGCTTCTCCTTTCACCTGCACTGCATCTCTGTATGCTACAATCTTTATCAGTTTCAAAAATCTGATTTATTTTTATCACACATGAAATTAATAAAACTTTGAACCTTAAAAGAGATATTCTAGCTCTAATACCACATTATGAAAGGGGGTACCCCTGCCATACCTACAGTCTCAACTCAGTGCATATAAAATGCACCTCCAATTTTAACTCCAATACAATTCTCAATCTGGGAAATTCAACATTCTATTTTATGAGCTAGAAATTTAAATAAATAAATCTGGAATTTTTTAACATCTCAAATCTGAGATTTGAGATATTAATTCAAAGTTTTTTATGGTTATAAAACCCATAATCTCCACTATGCATAAAATTGGACGTCCCCAATTATAATCGCAATCTGGGAAATCAATTAAATTGTAGAAGCTTCTTATCAAAGGTTATGAAACCCCATATGTATATAACAGATCTACATATAGAATTAAACTAAAGTTTACCTTCACTTACGGTTCACCAAGCCTTTGGTCTCCAACTATGGACATGCAAATATATAGATTTCCCTTGGATTAAAACCCAAATTATAACTCTCCCTACTTTAGCATTCCACTATCTGCTCAATCATCGAATGAATTTGGCTCTTTTAATTTAAAACAGGGCCACATTAAAAACCCAACATTACTCTAACCCAAAAATATCAATCATATTATTTATTTATGGCCCAATAGAATTATCGGCCCACAGCAGGTTATTAAACCTCAAATATCAAATATGAATGTTTGATATTAGAACCAAACCCAACAACATTAAAACTTAATTGGAATATCGTTTGAGCCCATAATATACAAGGTTCACCTTACGTTATCGACCACGCGACTTTCTCATGCGAACACCCTTTGATCTGTTGCCAACATGATCAAACGGTAATCGCAAAATTTTCCCCACATCACTTTAACACCCAGAAAAAGTGCGAAACTCATGGTTTTTGGAAACCACCTTTGCCACTCATCACTCGAAGCACACTATCACATTTTTTTCAGAGAATCCGCTTACCATCTAATAATAATGTGAAAACCACAGTTGGTTTTAAAAACCGCTTTTACTGTGCCTCATGTAGTTCCATGCCTTCAACACAGGGTTCTGCTCCTTCACTCCACGGTAATTCAATTCAAACATATAACAACATTGTTCTTCTTCCACACATTTGTTCGGGGTTCGAACGGACCAACGTCCCAGTCAAATTAACAAGCCCACAAATTAACTCTTGGAAATTACTTATTGCTCAATAGACCATCAATTTATCCCTTGAAGATCTGCTTCCAAGATCTGTGCTTTCATTAATGTGTCCATAACAGATTATGAGTCTCTTCACTAAAATGCTTCTTATAAAACCAATTACTTTGTTTTGCATTGTATATATTTAATTGCACAAAAGAATTCAATAGAACCCTTAATTTTACTTCAACTATATGCAGAATCACCCAATCTTCTCGACTGTGGATGCAAGTCCTTATTTCATTCAAAATTAAACCCACAAGATCGATATTAATATTGTCTCATAAATCAACATCAATTTTTCCCAACAATATATAGAGCATCATTTAAACCCTGAATTACAGGGTATATATTACACATTCCTATACATTTTCCTATTGAAATTCAAAGCCCAATCATACAGAAATTACATCCACCAATGTTCATGTAATGCTGAAACAATTCTTTCATATATACCTAATTAAATTACGTACAAAGCTCCCTTGCCCTCAGCCAGATCTTCGAATCAAATGGCTCTTCTGCAACCTACTTTGTCTCTCCAACTCTTTAGCTCTATGCAGGTCTGTCTATTAATGCCTTCCAGGCTTACATTTATGCAAGAAAATAACGAATCGATCCAACTCCTCTAACAGCTCAAAAAAGCTCCTAAATCTCCAAATTTCCTAAATTTAGATTAAGTCCCTAAATTTAATGAACTGACTCTTCACATTCCTAGCTAATCGACTTCCCCTCATGTTCTCCAAAGATTTGGGAACATTTACAATTTATCACTAAATTTATTTAAAAATCACTCAAATATTAGCAATTACATAAGAAAGAAAAAACATTAGACCCCCCATGTCTATTTACATACAAACTATTTTCTTGAGCCTAATGCCCCTACATCATGTTCCATGTAGACTTATTCCTCTAAATCTCCATTCAGGAAGGCATAATTCACATCCATTTGATATACCTTGAAATCATGATAGCGTGCAAAGGCCAAAAAAATTCTAATTTCTTCCATCCTAGCTACAAGGGAAAAGGTTTCATCATAATCAAGTCCTTCAATTTATGAATATACCTTACATACAAGTCTGGATTTATTTTTTATTACCTGCCCTTGCTCATTCATCTTATTCTTGAATATCCATTTTGTGCCAATGAAATTTTTCCTAGTGGGTCGTGGAATTAATTCCCAAGTATTGTTCTTCTCAATTTGGTCCAGTTCTTCATTCATAGCATTTGCCCAGTTTTTGTCTTTGTTGGCTTCTTCGAACTTATTTAGCTCTATTTGAGATAGCATGGCTAGGTATACTTCCTTTGTCTGTTCAGCAAGCTGTCTTCTTGTCTGGAATCCCACACTTTTGTCCCCAATGATTTGATCTTCCAGATGGTTTTTTTGAGTGTAACTTGAGGGACCCTTTGAGTTTAATTTAGTATCTTCTGTTGTCTTGTTATGTTCATCATTATCTTGGTTCTCAGCTTCATGATCATTTGGAGGGTTGGCGCAGCTTGTGTTTCTTGTACTGTTTGGTAGATCTTCGTCAACTCTTACGTCAATGCTTTACAAAATTTTGTGAAGTCTTTGGTTGTAACACTTGTAACCCTTACTCTTGGATGCATATACTAAAAATATTCCTTCATTAGCTCTTGCATCAAACTTCCCCAGTTTTTCATCATTAATTTTTATGAAACACTTACTTCCAAAGACTCTAAAGTGCTTGACTGATGCTGGTTTACCATGCCATAATTCATAAGGATTCTTATCACAAATTGGTCTTAGATGAGCTTTGTTGAGAATGTGAAAAACTGTGTGTATTGCTTCTGCCCAATAGGTTTGGGGAATTTTACTTTCTTGCATCATGGCTTTGGCAATATGTTGTATTGACCTATTTTGTCTTTTTTCCACTCCATTCTATTGAGGTGTAACTACAATTGTAAACTGTTGTTTTATCCCATGTTCATTGCATAGGTCTACAAAATCATAGTCTGTGAATTCACCTCCTCTGTCTGATCTGATGCATTTTAGCTTGCATCCTGTTTGATTTTCTACCAATGCCTTGAATATCTTGAATTTTTCAATTTCTTCAAATTTATATTTGAGAAATTCCACCCACGTTAATCTGGTAAAATCATATATTATTAGCATGAAATAAGATTCTCCACTTGGTGCATTAGTTCTTGAAGGTCCACACAGGTCCATGTGTACAAGATGAAGTGGCCTACTTGTAGATAGTTCATCTTTGGTCTTGAAAGATGCGCGGGTCTGTTTTCCCAGTTGGCAGGATTTACATATGGTATTTGAAGGCTTCTTTATTATTGGCATATCTCTGAATGCGATCTTCCTACTCAGACTGATGATGTGGTCAAAGTTTAGGTGTCCCAATATTCTATGCCATAACCATGATTCATCAAGTTTGCTTATGTCACATGCTTCATTATCTTCTTTCACTATATAGACATTACTTTCTATTCGAACACCTTTGATCAAGGTCTTTCCTGAGGTGCTCGATCTTAATTCATAGTCTTGGGCTCTAAAAAGGACCTCACAGTCTTTATCACACATTTGACTGACGCTTAGCAGATTGGCTTTCAGCCCATACACAAATAGTACATCTTGAGCTTTTCCTCTTCCATTATTCAGACTGACTGAGCCTTTTCCTTTAATTTTCCCTGCTTTATCATTGCCGAATGTTACATTCCTAGATTTATTTTCATCAAAGGTTACAAACTTGCTTCAATCTCCAGTCATATGTTTTGAACATCCACTGTCCAAATACCATTGGCTTTTCTGATCTTGGGCTATTAGAGCCAGGTCACACTTATTCAACTTCTTTTCCACTACAGGCAGCTAATTTTTTGGCACCTTTTCTGAGAATATGGAACACATTCTTTGAGAGGACATTTGGAAGACATGTGTCCAATTTGATGACATACAAAGCATTTCATTATATTTTTAAATGGATTATGTGTACGAGTGAACTCTCCATTGTTCATAAATCTCCTTTGGGTTTTAAGAATCAATATTTGTCCACACTGTTGGCAATATGATGCAGAGTGTTGTCTTTGATGGCAACCCACTTGATCAAGATGATGGCAACATACTTAATGAATTTGTTCTTGACGCTTGATGAGTTTATTAATGATGTAAATATAATGTTCTACAAGTAGCTCAGAAGTAACAGAAGAAATAAATATCAGAAAGTGCCATAATAATGTTAAACAAGGTATGTCACAAGGCATACGCGGGTTTGATGAGGCTAAGTCGCGTATGTACGCGGAAAAGTACGTGCCAAGTCGCGTATGCTTAATTGCACTCTAAATTAATAAAACCAAGGGACTTTACCATGGTATTGACCCATTGTATTGAGCACTGGATTGTCTATGTGATCCCATCCAGGAATACCATCGAAAGTTGTGTGGTTTTGGCTCATGGTATTGTCAAAGGCTAGATCTATTTAAGGAGAAGAAATTTATTGTGCAATGGGTGTGCATGAGTCTGGGTTTGAATGTATACTTCAATCTAAAGTATGTATGAATGGAAAGGGTAACATTTTGATGATAGATCTGAATCCATGATGCACCTATGAAGAAAATGATGAAGAGGGATCTCTAGATCTGAAATGTATATGTATCTTCTGGATCTGTTTATGGAATGATTAGATCTGTGATCTGGCGAATCTGTGCTAAAGTAAAGAATGAATATCTGAGCTGTTTATCTATTCTGGAGAGCTGCACTGCCCTAAAATGTCTGAAGATATATACGCAGGTTCGTCAAGGAGAAAGCGCGTATATACGCGGCTTGTATTTAGCGAAAGCGCGTATGGGAATTGAAGTCAGCTTTGAAATGTGTGCATATGTATACGCGGGTTGGTATTTGTGAAAGCACGTATATACGTAGGTTCAGTGAAGAAAAAGCGTGTATGTAATTTAGGGTTGGCTGAAGTATGTGGTATGAAATTTCTGATCTGTTATGCCATTTTACTACTATCTGTCAATGATGATCTGGGTTGTTCGAATATTGATTATGCTGCTATAGAGCAAGTTGTTGGTTTGATGAATGTTCCTTGAGCTAAATTGTGTGAGTTGGATCCAGTATGAAAATTGATGAAATGTGGTCCATGGTGGTGCTGAAGGTTGAAGCCTTCAGTCAGCGGGTTGTAGCTCCCTTCTAGGAGAGGCTGGTAAACGAGAGCAGGGGGTTGTAGCTCTCTTCCAGGAGAGGCTGGTAAATGAGAGCAAGGGGTTGTAGCTCCCTTCCAGGAAAGGCTGGTAAATGAGAGAAGGTTGTAGCCTTCTGCAGGTGGGTGCCTGCGTGTTGGTATGAGTCTGTGCCAGTACATCGTTGTATGATGTTTTCTCTATAGTAAAATATTGAAGGCTGAGACAATGGAAGCGGTGGTTTTCTCCCGACTTGGGTTTCCAGCTAAAATCCTGGTGTTCATGTGTGTTGCTTATGTGTGATGGCTTATTCTGTTATTACTGCACATGCTTATTGTTAACTAAACATCTGATGAATGAATGATGTATAGACCTAAGTAAAGAAATAAATGCATAATAAGATCTCTGTGTATACACGAGTTTTATGAAGGATATCCACGTGTATACGCTAGTTGGCTTCAGCAAAGTAGCGTATGAGTTTTAGTGAATGGAAAAGTAAAAAGTTTTGAGTATGTCCTAAACACTGATTCACCCCCCCTCTCAGTATTATTTCCAACAATTGGTATCAGAGCAGGTCCTTCTGCAGAAGCTTGATCGCTTGAAGGAGATCCGTCACAATGGGAAAGAAGAAAAAGAAGAAGGCTACTCAAAAGGAGATATCTCAGAAAACATGTGTAGCGGAAAATGAAGAAGATAAAATGGGTATTGAATGTGGTTCTTGTGATTCACTTTCTTGTGCATGCAATGGTGAAAATAATGAAAGTAATGTTATGGATCTAGAAGAAGCTCTCAAGATTAAAGTTGAAGAACTACAAATATCATCTAATAAGCAAGAACTATCTACAAAGAGATGATCTCTCAAATGAAAGGACAGATAGAAATACTGAATGGA
This sequence comes from Pinus albicaulis, assembly GCA_034641835.2. Lineage (NCBI taxonomy): Eukaryota > Viridiplantae > Streptophyta > Pinopsida > Pinales > Pinaceae > Pinus > Pinus albicaulis. The sequence goes on from CM076571.1 coordinate 795,315,620, forward strand.
CAAGTAGACAAGTATCAAAGGTTGTACAATTATGCAACCAATCGAAATAAAAGACTTGAAGCAGAAATCATCGATCTAAATGAAGATCCGGAAAAATCAAATAAGAAGAATGAAGAACTTGAAGTAGAAATCATCTCTCTAAAAGCAGATCTTGAAGCATCAAATAAGAAGAATGAAGAACTTCTACAATCATTTGAAAAAGAAGGACGTGAAGCAGAAATCATCTCGCTCAAAATAGATCTGGAAAAATCAAATAAGAAGAATGAAGAACTTCTACAAATTTTTGAACAAAATAGGTTGAAGAGATTCAAGGCAAAAAGATGATCAAGTAGAAGAAGGAAGAAGGAAAGAAGAAAGTATGAAGCAGCAATGCCAAAAATTGGAGGTTGAGGTAAACATTCTAAAAGGTAAATTAGAAGAAAAGGATAAACTCTTGAGGTTTCAAGATAGTACTAAGATTCTGGACAATATTCTTAGTATTCAAAGGTCTCCTGCTATTAAACTTGGTCTTGGTTTTCATGAAACTGTTAAAGGAGAATCTAGTTCACAAGGAAGTGCTAAAGAGCAAAGGGATGTCAATGCAAAACCTGAAGAGTTGAAAGAAACAAGAAGTCAACCGAAAATCATGAACACTCAAAAGAAATCATTCAATAATGTTGAATGCTTTAGTATATAACTATGGGCATAATGCGAAGAAAATTATGACGAATCTGTTGAGTCACAAACAAACAGATTCTACACTGAAAGGTACTCTAGTTTCTTCAAAGGATATTGTTTTTCATGTAGCAAGTATGGTCACAAAGCAGCTGATTGCAATAGAAGAAAGAATAGAAAAACATAATATGATCCTTATGCTTACTTTTCTGGTCACATAAGATGTTATGCTTGTAAGAAGTATGGACATGTGGAAAAGGAGTGCAGGATGAACAGATTTGAGAAATTGGATAATTTCCAGCACACAATGAGAATTTTCAAGCAAAGTTGGAAAAAGAAGGAGGACCGGTTAGAAACGTAGGGAATTTTGACCCTACTGCAGTCATCCACTTCTAAAGATTACTTCTTTTAATGACTGCAGGAGTGATGAGAGATACATTATATGGATTATTAATGTATCGTCACAGGGGGAGTGATGTATGGTAATTCCCATGATGGTTTTGGTTATTCTGGTTATGTTTATTTCTGATAGAGCATCTGATGTGAAGAAGATAGGTACAGGTGGTACAAACTCAGGGGGAGATGAAGGAATGTGAAGTTTTCAATGTTTCACTTTCCATATGCGGGTTCTGTGAACTAAATCAGCGTATACACACGAGTTCCAGTGGAGATAGTCGCGTATGCATTTATGATAAGAAAATTAGTATGACAGCTGAAGATTAGGAGCACAGGTTCAGAAGGAGCATCAGTCTGACTAATAATGATTGTATTATTGGCACTGTATCTGTTTATTTCTCAGTTCTAAATGATTATGACATGATACATGGTTTCTTATGATGAGATTATGGATGAGCCCTGTTTTCTTTTTGCTGAAGAGTATTCTTTGTTTTCACACATGGATGAGATGGAAGTCTTATGATTCAGAGATAAGGACAGATCATGCAGAGATTGTTGTTGATAACTTGCTGTTGAAAGAGTTTCAGGTTGCACAAGCTAAGGAGGAGCCTTGGTCATATGGAAAGGATGCTTGGATGGACATTTTCAGGGGGAGCATTAGCCTTGCTGAGCGTAATGCATTGTTGGCATTATGATGATTCTGAAATTGAGGTCTTTCTGGTACTGGTCATAAAAAGTCATATTTGTAATTTGATGAAAAGGTCATGTTGAGACCTATGATGTAAAATTGTAATATTCAGTCATGTAAGGACTTGATCAAATATGTAAACCCACTTGGTTGGGTACTTGAGTCAAAATGTGTAAACCCTCTTGGTTGGGTACTTGAGTCAAAATGTGTAAACCCTCTTGGTTGGGTAGTTGAGTCAAAATTGTGTAAACCCACTTGGTTGGGTATTTGAGTCTCATATGTAAATCCACTTGGTTGGATCTTTGATGTAAGTATGAGTCCTTGGTGATAGGAAGGTCATAGAGTCATGTACTTCATTGAAAAATATGTTTGAACTTTCAGCATGAATTCAGGGGGAGCATGGTAACTTCAGTGCACATCAGATCTATAGCGCTCTTCTATCTACATGAGGAGAAAACAACCTTGTGTTGGTTTTGATCCGCCCTTTGCCCTTGATGTCAAAGGGGGAGAGTGACATGGTGTTTGAATAGGGGAGAATATCATTATGCTTAATGAATCTATCTGTTGTGGTGATCAAACACCATCGTGGTTGCCATCAAGTCCAAAGGGGGAGATTGTTGGCAATATGATGCAGAGTGTTGTCCTTGATGGCAACCCACTTGATGAAGATGATGGCAACCTACTTAATGAAGTTGTTCTTGATGCTTGATGAGTTTATTAATTATGTAAATCTGATGTTCTACAAGTAGCTCAGAAGTAACAGAAGAAAGAAATATCAGAAAGTGCCAAAATAATGTTAAACAAGGTATGTCACAAGGCATACGCGGGTTTGTTGAGGCTAAGTCACGTATGTACGCGGAAAGGTACGTGCCAAGTCGTGTATGCTTAATTGCGCTCTAAATTAATAAAACCAAGGGACTTTACCATGGTATTGACCCATTGTATTGAGCGTTGGATTGTCTATGTGATCCCGTCCAGGAATACCATCGGAAGTTGTGTGGTTTTGGCTCATGGTATTGTCAAAGGCTAGATCTATATAAGGAGAAGAAAATCATTGTGCAAGGTGTGTGCATGTGTCTGGGTTTGAATGTATACTTCACTCTGAAGTATGTCTAAATGGAAAGGGTAACAGTTTGATGATAGATCTGAATCTATGATGCACCTATGAAGAAAATGATGAAGAGGGATCTCTAGATCTGAAATGTATATGTATCTTTTGGATCTGTTTATGGAATGATTAGATCTGTGATCTGGCGAATCTGTGTTGAAGTAAAGAATGAAGATCTGAGCTGTTTATCTATTCCGGAGAGCTGCACTGCCCTAAAATGTCTGAAGATCTATACGCGGGTTCGTCAAGGAGAAAGCACGTATATACGCGTCTTGTATTCAGCGAAAGTGTGTATGGGAATTGAAGTGAGCTTTGAAATGTGTGCAGATGTGTACGTGGGTTGGTAGTTGTAAAAGCGCGTATATATGCAAGTTCAGTGAAGAAAAAGCGTGTATATAATTTAGGGTTTGCTGAAGTATGTGGTATGAAATGTCTGATCTGTTCTGCTGTTTTACTGCTATCTGTCAATGATGATCTGGGTTGTTCGAATACTGATTATGTTGTTATAGAGCAAGTTGTTGGTTTGATGAATGTTCCTTGAGCTTAATTGTGTGGGTTGGATCCAGTATGAAAATTGATGAAACGTGGTCCATGGTGGTGCCGAAGGTCAGTCCTCCGCCCGTGGGGTTGTAGCGTCTCTTCCAGGAGAGGTTGCAAACCACTGCAGTTGTAGCTCCCTTCCAGGAGAGGCCGAACAAGATCGTGGGTCAGAGTTCTCTTCCGGTGAGAGGTCAGTAAACGAGAGAAGGTTGTAGCCTTCTGCAGGTGGGTGCCTGCGTGCTGGTATGAGTTTGCGCCAGTGCATGGTTGTATGATGTTTTCTCTATAATAAAATATTGAAGGCCGAGACAACGGCAGCGGTGGTTTTCTCTTGACTTGGGTTTCCACCTAAAATCCTGGTGTTCATGTGTGTTGCTTATGTGTGATGGTTTATTCTGTTATTACTACACATGCTTACTATTAACTAAACATCTGATGAATGAATGATGCATAGACCTAAGTAAAGAAATAAATTCATAATAAGATCTCTGTGTATACGCGAGTTTTATGAAGGATATCCGCGTGTATATGCTAGTTGGCTTCAGCAAAGTAGCGTATGGGTTTTAGTGAATGGAAAAGTAAAAATTGTTGAGTAAGTCCTAAATACTGATTCACCCCCCCCTCTCAGTATTTCTCCCAACACATACGTTCTACACTCCATGGCTTTATGGCCGAATCCCTTACAAAAAAAACAATACCCATGGAAATGATTAGTGTACCTGGTGTAGGGTTGTCGTATCCATTTGTTTGTTTGAGGTAGTCTTTGTAGTTTCTTCATCTTTTGCTAGTTGAAATCGATTATCTTTGTCTGACAGTATGCAGCAATATGTCCCAGTTTGTGGCAGGCAAAACAAGTGACATTTCTCATAGGAGGAAAGAATCTCCCTTAAGATCTTCCAAACTTGTTCAATTGAACTTCAGGAACAATTGAGCTTTTTGAAACTTCTTGCTTCTTCCTCTCATTCTTTGTCTCTTGATGTTGATGCTTGTTTCTGTTTGTTTCATCACACATCAAGTTCTTGTTGGATTCTACTTCTTTGGTTCCTTTTTGAGCAGTTTCATTATCCTTTACAGCTTTTACAAAAATTATGTTCTTGTTATCTTCTACCCTGGACTTACTGGGTTCTCCTTCATATCCTATCCTAGCCTTTATAAGAGGAGACCTTTGAACATTTAGAATCTTGTCCAACTGTTCAGTGCTTGTCATTCGAGGAGTGTTCATTGAAAATTCCCTTTGGGTGTTTTCTAGTTTCTTTCTCAGGCATACCACTTATTCTTCCAATTTCTCTTACTCCTGATGTTTATCTTTAATTTGGTTTAGCAGAATGTCTTCCACCTTCTTAGCTTCTTCAAGTTCTACTTTCAATTGAATGAAGTATTCTGAATTTGGTACCTCTTTTAAATATTTGAGGAGAATGTTTTTCTATTTTCTGCACTTAAGTTAAAGTCTGTCTATTTCTTCCAGGGCACTTTTTAGCTCCCCCTCAAGGTCTACCTCACCTTCTTCCTCATCTTCTAGAAGGAATCCTTCAGACTCTTCCTTGGCCACCAACACAAAGTCAAAGGTTCCTTCTTCATTTGAGGATTCATCTGAGTTTTCAGATGAGCTGCTATCTTGCTGAGCATAAAGTGATTTTTTGTTGAATCTCTTCCCTTTCTACCAGTTATTTGTTTTGGTTATCTCCGTCTCTTGAGCCCGATTATTTGTTTTCTTGTAAGGAAACTTTGATGTATGGTTCCCAACTCTTCCACAGTTGAATAATTTAAATGGAAGCTTATATTTATACTTACCTAAGCCTCTATCCAATATTCTAAAAAATTTAGCCTCCTCTTCATCAAAGAAGGAGCATGTATATTCCTTTTCTTCTTTGCTCTTCTCAGCCTTAAAGGCTGCCTCCCTCAAATTTGACTTCCTTTGTGGAAGTCTCATCTCATAGGATGTTAAGTTTTTAAGTAATTGGTTCATGGTCAAAGTTTCCCAATCAACTATTTCTTCTATGGCAGAAACCTTGGGATTAAAACTAGAGGCTAAAGATCTCAATATCTTTTGAACAATTACACATTCTCTAATGTTTTCTCCTATAGCTTTCATATTATTCACAATTTATGCAACCTTTAAGAAGAATTTGGCAAAATCTTCTTCTTTATTCATTTTCATATTTTCAAATTGGGCTCGATAGACTTGTAGTTTTTCCATCTTCACCTTTTTATCTCCCTCATGGATACTTTCTAATATATCCCATATTTCTTTCGTAGTCTTGTTGTGCATTAATTTGATAAATTCTGCCTCACACAGACCACTTAAGAGAGCATTCATGGCTTCGACATTAGCTATAAAATATTTTTTAGCTTCTTTCTCTGTGTCAGAATCCATTGGGGCATATCCCAAATCCACAGCAGCCCAAACTTCTATTCCTAGACACATTATGTACGTCCTCATTCTTATTTTCTAGAAGGCATAATTTGTACCAGTAAACAAAGGGGATTTATTTGTTGAGCATCCTTCTAGACTAGCCATCTTGGAGACCTAAGATCTCCTTTCAGTTGTTAAACTGATACAGAAGGAGCCTACTCTGATACCAATTGTTGAACACTTGGTTAAAATCAGAGGGGGGGTGAATTAGTTTAATGCAGTCATGGTATTGTAAAACTTTCGTTTACACTTATTTACATCTTCATTTCATGATCAAATTAATATACAATGGAACAACAATCTTAATAAGTGAGTAGCAGGTATTAAGCAGATTAAATACATAATATCAACATATAATCATCATGCACATAGACAACATATATAGGTGGAAACCCATAAGGGATAAAACCACATGTTATTATTTTTTTGATGCAAAGGCAAGCTCCAAATCCCTCTCACCACTGATTTTCTGTAGGCTCCAACCTACAGGAGGCTACTACCTCAATTATGAAAGATAAAACTTGCAAGGAATCTCCAACTCCCATCTATTTTCTATAGGCTACAAGCTATAGGAGGCTCCTACCTCAGCCAGCTACAATTGGACATCTATCAAGCTACAACTTGAAATGGAAGCACCAACTTCCTCACTGTAAAATAAAATCATATGCTGATTTACCTGTATATCAGCTTAGTTTTTCTCCTTCTTTACTGTTGTCCTTCCAGCCCTCAAATTTGCTTTATATCATCTCTAGATCTTCACAACTCCTCTCTCTTCTCCTTCTTCTTCTTACATTCTCTCACCTCTTTCTCCATTCTCTCACCCTTATGCATATGCTGGTAACATTATTTATAGAGATCACCTCATAACTATTTACATTCCACAGGGAATTCGAAATGACTCTTCGCCTTCCCCATTCTCATTTTCTTGTCCAGCACATTCAAAATAATATAATAAAATGTATACATTTGTGTATTACAGTGGAGTTTCGCTTTGCCTGCAGAGACTTGACTTTGCATCACAAACAATATAAATTAAATAATACATTTACAGTTACAATCAAACATTTACTTAACACTTTCAGTTTCTTAGCTTTGTTGAGCATTCGTCCTCTTCTGCTTGCTATCCTTTTGTGTTTTCTGTTATGCCGTTATATTCTAGCTCTACTGCATAATTGCCCTATTTCTGCCGTTACCTTTGTATTTTGTGATGTGTTCACCATTTTCATCTCCCCGTGCTTCCACACCATTGTCTTGCACGAGTTCCTGTTATGCGTTCATTCCATTCCTTTGTGACCTGTAGAGTATGGCCCACATACTATTTCCTTTATGCCTGTGACGAATTATAAATCTGGGCTTTAGTCATGATACATACATTTAAAACGATCAATAGTGTAAACATTATACTATGGCGCATTTAACATCTACGAAACAAGGGCTTATAAGGTCCCACACCAGAATTCAATTCCTTTAGATTTTAGCTTTGAACTATATCGTGTCTGCTTTATATCACATTTCGGTATTTTAGTCGTTCCTTTATATATGGTTCTTTTTCACTCCGATGCGATTTACAAAGGGAAAATCCATACTCCCGAACTTGAAAAATTTTAGGCTTCAGCTTCAATCTGCATCGTGTTTGCTCTCTTTATCGCACTTCCGCGATTCTAGTTATCCCATGTGTCTTCGTCCATCTGATCTCTCGCTATGTGATATGCGATAGGTCCCGCTTGACTTTATCGCTACTTCGCATCGTGACTTCTATAACTTGCGAATTCTTATCACATAAGCATCGTCGATTGCAATATGTGATGGTAATATCGCATTGCTACTTCACATCGCATCGCATCGCCACTTCCCGGTATGCGATGTACTTTAAATTGCCGATGTGCGATATTGTGCTGTGCCACCACGTGTCCCTTCAAATCGCCACATTGCATCGCAATTTTCCATCGCCACTTCACGGTATGCGAGGAAATTCGCATCGCCGATGTGCAACATTATGCTATGCCACCACGTGTCCCTTCACATCGCCACATCGCATCGCATTGCATCGCAATATCGCATCACATTGCTCTTGCTTCTGATTTATGATCTGATTTCTGCCGATGCAATCATCACCATCGATCTATCCAGATCTACGGTCATCATTGCTGCTGGCACTTCCGATTAATACTCAAGCGCTAACATAATTTCATCTCCGCTTATGATTCTCAACTCTATGGTTTAAACCCAAAATAAACCATATAAATATTTACGGGCCCACAACTTTATTTCAACGTACCTTGTACATCATCGATCTAATCACTCATATATCCAACAACTATCGCATAACAATGATACATGACCTTTAATTTTTCAATATCACGTGAAATAGCTGTTTTTTGTGTTGCTACATGTCAACTCCTTAATGCTGTTGCGTTCATTTAAAATTTTACCACTTACCACTCTAAAGCTGCACGAAAACCCATTTGCTAGTTTTTGAAACCATCTTCACTGTTCCATCTCTGCTGTTGATTCATGGTTCGATACTCCATTGACCAATGTTTCTCTCGCTTGTCCTTTCCAAACTTCTGGTTCCGTTGTAACTCCACACAAATAAAATTCATCTACTGTTCCATTCCGCTTCCTCTAGTCCACTGTGCCATGAATTATAAGTTCTTCCTTTGACAAGTTCATTCAGGTTCACCTCTTTTCTTACGATGAATCTTATCCATTCATTTCTTTCCTTTGTTGCTGCGATCTAATCACGGCCGTCCATTCACCTCACTTGGAATTCATCTGCCTTAGTCTATTTTCCATTTTTTTATGCAATCCCGCTCTCTGACACCGATCCCTCCACACTACTCCTCCTGAGCTTGTTCTTTATTCTAAGTGCGTTGATCTCTCCTGAGCTTTCTTTTCTGCCTTTGCTCCTTTTCTACCTTAGCTGCAACTCTTCTACCTCTTCTTCTTTCTGTTTCCTCTCTATATTCGTTGTTTCTCTTCTTTTGACGTTTCTCTGCTTTTATTGGTTCTTCTTTACTCCTTTGCCTTAGTGATAGTTCAAGTGCTACTCCTTTGTGCTCCTTTGTCGTCAATGAAAAAATTTATAATAGGGAGAACCTAAGCTGGAATGGTATAATATATAGCTTCACATGGCTAACCAACAAAATACCATACCTTTGGGGAGACTGTTAAATATTATGGTAGATATCGCAGGGGTTAAGGTACACACAGATTTTGAAGTAATTCAGATTGTGGAGGATGCAGACCCTTATCCTGCACTCCTAGGACTAGATTGCATGATATACATGGGAGGCATTATCAACTTGAAGAAAATAAGCATGGTTTTTGAGAATGAGGGTACGAGGGTCATAGTCCCCCTAGACCCTACGAAAGGAGAATGGTACACAGAGCCTGTGCATGAAGAAGACAACGTGGATCATATTTATAAACTTACTACCTAGGATGAGGATTGGATTAATCCTACAGCTGATGGTATGCTTTGCTAGGAAAAATACAGTGAATTCCTCTGTAACTTTTATGGCGAGATTGAAAATTGGTAGAATGGGTTACATGATGTCTCTGCGCTGTGATGTCTTAGGATCAGGAAGAGCTTCTGGTGTATCTCCTCAGAGGTAAGAGAACTGCCCTAATTTTATGGTTCCGTTAGTGCTAGATATTTTTTGCAAACATTTGAAGCCAAAGTCTGAAGGGAGCGAAGAATGTGGGTGCTTAACCTAGCAATGCGTGGAACACCTGCGTGGTGGTGGGAAACACATAAGGGAACGTTACAAGATTGGGAGTAATGTCACGAGATGATAATCCTGTGGTTTGAACCCCCGGTTCACCTACATGTAAATACTTTCCTTGGCCTAGGAGACTCACGCAAGCACTTGTTCGCATGGATGGAGGAATTGTGTGAAAGGACTACAGACGAATGGGTCCACCTGTTCATTCATGCCCTAGGGCCAATCCCCACTACATGGTATTTAGATGTAGAGCTACATCAGCGCACCTCCCAGTAGGAAAACATGAAGGATGAGTTTGTAGGGACGTTCGGGTTGATAGGTGGAACTGAGGCACTCGGCGAAGCCCTACAGGATATAGATGCCCTAGTATTTGATGAATCACAACCTCATGTGGAGTACGAGACGTTAGCTTGGGATACGTAGATGCAAGATATTTTTAACTTTTGCAATATATCAATGGAGGAATATGATGAAGATCCATGAAATGTCACTATCTCGGAATTATAGGGAGAACGTGCAGTGGATGGGCCCCGACTGCAGACTGTCAATGTGACCAACCCCCTGAAGCTAAGGGAAGTCAACATTGGAACAGAAGAACAACCTAAGCTCACTAAAATTGGGGACTACTGGCATGATGACACTGTGGGGAAAGTAGCAAAGCTTCTCATGGAGTACCAGGACCTATTTCCTATGAAATTTTCAAAACTCAAGGGTATTACAGGGGATTTAGGGGTCATGCACATCACTTTAAAACCTGATGCATGCCCCGTTAAGTAGTGCCCTTACTGATTGAACCCCAAGTATAAACAGAAAGTTAGGGAAGAAATTGAAAAAATGCTAGCCACAGGTATCATCAAACCGGTAGAACAGTCAGATTGGGTAAGTCCTATAGTGGTCCAGGAGAAAAAGACCAAGGGATAAATAAGAATCTTTGTTGATCTGCGCAAATTGAATGATGTTTGCGTACACGATCCCTTCCCTACACCATTTTTTGATGAAATTATTGATAGTGTGGGAGGGTAGGAGGCATACTTGTTCACTAATGGGTTCTCGGGCTACCATCAGATCAGGATCACATCAGAAGATCGAAACAAAACTACGTTCGCTACTGAATGGGGATCGTTCCAGTACATTTTCATGCTGTTTGGGCTCAAGAATGCCCATTCCATATTTTCATGGGTGGTGGTAGCAGTATTCAAGGAGTTCATCCAAAAATTCTTGGAGGTATATTTCAATTATTGGACAGTATTTGGGTTGGTAAAGAAGCACGTCTCCAACCTGCGCTTGATGTTGGATGCTTGCAGAAAACACCATATTTCCCTAAAAATCAAGAAATGCATATTTTGCGTACCATTTGGGATCTTGTTAGGTCACATATTCTGTCGGCAGTGATTGATGATTGACCCTTCCAAGGTGGCCGTTGTCATCAAATTAGCAGTCACTACAACTAAGAAAAAACTGTGCTCTATTCTCAAACACACAGGCTACTACAGGAAGTTTATTCAAGGGTACGCACTGATCACGACACCGATGGAAAATTGCTGAAGAAGGATGTATCATTTTTTTGGGATGAAGAGTGTCAGAAGAGCTTTGAGCTACTCAATGAAAGGATGGTCTCTACACCTATCCTCATATTTCCTGATTGGGTGAGGGTTTTCCATGTCCATGTCAACACTTCAGGAATCGCCTTGGGAGTTTTCCTTACGCAACCCGGGGAGGGGCACATTGACCACCCGGTTGCATTTGCTAGTAGGAAACTCTCTAGTGTGGAGCTTAACTACTCCACTATTGAGCACAAAGGGTTGGCCATGGTATATTCCCTGCAAAAATACGACATTATTTGTTGGGAGGGCACTTCAAGATGTTCACAGATCACTCAGCTTGGAAATACCTGGTGAATAAGCCTGTATGGGGGGGAATATTTTCCGACGGCTACTACTATTCCAAGAATATGAATTTGAAATCATCATGAAGCCAGGAAAAATAAATGCGGGGCCGGACCACTTATCTCGAATCGACAGTGGTGAGGAACTAATCAACCTAGAAGAAGGACTGCCTAATGCGCAGCTGTTTGCTATTAAGGTGGTCCATGTGCACTTCGCCTACATCATTCACTTCTTAACTACAAGGATGACACCTATAGAATATTAGATACAATAGAAAAAGGAGCTAGTAACTTGCACAAGGGACTTTACCATCATCATGGGCCACTTGTATAATATGGGATTTGATGAGGTACTATGAAAATAAATTCTGGAGCATGAAAGGCAGGCCATCTTGGCAGAAGCCCACGATGACATAGCACGAGGTCACTACCCAGGGAAAGCGACGACACGGAAGATATTGAGAGCTAGGCTATGGTGGCTCACACTGTATAGTGATTCTCATGACTATTGCAAAGCCTGCAACACATGCCAGAGGGCAGGAAGACCATTGCACAGAGACTAAATTCCCTTGCAGCCACAGATGGCCCTATAAGTATTTGAAAAATGGGCCATCGAATTTGTTAGATGCATCAACCCTCCAGGTAAGAAGACAAGTGCCCGCTACATCATCACCGCAACTGATTATGTAACCAGATGGGTCGAAGCAGAAGCTATGAAGGATTGTACTGCTAACACCACTGCACACTTTATTTTTGAGCATATCCTAACCAAATTTGGTTGTCCCAAGGTTTTGATGAGCGATAGAGGTATGAATTTTCTTAATGAGACAATCCTGGATTTGATTGAATAATTTCAGATCCACCACACCAAAATTACCCCCTATCACCCATAGGCAAACAAAACTATGGAAAATTTTAATAAAATTTTGGAGCAGGCGTTGACCAAGATCTGCAATGTCGAGTGCAGCGATTGGGACATGCGTATCCCGTCAGTCCTTTGGGCCTATCAAAACACATGTAAGAAGTTGACTAGGAAAACACCATTTGAGATGGTTTATGGAAAGGAGGCCATTATGCCCATGGAGTATATTGTTCCTAGCTTGCACATCGAAGCCTTTACAAACACGACATATCCTGATATCATGGAGGAGCATTTAGCACAGCTCCTAGCCTTGGAGGAATATTGATTCATTTCTAACTTCCATCAGCAAGTTTAGAAGGCCCGGGAAAAATTATGGCATGATCGACATATTCGGCAAAAGATCTTTGTGGAGGGAGAATTGGTCCTACTATATGATAGCCGGTTTGCGAAGAACCCGGTGAAGTTCCGACAACACTGGCTCGGTCCCTATATGGTAAAGGAAATCACTGATGCAGGAGCTGTCCTGTTAGCTACACTATGTGGTGATATGATACCAAGATATGTGAATGATAACCAGCTCAAGCCATATCGAATCAAATGACTATATGGTTGGAGTAGCTATATGGGGCAGAATACGCACAGGCAGAAGGAAAAACACAGGCAGGTCCATTGGACGCGCGGGGGTCGATTGCAAGTCTCAAAGCCTGGAGAGGTGCGCTAGGAGTGTAGGGGTCGATTGTAGGTATGGAAGCCTGAGGAGTTGTGATGGGAGTGCAAGGGTAATACACATCTATGAAAACTAGCCGTTGGAACAGTAAAACTTGGTAAAAATAAACTTTTACCGTTGAAAGGAGCGGGTGGTCGGCAATTAATGAGGAGATCTCTAGGGATTTTTTACTGTTTCCTTGATGGTAAGTTTATGATAAGCCTCATCCAACCATTGGTCTATATCCAAGGCTATAAAAGAAATAGGGTAGATCGGAAGTGGGTTCTGTGCGTTTTGGATATCTTATGTTTTGTAGTAGTCTGTAACTATTGTGCTCTGTTAATGTCTAGGCGGGCTACCCCTTATGATAGTAGCAATCCTGAATTTATCTTGTGAGAGAGAATGACTGTAGCTAATCTAGTTGAATCATCGTAGACCGTTGCCTCCACTATTGAAGTATTGGAGGTCGCCCTTGAAGTTGAAGAGGTTGTGTCCACATAAACTAAGGGGAAGTAGGATGAGAAGAAGAAGGGTAAAGGGGCAGGCCAAGAGCAAGGGTAGGGTAGGGATGCGAAATGGTCTGGAGGGAAGCCACATACCTCCCCTTGGAATGTGAAGTCCCCCCGAACAGTGCCCCAGGCACGTTCACATAACCCATCGAAGACAACTTTGTCTACTTAGGAAGAGGCCTAGATAACTGAACCAATAAACTGGCTACTGCCACATGTTCGGCCTCGTAGGCACTCGATTCACATGCTTAAGAGCATCGATGGTATGAGTGCCTATTTTCAAATGCTCCTAATTTTCGGCGAGGTCCCCATCATTGGAGAATCCTTTGGCAAACTCCACTCGATAAAATTCGACGATCGTGACCTGGCCAACCTGGAGGCCTTCCCAGAATTGTCACCTGAACTATATCTCGAAAGGGTATTAAAGGATGATGTGCTAACGGTAGTCCCCATGCCGTGGGAAAGAAGGTTGGTTGGTTTCAGGTTATTAAACTTGTTGCGAATGCCTCACTTCGACCACTACAATGTAACCAATCGACTTATGTGACAACTGCTTGCCTTGATCCATGATAGTAGCTTATGGATCTAGGATCACATTCCGATTGATGCCGCACTTTTTCACTGTATTACAGGTATCCCCATGGAGGGGACGAATCCCATGGAGCATGTCAGCAAGAAGTATGAGCAGCAGATCACCGATAAGGTGCGCAACAACTACCATGTAGAGCGGAATACTAGAGGATTCATGATTAACAATATTAGTGACCCCGGTGCGTGCATGGGTACCTTGTTACTGGCATGTAAAATGATGCGCAAATTCCAGGTTGCAACCATCCCTACGTATGTAATTCAGTTGGCTGGCCACTACAAAAAAGGGGTCTGCTTTAACTGGTCCCAGTTCCTGTGCAACGAATTTTTGGAGAACATGCGCAAGGCCCAGGACCATGGAAGGGAATTCTGCTACTTCTGATTACTGCTCCTCATCGCGTTCGTTGCGTGGGAGGCCCCTAAGGATTCAGTCCTCCCTGAGCTCGAGCCGGACATGTGCGAGGGGGCGCGATATGCGAATTTGTGGGATTCAAAGGACGAGCAACGCATTGAGGATAATAAAGTATTTTGGGTCCTATTTGAGAGTGGGCTCGTAGCAGTAATCCACTCCCAGTCGCACTTGTCACTAGCAATCTATAACAATTATAAGAGCATCGTAGCATTCTAGGTCACGATGCACAATGTGTAGATCCAGGGCCATAAGGATCCAGCATCGGTATCACTGCCATACATGGTCGTAGATGAGGAAATCGACCAAATAATTGCTACTTGGCCTCCACACAGGAAACTAGGCTTCAAATCAGGTATCGCTGACACTACAGGTATGAGCACCAAGAAGGCCACCCCGCCTAATACCACCAAAGAAACAGAAAGGTAGGGCAAGGATGCTTAGAATAATACCGAGGAGGGCTCATAGCAGGATCTTGACATAGAGGATCTAGATGCACAGGGCGCTCATTCCCCGCATGGTACGAAATGGATCGCTGACCCTCTCGAAGGCCAATGAAATAAATGACAGGCTATAAGGCCCGATAGGGAGACTTAAGTTACTTTGACGGAGAAGAGCTGGAGAATATCGCAGATGTAGTCACTCTCGTTTTAGAAGAAATATGGCTTGCATTAGAAGAGCAACAGAAGGTCATGGTCACTGCACTCTAATCTCATCTCTAAGCACTGCAGCTCAAGACTGATACCATGCAGACAAGTATGATTCAGACTCGGCTACCCCCATCAACTAGCAGTGAACTTATCATCACAACTGAAAGCTACCTCTGCCCCCTGCCAGGTGCAGCATTCATCCCAAGCTTGCCTACCTTATGTGCGAAATTCCAAGCTAGCATAGAAGTGCAATTTGATTTGGCCTAGCTTCCACATGAACCACTACAGGTCCTCCATGCATCCCTCTTTGAGGAGATCCAGCATAGATACCGCCAGGTGCATCAGTAGTTCAGCACAACCGAGTAGATGATCATGGAAAAAACCACCAAGGTGGCCCAGGCTCAGGCTACATGCACTCTTGCCGCCACGTAGCAGACCGAGTTGGAATGCCTAATCAGTAGGGTATGCGCAGTTGTGAATGAGTATATACTGGCCACTACCACCCCCCAGGATAATATTGAAGGACAAGTTGCAGCCTTGAAGGCTTCTAGGATTGAGATTTAGAATGTCAAGACAGAGATGGACGAACAGATTGCTGCCTTGCAGGCCAAATTGTAGCTGGAGACTCCCCCTGAGGTAGGCGCCCATCGAGCTGCGCTAATTATAGAAGCCACGAAATCACTCAGGGTGTTGTATTTCCTGAAACAACTATGCAGCTATGGACCAAGGTGCATCGCGACCCTCTCATGTGTGAAATCACCCAAGAATTGCACCAGAAGGAAGAAGAGTTCAAGAAGATGGAGGCTACAATGCCCACTCTAGTCCCTGCTCAATGCTTGGCACGAATGCGTACCAACCATGAACTTAGAGATGACCTTGATGAGCTCTGCTACAAAAAGAAGGTTCTTAGTGACCACATCAAGTCGTGGGCCGATGAAGCTCTCAAGCTATCTCAGGAAGTGGATGTTGCAGTTAAGCTACTCAATCAGACCCTGGAAAGTGTCACTACTGCTTCTGAAGGCCAAAATTCGTAGAGGTTGGTGGACATTGCACAAAATGCTATCGTGCAGAGTGAAGGATTGTTTCCCCCATTGGTCAATGCAATCAAACATTTTCAGGCAAAGATGCAAACCGCATGGCCACTGTGACTCGAGACGAGTCACAAGATTGTGTTGGGGGCTTTTTGGAGCGGGGCTCCCTAAGCTGTGATTTTTGTATATTTTTGTATTAATTACTCTAATGCAGGGGTTTTGGGGTGGGTCAAAGCCCCCAAATGTATTGTAATGGGTCAAAGGGTAGACCTAGAGTCCACAAACCACATTTTGCGGACCACAAGATAACATAGGCTATGATTTTTTTGTTCTGAAATAAGACTAAATCTATTAAAATAAGAAACATATAGTACAATCAAGCTTGCATGCAAGCATAGATGAGAAGCATGGGAGCCGTAGGTGATAGGCTATCAACCTCGCTCCTAGAAGACAAACAAGGAATGAGCAAAAGAGAACAAAGGAGTGCAGAGAAGCTGGATCTAAACTGAGGTGTCTACCCAGAGTGGGTAGTCACTGCTAAACGACATTTTTTCCCTTTTTTCTTGCTTACTTTGACCCAGCCAGTGGAGTTTGGATGAGCCATAACAAGTTGTAGACTATTTTTCTCTGGGGGCGGAATATCCTTATCAGAGTCAGAGGAAGAAGAAACATGAGAATGTTTCTGAGTAATCGGCGAGGCAGTGGGGACTGCCGGACTGGCTGAGGGAACTTCCATTGGAATCTCATCATTCTGCCCATCTGCTTCAATTTCCTCCTCATCCGAGCTGGAGGAGTCTGAATCGTCCATAGGGGGAGGAGGAACACAGGGCTTCCAGCTCTTGAATTTGGGTTTGCGATTCAGATTCTTCTTTTTTCCGAGGAACTGAGAACATGCATTCTGGAGGTGCCCCGTTTGGAGACAATGGAGGCAACGGAAGGCTGTATTTTCATAATCCAAGGTTTGTGTCCAATGGAAATCTCCAATCTTGAGGTTGATCTGTTCCGACAGTCCTTTGCTTATATCTATTTCCGCACATATTCTGCCGTAGGTGTAGAGTCCATTCTCCTTTCTTGAGGTATCTGTCGCGAGAAAGCACCCTAAAGTGTCTCCATTGGCTATGTAGACAGAGACGTGCCATAGATGCACCGGAAGATTTGGAAGCCTGACCCAGATGGGAAGTTTGGTGATGACAGCTGTTGAAGGGTCGAAGTCTGGAAACCAAGGGGTGAGGAAAAGCCCAGTCGAACCCCAGAACCAAGGGCCTCCCATTAAGGCTTTCTGGTAGTCTTCGTTTAAGTCAAAAGCCACAATAAAGAATCCTTTTGAGCATAAACAGATCTTGAATCTTTTAGTCTAGTTGGAATGGATCCATTGATATAAATCTGCTGTGCGAGGCCATAACCCATTAAATCTGTATATGATTGCGGATTCTGCTAATTCCTGGTAGCAATCGTCAATCGCAGGATGAGAGAACTCGATAGATGGAATTTCCTCGGATTTTTCCACCAAAAAAGGCTTGGGGCCATAGATGGTTGAGCTGCTTTCGCAGAGGATTGAGGATGGGCATTGTTTTTGTGGACTGCATATTTATAAGAGAAAGAAGGAATAGAGGAGGTCTGCCCAGAAGAACCACCTCTTAAACGAGAGGTAACCACAATGGAAGCATCCTTTTGAATACTGTAAAATGAGAGAGGAAGGGGCTACATTAGCTATTTACCTTTATATATCAATCTCTGGTAAGAGGAGGGGATCCCCAGCTGGATTTCAATTTTTTGCAGAAGATCCTGCACAAGATCTGTTGCACGAACCCATTGCATCATCGTCTTTCCAAAAAGGAGTATGATTTGGATCTAGAACTCATGCTCTGAAGCCTCCTCTGACCGGCATCTAGCTATCATTTTGCCGTGGAGGTGTGCATTAGCTCGGACATGTTCTAAAGTAGCTGAATCAATAGTGAAAACCTCTGTTTCCTTGCTTTCAATATCAACAAACGCCCCATGAGGATGAAAAAAACCCCCATTCTGGGCTCCAACTGAAAATATTCTTCATAAAGCGATTGCAGGAGATGGGCTTGCGCCGACAGCCTCCGCTCCTTTTTGAATGAGGAACAAATGCTGGTTTCTGCAGTTCTTTAGAGATCTGTCTGCATTCGGAATCAGGAACTCATGAAAGATAGCATGCAGATCTGAAAAAGAAGGGTATACCTCTTTGTTGTGGGATGCCGTGCAGAAATCTTGGGCTGCAAAAGCCAATCGAAGCACCAGGCAGGGGCCGGCAGGAGAAGAGCTTGAATCTGCATGAAGCTCTCAAAATTTATCTTTGCAGAGGCACGACGAGTTATCAAATGAGAGTAGTCTCCAGGCATCCCCGCGCAGGAGGGCGGTGCGTACTCACGTTGCAGGGACTGAGGCTTAAACCCTAACAAAACGCGCACGCCATTGTCTCAACTCGCATATAGTTAGGTTCTGTTAATGCTATGTTGACTGAAATAGATGGATAATTTAATTCTAGAGGTAGGCATGAATTAATATTGATGCTACATGTGAATTTTTGAGATCTATTCCGTGTTGGTTCGGGTAAGGACTCCTACTAGCTGTGTGCACGAAGATCCTCAGTGCTGCTATGTGCATACCCTGCTGGCTGTGTGCGGGGGATGTGTTTTGGGTCGTAAGTGGATTTTTTGATACTAATGAATGTGGAATATTTTTTAAGTATCTTGTGAAATCTGGACTAATCGTGTGTATTACTGAAGTGCATTTGTGTTACTGATTTAAGCTGCGAATGTATTTGTTATCTATGAATTAGATGCGATTATAATGTGGTGTGATGATAATTTTTGATACGCATGCAGATGCAAATGTATTGATCAGTTCTATTAATAATAGTAGTTTTTTTATGGTTACATGCTGATTATATTATTAAAATCCTGCAAATAGACTCATTTTTTGCAAACTTGATAGTAGCAACGTCGATCTACCTTAGTTACCTACTCTCTCCCAGGATGCAAAAAACTTGTTCCAACACCCTCCCATACTACTTTGGGTGAGACCTTGGCCTGCAAAAGTAGGTCATTTCCGAAAGGGCCAGTAGTATAGGGGTTTTTTGGCAAACCTTAACCTCCGAAGCTAGGTTAGGACCCCTCAATACAACACCGTGCATGTCCAAAGAATTTAGGAAATCACACATGTAATATGTTACCTCCAAGTATTCATGTTGAAGCTATTAGATCCTGCTCTTCCTTGCTTGATATTGTAATATCCCAAAATAGGGAAAATCAACACTATTGGGAATATCTTAAGATTTTCCAAAAGTGGAGCTACAAAAATTCATGAACATAGTAGTGTAAATCAACCCATAATATTTTAAAGTAACACCTAAGCAGCAAGTGAATACTCAGCAACAAGAATATGACCTATACACTCCTTCCAACGTGAGGAAATGCAGCAATATAGGGAATAAAAATGTTATTTACAGAGAATTACGCTATACATGTGAGAAATGGGACTTGGATCCCTTATTTTATACAATATACATCTCACATATGGTATGCTACCAAAAAAAAATCACTCTAGCCAAGTTAAACATATATCCTGATTCAAACATGGCTTAAAAATGCCCAAATCCCATGACTTATGGAATGAAGAAGTAACTGAAGCAAGTAAAACATAATCATGAGAGGGTTTCTATAGCAATATATGATAAACAATAGATATGGATTTTATTTAACTCAAACTCAAAGAAAAATATAGATCTAGCCTCTTTTATACAATGTGAAGATAACCCGGGAAGGGTTTCTTGAGAGAATGAGTATACAAGAGAAGATATGCAAAACTAGATCAGAAAAACATAGTTATACTGCAACTCTATAAATAAATAGTTGAATAATACAAGGATAGGAGAATTTTTTCTATAAAATTCTTCCGGGAGAAGGGTAGGCCCTTCCTCTAGGAAACAAGCTCAAAAGCAAGGGTCTTGACCCTACTACTGCAACACTGAGAAAAAGGACACACTTCCTACCAAGTACTATGCTGAAAGAGGTGGAGACTACTTTGGCCAAGTGCCAAGATGTAAAATATGCCCAGATGTCTTCCTTATAGATATTGCAAAGAAAGAGAAGCTCCCTCCTCATAAATATAATCTCAAAAGATGGTGTTGTGAACCTTCCACTGCAACACAACGTTATGCTATGCGGAAATAACATTGTGGCTGAAGGAGGATGCTTGGCCTCAATCCTGAATGTGGAAATATAAAGTGCAAGATCCCTCAAGAGGCCTCTCTTGAGAGGAGAAGGAATTCCTAAACAGGAATGCCTTGTGCTAAACAACACTACAACTCTGCTAAACAGTAAGAGGATGCCAGATAGTTATGCAGAACAAAATAAGTAATAAAAAAGCTAACCCCAAATGGAATCCTTCCTCTTCCTTATAAGCTATGCGAGCCTCCTCACCTTGTGTCCCACCCATTAGGGTTTCCACATGCACATGATAAATCTCCCTCCAAAACTGTGTTATGTCTCCATTAAGGCCACTCTCCCTTAACAACGTTGTTTGATTTGGTCAAGGTTGAATTCTTCAAGATGC
Source organism: Pinus albicaulis (assembly GCA_034641835.2). Taxonomy (NCBI): domain Eukaryota; kingdom Viridiplantae; phylum Streptophyta; class Pinopsida; order Pinales; family Pinaceae; genus Pinus; species Pinus albicaulis. The sequence continues at coordinate 795,336,368 of CM076571.1, forward strand.
TTCATCCCTGTTCACACTCATTTGCATTTAATCCACCTTCCATATATCTTTCTAAGTTGATCCTTGTTCACATTGAACTATTTCATAAGTGTTCCACTCCTCTTCATGCATGCTATTGACTTGGTCAAACTTGGCTTTATCTACATACAAAAGTCCCTTCTCACACAAGAGGGTGTGAAATCTAGCTACCAAAGTGATCCTCTTCCATACCAAGAGGGTTTTTGTGTTGATTAAGTTAAGTATGGGTCTCCTCCCCCCATTTATTTATCTACTAGGCGCAAAAACAAAAAATTAATATTCCAATTAGCATTCATGCTAATTTAGGAATATTACAGTCCTCCCCTCCCAAGTGTTGCTTGTCCCCAAGAACCTGCAAGGATAGAACTAAAGAGTGTCCTATCAAGGCATGGAGTCTGAAATTCATGGGGAAATGTCATTCCCATGTGAAACCTCCACCCCCAAGCTATCATCCATACAAAATGAGTCATCCTCCAACATGGAAACTCATGAAAAATCTTCTCTACCCATGGCTCTTGAAGTGTAGGTGGGATGGACAGCTGAACTTGGTAGGAAAAATGGCCTACCCCTTGCTGTCTTTCTCTCCAATCAAGATAAGTGTAGAGAACATGTTGATCTGTTGCTGCAATAATGTGGCCCTCAAGTGGTAAGTAGAAAGTTGGAACTCCAAAGATCCTCCCTCCAATGGTCTTGAATCATGCTATCTGAAACCATTCCATACAAAATGAATGGAGCATCTTCACCATTTGACATCCAAATCAGAAAATTGCTGAAGGTTATATGAAAGTTAAGATGACACCAAATGTTTCTCAAGTGGATACATCGCAGTCTTCCCAGCTGCTGCTTGAGAAAATCATGTGGCAAGTTGTCTCCCAATGAATTACTAGTTGTGCAAGTTGGCTCATTTACTATGTGGTATTAATCAGAAATATATATCAGCCGAGCACAACCAAAACAAAAATAAAATTTCCCAAAGTTATGTGGGGATGGGTTATCATCATTAAAAATATTGGCCCTAAAGTGACCATAAAACAAAGGAATACCCTTGCTCTCATGTGGAGCAATGCATTGTCCATAGATGGTGAGAAGATACAAATGCTCAATAGAATAATCAATAAGAACAAAGATGTATTTCTTACCATGCATAGTGAGTGAGCTGAAAGTGAGGTCCATGGATGAGTCCTCCCATGAGAATATTCTCATAAAAATCTGTAAAAAGAGAGGTTTCATACTCCCCTTGGAGCAGTCCAACAATAGAAACACACTCCCAAGTGACAACGTTATAGGCCTTAGTGATAAGGATTTTGTCACTCCATTAATTTTCTCTTTGACATTCCACATGCCAAAGCCATCCACCAACATGCTGCTATGTGAGAAGCTCTTCCCCTTAGGTGGAAGCCTCTCCTTGTACTCCAATGTTGAAGGGTAGCCTCTTTTCACTTTGAAGGTGTCTTCCCTTTTTCTGGAAATATCATGATAAGTATGGGGAATGTTCTGCCCATACTCTCCCAAGTGTAACCAAAGCAAAAACAACCTTTGCTGCTCCCTTATAGCTCCTTCATACAAGCCATAGAATAACATCATGATGGTTGCCTTGTATGATGCCCCATACAAACAAATATTATGTTTTCATATCATATGGATGCCCTGCCATACCTCAATCCCCCACAGACCTCTTGGCAAAATGTATGTCATATGATGGCCAAACTTTCTCAAGAGTAGCCAACGCAGCTTTTCCTCTTGCTGCCCTGTGTCATATATTTGCAAGTGGTTCACCAACCTCTTGCTCTCCATCCATCCACATTCATCCATATGTGGAATCCTCTCATCATGTTCTACCTTCGCATCTTCCCAAAGAAGACTACCGTTCTTCAAAATAATATTCCTCCCCTTGCATGTCATGGGATGTTAAGATGCAATCCCTTGGAGATCTCCTAGAGAGGATCTCCCATCAATGATCATCTTGAACCCATAAGGATCCAAGTATGTTGAAGGTAAAACATCATCATAAAGTGGGACAATTTTCACCATGTACTCCAAAATCTTACAACCCAACACCCCATGTTGCATGCAACTCAATAAGGGTGCACTGAAATGATGCTTTACCCCTCCTTTGATCAAACCCAAGCTATACAGCGCAGTGTAAGCTTGCTGCTCCAAATCAGCAATGTGTTTTGATCCTTTATCATGTGAGGACATATTTCCAAGTCTTCCCACAAGATTTTCTAAAATGATAGGAAATGGAAATTCATGCATACCTTGGTGGGACTTAGGAACATATTGGAAGGCTGCAATGGTTCCTTCCTCCATTTTGATGGTGCCTCTAGCTATTGCAATAGATGGCTGCTCTTCCATGATTGTGATAGGGTTGGTACAAGACTCCTCAAGTAGTAGTGATGTCTCCTCCCCTTCTGATCTCTCTCTATCAAATCTTCTGATCACCCTTTGAGTGAAATCTGCAAAAGTAGATACTCTTGGATGACTCACATGGCTGAACGACCAAGTGATTGCTTCACCCTTCAGGTGCAGCGCTACAATCTCCACTTCTTATTTCTCTACCACTGGATGTAGTAGGAAGAATGCACTGAGTCTTCTTGCCCAAGCTTTTTTTGTAGGTGTCCCATCAAAAGTGGACAATAGAAACATATTGCCCTTGATTTCTCCCTTGCTGCAAGGTCTCCTCTCTTCCTCCAGTTGAATGAACTGTGGGAAGGCTAGAGTCTCCTTGAAGGCTCTAGGTTGATACTTGTACTCAACAAGGTATTCACATAGAATCTGATGATCCAAGTGTCCTCCATGATTCTTGTCTTCTTCTTTATGAGAGTAGGAAGTGCACGGTCCTTCCTCTTTTCCTTCTTCTATCTACTTAACCTCCTTGGGGAGGTTCTTTCTAAATTTGAAAAGTGATGAGAGTAATCTCATTCTCCCCATCATTCTGATCTTACTTCTTCTGATAGCTGGAACTCACAAGCTGAGCCAAATATCATGCTCTGATACCAATGTAATATCCCAAAATAGGGAAAATCAACACTATTGGGAATATGTTAAGATATTCGAAAAGTGGAGCTACAAAAATTCATTAACATACCAGTGTAAATCAGCTCATAATATCTGAAAGGAACATCTACCTAGCAAGTGAATTTTCGGCAACAAGAATATGACCTATACACTCCTTCCAAAGTGAGGAAATGCAACAATATAGGGCATAAAAATGTTATTTACAAAGAATTACGCTATACATGTGAGAAATGGGACTTGGATCCCTTATTTTATACAATATACATCTCACATATGGGATGGTACGAAAAACAAATCACTCTCGCCAAGTTAAATAAATCTCCCGGTTCAAACATGGCTTAAAAATTCCCAAATCCCATGACTTATGGAATGCAGAAGTGACTAAAGCAAGTACAGCATAATCATGAGAGGGTTACTACAGAAATATTATAAGCAACAGATATGGAGTTTTTTTAACTCAAACTTAGAGAAAAATAGAGATCTAGCCTCTCTTATACAATGTGAAGATAACCTGGGAAGGGTTTCTTGACAGAATGAGTATACAAAAGAAGATATGAAAAACTAGATTTGAACAATGTAGTTATACTACAACTCTATAAATAAATAGCTTAATAATACAATGACAAGAGAATTTTTTCTATACAATCCTTCCGGGAGAAGTGTAGGCCCTTCCTCCAGGAAACAAGCTCAAAAACAAGGGTCTTGACCCTACTACTGCAACACTGAGAAAAAGGATGCAATTCCTACCAAGGACTACACTATAAGAGATGGAGACTGCTTTGGCCAAGTGCCAAGATGTAAAATATTCCCAGATAACTTCCTTACAGATCTTGCAAAGAAAGGAAAGCTCCCTCCTCTGAAAGATAAGCTCAGAAGATGGTGTTGTGAACCTTCCACTGCAACACCCTACAACACAACCTTATGCTATGCATAAATAACACTGTGGCTGAAGGAGGATGCTTGGCCTCAAGCCTCAATGTGGAAATATGAAGTGCAAGCTCCCTCAAGAGGCCTCTCTTGAGAGGAGAAGGAATTCCTAAATAGGATTGCCTTGTGCTAAACAACACTGCAATTCTGCTAAACAGCAAGAGGATGCGAGATAGTCATGCAGAAAAAAACTAGTAATCAACAAGCTAACCCAAAATGGCGGCCTTCCTCTTCCTTATAAGCTATGTGAGCCTCATCACCTTAGGTCCCACCCTTTAGGGTTTCCACATGCACATGATCAATCTCCCTCCAAAATTGCGTTGTGCCTCCATTAAGGCCACTCTCCCTTAACAACATTGTCTGATTTCGTCAAGGTTGACCTCTTCACCCCACTTCATCCTTTTTCACACTCAAGTGCCTTTAATCCAACTTCCATATGTCTATCTAATCTGATCGTTTTTCACACTGAGCTATTTCAAAAGTGTTCCACTCCTCTTCATGCATGCTGTTGACTTGGTCAAACTTGACTTATACAAAAGTCCCTTTTCACACAAGAGGGTGTGAAATCTAGCTACCAAAGTGATCCTCTTACATACCAAGAGGGGTTTTGTGTTGATTAAGTTAGGTATGGGTCTCCTCCCCACATTTATGTATCTACTAGGTGCAAAAACCAAAAAATAATATTGCAATTAGCATTCATGCTAATTTAGGAATATTACAGTCCTCCCCTCCCAAGTGTTGCTTATCCCCAAGCAACTGCAAGGATAGAACTGAAGAGTGTCCTCTCAAGGCATGGAGTCTAAAATGCATGAGGAATTGTAATTCCCATGTGAAACCTCCACCCCCAAGCTATCATCCATACAAAATGAGTCACCCTCGAACATGAAAACTCATGAAAAATATTCTCCACCCATGGCTCCTGAAGTGTAGGTGGGTTGAATAGCTGAACCTAGTAGGAAAAATGGCCTACCCCACACTATATTTCTCTCCACTGAGGATAAGTGTAGAGAAAATTTTTATCTATGTCTGCAATAATTTTTCCCTCAAGTGGTAAGTAGAAATTTGGACCTCCAAAGATCCTCTCTCCAATGTCCTGAATAATGCTAGTCCAAACCATTCCATACAAAATGGATGGCACATCTTCACCATTTGGCATCCAAATCAGAAAATTCCTAAAGGTTATATGAAATTTAAGATGATACCAAAGGTTTCTCAAGTGGATACAATGCAGTCTTCCCAACTTCTGCTTGAGAACATCATGTGGCAAGTTGTCTCCCAAAGAATTACTAGCTGTGCAAGTTTGCTCATTTACTATGTGGTAGTAATCAGCAATATATATCTGTTGAGCACAATCAAAACAAAAATACACTTGCCCAAAGTTCTGTAGGTATGGGTTATCATCATTAAAAATATTGGCCCTAATGTGACCATAAAACCCAAGAATACCCTTTCTCTCATGTGGAGCAATGCATTTTCCATAGATGGTGAGAAGATACAAATGCTCAATAGAATAATCAATAAGAAAAAAGATGTATTTCTTACCATGCATAGTGAGTAAGCCGAAAGTGAGGTCCATGGATGAGTCCTCCCATGAGAATATTCTCATAAAAAATTTCAAAAAGAGAGGTTGCATACTCCCCTTGGAGCACTCCAGCAATAGAAACATACTCCCAAGTGACAGTGTTGTAGGCCTTAGTGATAAGGCTTTTGTCACTCCATGACTTCTCTCTTTGACATTCCACATGCCAAAGCCATCCAATAACATGATGCTATGTGAGAAGCTCCTACCCTTGGGTGGAAGCCTCTTCTTTTCCTCCAATGCTAAAGGGTAGCCTCTTTTCACTTTTAAGGTGCCTTCCCTTTTTCTGGAAATATTATGATAAGTATGGGGAAAGTTCTACCCATGCTCCCCCAAGTTTAACCATAGCAACAAAAACCTTTGTTTCTCCCTTATGTCTCCTTCATAAAAGCCATATAATAACATCATGATGGTTGCCTTGTATGATGCCCCATACAAAAAAAATATTCTATTTCCATATCATATGGGTGCCCTGCCATACCTCAATCCCCCACAGACCTCTTGGCAAAAGGTATGACACATGACGGCAAAAATCTCGCAAGAGTAGCCAACGCAGCTTTGCCTCTTGTTGCCCTGCGTCATATATTTTCAAGTGGCTCACCAACCTCTTGCTCTCCATCCATCCCCATTCATCCATATGTTGAATCCTCTCATCATGTTCTACCTTCGCATCTTCCCAAAGAAGACTACCATTATTCAAAAGAAGATTCCTCCCCTTGCATCTCATGGGATGTTGAGATGCAATCCCTTGGAGATCTCCTAGAGAGGATCTCCCATCAATGGTCATCTTGAACCCATAAGGATCCAAGTGTGGTGAAGGTAAAACATTATCATAAAGTGGGAAAATGTTCACCATGTCCTCCAAAATCTTACACCACAACCCCCCATGTTGCATGCAACTCAACAAGGGTGCATTGAAATGTTGGTTTACCCCTCCTTTGATCAAAACCAAGGTGTACAACGTAGTGTAAGCTTGCTTCTCCAAATCAGGAATGTGTTTTGATCTTTGATCATGTGAGGACATATTTCCAAGGCTTCCCACAAGATTTTATGAAATGATAGGAAATGGAAATTCATGAATACCTTGGTTGGACTTAGGAACATATTGGAAGGTTGTAATGGTTCCTTCCTCCTTTGTGATGGTGCCTTTACCTACTGCAATAGATGGCTGATCTTCCATGATTGTGATAGCGATGGTATAGGACTTTTGAAGTGGTGGTGAGATCTCCTCCCCTTTTGATCTCTCTCTATCAAATATTCTGATCACCCTTTGAGTGAAATCTGCAAAAGTAGATACTCTTGCATGACTCATATGGATGAACCACCAAGTGATTGCTTCACCCTTTAGGTGTAGTGCTGCAATATCCACTGCTTCTTTCTCTACCACTAGATGAAGTAGGAATAATGCACTCAGTCTTCTTGCCCAAGATTGTTTTGCAGATCTCCCATCAAAAGTGGACAATAGAAATCTATTTCTCTTGATTTCTCCCTCGCTGCAGGGTCTCCTCTCTTCCTCCAGTTGAATGAACTGTGGTAAGGATAGAGTCTCCTTGAAGGCTCTAGGTTGATACTTGTACTCAAGAAAGTATTCACTTAGAATATGATGATCCAAGTGTCCTCCATGCTTCTTGTCTTCCTCTTTATGGGAGTAGGAAGTGCATGGTCCTTCCTCTTTTCCTTCTTCTATCTGCTTAATCTCCTTGGAGAGGTTCTTTCTAGATCTAAAAAGTGATGAGAGTAATATCATTCTCCCCATAATTATAATCCTTCTCCTTATGATAGCTGGAACTTATAGGCTGAGCGAAAGATCATGCTTTGATACCACTGTAATATCCAAAAATAGGGAAAATCAACACTATTGGGAATATCTTAAGATATTCCAAAAGTGGAGCTACAAAAATTCATGAACATAGCAGTTTAAATCAGCTCATAAGATGTGAAAGGAACATCTAAACAACAAGTGAATTCTCAACAACAAGAATATGACCTATACACTCCTTCCAATGTGAGGAAATGCAACAATATAGGGCATAAAAATTTTATTTACAAATAATTATGCTATAAATGTGAAGAATGGGACTTGGATCCCTTAGTTTATACAATATACATCTCACATATGGGATGGTACCAAAAACAAATCACTCTAGCCAAGTTAAACAGATCTCTCGGTTCAAACATGGCTTAAAAATGCCCAAATCCCATGACCTATGGAATGCGGAAGTGACTGAAGCAAGTACAGTGTAATCATGAGAGGGTTTCTACAGAAATATATGATAAACAATAGATCTGGAGTTTATTTAACTCAAACTCAGAGAAAAATAGATATCTAGCCTCTTTTTAAAATATACAATGTGAAGATAACCCAGGAAGGGTTTCTTGAGAGAATGAGTATACAAGAGAAGATATGCAAAAAAAGACATGAAAAACATAGTTATACTACAGCTCTATAAATAAATAGCTAAATAATACAAGGATAGGAGAATTTGTCTCTAAAATCCTTTCGGGAGAAAGGTAGGCACTTCCTCAAGGAAACAAGCTAAAAAACAAGGCTCTTGACCCTACTGCTGCAACACTGAGAAAAAGGACGCAGTTCCTGACAAGGACTACGTTGTAAGAGATGGAGACTACTATGGCCAAGTGCCAAGATGTAAAATATGCCCAGATATTTTCCTTACAGATCTTACAAAGAAAGGGAAGCTCCCTCCTCTGAAAGATAAGCTCAGAAGATGGTGTTGTAAACCTTCCACTACAACACCGTACAACACAACGTTATGCTCTATAGAAACAAATTTGTGGTTGAAGGAGGATGCTTGGCCTCAATCCTAAATGTGGAAATATAAAGTGCAAGCTCCCTCAAGAGGCCTCTCTTGAGACGAGAACGAATTCATAAACAGGAATGCCTTGTGCTAAACAACACTGCAACTCTGCTAAACATCAAGAGGATGCCAGATAGTCATGCAGACCAAAATCAGTAATCAACAAGCTAACCCAAAATGGCAGCCTTCCTCTTCCTTATAAGCTATTTGAGACTCCTCACCTTGGGTCCCACCCATTAGGGTTTCCACATGCACATGATCAATCTCTCTCCAAAACTGCATTATGTTTCCATTAAGGCCACCCTCCCTTAACAACGTTGTTTGATTTGGTTAAGATTGACCTCTTCAACTTGCTTCATCCTTGTTCACACTCAAGTGCCTTTAATCTAACTTCCATATGTATGTCTAAGCTGATCCTTATTCACATTGAGCTATTTCATAAGTGTTCCACTCCTCTTCATGTATGCTATTGACTTGGTCAAACTTGACTTTGTCTACACACAAAAGTCCCTTTTCACACAAGAGGGTGTGAAATCTAGCTACCAAGGTGATCCTCTTCCATACTAAGAGGTTTTTTGTGTTGATTAAGTTAAGTATGGGTATCCTCCCCCAATTTATTTATCTACAAGGTGCAAAAACCAAAAATTAATATTCCAATTAGCATTCATGCTAATTTAGGAATATTACAAATATTTTCCTTCCTTTCCTTTTCCTTGCTTTCCTCCTCATTGGCACAATGCTGAATTTCTCCAAAAAAAACTCTAAGTATTCAAGAGTGAGTGATAGAGACAAAACAACAAGAGAGATCCAAAATTGAGCTAATGAAAGGTTGAACCAACAAAAACTTGAGCAAAAAGCCTTGCCTATTGATCCTCAGATGCCTTTTTATTAATGAGGCCTCTATTATCTTCATTTTCCATTATTTTCCATTATTTTCCTTCAATTTCCTCCTCACATGAAATGAGTGACTTTTCACCTTCCTTTTCTCCTATTTTCCATTATTTTCATAAATTAAATGGAAATAATGTCTCTTTTCCTTTCCAAAGACTTTTCCATTTCCTTTTCCAATTTGATTATCCATGGAAAACCAATGAACATCCTCACTATGCTTTTTTTCCCAACATTCAACTTCAAATAAGTGTACCTTTCTCGTGGTTTTATTTTTTCCTTTATTAACTTTTATTACATGAACTTTTAGCTTGGGTATATTATAGAACCCTCCCCCTTGGGGGAGTACCATCCTCTGTGTTTAATGAAACCTATACCTTAGAAAAACCTCTGAAAAGAAATAAAACATACTAGCTATGGAGCTTTATAACACATCTTGTTGCAATATTTACAATGAATAACCTGCTAAAAATAAAAAAACCATCATGAAAATCATATTGTGCACTAGAGCTTTATAAATAACTCATTATGGTATTTAAAATAATATAAACATATGCACATTTACTAAACCAAAAAATAAAAGGATATGATGCCCATATCAATAACAAGGGAATCTAAAGGCTCACATCTCCACCCTCAAAGTAGTGCCAGTATTCACTTCCTTCTTAGGAAGTCTAGAATCAACTCTTTGAGCCAAAGGTACATCGAATTTCCAATGCTACAATCTTGTGCTATTGTACCCTCAATGAATAGTTATTAACTCATTCTTCCAGGGTGGACTCCCAATGTGCATATTATTCCATCTGGAAATGATAATGACCAAAAAAAATCCATCCCTAAACTTCCCTTCTCTGTTACACAGTCCCTCTAGGAATCTGGTCATCCCCTTTCATTCAGTGACTCACTTTCCAAGTTGCTTGACATCCTCTATCTCGAGAGATATATCCCGAGAGATCTATCGCTTGGTAATGTTTCCTCTCATTGGAAGATACAAAAACCAAGACATATACCTGCCTCAAAACCATCATATCGGTCATAGCATGCTCATGGAAATCAATGAACGTTATTGGGTACTAGTGTCCCATAATGGCCCTACTCCTGAAGTGCTTTACTAGCATATTGTTTCTTGTTTCGATTCCTTTTGTTGTTGTTTCTAATGCTTGCAATCAGTTTCAACGACCCAATAGAGCATTTCCATTATTCCTTTACCAAGCAGATAAATGCAATTATAATAATAAAAAATTGAAATAAACTCAAATCATACCTCATTATTAGCTCGTCAATAATGTACACTTCCAATCCTATTTACTTCCTATCAGAACAAATCAAACTAGTTGTTGATCAAATCATCATGTATAAACATATCACATCTGGTTAGCTCAAAATGCAACCATCATAGATAAAAATAATGAATCACATGAAATCATCATAAACCATAATCATAAATCACATGTAACCATCATAAGTTAGAATCACAGATTACATGCATAATAAAACTGAAATAAATACTGATACATATCTTTTATTGGTCCTTAGTTCTTCCTTTGTTCTTTTTTACACACACCGGATCAGTTTCCACACCCGAAAATCACCCAATGCCTTTTCTTCTCTTCAACCACGTACACATACACACAACATACATCACTACACATACACCCACATACGACATACAACACCATACAATACACGCACCCACACAGACATACGAAACATAGACCTACACTCGATGTCCAATACAACATAATACATACACCTACATTGGCATATAACACATACACCTACATACTGTGTACAACAAAACAACACCGCATGTACAAAATGTACACAACACCACATGCACACAACACCACATGTACCATCATGCACACAACACCATATGTATAATCATGCACAAAACACCCTATTTACAACACGCACAACACCATATGTACATAGCACTTCATATACAACATGTACATAGCACCATCTATATAGAGCACTACATATTAAATATACACACAACACCATATATATACAATATACATACAACATCATATGTACAAAATACTACATATTTTACATGTACACATCACCATCGGTACAATCACTGAATATACAACATGCACATCATATACATAATAATAGTGTTGCACATGCATAAACCACACACTGACCCCACAAGAAACTTGACGGTAGTGTCTTTCCATTATCCATTCTTATCCTAGCCTTTTGCATATCACACTACTTTCACTTCACTGATGTACCCCTCAACATTACCTATCCATAACATAAACATAGGCATAGTACAAGCATATAATATCAAATCTTACCCACATGATACTGACCTTGTAGACCTTCCGCGGTTACTCTTCCACTTGATTCCTCATAGCCATGAAACTCTTCATGCCATTCACCTACATAAACAATCATTCCTCCACAAGAATGATCCCTGAAAACCCTGTCATACAATGACATAGATACAGAGATACATACATATATAATCATTATCATAAAAAATCATCATCTTGTAAGAAAATTACATACATACACACATACATGTATACTTATATAAACACCAACATAATCATGATCACATCATAATTACCAAATAACACAAGGTCAAGGTTAATAGAACTTCCTTTATCCATGCACAACATGCACAACATTGAGAATAATAGTTTCGGACATAGCCAAGGAATCTAACACCTTAGATCCATTTTATTTACATTTTCTATTTCCTTTTCTCATTTATGTACTACCATCATCCATTTATCACAATGGACCCAACTAATCCAACTGACTGTCATATTCTTACCTTCCGCTATGCTTACTCATGCACTGAGATTCATCTGTGTCTCTCATTACCTATTGGGTACCACACAACTCTCCCCTAGTTCCATTAATTTCCCATTTCCCAACCAACTTCAAATATTCTCAAAACATAAAAGGTAAGAACAAAAGAAATTGAGAAGAAAACCATGAAAACAAATAACAATACAACACCATAAACACAATGGTATGGCCATACACTAGAGATAAAAAAATTCGCAAATTGCAAGAGATAAAAAAGAAAAATATTGAAAACAAACACCATTTCTCAATCCCCATGGGTCCCCAATGCTCCTCAAGGGAAACTCAACCATATCCTTCTCCAATATTTCATGGCAGTCTGTTTTTCCATGCAATCCCTACATCATACTTCCATAGCACACAAATTTCAACGCAAAAATAAAGATAACAATATGCTTGTTATCTTACATTGTTGTGCCAAGCATGCTGACCTGTAACTAAAAACACATGTGAGTTGTATGTACCAAATATCAATACAACATATCTATCAATTTGAAATAAAATTTTACCAAGACTAACAACCATGTCATAATCTACAATCAACTCACATCCATCAATCAAAATACATAATGCTACAACTATCACCTACTTACACTCAAGTACATATCATCTATCCCAACACATATGTTTTAGTACAACCATCTTAAAACAATACCATTTCTTCATGCAATCTGTTGAGCCTCATATATGCCCATGTTTTCATCATGAAATATCACTGTTTATACCCTAAAACCCTAGGTTTTTAGCCCCTGTTATACCCTAATTCTGTCACTTTTGGCCAAATACTCTCTATGGTTGATTATCATCAATTTCTTCACTTCTCTATAATTATAGATGATTATGTCATGTTTTACTAATGACATTTTTGTTGAAGTACATTTTTCACAGGGTTCCATCGCTAAAATCAATCACAAGCCAGTTAAGAATGAGATGCCTAATTTAGGGCTTTCGTACTTTCGGTGGGCTTCCGAGGAAAACCAAGGGAGGTTATGGTCCAAAATCATGTTTTAATACCTTCCCATGCATTTTTTTTGACCCAGGTCGCACATGTGGGTGCCTAGGAGTTGATTAAAAAATCTTCTCAAAATGTGAAAAGTTTCCAGACTGCCATGTTTGACCTCGATTTACGTACATATGGAGGTGAATCTATAAAATATATTCAAATGGGTTTGTTAAAAATATAACCAATTATGTATATCCAAACGGTTTCTCCATATTTTAAGTTTTCTAAAAGTTATATGCGGATCTTGGATGGAGTTGTATAAAAAATCATTATTTTTTCAGAGTTCTAGAACATTGCAAAAAAATCCAAACAGCCAACTTTGGGCATGATTTCCGAGGATATGAACTTGAATGAGACAAATCCAAGAGAGGTTTTTGTTGGAAACATAACAAATTAGTCTCACTCCTAACAGTTTTCCAAAATTCCTCTTGGTTAGTAAGATATATGACTATCTTTGAGGTCAGCTTGTTAAAATTGTTCAATTTTCCAGAATTGAGGAAAATGAATAATTCACCTTGTGAATCTTATAAATGGCTCAGCTATGGTTTGTGTTGTAAGCTTGGGAAGTTTTTGAAGGAGGAGGATGACAAGGTGTGAACATGAGACAAAATATTGAAGGAATGTATGTAAGTGAGCTTATGATTTGAATCTTAATACAATTTGACTTTGCCATGAATTTTTTGTAAATGTTATGGTTTTTTTTAATATTTAGACATTGATTTAGTTTAGACTTGCTCCAGGAGTGGCAAGGATCCACCATCGCCTGGAAGCAAGTTTTGCAAACATCATAGGATAGAGGTAGCATGTTTGATTTAGATCTAGGTGCATGGATTTTATTTTGAAAGCAATTGTTAATTAAATCTCATAATTTTGATTATGTACTTAAGACGGTAATTCGTTTGTTTTCTTAAAATTAAATAGACATATCATTTTCAACTCATTGCAAGCTAATGAATGGTGTTGATCAATGATTTTATTGCATGAATAGCCCTTTGTTACAAGTTTACGATTGAAATATTTAAGGGTGCTTCTTAATTGGATAAGCAAGAGATTGATAACTCCATTTGTTTTAAATATGAATTGAAATCTATTATGTACCTTATTTATTTTCCTGTAAAATTGTGTTTTGACAACCAAGTATTTGAAAGAAATGAAATGAGACCATTAAATCATTGTTTGAAGTTGTAGTTTAGTTTTGAAATTTATTATGATTGTAGTTAGTTATTGGTAGAACCATTAGCCAATATGCTTATGTTTGAATGATTTCTTGAGTTTGATTAAAGAAGTTTAAGGATATGATAGTTTCTTATTTTGTAGTCTCTTAGATCTGAAGCATGTCAATTAAAATCTTGGTTTAATTAGTTTATTTTGAAGCAATTGCAAAGTGGTGACATAGGTTAGTTTGAATGCTTATTTGATTTGTTTTATGCATCCCAGGAATTAGATTAGTTGAAGTCTTGTTTGTTCATTTCCTTAGTTTAAGATCATTTGAATGAGAGTGAATTTTATTGGGATTAAGATTTAGCATAAGTTTGGTATCATTTTAAATTAATCTTGATTGATTTAAGATTCTTGTATTTAGATTCAATAGATCTTAGTATTCAGATTGAGATTTTCATTTAGATTAAAATAATTTCATTGGTAATTTGTATTTCTTGGTTTATGATTAATTAGAGTTAGCTTCATTTGCACAGTGATTAGAATTTCTTATTTGTTTAAGCATGTTTTCCTCAATTGATTAACTTCAATTAGAAATAACAATTTTGTACTTAAACAACAAGTTGATTCCTACTGTAGTCTAGGTTAGATGCTCTAATCCTACATTCCCTGCACTTGTACCTTGAAGATTACGAGCCCCAGATTGATAATTTAATATTGGAAATTATAGCAATATATTTCCCCAACATTTTTGGTGTCGTTGCCGGGGAGGTGCTAAAGGGATCAGAGCCTAGTTTCTTTCACATGCTTTTTTGTGTGTGTGATCTTAGTTGCAGGGCAATCAAAGGGCGGAGAGTGTATCGTAAGATGTGAGTGAAGAGCCATGCATCCACTATTGTGGGGTTTATCCAAAGTTTGGTTGCTCAATCAAGCAAGTTTGGTGAGATTTTATTGCAATTAGTAGTCTTTAATTCATTTAGATTAAAAATTCAAGTTCTTTAAAGATAAACCATTTTTGGGGTGCTGTAAGAACCCCCTCTTTTGTATTAATCCATGTTGCGAGCGGGACATATTCAAGAATGACCCAGAGCTTGAAGAATGTCCATTGAGGCACTTTCTCAAATCCTAGCAGTAGCTAGGGTATCTTCTTCTCAGGAAGAGTTCATCCTGACTGCATTCAGGAAATTATCTATCTCTCCACAGCCAAAACATGATTTGGAAATCTCCCTTGAGTTCTCTTGCCTATATACCAAGGAGATCGATGAGCCATGTACCAAATCTAATGGGGAGCATCCAGCTGAACTTGAGATTGAGGAAAATTCACCATGCCTAGCAACAAGCCTTGTGTGCATTCCAGAGACCAATTATTTAAGTTTCTCTGGCATGACCAAAGAGGACATTCATAGTGGTCCAAAAGAATAAATGAGCCAATACCACCAGGATTACATCGAGGATTGGTTCCAGATCATAATCCAAAAGTACCACTCTCATCTTCAAATACTCTTGGTATCATATCAATCAAAGAAACTGGCTTCTCATACTCTGGTATGTGTTGAAATGTATTCTTTCAAACTGAGTGTGAGTATATTTAGCATGATCTTACGAACATGGTTGCATTGGAAGTACTCCTACACTTGAAGGAGACCTTCCTCTCTCTAGATTAGGGTAGGGTAGAAATGAATAAAATTGTTGTTATAACATAATTCTTGAAATTTCAATTCCTAAGGCATAACCATTGAAATTTTTGTCATTATGCACTCTTCTGGTAACACTTGTAAAAATAAATTCACTCTTAATGCCTCATATTTTATAAAGTGACTCTCATTATTGGCCGAGATTATCCATTGGGTCAGTTAGTGGAGAAGTTATTGTTATACTTTCCATTCATAAGCTTAACATACTATCATCCAAGAAACCTTTTCAAGTTTCTCTTTGAAGGTATTGATGAAAAGCCTCCTATGGTGGACCATGCCTATAAAACCATCATGAGCTCTCATAAGAACCCTCACATGACCTACTCAAGGAATATTTCAGTCATTATTTGAGCTATTTTCTTTTCTTGAGTCTTTAGCATAGAAGGACCAACCAATAAAGATTATTAATTAAAAACGTTTCACACCATCTTGCGCTCTTAAGGAGTAGATCTGTCTCCCCAGTTATTAAGTAACCTCTAAGGTTAATCATAATCAGAGTCTACAAAAATATTTAGGGGTGGATATGAGGTCTCATAATGAGCAGACCTACCACGATCATGAGACCTAACATGCATGACATTACTACTCCTAGTCACCAAGCTAGAGTAATGGCTTTCAGCCCAAAAAGCTAGAAGACAAGAGGTCTCATCACGAGCCGACCTATTCATCCATGTTACTTCTTGTGAGTGGCACTGCCATCAACTGGTTACCAAGCTAGGAAAGTGGCCTTTATCAAAAAGTCAAATAAGCTAACTTTGAATCTGTATCTTTTAAGTGGGACATGGACATTTCATTAGGTTAAAAGGCATCCCTGTCGAGGCTATAGATGCCTGCTGGTAGCAGGGCCATGCCTGTGGTATCAAAGTTAATTTTACACTATGATTTACTTGGTTTTTTTTGTCTTTCCTTGAACTCATTTTCATATCTCTCTGAAAATGGCTTTAATATCCTTTAGTAGTGTGCTTTGGAGTTCTATCTTTTAGAAATAATTTGGTTTTTATGGATGTGAGACCCTTAGTGTAGGTGATTCACTTTGCCTGAATAAGAGAAGCTTCAACTTTATGCTTGGGAAACGGTAAGACAATCATCCTCGGAAGGTATCATTTTGTAATATTTCCTTTTCCCTAATTTCGATCCATTCAAAGGCCTTGGTTTTTAAATAAATTCACTTTTACTTATAATAATAAGGATATTGAAAGTGAAGATCTACTGCTTTGGATTACTCTTGAGATGCTTTGTGGAAATTCTTATGGTTAATCATTTTAGGATGACATTATCTCTGTAGTAACAACATTGTTAAGCATTCCTTTAGTAGCCCTAGCATTAGTTAATCTTTTGGAATAATAAAACTCAGTCTTAACATCACTGGATCCCTGGTCACTACTTTTCTTATCTTATTGATGCAAAGGAAGATGGCATTTGATGAAACTTACTTACATGCTCTCACAATTAACCCTATGGTTTAAATTCAATGAAGCATGAATTTAATATAGAAACCCTAGCCCTTCAGTCTTTGGTCTCTGTCAGAGGTTTTGTTTGCATGAGGACATGCAAGATGATAGGCATGGGGGGGGAAGAGATGTTAGAAAAAAATGATGAGAATTGTCAGGTTTGATTCATATTTTCACCCTATGCTTACTCATGGATTTCATTATCATTGTTGGGCTAGTATCTTAAAATTGGAGCATGATCAGGTAATTGTTCTTTAATTTAACCTTTTCCCTTTATTTCAATAAAGAGGATTATTGATGATTGTGCTTGTGTTTTTTTTTCTTTTCAGGAAGCCGTATGAAATCACACATGCATCAACATTTTCGGGATAATGTGGATATTGAGCACCTTCATATCGGCAGTCAAATTAGCTCGAGCCATTCCATCATTTACTTAATCTTGCAGTACCAAGGACATCAACAACAAGGGTAAAACTTGAGGTAGAGGTGGCTTAAGATTCTTTTATTGATTAGATATTTAAGAAAGCTTTGATGATTAACCACCACATATTCTGTATATCTGGTTTCCCATATACCCTCCATTTGGATGCTACTCTAGGTCATAATCATAATGGTTCATGTAAACAAAAGCAGTAATTATATTGCCTTCCCCTCCTATATTTACACATATTGTCAATTGAATCAAATAGAGGATGAATTCATTTCTTCCTTTCATGAAGGAACCATCCATAAGCATTGGCCTCGCAAAAATAGAGCATGCAAGTACATGTCTTCTCATATCCATCACCACCTCATCTCATCTACCATTTCCATTTTCACCTATCATCTTATTCATCATTTTCCTCCTACCATATCTATTATTTTTCCTCAATTTGTATCTCTCTTAAAATGAAATATATCACAATAAAATCTTCATGTATTGTTGTTTCACAAGACTTAACCCTACATAAAAGCCATGATGCCATAAAAAAATAGATATGGGAAAAGTATTTGTTTGCATGAGGACATGCAAAACCTCAGGCATGGGGGGTGTTGGGCCTCGTATATGCCCATGTTTTCATCATGAAACATCACTTTTTATACCCTAAAACCCTAGGTTTTTAGCCCATGCTATACCCTAATTATGTCACTTTTGGCCAAATACTCTCTATGGTTGATTATCATCAATTTATTCACTTATCTATGATTAAAGATGATTATGTCATGTTTTACTGATGACAGTTTTGTTGAAGTACATTTTTCACAGGGTTCCATCGCTGAAATCACTCACAAGCCAGTTAAGGATGAGATGCCTAATTTAGGGCTTTAGTACTTTCGGCGTGCTTCCGAGGAAAACCAAGGCAGGTTATGGTCCAAAATAATGTTTTAATACCTTTCCATGCATTCTATTTCACCTAGGTCGCACATGTGGGTCCCTAGGAGTTGATCAACAGATCTGCTCAAAATGTGAAAAGTTTCCAAACTGCCATGTTTGACCTCAATTTTCGTGCATATGGAGTGTTAGCCCCCCTATAAATTTTTGACAAGCAAACATGGGGCTAAGATGTTTTCGAGCCTTCAAGGAATTCATTTCCCCTGAAAACACATCATCCTTGAAGCCTCCTTGTGCCTGTTGTCCTTTGATAAAATCCCCTCTGCTGATTTACCTTTTAAAACCTCTGTGTTTGTGAAGAAATGCCCAAGGGCCTCCCTTTCCCCTTATTTCACCCCCACTTAGCCTCTATTTTATTCGCCTTTGTCTCCCCTTCTATTTCCTTTCTTACCTTTCAAATCCCCCCAAAAATCCCCTTTAATTTCTTTCCAAATCCTTTATAACCACTCCCCCTTTCCATACCCCGCCATGTATTACAAATAAACTCTACTGTAAAGTTTGTTATATAATATGTAACCCGCCGCTGTTTTCATCGCAAAGCGCACATCACATTTTAACATGTTCATGTTCAAGCGATCTATCGCAAATATTTGCGATGCGATCTGATCGTGCCGTCACACTTTTCGCCCATCACAGATCGCACTCATCGCATGATCACATTTTCACTTGTTCGTTCAATCGATCCATCGCAAATATTTGCGATGCGATCCGATCACGTCGCAAATTCTCCACCGTCGATTCTCGTGCGAACCCAACCGTCATCGCACTTCCCAATCATTTCCCCTTCCTCGATCTCAATCGAAAGTTATAAGTATGCATCCCTCTCGTCCATCATGATTGTGATTCCCCGACTAAATCTTGGCCAAATGTTGGGTTTAAGATCCAACGGCTCAAAGCAAATTGCCATCCACCTCCGGCTGGGTTCCTCCTCATCGCATTTCACTGCCTTCCCTTCACATTTCTTTGTATTTTTTTCGAAGTCCAAAGTCTAAGACTTTACACTAAAGTCTTATGTTTCGCAATTGTTTTCTCCCACTTTCATATATCATTCTGCTGCTCGATCCCCGTCGTTGATCTTCGCTCCCAGGCCATGATCTAACGGTCTGTGCTGCATCCTGCCATCAAACCCTATTATTCGTAAGTCTTCACCAGTTCATTGCATTTTGTCACCATTGTTTGGTGAAAGCCACCATTCCGCCGCCGCGCTATCATATTTTTCACCCTCTGCTCCACCAGTCTTCCATTTCATTGATTGTCTATACACAATTGTGAGTTTCTGCAAAGTACAAGAGTTGAAACACCGCCATAATTACACAGTATGGATGCAGTAGTAAGTTTCCCACTGACAGAGGCAAGGAATTTAATGAAGGGCAGGTTTCCACACTAGCAGAATGTCTTCTTCCGAAGAAGGACGGATTGTCCCTACTGTTTGATTATATGCCGTGCTCCAGAGGAGATCTCCGCTCAGAACGCAGTCCAAGGAGATCAGAGCATTTACTGCTCAAGTGTGGCAGACCATTTCGTTTTTCATTGCCATTTTGTTTATTCACCAAAGGTACTACAAAGTACAGCAAACCAGAATGCATCTAAGACATACCTAGAGTTAATGAAGCCTAATGAAGACCATTCTTTTCTCCAAAGAGTGCCAAAAATTAAGGCTCAGAGTTCAAAACAGAATGGGCTTTGACCCTCTCCTTCTTTTCTAAATTTAATGTTATATTTAGTGTTCTACCTACTTCCTCTGCTCTTTTTCAGCTATAAAAACTATGAGGAAGTTGTTGTAAAGTTTGTTGATGAGTTATCAGAGAAATGCAAGCAGTTCCTCCTGAGATAAGAACTCTATGTATAATTGTAACATAGGCCGAGTGAGCTGTATTCAGATTGAATGACCAAGTTATTGACTATGTTGTACCTGATTGGTTTTGATATTTAATATGATGAGCACATTTCTTTGGATCCTGATCTAAAGATGCGGTGATGTTTTTCTATCTCTGTGTTTATTTCATTTCATTTTAGTTCTTCTGGCTCGCATCAGAAATTTGGCATAAGATTCAGCCATGTTAGGTGCCTTATGTTGCTGCTCTCCCAGCCCTTTATGTTTTCTACTTATATGTGTATCTGAATTTTGATTTCATTTGATTTAACTAGTGTAGTGGATGTTATTGCCTACTCCCTAATGTATGGATTGATGGAATCTATGTTCAGATGTGCTTGATAGGATTTAGTTGAATGCGTTGAGAACACTGGGAAGCTTAGAACTTTTCCTCTGCCTCACTAGCATCTTTCCATTCCAATTAAGCCTTTCCAAGTACCCTTGTGCTGCCCCTGATTGTGTCTAAGCAGGTTTGGAGTTAAATGAACTCTGACCTGATCTATAGACATAATTAGATGGTTCTCCTTCTTTTTCTTTCAGTCCTTGATGTCCCATACCACCTTATCACTTTAGGATCCAAGGCATTAAATGACTAGCCCAACTGAAAGCTTGCACGTTGAATAGCAAGTAAATCCTTTCTTGACTCCATTGCCCAATGGAATTGGTATTCCTCTCCTCTGTCTATATCCTTTGTTGCCTGGCCTTGTCTCATGATGAACCCTTCCTTCCCGATTCTCAACAACCAAACTCTAAATCAAACAAACAAACCCTGTGCCTATAACTAGCCTAATATCTTAAACTTGAGCTTCAAAGCCATATACTTTGACTATTATAGAGAGATCCCTCTCTGGACTTAGGAGGGCTAGATCCTAAGGTCTGAAAGTGGTTTTATGTTGTCTCATATTTTGGTATTGCCAATCTTGCCAAAACATGGGAACCCCAACATAATGGCGACTCTGCTGGGGAATTCTGAGTGCACCTCACCCTAAACCCTCTTAGAAACTCGGAAACCTAGAGCTTTGGCTAGGTTGGCAGTAAGTCACTCCTTTTTCGAATCAGCCTCCATTTTCCTAGTGTGTCTCATACTCTTAGACAGAGTCTGGAAAGGGCCAGGTAGCCTCCGGATCTCACCCTCCTCGGAGGTGACATATCTGGTAAATGCCCTCCCAGTCAATCTCTGGTTGGAGTTGTTTGTGTTCTTGAGGTGATTCCTAAAAGGTGATAGTGCCTGAGCACTGTGGTGGACAGTGTAACCCTCTAGATATACCCTAAACTTTACACCTGGCGAATCCATAGTTCCTAAACGATAAAATACTCCACTGGTGATCAGTGGGCCCGCTGACTATCTTGGTTTCACATAAGACTCCACTGGGAGACTAGCCTTCAAAACAACATCAACCACGATAAGAATAACAAGTAGGTTAAGCCTTTGGTTTAAACAACGTTCTGGCTTTGAGGAGTGTTCATACAAGAGATTATCCTAATCCAAACCCACCTGAAATAGTTGATAAAATTGAGAGTATCCTCAGAAAACCTCTTCCATCCAGAAGATAAACTATTTCCAGTCACATCTATAGAGATAATTCTACACCAGAAGATCTTTCAGCTCTATCACATTCTCACCCTGACCTAGGCCTTCAAAACAGATTACCTAGAACTAGGTCATTCGGTGTTTTAGACCAGCCAGACCTGGTATTTCCAGGTTCACCATCTCATTGTGGTGAGCCCATTAGAGACACAGAGACCCCTCCATCTACTCCCCCTGATATTCACTTCATTCAAAAATTGGGGCTCTGTCATCCTAGGTCTGCTCAAAAGATATTTGCTGGTCATAACATCCCTATCATCCAAATACCAGCTGCTCAGGTTAATCCTCTACCTCATCAGAACATCATCATGGCAGCCTGGTATGCACCTTTGGTGTTACCCCAGCCTCTAGTACCTTTACCAAACGATTATCAATCAAAGATCCCACATTTCCCTGCCAAAGAGCCCACCACAACCCAACAACATGTAGATAAGATGGAAGATTCTTTTGACTACATGGAAATAGATGATGATACAGTCAAAATGAGAATCTTTGCCCAAAGCCTGGGAGGTGAGGTGAAGAAGTGGTTTAAAAACCTACCTGCTGGTAGTATCCAAGATCTCCCTGCTTTATACCAGACTTTCATCAACAAATGGGAAACTAGGGAAAACCCTCGCCAACTCCTAGTAGAATACATGAGCCTTAAAATAAATGCAGGAGAGAGTGTCCATGATTACACAACGAGATTTAACAGCATTTACAATGCCCTCCCTCCGCATATGAAACCTCCACAAGGTATGGCCCTAGCAAAATATCCCGAAGGTTTTGATGCTGACATGGCCTATGAACTTAGAGATAAAGAGTACACCACCTTGGAGGACATGCAGAAAGGAGCTGTAAACATAGAGGCAAATATGATTGAGAAAAGAGCAAAACTGAGATCTGAGAAGAAGGTAACATACAAGGATGACACAGTAGCTTCCACATCAGATCAAAATTACGAAAGATTGTCTAAAAATGTGGACAAGTTATACCAAATGATGGAGAAAATGGTTGTCACTCAGAACAGGAACCAAAGTCAAAACCAAAACTAGAACTTTAGAAGAAATAACAACACTCCCAATAGACAAAAAGAATCAGATCAACAAGTTATTCCCCCATTCCAAAACTTTCTTGATGAAGATGAGGGAATCATAGAAGATTCTGAAGGGAATGTAATTAACATGTTCGAAACAGAAGACTCAATCCATAACTGTGATTCAGGGGAAGATCATCCCTTATCCACGTATTGGGATGAGGAAGGGTCAGAGTCTGAAGCCTACAGACTTGGATTTGAAAATGCTATAATGTAGGTCAGGGAACAATATGAAATTGGGAGTAAAAAGAGTCATGACACTCCCAAACCCAAAACTCCTGAGGTTACCATCAAGAAAAGGCATGAAAAATCTTCTAAAGTGACTGCTGCAAATAACAAATCAACAGCTGAGGGTTCTGAGAAAAATAAAGAAAAGGACAACCAAAACACTGAGAAACAAAGTCAGCCCACTAGTAGCACTAGTACTGCAGTTAGTGCTCCTGATAAGACAACTCCAAACCCTATGCATAGTGAGAAATCAAAAATTGATCCAACCACTAAGACATTGGCAAATAAAGCAGAGTTGAGCGCTCCAAAGAGTTAGTCCACTTTCAATTTAGAAAGTGAGATTGCAAAGATTAAAATACCTGTACCATTATCTGAGCTGGCCACCCAGGATGTATATAAGGGCCAAATTTTGAAAGCATTGAATCTAGGGGAAAATAACGATACTGTAAATTTGAGTGATGATCAACCTGCCCTCCTGTTTGGTCCAAAGATTGAGGGAAAGTTTCAGGAGGGGGTAGTCCCACCTTTCTATATCAGTCTTAACATTCATGACAAGATCTTGCACAATGCAATGCATGATTCTGGGGCATCTCACAATTTTATGCCTAAGGTAGTAATGGAAAGATTAGGCCTAGAGATAACACGACCCTACAAAGACTTATATTCATTTGAATCTAGCAGAGTAAAATGCCTGGGCCTGATCAAAGACCTGTGTGTGAGGTTAACCCAGATTCCTGCTAAGTGTATGGTCATGGATGTTGTGGTGGCAGATGTGCCACCCAAGTATGGCATGTTACTATCTAGATCCTGGGGAGCCAAACTGCAAGGAACCATGCAGATGGATGGCTCATATGCCACTGTCCCTATTTTTTGCCAACTTAGAAGACTGTATAGGGAGGCTCAAATGAAATTCCTAGTTAGTAGCCCTGAAAAGCCTGAAAAATCCCCTTTATACTATGTACATACAGATCTGGATTTGTTCATTCTCTACAACAACCAATCCTTAGGAGAACCAGAATCAGAAAATAGAGATACAAACAAAAACACTGAGCCCATAGATCTAAGCATAATGGCTACACTTGACTCAGAAGAAAACGCTGTAGAAAACCATGGGCAAAGTTTAAAAAACGAAACTCTGAGTGAACCAGAGAAAAAGACAGAATGCAAACAGCAAGCTAGTCAGCTCCCTAGTCTCCATACCCATGTTGAAGAACGTAATGATTCACAACCTAGTACAACCCCTATAACGCAACATAATGGCGAACCCCTGTGGGAAATAAATTTCGATGGATCCTGTACTAGGAAAACTTCCAGAGCAGGGGTGTGGTTACGTAACGTAGAGAGAAATTATGTAGAGAGCCACACTGTCAATCTGCACTCCAAATGCACAGATAATATTGCAGAATATGAGGCTCTTATCCTGGGCTTGAATCTGTTGAAAAAATTAGGAGCCCGTAGGATAGCTGTACTGGGAGACTCTGAATTAGTGATCAAACAGATGAATGGTGATTACGCAGCAAAACATCCTAGACTGAGGGCATATAGGAACGATGCCATGGATATATTGAAAACCTTTATGGAATATGAATTGGTGTTTGTTCCTAGGGGTCAAAACGCTATTGCTAACGGATTAGCCTGCCTAGATAGTTCATATCCCAAGACTCCAACTGACCAAAAAATCATCATTCAGACCAAGTTCAGACCTGCAGTACCGAATAATGAAAAATACTGACAGGTATTTGAAGGAGATAAACAGATCGAAGATTTCCTGGTGGGCAGAAATGAGTTTGAATTTTCAGACTCAGACTCAAAATCTGACGATAGCTGCCCAAATGAGGATCCCCCAGGTGAGGAAATAACACCCCATGATATAGAAATAAACGCCATAAACATAGAAACTGGAAATTCAAACGAAAACAGTGAAAATGCGGAAAACGAAGAAGTTGAGTTGCTGCATGCCAAAGACAAGAATATACCTCGAGGTTTGGTGCCGCTAGAAGATCTTTTTGACTTCAATGATGTGGAAAAAAAGCCTACCATAGAGCATGCAGATTCAGATGTAGAGGACTGCAACATAGGCACTGAAGATAAACCCAGAATGATTAAACTGGCTAAGTCTTTACCTGTAGACCTGAAGAAGAGATACATCGACCTGTTTAAGGAATTCATTGATGTGTTTGCATGGAGCTATGAAGACTTAAAGGCTTATGACACCAATATTATAGAACACAAAATACCCTTGAAGGAAAATCAGAAGCCTTTAAGACAAAAAAATCCATAGGATCAATCCAAAACAATTGCCTGCAGTAGAGAAAGAGATTAAAAAGATGTATGAAGCAGGCATAATTGTCCCTGTGAGGTTTTCTGATTGGGTGTCAAACTTAGTTGCTGTGAGAAAGAAAACAGGGGAGATCAGGTTATGTATAGATTTCAGAAATCTCAACAGAGCCTCACTGAAAGACAATTACCCTTTGCCTAGAATGGAACACATCCTACAGAAAGTGGTGGGCTCAAAGAGAATCTCCCTGCTAGATGGATTTTCAGGTTATAACCAAGTGTTGGTACTCCCAGAAGATCAGCTCAAAACAGCGTTTACCACTCCATGGGGCACCTTCATGTATGTGAAGATGCCTTTCAGACTGATGAATGCTGGGGCTACCTTCCAGAGTGTGATGGATATAGCTTTCTCAGATGAGATAGGACACTTCATAGTTATCTACTTGGATGACTTGACAGTCTTTTCTAAAACTGAAGAAGAGCACCTGAAACATCTGAGGAAAGTCTTTGAAAAATGTAGAAGGTACGGTCTGTCCTTAAATCCTAATAAAACTGTGTTTGGGCTGCAAGAAGGCAAACTTCTTGGCCACATTATATCCGAGAAAGGGATTAGGATAGATCCACAGAGAGTTGAGGGGATACTTCAGATCACACATTCAAGAAACATCAAAGAATTACAGTCCTTCATTGGGAAGATCAACTTCCTAAGGAGATTTATTTCCAACCTTGCTGAACACCTCAGAAACATGACTAACATGCTAAAGAAGGGTGTGGGAGTGAAATGGACTATAGGAGCTAAAAAATCTTTCGAATATGTGAAACTTGCACTCACACAAGCTCCTGTTCTGATTAGCCCTGATTTATCAAAAGATTTTTTGATTTTTTCGTTTGCCTCAGAACACACCATAGCTGCAGTTTTGCTGCAGAAAAATGTAGAAGGTATGGAACAGCCAATTGCCTTTTTCAGTAAAGCACTAAGGGATGCACCCTTGAAGTACAACATAATGGAGAAACAGGCTTATGCTTTAGTCAAGGCCTTAAAAGATTTTAGGGTGTACATTTTACACTCTCATACCATTGCTTATGTGCCTAACATTGTTGTCAAAAACATCTTGTCCCAAGACCCTGATGGGAAAAGGGGCAAGTGGATTGCTGTGATTCTAGAGTATGATCTTGAGATTAAACCCACTAAGCTGATCAAAGGGCAAGGTTTAGCCAAGCTAATGGCTAAATCAAATCTGCAGGCCCTTGATATTAACATGCTGAATGCCTTGGATGTGCAAGAAAGCCTACCTGATCCCACTATAGAAGAGAAATTCCAAAACTCTCCATGGTATTCGGATATCCTTTATGTCCTCACCAATCTCAATGCTCCCCCAGAAATGTCGAAAAATAAGGCCAGGTTCACAAAACTTAAAGTCAGAAACTACTGCATTCTAAATGAAAACCTGTATTGGAAAAACCCGAATGGCCTATTGCTGAAATGTTTGTCTGAAACTAAAGCTGAAAATGTCAAACAAGAATTTCATACTGGAGAATGTGGGGGCCACCTGAGTTGGAAAGCCACAACAAATAAGATACTTAGGGCTGGTTATTATTGGCCTAAACTGTTTAAGGACGTCCATAAAATGATAAACACCTGCCACAAATGCCAGATCTTTGAGGGAAAAAGAAAACTCCTTCCCCTCCCTTTACAACCCATTACAGTGGAAGGTACTTTCATGCAATGGGGCTTAGACTTCATAGGGGAAATTCACCCAGCCTCTTTAGGACAACACAAATGGATCCTAATAGCTACAGATTACTTCACTAAGTGGATAGAGGCCATACCTACTAGGAGCGCCACAAATTCAGTCATTATTAGGTTCTTAGAAGGCCATATCCTCTCTCGGTTTGGTTGCCCAAGGAAAATAATCACCGACAATGCTGCTGCTTTTGGATCCAAGAAAATGGTTGATTTTTGTCACAGGTACCAGATCACGCTTGGTCATTCAACTGCCTATTACCCGCAAGGTAATGGCTTGGTTGAATCATCAAATAAGAGCCTAGTGGCAATCATCAAAAAGCTATTGGAGGAAAACAAAAAATCTTGGCACAACAAGCTGGTACATGCCTTGTGGGCTGACAGGATTACTACAAAAAAATCAATTGGCATGTCACCATTCCAGCTAGTCTATGGGACAGAAGCTTTATTTCCTACCAACCTTGGTGTTCCAGTAATCAAACTTGTCCAGGAGATCCAATCATAAGAGGACAACATGATAAGAAGGATAAATAAGACAATCCATCTTCAGCAAACCAGGGAGGAAGTATATAACAGAGCTGTCAGAGTGCAGGATAACATTAAAAAGTTATTTGACAAGAGAACCAAAGCTTCCAATTTCAAAATTGGTGACAAAGTTCTGAAGTGGGACTCAAGAAGAGAGGACAGAGGTAAACATGGAAAATTTGACAGCTTATGGCAGGGTCCATACATTATCCAAGCTACTGTGGGCCCAAATGCATTTTTTCTACAAGAACTTGATGGTACAGAGCTGTTTGGGGGTCCTGTCAATGGCAGGATGCTCAAGCATTACTTCTGCTAATTTTCAATTTCCAGTTTCATTCTCCATTGTGTATACCACTGCAATTTATCTTAATAAAAAGAAAAAAAAAACATGAACCTCTGAAATGCAAAAATAATGGCTCAAACATGATCAAAATCTGAGCCAAAAGGAGCAGAATAACTGGTCCTAACGCGCTCAAAATCTGGGCTAGCACAAGAAAGAAAAATCAGCTCTAATGTGCCCAAAACCAGAGCTGAATCAAAGGAAGGAAGTGACTCTAACATGCTCAAAACACGAGTCACGGAGAATGAAGGATGTTTCAAAACTGTAGATTTCATGCCTTCACAGTTTTGTTTTCAGCTTTCTTCAAGTCTTCACTCCAGCAAGTCAGACAGTCTAATCCTGGCTTGGCTTTTTTTCAATTTGCTGTCTTAGAATGTAGGAGAAGAAATCTGTTGGACAGTTTAATCCCAGCAGATGTTAGATTAGGTAGAGAAGCATATGAGGCCAACTATTTAATCTGGTCTCATGGAGTAATAAGGGTAGATTTAGGATAGGTTGTTCTTGTTTTGAAAATAAAATGTAAAGGGTCCGCTAGCTCAAATGCACCCTAAAGAAGAAAAAATGCTAGGATTGTAGTGTGGGTAGGTAGTTTGATTGAGAAAATGTTTCTGCTGATGTAACGTATTCATATTGTGGCAACAGATCAAAGAAAGGGATGTGCCAAGCAGCCGGCAACTGGCCTACTCCAAAGATCATTTATGGTTTCTTGCCTCCTTCAAGAAGAAGCCATCCCCATGTGGAGCCACTGTTAGCCCCCCTATAAATTTTTGACAAGCAAACAGGGGGCTAAGATGTTGTCGAGCCTTCAAGGAATGCATTTCCCCTGAAAACACATCATCCTTGAAGCCTCCTTGTGCCTGTTGTCCTTTGATAAAATCCCCTCTGCTGATTTCCCTTTTAAAACCTCTATGTTTGTGAAGAAATGCCCAAGGGCCTCCCTTTCCCCTTATTTCACCCCCACTTAGCCTCTATTTTATTCGCCTTTGTCTCCCCTTCTATTTCCTTTCTTACCTTTCAAATCCCCCCAAAAATACCCTTTAATTTCTTTCCAAATCCTTTATAACCACTCCCCCTTTCCATACCCCACCATGTATTACAAATAAACTCTATTGTAAAGTTTATGTTATATAATATGTAACCCGCCGATGTTTTCATCGCAAAGCGCACATCGCATTTTAACATGTTCATGTTCGAGAGATCTATCGCAAATATTTGCGATGCGATATGATCGCGTCGTCGCACTTTCCACCCATCGCAAATCGCACTCATCGCATGATCGCATTTTCACTTGTTCGTTCGATCGATCCATCGCAAATATTTGCGATGCAATCCGATCGCGTTGCAAATTCTCCACTATCGATTCTCGTGCAAACCCAACCGTCATCGCACTTCCCAATCGTTTCCCCTTCCTCGATCACAATCGCAAGTTATAAGTATGCGTCCCTCTCGTCCATCACAATTGCGATTCCCCGACTAAATCTTGGCCAAACGTTGGGTTTAAGATCCAACGGCTCAAAGAAAATCGCCATCCGCCTCCTGCTGGGTTCCTCCTCATCGCATTTCACTGCCTTCCCTTCACATTTCTTTGTATTTTGTTCGAAGTCCAAAGTCTAAGACTTTACACTAAAGTCTTATGTTTCACAATTGTTTCGGCCCACTTTCATATATCATTCCGTTGCTCGATCCCCACCATTGATCTTCGCTCCCAGGCCACGATCTAATGGTTTGCGCTGCATCCTGCCATCAAACCCTATTATTCGTAATTCTTCACCAGTTCATTGCATTTTGTCACCATTGTTTGGTGAAAGCCACCATTCCGCCACCGCGCTATCATATTTTTCGCCCTCTGCTCCACCAGTCTTCCATTGCATTGATTGTCTATACACAGTTGTGAGTTTCTGCAAAGTACAAGAGTTGAAACACTGCCATAATTACACAGTATGGATGCAGTAGTAAGTTTCCCACTGACAGAGGCAAGGAATTTGATGAAGGGCAGGTTTCCACACCAGCAGAATGTCTTCTTCCGAAGAAGGACGGATTGTCCCTACCATTTGATTATATGCCGTGCTCCAGAGGAGATCTCTGCTCAGAACGCAGTCCAAGGAGATCAGAGCATTTGCTGCTCAAGTGCGGCGGACCATTCCGTTTTCCATTGCCATTTTGTTTATTCACCAAAGGTACTACAAAGTACAGCAAACCAGAATGAATCTGAGACATACCTGGAGTTAATGAAGCCTGACGAAGACCATTCTTTTCTCCAAAGAGTGCCAAAAATTAAGGCTCAGAGTTCAAAACAGAATGGACTTCGGCCCTCTCCTTATTTTCTGAATTTAATGTTATATTTAGTGTTCTACCTACTTCCTCTGCTCTTTTTCAGCTATAAAAACTATGAGGAAGTTGTTGTAAATTTTGTTGATGAGTTATCAGAGAAATGCAAGCAGTTCCTCCTGAGATAAGAACTCTGTGTATAATTGTAACATAGGCTGAGTGAGATGTATTCAGATTGAATGACCAAGTTATTGGCTATGTTGTACCTGATTGGTGTTGATATTTAATATGATGAGCACATTTCTTTGGATCCTGATCTAAAGCTGTGGTGATGTTTTTCTATCTCTGTGTTTATTTCATTTCATTTCAGCTCTTCTGGCTCGCATCAGAAATTTGGCATAAGATTCACCCATGTTAGGTGCCTTATGTTGTTGCTCTCCCAGCCCTTTATTTTTTCTACTTATATGTGTATCTAAATTTTGATTTCATTTGATTTAACTAGTGTAGTGGATGTTATTGCCACTCCCTGATGTATGGATTGATGGAATCTATGTTCAGATGTGCTTGATAGGATTTAGTTGAATGCGTTGAGAACACTGGGAGGCTTAGAACTTTGCCTCTGCCTCACTAGGATCTTTCCATTCCAATTAAGCCTTTCCAAGTACCCTTGTGCTGCCCCTGATTGTGTCCAAGCAAGTCTAGAGTTAAATGACCTCTGACCTGATCTATAGACATAATTAGATGGTTCTCCTTCTTTTTCTTTCAGTCCTTGATGTCCCATACCACCTTATCACTTTAGGATCCAAGGCTTTAGATGACTAGCCCAACTGAAAGCTTGCATGTTGAATAGCAAGTAAATCCTTTCTTGACTCCATTGCCCAATGGACTTGGTATTCCCTGGACTATTTCTCCTCTGTCTATATCCTTTGTTTCCCGGCCTTGTCTCATGACGAACCCTTCCTTCCCGATTCTCAACAACCAAACTCTAAATCAAACAAACAAACCCTGTGCCTATAACTAGCCTAATATCTTAAAATTGAGCTTCAAAGCCATATACTTTGACTATTATAGAGAGATCCCTCTCTGGACCTAGGAGGGCTAGATCCTAAGGTCTGAAAGTGGTTCTATGTTGTCTCATCTTTTGGTATTTCCAATCTTGCCAAAACATGGGAACCCCAACATGGAGGTGAATCTATAAAATATAATCAAATCGATTTGTTAAAAATATAACCAATTATGTATATCCAAAAAGATTTCTCTAGATTCAAATTTTTCTAAAAGTTATACGCGGATCTTGGAGGCAGTTGTATAAAAAATCACTGTTTTTTCAGAGTTCTAGAACATTGAAAAAAATCCAAACATCCAACTTTGGGCACGATGTCTGAGGATATGGATTTGAATGAGACAAATCCAAGAGAGGTTTTTGTTGGAAACATAACAAATTACTCTCCCTCCAAACAGGTTTCCAAAATTCCTCTTAGTTAGTAAGATATATGACTCTCTTTGAGGTCATTTGTTACAATTGTTCAATTTTCCAGAATTGAGGAAAATGAATAATTCGCCTTGTGAATCTTACAAATGGCTCAGCCATGGCTTGTGTTGTAATCTTGGGAAGTTTTTGAAGGAGGAGGATGACAAGGTGTGAACATGAGACAAATATTGAAGGAATGTATGTAAGTGAACTTATGATTTGAATCTTAATACAATTTGACTTTGCCATGAGTTTTTTGTGAATGTTATGGTTCTTTTTAATATTTAGACATTGATTTAGTTTAGACTTGCTCCAGGAGTGGCAAGGATCCACCATCGCCTGGAAGCAAGTTTTGTAAACATCATAGGATAGAGGTAGCATGTTTGATTTAGATCTAGGTGCATGGATTTTATTTTGAAAACAATTGTTAGTTAGATCTCATAATTTTTATTATGTACTTCAGACTGTAATTTGTTTGTTTTCTTAAAATTAAATAGACATATCATTTTCAACTCGTTGCAAGCTAACGAATGGCGTTGATCAATGATTTTATTGCTTGAATAGCCCTTTGTTACAAGTTTACGATTGAAATATTTAAAGGTGCTTCTTAATTGGATAAACAAGAGATCGATAACTCCATTTGTTTTAAATATGAATTGAAATCTATTATGTACCTTATTTATTTTCTTGTAACATTGTGTTTTGGCAACCAAGTATTTGAAAGCAATGCAATGAAACTGTTAAATCATTGTTTGAAGTTGTAGTTTAGTTTTGAAATTCATTATGATTGTAGTTAGTTATTGGTAGAACCATTAGCCAGTGTGCTTATGTTTGAATGATTTCTTGAGTTTGATTAAAGAAGTTTAAGGATATGATAATTTCTTATTTTGTAGTCTCTTAGATCTGAAGCATGTCAATTAAAATCTTGGTTTACTTAATTTCTTTTGAAGCAATTGCAAAGTGGTGACATAGGTTAGTTTGAATGCTTATTTGATTTGTTTTATGCATCCTGGGAATTAGATTAGTTGAAGTCTTGTTTGTTGATTGCCTTAGTTTAAGATCATTTGAATGAGAGTGAATTTTATTGGGATTAAGATTTAGCATAAGTTTGGCATCATTTTAAATTAATCTTGATTGATTTAAGATTCTTGTATTTAGATTCAATAGATCTTAGTATTCAGATTGAGATTTTCATTTAGATTAAAATAATTTCATTGGTAATTTGTATTGCTTGTTTTATGATTAATTAGAGTTAGTTTCATTTGCATAGTGATCAGAATTTATTATTTTTTTAAGCATGTTTTCCTCAATTGATTACCTTCAATTAGAAATAACAATTTTGTACTTAAACAACAAGTTGATTCGTATTGTAGTCTAGGTTATATGCTCTGATCCTGCGTTCCCTGCGCTTGTACCTCAAAGCTTACAAGCCCCATATTGATAACTTAATGTTGGAAATTATAGCAATATATTTCTCCAACAAGAGTGTTGAATATTTTTAGGCTCTTCATCACTCTATTGCAATATTGAAGATCAATTTGTTTTACAATTTTTGCATCCTCTATCTATATTATCTGATCCTATTGCTCAGTCATTGGAGGAGTCATACGCAGTAAGAATTGTGGAAAAATAAAAGTTTTCTTCTTTTTTTATGTTTGCTCACCTTCATTGTTTGAAATTTTGTGCTTGTGAGTCTTCGACTTGCAGTGTGTCACAATACCATGACACAACAACAAAACATTTTTCGTGCTCTTTTCGTCTTTAATTTTCTACATGTTCATTCAAACTTCAAATGTTATGGTTTTCATTGTATTATATTTCTTGTTTATTTTTATGCTTATATATCTTTATTGACTTAGATTCCCTCGCCTTCATAGGCCAACAATTGCGCTGTTGGTTGCATTGAAAGTATCACTTTACGTGACTTTGGCCTATGCTCTACTTAGGTTAGGATTAGGAGTAGCATTTTGATTTTCTTTGCATTCATTTGTTTTCATTCGACTTCTTTCCTTTTCTTTTTTTTCAGATATAGGTTAGTTACTGCATGAGACCATGTTTGGCTTCTGCAACAAGCATGGTGAAATCCAAGAGGAAGTTGTTCTACTATCAACGCTTGGTTTTTTGTTTATTCCCTATCTTTGTGCGAATATTTCATTCTTTTAAGTTGATGATACTATGATGTAAAATATGTTCCTTGTCGAAGAAAATCGAAGTGAAATCTCAATGTTTGGATTTTAAGTGGTACTGCCTATTCGAATCGGTTTTATATTTTCAGTTAATCCTTTTCAACCTAGTTGAGTAGAGTCGGGAGGGAACAAAAACCTTAACAAGTATGTTAGAGGTGTATATAAAATATCCTTCACTGAAGGGACAACCTCTTCTTCTCTCAATAATTCGGGATCCCTCTTCCACCCCATGAAATAAATAAGTGCATATGCACATTTCTTCGAACAAAAACATGAAAAAATGAAAATAAATAAAATAAATAAATAAATAAAGGTTGAAAGAAGAGAAAGGCTTCCTACTTATAGAGGTGAAGTAAGAAACTCTGTAGGGGTACTATCCAGGTTCGCTGGTAGTGGAGCCATGTTTGTGTTCCTGAAGTGACTTTGTTAGGGCACTATCCAGGCCTGCTCACAGCGGAGCAACACCAGAGATGAAGACAAGACTCTGAAAATATATTTTACTTGTGCACTTCTATACTCCTCATCCCCAATTGAAACAACTTAGTTTTACTTGGCTTGTTTAGTGTGTCATCGATGAAGAGGATGGATGGGACCACGCCTTTAACTTAAACTAAGTGAGGAACTTGTCGTAATAAATAAATTGAACAATACTTATTGAAGGGTGACACCATTTTTTCATGATACAAGATTCATTCAGAGAGGTGGAGTTATACTAGTGTGTTACTAGTGTTGTAGCGGCTACAACACCCTCCAATTTTTTTCGTTTGCTTAAATTTTGGAGCCTAACCTTCTTTTCACAGGAGCTTATCATGCATTTCTATTAGGTTTTCATGCTTTGATTGATACTTATCCTTTATGTGTGCTTTTTTTCACTCAATTTTCACTTAGCTAATCTTTCTAAGTCACAAGTAAGGATCCTAACTTAGTCTTGCACAACATTTCTGGGCTTGCCTCAAGGAACTGCGCAATCCATGAGGGCAAGTAACCTTGCGTATCAAAATTTCATAGTAATGACTGGCATCTAGCATTGAGATCATATATTGCATAGTCATGGAAGGCAACCCAACATTGAACCTATAAATTGTGCAATCCCTCACTAAGCTCAGAAAATGCCCACTGCACTGAGTCAAAAAGTTGCCCAGTTCTCAAAATTGTGTAATCTTTCCCGGTGATGTGCATGAAAAGTTTTTCCTGAAAAAGCAGAAAAGCTAAAAAAATAAAAATGAATCCCAAAAAAATAGGGCTCTATTTTTACTAACCCGAAGGAGACACACATATTATTTTTGTAATCTTTTGCCATGTGTCACTTTTTCCTTGATTTTAGGCATGCACATCATAAACCTTAATTTGCTAAAATCTATTTAATCGACACCCTTAGAGATCATTTTCACACTCTCTCTTGTATCTCTAACATTCCCAAGGAGATAAAGGATCCTTCAGTGCGATCATCGTCGCTTTTCTGAGTGAGTTTCACATTTATCGCTTTTTCCTCTTCTTTTGTTGCTTTTTTCCATTTGGCTTGTGCAATTCTTTTTTTTCTTATTTATTTGAATTCATGTTGGAGTTTCGACTTGATTTAGATTTTAGAATTGATTTTTTAAGTTATCATTTTCATTTCACAAGTGTCACAATGGTTTCTTAATCTTTTTCACCGATTGTCGTTGTTGCAACAACTCTCCTCACCGATTTGGTTTTCTTCCTGTTTATTCAGTTTATGCACTTGATTTGTCTTATTTCATTCACACTTAGTAATATATGCAATGAATCCATCACTATCTCTCATATCTTCTCATTTCTCACACTTCCCTTGGGAAAATATTTCATTCCCTTAGCCGATTTTCACTTTGCCCAGTTAGGCAGTACACATTCTTAAGGTCCAAGGTGAGATCTTGGCCTCTGGAACTACGCAGTATGAAGTATAGGTTGGCCCAATGATGCATTGTGTAGTTACAGGGCTTAGTTTGCATCCCCAACCATTCAAATAGTGTAATGTGCAGTTTCTCCTAGACCACTTCCCAAGATTAAATGTGCATTGCAAAATCTCGAACCTAAATCTTTGACCCGGACTACTGGAACTGCACTATGTGCAAATCCCTTTAGTATCAAGCCCCTCTTGCTAGTGAAAATTTCACAATCCTTCCCATGAGATGCCCGGTTTGTAGCTTGAACATGCCTTGAAAGTTTTTTTGCTTAAGATTGATGTTTGTTTTCCATGAGTGTATTTTCTGTACCATAGGTACAACAATTTTTGAGCACCTATCCAACAGTAACTATTACCATGGAACCTAAGAGAGATGCTTAAAAAAAAAACCACTGAAAGCAGTACTAGGGAAGTAGTTGAGAAAGCATCGGTTAACTTGCCAATATATGTAAATACTCTATTTTTTATAGAAAAGGAATCAAAATGACATGGAAGCAACTAAAAGATGCTTTTGCAAAGGAATTTGGGGCAAATTTTGAGGATCAACAAGTTTATCTCGTCATTCGACAGTGAGGACTGTATAATGTTGCATGCAGGTATCCAACCTTCCCTGTGCAGGTGTGATCAGTTGGGTTGTCTCACACATTGATGAGAAAACTATGACACTGAACAACACTAGTGGACAAAAGCTTGCAACATATATGGAAGAATATTTTCAACAAATGTATCATCTTCCTGAGCCATTAAATATCATGGACTCATTATTCTATACCACACACAGTTTTGCGAGTAGGAAGGATATTGTTATAAGTTGGGCGAAGGAGCCATCGAAGTTTAGACAAACACCAACCCACACATACAAGAAAAAGTCACTCAGGAAAGCCTACCAGCTCTTGGTCATCTTAGCTTGTAGAATATATGTCTAATCGACCACAAAGACCTTTCCTAAGGGGTGGGCTATCTTATTGAACCAGTTGGTGAACGATGGTAATTCATTCAAATGGTCATATCCTTTGTCTCATCATATGAGAGGCCATGTAGCACAAGCTTAGGCTCCTCCCAAGGGTGATCAAGAAAATTTCTATATGTCTGCATACTTACTAGATGCAATCTGTGCACAAAATTAGTTTCCTGGCATGAATTGGACATGGACACCGAGAGAAAATGTCGTGCATATTTATTGCAAGTTTCTTTCATATTTCAACCATAGAGGAGTTATGGAGTAGCTGACTGGTCACTTCATCATCCCACTATATAGGCTTATATTTTAGGAGGACCCATCTTGCATGTCTCGAGCAGAGATGGAGGCGATATCAAAGATTGTAGAATGGTTTGCCTTATTAGACATCACATTGATCAAAGTGTTGGGCAGATAGAATCCATGACATGTTTTGCCAATATATGCCATTGACAAACTTTTCATGCAATAATTATATTACCATCTCGCCACAGGGTTGTCTGCAGCACTCAATAGGAAGAAGAAAGCACCATGGCCCACACTTCCTTTTCATATTGTATTAAACGATATCACGAATCTAAAATTTGCAGATACCAAAGCAAAATCCATAGTGAAGTTTGAGTTCGGTACAAAAGACTTCAATCTGTATGATATGAGGGGAATTTTCAAGGACCA
This sequence comes from Pinus albicaulis, assembly GCA_034641835.2. NCBI lineage: Eukaryota > Viridiplantae > Streptophyta > Pinopsida > Pinales > Pinaceae > Pinus > Pinus albicaulis. The sequence goes on from CM076571.1 coordinate 795,374,250, forward strand.
ATCAGTGATAATATACTACAATTTGGTCAATGGGTCATTTCATTATATGGATGAGGAACCATGGAAGAATTGTTACAAATATCTTAGAACCCACAAACTGATCAATATAGCTAGGACCTCAGAGGATACTCCATATATGACAATAGTTCCAGAAGAAACATCAACAAAATACAACCCAGTACAAGATAAGGGAAAGAGGACGATCACTGACAGTGTAGAGGAGGAGAAAAATGGAAGATGGAAGAAGATCCAATTGTTGCAAAAACACCTTTGGAAATAGAAGCAAAGAGGAGGGAGAGGCTACAAAGAGTAGAGAGGAGAAAGAGAGAGAGGCAAAGCTTAGAGGAAGCAGAGTTGAGAGCGTAGAAAGAAGAACAAGAGCTAAGGGAAGAATGAGAGCTAAGGAGAAGAGAACAAGAGAGAGAAGTATAAGAAGGAAGAATAAGAATGGAAACATGCCATAGTGGAAGAAAATAAACCCTTATAGGTTGAATACTAGGAACAGGATCAACCAACAGCAGAGGGAATGAGCGAACAAATGCAGGTTTGAGAGCTTGCTCAAAAGATTGAGGTTTTGATTGAAGTTGCAGATATGGAGTTGGGGTCAGAGCCACATGATGAAGATGTGTACCTGATGCCTAGTGCGCCACAAGCCACCATTCTGACTCCACCACCTCTAGCCACAAAGCCACCCCTGAGCGAGGAAGGGGAGATATTTCCCCTTGATGATGATCTGGTGATGGATGTGTACAATATATCATTTGATGAACTCCAAAACAATATTGTACAAGTGCGGAGAAATAACTTCTTGGATGATCATGCATCACCTACATTTATGAGAGAAAGGGTGATAGTAGCGGACACCAACGAGAATCCAAACGCTGTTTTCGAAGCCAACTTGGCCTTCGTAGTTGTGGAAAAATATAACACTCATTATTTGATGGTCGAGAATAAATAATTTGTACAGAATCTATAGGCTTTCCCACAAGAGAATGAATAGCTCATTATAGTAGTGTGGAAGGCACCTTCTGCACAAGTCTACCTGCAGGAGATGAGAGCAACGATCCTTTCCGAAGTATCCACACTTAGAGACACTATGCGGGACCTCTATGTGGAGCTCATGACCATACATAAAACAGTTTTTTGCTTACATGAATTGCAATGATAGATCACAAAGTTTGTCAATATCCTTAGGAATGTGCAAGCTTCTATCACTGTCATTCACGATTGGACACTACAATACAAGGGGGCACTGCTTAACTTGGTTAAGAAGATAAAGTCGCATGCAGAGCTAGAGAAAGAAAGAGTTCATATGTTGATCCAAAATAACATGTAGCTCGCCTCTTTCATTGGAAATATCTAGGCCTCATATGTATGGATATATACAAGTTTGGATTTCATGGTGAGAACCCATAGGATCCCATCAGTTGGCACACTCATGTTACAGGGAAAATGACCTCCTCATCAGCTCATAGGAGAAGGTAACATGGAAGGAAGAAAATGACCTAGAGAAGACCCATTTTTCCAAGGTAATGCACCTCGAGAGGCATCTAGGCTGAGTTATAATGCACCCCAGCCATGAAAAGGGAGTATTAATGCCTTGGCTAACACTTTGTCTTACCTAAAGGGCAGTGTTATCTATGTTTGAATCTGAAAAGGGAAATATATTGCGGAAACTTACTGGCATTTCCTGATTTTTCTCATAAAGAGTCAGTTCAAAAATAGAAACTTATGGTACAAAAATTTTATTAGATATTTCCAAACACAACTAAAATCCTATGGAAGGAAAAAACAAAGAAAATCTAGGAAACATCAAAATATCTTTCCCTATTTTAACTATTTGAAAGGATTGGCAAAGTTTGTCCTCTCCATTTCCTATAAATTGGAGGGTTGGGCTCTTGGTCTAAGGTCGAAGGTTTGATCATATGTAGAGTAGAGTTTCATTGTTGAGTGTTAGGCTTAGGATTGGAAAGGTTCATTGAGGACTCTTAGCCCAACATCATCACACTCGAAGATAGAGAAAGAGAGAGAGGAATTCGAAGATTAAGGAGGGCTTGGTACAACCAACGGTTGTAATCCTCCTTCATATAAATTAATAGATCTGTATCTATTTTTTCCATTTGATATTTCAGTGTCACATTTTTTGTTCATTTTTCTATGAATCATGATATAAATAGCTCAGATTTTCATGGTTTAATGTTGATTATATGCTTATTTAATTGCTAGTTAGCGATACCACGGTGAAGATTACACGGGTGCTTTGATTGGTTGCAGGATCTAGATTTGGAGCCAGTGAGGAAAGGCTTCTACCACGCTGCTTAGCGCTCACCATAGGATCTATTATCCACAAATATGTAATCATTCTAAATATCACTTTGTCAATTATATATTAGTATGACCATGTATGCAGTATCTTTGTAACTTTATAGCTAATCTAACAGTCTGCCTCGAGCACTAGAAATCCCTGAGAGGGATATTTATCAACCACCACCCAAGCATTTTACCCTTTAGCAAAAATGGTGACTCAACTCGGGATTTAACCCCAGATTTTCGAATTGTTCCTTGGCCTTTGGCTCTTTCCCTCTACTCCAATACCCTTATGATCAGCTTTCATGCTATGTAATCATCTCAATAGCTCACAGAGTCTAGAATAGACCCGGCCTAGCCATTTATACAACTTTACCTTGAGTAATGCTCCCCCTGAGAGTGTTTTAGTGCGTTATAACACTTCTTATGCTTAGATACAACGCATTAGTCCTATCATTAATTCTCTGTAGCCTCTGCTTTCTAGCATTACCCAGCCAGAATCTCCTATTTACACCCCTAAAGTGTTCCCCTTTGGCTTTGGAGTTATTTCCTACTAGATTAGCTTCTTCTCTTGGATCCCTGTGCTTGGTTACCAACTAGCATGTTTAGTTTTCTTGTTTAAAAAGTTAGCATTTAAAGCATCTACATTTTGAAGAAGATTTTTTTTTTTTTTTTAAGTTTTCTGAACATAGATGAATTCATTTTCAATTTTTTTTGGTTAAAAAATATGTTAGAGAGGATAGATAGATGTATGAATCTTTTTAGTTTGAACTACATGATTTGTATGTTTGGTGCATGGATTTTTGAAATATCTCTCCCTGTAGAATAAACTCTTCATTGAAATTGAATATTTAGAGCATTTTTCTGTATGGTTTTGAGTCAGAGTCTCATTACATTTCATACGTCCCCTCCCCCTCCGCAAGACTAATAATCAAGTACACTAAGAATCAAGCGATAATAAAATTAATCATATAATTTTTTCTAAGCTCACACAAACAATAGTTTAGGCTACGATCTTGGGGTAGGTGAAGTGAGAAAATCACCCAAGATCAAAAAGCTTGAAACTAGAGTCATTAAAAAGTGAAATCTTGTTGCACTCATACTATCGGGACCACTCCACTACTACTGGAGTTAAGCGTGAGACAACACTAGGGTGCATGAGAAGGTATCCCACCTTCGATTGCATTCAGTGGGCATGCTATATATTGGGTTTCCCCTCGGGGATGTCGAAACTAGATCAAGGATCTAGGTGTTCTACCCATATAGCGTGTTGTCTATGACCATGACCCCCTTGGCAGTGTCTATGATTTGAGGTATCTTTAGTTTCCAGACTTTTTAGGGACTTACACAAGGTGACTGGGGCGGGCTGCCCTGTTACCTAAAATAGACAGACCTATTCTATCTTCGGTCTCTAGGAGGGTACTCGTCTTCATGAGAGTGCTTACACCTATTTTCTGAGGTTCGGGCAAAGCTCTAGAGTAACTGTAACAGTATATTTGGCCAACTCTCTCTGTATGCTATTGTGATATTGGGTTTCATCTCCAGAAAATGGTAGTACTCAGACAGAGTCATACCCCTTTTGGTTGCTTGATTGATTGATTTTAGAAGTCCTTTTTTCTTTTCTTTTTTCTTTTTTAGGTGTGTGGTTACTATCACTGAGACTTTATAATACATCACAACATTAAATTTGATAAAATTAAACAGGTCACTATGGTGTCCTTCGACCCTCATAGTCTTTCTAGATGGCAGCAAGGTCTCCCTTCGTTGACACTGGGGGAGGAGTCGAGTCTCAGTGAGCCAATGCCTTCTCCAGAAGAGCAGTCTCCAGTGAGAACCCCTGACTTTCATATAGCTCCATATCATACGGAGTTTCCAGAGGATCCTTTTACGGATGGAGTCGTACCTCCTTACAATCCTCCTCTCACTAACCTATCAGGGCCCTTGTTAGTTCATGTTACACTAGTGCCAATCATGTCTTCAGTTTCACCTACATCCATTTCAAAACCGGCACCCATGGGGTCGATGTCATTGGTGTCCAACTTGATTCCACCACCATCTTCCTCACCAATTTTCAATTCTACGCAAATGATTGGCAACCCCAGTAGCCAGGCTATACCCAGTCCAGTAATCCGGTCACCACAACTGTAAGCAGACCTCCGAACCCTTTAGGATCTGCTCCTATTGTGACTGCGCTGGGACCCACGGTTTCCACTCCCACTAGCGGGGCTACTTTGGTTCCTTTTAGCAACCGTTTCGGTTCGAAACCATTGCTAAGTTCAAACCCCTTGGCTATTATGCTAGGGGGCAGTGTCACTAATACATATATGCCCGGGGGCACTTAGATACCCCTACATTCACTAGGACAATCAGGACAACCAATTGTTAATGTTGTTCCTTTGAGTGGTCAAACTTCCGGTGTAGGGTCTATGTCGATGGTCAACTATGCGAATAGCAGTATTCCACTCACTAACTCTATCGCGACCATATGGGCAACCCAACCCCAAAACTAATTTGGGCAAGGGGGAAACTATTACACTGGGGGGAACAAACAGTTTGTCCCCTAGTACAACATACCCTACGGAAAACAACCATACACCCCTACACCCCAAATTACTAAGAACTTTATCAAAAAAGTCCTACCTATCCCATTGGTAACACATTGATGGGTGGACCCTATGGTCTGAATGGTCAGCCAACTCTTCCTTGGCTAGATCCAGGGGCAAACACACAATTTCCATTCTTGATAGCTTTAGACATCCCCGACCTCTACAAATTGACCAATGATCCCATCAACCACAACCGACTCTAGCCTCCAGTACCACACAAGATTTCATCTAACATCCCTAAATTCAAAGGGAAACAAGGGGAGGATCCGACTACGCACATCACCACCTTTCATCTATGGTTTGTTTCTAACTCCATGGTGGATGATAGTATCTGACTCAGACTTTTCCCCCGCACTCTCACAAGCAATGCTGCTTGTTGGGGTTCCTATTTTTTGGCCAGATTAGCAAAACCAAAAGATAAGACAACATCAAACCACTTTGGGATTCCCTCCTAAATCCAGAGAGGGATCTCTCTATAAATGAGTCCAAAAGATGTGATCTTTAATAGCTGAAATTGTGATATTAGGCTAGTTATGAAAAGCATAGATTTTTTTGTTTATTTGTTTTGGTTGGGCAAAGACATGATGAAGGTGAAGGTAGTTCAAAATGAAGGGAGAATATGTCTACAAGTGAAGGAATGATTCGGCTGACAGAAAAGGCAAAGACAGTTTTAACCCATTGGGCTATGGAGTTATAGGAGGATTTTAATTGGACAACAAGGTTCAAGAAGGATCCATGGGGCAAGTTACTTATGTCAAAGGATCTCTTAAAGTGATCCTATGGAATGAAACAAATAGGAAGTGGAGAACAAAACAAATGAAGAAACAATGAAACAGCCTAAGATCAAGTAAGTGATTTCAAACTATCTTGCTTCGGCATGTACTTAAGGGAAAACATAAAATTATTATGAGATTAGGGGAGTGCTTTTAAACTAGCCTGCTTTGAAGTAATTTCAGTCAGAAAAAATTTAACAAATAGTTAGAACAGCTTAAGATCATAGAAGTGCTTCTAAACTACCCTGCTTTCAACATATTCAATAAGAAAACCACAGATAACAGTCACAAAAAGAAATTTAGATCAGGCAAGTGCTTTGAAACCAACCTGCTTTAATATACTCTAAGGAAAACACAGGAAAGACTTGTCTTAAAGAGAAATATAGATCAGGAAAATACTTTTAAACCGACCTGCATTAATATACTCTTCAAAGAGAACATCGGAATGAAGAAAACATAAAAAATGAAGCTTTCAGTAAGAGTAGGGTATTGTTGAGAGTATATCCTAGCTCTATGTTTACTGCTCTTTGTTATAGAAAGTGGACAGAGTGAAAACATTAAAGAAAATAACGATTAACAGTGAGGAAACATCACCATTGACATAATTCAGGATCCCATAAATTAGCAGCTTGTATTGATGTTCAAACTAGTTACAATCAGCAAGCCCGGTGGGTCTCTACAACTTTGAACTTCTCATATCAGCTTATTTATCTTCAAATTGCACACAGTGCATCAGTAGCTTTAGAAAACTATTACGTGCATTCAGATGTCCAGAGACCAACTCTTGTTCACCTTCTACAAAAATATTTATAGAAGAATGAGGAGGTGGTATTTGATGAAAGATCTCCTAGGTCAATTAATACAGATTGATGACTCTTTGGCCTTTGAGGGCCTCGATGAAGAAATTCACAGGTGTTTATCTGCATTAATTGATTTACACTCAGGATTAAACTCGGTGGGAGCTTTTGTTGTCTTTTGAGGCTCTGTGTCATGTTAAAGTAACTCTGTTTCTGCTTCCCTAGGTCTAATGATTGAAAGACCTACTTCTAGGCGGTTCTTAATCTTTAAAATAGTTTTGCCGACAATTAGAGATAAGATATTTGATTTGTATTAATTGTTTGGTTGTTTTTTATTTCTGTGAGGCTGCATGTGCCTTTAGGAGCTGGAGAGGGTTCGATTAGCCTCTGCTTAAGGTGGTGGAAGCTTTCTTAAATCGACAGTTGTCTTCGACTTTCCCTAAAACACCTTTAACTTACTTGAATCTGCGTTTTGGGGCTTCAATCTCTTTTTTCTGGTGTGTTCTATCTTCGACACTAATACTCTTTGATCGGTGCTTGGTTAACTATGTTTTCTGGGTGCAGGGCTATACAGGGGTCGAATGGCATCAATGCCTCATGAATTCATTGATAAAATGGGAAAAACCCTGCAAGTGATTTTTGTGGTGAATCGCAGGCAGGAGGATCATCACCCTTGACCTGTGAATTTTTCTTCAGCGTGGCATAAAAAACCATTTAAACCCTGCAAAAATACGAAAAACTATTAAAAATCCTGCATATATAGGCTGACTGCTTCAGAAGGCATGTGGAGAGAGCATCGTCGAGATTGATCATGAGGAGTGAACGACAAGGCGAAAGAGAAAATAAAATCAGAGCTGTTGATCGTGTGGAGATCGACGGTCGGGAGCGCAGGTGGAAAGTCAAAACGGAGAGATCGGGCGATGAAATTTGGGCCGTTGATCTGCAGATCAGATCGACGGTCGGGAGCGCAGGTGGAAAGTCAAAACGGAGAGATCGGGCGATGAAATTTGGGCCGTTGATCTGCAGATCAGATCGACGGAGGAGATGTTTTTACCGCTACGTCGTAGCCCAGTTAACCGTCGGGCATCTTCGGTGAGCGATAACCGTCAGATGGTGGACATGAATATCACTCGGGGTCCACACCCGAACTTTAACGTGCGATGGACGGTAGTTTTCGAAACAGTGCCCAAGCCACGTGTCGAGTGGTGTATGGAATCGCTGACGATTGGGAAAAAATTGCCCTCCGCTCGAAGGCGATGCGATGAATACCACGTGGTTTTGGGCAACAACGCACGGCTGGCGGGGACCACCGGACGAACAGATTCTGCACCGTCAATCTGTGGATCAGATCGATGGCGGAGGAGGCTTTGAACGTTAGACAGGCGGAAACTTTAGAAAATCATAAAAACCCAAATTTTTTAATATAAAAAAAAGTTTATGCTTTGGGCTTAAGAATTTATTCGAAACGGATAAGCGCCTGACTACGGGGCTTAGGGTTATATGGAGAAAACATATGACTGGGGGTTTAAGAGGAGGGGCTAATCGCATCGGCGTTTTTATAAACAGCAAAGGACTTGCGTACTTGGAATTTTTTGATGTGATAAGTGCTGTGAGGGGTTTAGTGCCTGATTCTAGGGTGCGGGCACGTGGAGGGGAAGTTGTTTAAGACCTGGCCCAAAGGGGCTTAAACCCTTAATACAAAATTGGTTTTTACATAGATTTTCAATGATTTTCAAAGGGTTTTGGGGGGTTCCGATAAGGCAAATATGGAGTCTTCAAACCTTATCAAAGGGTTTCGATGAGGGGAAAGGGAAAATGAGGGACTTCATAGGGGAAGAAGGGGTAAAAATGAGGATAATTTAGCAAGAAGAAAGGGAAGGGAAAAGGGTGTTTGCAACAGTCTTTCTCATGGAATTTTTAGCAGAATTTCTGAGTTCTAAATGGAAACAACAGTGAAGATTGAAACAAGGATATGGTGTCTTTCAGAGGCTTCAAGAGATAACATTTCTACAATGAAAATTGTTTCTTGAAGGCTCCAAATGTTTTGGCCACCTTTTGATAGAACAAATTTTATAGGTGGCCAACAGTGGCTCCACTTGGGGATGGTGCCTTCTTGAAGGCATCAAGAACTTCAGACCTGCATTCTCTGGGAGGCTGACCTGTGCCTAATCCATTGGGCTGCCCTTCCTTTGCTGGGATGATCTTCTCTGAAAACATATTAGCAGTCATGAAAAAACAATGAATCTTCATCAACACAAGCTTTCTACCTACCCAATCCTATTGATCTAACATTTTTTCTTCATTTAGAGTTCATTTGGATTGGAAAACTCTTTACAACATTTTATTCTTTTCAAAAACAGGAAATATAATCTATTTCTACTCCTTATTTCTCCATGGACTCAGATTAAACAGTTGAGTCCACATTTTTCTCCACCTAATCTACCATCTGTTGGGATTAAACTATCCAACAGATTTTATTCTCTAAATTCTAAAATAGAAATTTAAAAACAGTCAAGTCAAGATTAAACTGTTTGACTTGTTGTGATCTATGGCATGGAAAACAAGCTGCACATAGATATTTATTTTGCAGAAAATTTGAAACAAAAATGGAAGGCTTAAGATCTGAAATTTCAAAGCTATTCCTTGACCTTTTTACAGCTCTGTTTTTTTCTCTTTTTGAGTTGTCTTTCCTTTGTCAACTGGTTCAGATTTTGAGCTAATTAGAACCAGATTTAACTCTGTTTTTGACTCAGAATTTAAACATAGATTGGAGTCAATTCTTGTTGGGAAACTTAGGTTCAGGTTTTGAGCATGTTTGAACCTTTAATTTCTACCCTAATATATCTACTGATAAGCCAAGATTAAATAGTTTGGCAAATCAAATTCACTATCCTATCAGCAGTAAATTTAAAACTAATTAGTCAAGATTAGGCTGTTTGACTAACTAGGAGTGTGTTTTTCAGGAGTGGCATTTGAGCTTGCACACTTTCAAAATTATTTCTCTTTTTTTGACATGGGGCTGTACCTTTATTGTTTTTTACAATCTGCCCTCTTTTCTTTTTCTTTTTTATTGTTTTTGTATTTTTTCTTTTGTGAGACATGAACAAGGCAAATGGTATTTACAATGGGAATGAAAACTTTAAAATCGAACTCAGCAGTAGTAATGCTTAAGGACCTTGCCATTAACAGGACCCCCAAACAGATCTGTGCCATCTAACTCTTGCAGAAAAAAGGCATTTGGACCAATGGTGGACTGAATGATGTAAGGACCTTGCCACAAACTGTCAAATTTTCCATGTTTACCCTTATCCTCTCTTCTGGAGTCCCATCTGAGTACCTTATCTCCAATGTTGAAATCAGAAGCCTTTGTTCTCTTGTCAAACAACTTCTTTATGTTCTCTTGCACCTTTTGAGCTTTGTTGTAAACCTCTTCCCTTGTCTGCTAGATATGTATTGTCTGACTGATCCTCGTTATCATGCTATCCTCTTCTGACTGTATTTCTTGGACTAATTTTATCACTGGTACACCTAGGCTGGTAGGAAATGCTGCATCTGTTCCATAAACAAGTTGGTAAGGGGACATTCCAATGGATTTCTTTGTGGTCAATTTGTCTGCCCACAAAGCATGCACCAACTTGTTATTCCATGATTTTTTATTTTCCTCAAGTAGCTTCTTGATGATGGTCACCAAACTTTTATTTGATGATTCTGCTAGCCCATTACCCTGAGGGTAATAAGCAGTGGAATGACCAAGTGTAATCTGACACCTATGACAAAATTCAATCATCTTTTTGGAACCAAAAGTAGTAGCATTATCAGTAATAATCTTTCAAGGACAGCCGAATCTAGACAGGATATGGTCTTCAAGAAATTTGATAATGATAGAATCTGTGGCATTCCTAGAAGGGATGGCCTCTATCCACTTTGTGAAGTAATCAGTGGCTGTGAGAATCCATTTGTGTTGAGCAGATGAAGCATGATGGATCTCTCCTATGAAATCTAGGCCCCACTGCTGAAAAGGAGCTTCAACAATGATAGGTTGTAATGGTAAAGGAAGGAGTGTTCTTTTGCCCTCAAATATTTGGCATTTGTGAGAGGCAACTATCATTTTATGGACATCTTGGAAGAGGGGGGGCCAATAATAGCCAGCTCTAAGGATTTTATTGGCTGTGGTTTTCCAGTAGAGATGACCTCCACACTCTCCCTCATGGAATTCATGCTTGATTCTCTCTGCATCAACTTCAGGCAAACATTTAAGTAATAAACCATTATAATTTTTCCAATATAAACATTCATTTAAAATGCAATAGTTCCTATCTTTCAAATTTAAAAACCTTGCCTTTGTTTTTGATAAATCAGGAGGAGCATTAAGATTTGTAAGTACATACAAGATGTCAGCATACCAAGGTGAGTTTTGGAACTGCTCTTCCACAGTGGGAGCAGGTAATTCTTCCTGTTCATCCAAGGCATCTATCATGTTAATGTCAAGGGCTTGTAGATTAGATTCAACCATTAATTGAGCTAATCCCTTGCCTTTTATGAGTTTTGTGGGTTTGATTTCCAAATCATATTCTAATATTACAGCAATCCATTTTCCCCTCTTTCCATCTGGGTCTTGTAACAAAATGTCCTTTTCCACTATGTTAGGCACATAAGCAATGATGTGGGAATGTATAATATACACCCTAAAGTCTTTTAAGGCCTTTACCAAAGCATAGGCCTGTTTTTCCATTATGTTATATTTCAAGGGTGCATCCCTCAAAGCCTTGCTGAAAAAAGTGATAGGCTGTTCCTGTCCTTTTGGGTTTTTCTGCAACAGGACTGCAACCACTGTATGTTCTAAAGCAAAGGAAAAAATAAGGAAATCTTTTGAAAATTTTGGGCTAATCAGGACTGGGGCCCGGGTGAGTGCATGTTTTACCAATTCGAAGGATTTTTCGGCTTCTAAAGTCCATTTCACTCCTACTTCCTTTTTGAGTATATTAGTCATGTTTCTAAGGAGCTCTGCTAAGTTGGGAATAAACCTCTTTAAGAAGTTAATTTTTCCAATAAAGGACTGCGATTCCTTTATGTTCCTTGGGTGGCTAATCTGTAGTATTCCCTCAACTCTTTTTGGATCTATTTTAATCCCCTTTTCTGATATAATATGACCAAGGAGTTTACCCTCTTGTAGGCCAAACACTGTCTTTTTGGGATTTAAAGATAGCCCAAATCTCCTGCATTTTTCAAAGACCTTTCTTAGATGTTTAAGGTGCTCTTCATCAGATTTCAAATAGACTTTTATGTCATCAAGGTAAATTACAATAAAGTGCCCTATTTCCTCTGAAAATGCAATGTCCATGGCCCTTTGAAAAGTGGCCCCAACATTCATTAGTCCAAAAGGCATTTTCACATACATGAAAGTGCCCCAAGGAGTGGTGAAAGCCATCTTGAGTTGGTCTTCTGGGAGTACTAAAACTTGGATATATTTGTTAGATCTCAGTTGCCTCTTTTCCATACACTTTTCCATATCTCTTTCCACTCACCTAAACCTCCAAAATTGTCAATATCATGTGCAAAAGGGTATCTAACATGGTTTTTAATTATGTTTGTGTGTTTTCTATTTGATTTAGATTTTGTTCATACGGTAACGGAAACTTGTCACTTTCCGCGGCCTTCTCTTTCAGCTATTTTGTGAAATCAATGTTACGGGTATGAAGGAAGCAGGCACATAGGCAGGCTAGGAATGACAAGGACATGGTTCGTGTCTATTGGTTCAAGTAAATTCGTCAAGGAAAGCCGCGGTCAAAGCCATCCACGTGGAAGTCAACTATGGAGTTCTATGTCGGCGGACTCACATTTCGTGGCATAGAAACATCCATACGACCGTTCCAAGCTTGCGGAGGTTAATTGACATCTGTGCAAAGTTACGGAGTTGAATTTAGCGCCCACCTTCCATGAATCCGTTTCCAACATGGCCATACTCCTATATCGAAGTGGCCTTAGTGGTCTACGTGCGGAAATTTGCTATCATAAACTTCGGGGAGACGATTCATTTTATTTGCTTTATAAGAGCGTTTGCATACGCACGTAGAAGGTTAGTGAATGTGAGTTGATAGTTGTTAGTTAGTATAGGCCCCATTGAGTTGATGTGCGTACTCTGTTATGTGGTGATTACTGACTGCCTTGAGCCGTAATACCCACCGGTCTGTAATATTGCTTTTAATGTGAAAAACTACGTTTTCATAACTTAATTTATGTTGAGATGGTGCAAAACTGCGTAGAGGCCCCTACTGGTAGAGGTTACGTATGTATTAATGTATATATTTTTCATTTCATTTCTTTAAGCGGTCATTGTATCATAACCCATTACATGTTCATATTTCATAGTTGTTTCATTTCTGTTCATACATTTTAATTTCCATTGCATTCTACTGTCTTTTATGTTTTTATGATTGTTAAAGCAAGTCGGTTTCTTGTACGGGTTTTAGGTAGGCAGTTTGAGGCATTTCATAGTATTTTTGCTAATGATATGAAACGTGTCTTTGCTAGTTTTCTTTCCACGATCTTTGTTTAACTTCGATCTTGTCTTGTGCACTTCGGTTTGCTTATGCGATTCGGTAGTTAAAATTAGACATATTAAGCTACTCATAGTGTCTTCGGCTACACACTCAAGCCACGAGTGGAGCGATGGTGAGGGGCTGCATGATGAAATGTGTAGTTTAGTATTAGTTTCCTTTACTTGCAAATTAGATATATTAAATTTTGCTCTTAGCGTCTTCGGTTACCACTCCAGAAAGCCACATTGGAGCGATGGTGAGGGCTGCATGATGAAATGTGTAGTTTAGTATTAGTTTCTTTTACCAAATTCAATAATCGGTTACACAAGTTGTTTATGATTACTTTCGCAAGTCATGGTCTAATGATGAAGGGTCGAGAAAATGAATTGATGTAATCGATTTAGATTTATTTCATTGCAATTTTGAATTTCCATAAGCGTAGTTTCTTTTTTGTGTTCGATTGTGACAGAATAGTTTAGTTTTCATATTCACTAGTTTCTTGTTTTGATTCATTAGATTAACAACACTTTCCATTTCAACAGAGTTTACTTTCTTTTGTCATTGTAATTTCAATTTGCTTTTAAAGTTTCGAGATTGGTAAATCATTATAGGGGATATCACTTCCTTGAACAGGTATAATAAACTTGTTTTCACTTTGAAATTTCCATTTCACCTTAGAAAGACCATAAACGACAAAAAGTTAAGAAAGAGGTTATGTTGCACATATAGTGCGCGCACTTCATCGGCTTACGATTCCCGAATTGACAATTAAATGCGGCAATTTAGGACACACTAAATTGACCAAACATTCGCTTTGTTCTTAGTGATATATCGTGTGTTCTTAAAAAAAAAAAAAAAAACACATAAAATCATAAAAAGAAGGAAAAGGAAACTGTGCTTCTTGAAGTATGCTCTCCTCTTGCACCTAGTGTGATGCGGAGGATCCAGAAAAGAAGTTATTGGTTTAGTAATTTCTGATATGCTCTTCTTGCACCTAGTGTGATACGGAAGATCGAAGAGAGGTATTAGCCCAACTTTTGTTAAAATATATAAAAAAATGACATGCATAGAGCAAGAGATTCTGGGGAAGGTTTATAGCTAAAGCCAAGAGTTCGATTTTCATAACTCCATCTTCTTCAAGGCATAGACCCGATTCACCATCATCTACCCCTAGCCTTAAGATTTTTGGAAGTCAAGGAGCAATTTTGAATTAGAGGATTCTCCTACACCACCTACTAAAACCCACTTAGTCCAACAAGAGACTTTCTCTCATCCTTCCTTGGTAGAAGAACTAGAGGACTATAAGGAATCTAAAGAAACTATCATGGCGAGAGGAAAGTAATAAATAGGAGGTGGAGGTAGAGGGAGGAGGAGATAATGAAGATAACAATGGTGAAGGAAATAACGGTAGAAATAGGGACGATTTTCTTGGATTCCCTATAGTTGATGAGGAAACTCATGCAACAATGAAAAATGTTCTGTCTGTTCTCCTAACTTTTATGGATTACGAAGTGAGGATCACGAAACATTTCTGTTTGAGTTTGAAGTAGTGTGCCGAACTTATGACTATATGGAAGATTCTCAAAAACTCAAACTATTTCCTTCAACTTTGAAGGGATCTGCTTTGAAATGGTTCATGGGATTAGCCACTCAATCTATCGGGACTTGGAATGATATGAAACAAACATTTTTGGATAGATACTTGGACTATTGTATACACAATCACAAGGATGAGGTATTCAAAATGATGCAAAAAGAAGATGAAAATTTGGAAGACTTAATTGAAAGATTTCAATACAACTTGAAAAAGAGCAAAGATGAGCAACTTAGATAATGAAACCTTGAAAGCCCTCCTATTAAAAGCCATTAGAGATGAATGGATAGACATTTTAAACATGATGGGTAAAGGAGACATTTCTCAACTCCCATTTCATGATATAACATAACTATGTATCAATTCTCAAGGGGAAGATCTAAAGGCGGAAAAGGGCCCTAGGGATTCTTCTCTTATTAGGGCTAACAAATCTGCAACTAGATCAGTAAGTAGGGAAGAGATTGGTAATATTCTTGATGAGTTTAAAGCCCCTGATATCTTAGGGGGTCTTAGTGAACAACTAGACACCCTTAAAATCCAAAACAAGCGAGAAAGCGAAATAGATGCTTTAGCCATCTTTGTCGAAATGTAGAAAGAAACATGCTTTAAGGGAATGTCCCTTGGATGCAAAAGTTGTAGAAACATGTATGATTTGCTCAAAAATCATGAAATCAAGGATTGTCCTTCAATCCCTGGACTCAAAGTTTGTTTTTCAAGAAGATCCAAATTCAATAGAATCTCTCTTTGTTTTGTTGCAAAAGGAGACCTTGGCGGGGACAACAATCTCAAGGATTTAATAACCCTATGAATCTTCAAACCCCACCAAATTGGACTCCTTGGCAACAACCTTGCTTTAACATCAAAATTCATATCAGCCATGGGTACAAGGGATGCAAAATCCTTATGGAGATTTGCTCAATTTTATCAATATCCTCCATCTTTTCAAAACCAACAAGCTCCACAATTTCCAAGCCAAAATCCACAACAACTTTAATTGCCATTTCCACAACATCAACCTTCTCAACAAAATACAAATCCTCAACTCATGCTCCCATACCAACGAGAAGACAAACCAACTGGCTAAATGTGCCAAATCCTAACAATAAGAATCCTCAAAAATACTTATATGGTAGAAGGACAACAATTTCCTACCTATATGATTGTTCCTCTCAACTATGTACAACTCAGATGCAGTAGAGTTTTAGAAAAACCTTCTATAGACATTCAAGAGCAAGATACCTACGAGGAGGACTCTCTTCAAGTCAATAAGGGTTACGAGGAAGAATCTCTTCAAGAATTCAAAAAATTCAAAAAGAAAAAGAAAAGCTAGCATCCACAACTCCTATAGTTGAAACCTTTGTATCTTCATCTACACCTCCTTTTCGGAAAGACTACAAATTGATAAGGGGGTGGAAAAAACAAATTTTGTTGCCTAACTATGACTTTCTAGATGAATTGAAGAATGTTTGTATCAAGATTCCATTGCTACAAGCCATTGAGAAATTCCTATTCTAGCAAAAACCATAAAGGAGTTGAGTTTCAAAGACAAGGAAGAAAGCTAAAGGACACAAGAAGAATCCACCTGGTAGGAAAGATTGCGAGACATTATGATGGGAAAAATTGCCATGCGGAAAATATGTAGATCCGGGAAGTCCGATTGTCAAGACACATATAAATGGGATAGAAATTCCAAACACATTGATTGACTTAGGGGCTGCTATCAACATTATGAGTAGACAAACTATGAGCAGTTAAACTTCCTAACCTTCTTTTTACACCTACCTTATTGCAACTTGCGGATCGATCGGTTATTAGGCCGGATGGTGTATTAGAAGATATTTCGATCTCCTTAGATTCTTGGGAATATCCGGTAGACTTTATGATTTTGACTCCCAGTAATCTAGGAGGACATCAGTATCTTAGGAAGACCTTGGCCACAGTGATGCTTTTATTAGTTGTAGATGCAGGAGACATGTACATTTCTAATGGTAATTCGACAAAGAAATTCAATTTGTATCCTCACGCAGAGCAATTACGAAATAGGAGACAATGAATGGGTCGATGATGAGAACACTATACAACTTTGTCTTTACCATTTGAAATCGGTGAGGATAGTCAAATTCTGAACACATTAGAAAATTTTGAAGTAACTTAAGAATATGAACCCACATAATTTCGAGTTGGAGTCGACATAGAATATTTATCATCAAGACAAATGTCTCTTTACTCTATGGAAGAATTTGGTAATTGTTTTTGAGATTTTTTCCGGGAAAAGACATTGAATATCAACAAACATACGGAGAAGTCACAACAAGAAGAACTAACCGAGAATCTTGCAAAAACATTCCTACGCATTTGCATGGGAGTATCTTGACATGAAGGGTATTGATCCTAAGACTTGCATCCATCATATCTATATTGAGAAAACGGTAGACCAATCAGACAACCTCAAAGAAGGATGAATCCAAATCTTAGGGAGATAGTGAAAGAAGAGCTCAAAAACTTCTCAATGTAAACTTCATTTATCCAATTTCAGATAGCCGATGGGTTTCTCCTTTGGTTATAGTACCTAAAAAGAATGGTAAATGGAGAGTATGCATTGATTACGGGGATTGAACAAAGCAACTTTGAAGGATCACTTTCCTTTGCTTTTATTGATCGGGTATTAGATACATTAGCGGTAAAAAGTACTTTTCATTTTTGGATGGTTTTAGTGGCTATAATCAAATTAGTGCTTTTCGAAGATCAAGATAAGACCACATTTACTTGTCCATGGGGAACTTTTGCCTACCGAGTGCTTCCTTTTGGGTTATGTAATGCTGACAACATTCCAAAGAGCGGTACTAGGAATTTTTTCTGATCTAATCCATGATTGTGTAGAGGTTTATATGGATGATTTTACGGTTTATGGTAATTCATTTGAAGAGGCATTAGAAAATTTGGAAAAAGTTCTCATAAGATGTAAAGAAACAAACCTTTCATTAAGCCATGAAAAATGCTTTATGATGTTTTTACGAAGGGATTGTTTTAGGACATCATATTTCGGGAGATGGAATTAAAGTTGATAGATCAAAGAAGTTGATCATCTCCAAGTTGCCTATTCCAAATTGTCAAAGAGATGTTAAGTTTTTTTAGGATTTACTTTGGTTACTATAGAAGATTTATAGAAAACTTCACTAAAATAGCATCTCCACTCTTCAAGTTAACCTGAGCTGACGAATTTAAATGGGATCTACGATTGTCAATCCTCTTTTGAAACTTTGAAAACAAGAATATCTGAAGCACCTATCTTGAGAGGACCAAATTGGAAACTTCCTTTCCATATTTCTACGGATGCTTCGAGATACGGCTCTTGGAGGTTTGTGTTGGGTCAAAAAGATTTAATTCCTTATGCCATTTATTATACCGGTAAAATTTGACTCCTACGGATTGAATTATCTTGTAGGCGAAAAAGAGTTCTTATGTTTGTTGTTCATGCAATTAATAAATTTAGACATTACATAACGAGGCTATGAAACTTTTATTCATCTTGACCATTCTGCAATTAGATATTTAATGAATAAACTACTTGTTACTAATGGCAGAGTGACAAGATGGCTTTACTTTTGCAAGAATTGATATTGCGTGATCGGGATAGACCGGGGAAAACGGAATACGGTCGTGATTTCTTGTCTAGAATTCAAAATACTAAAGAAGATTCTCCTTTTTGTAGAAGATAAGTTTCACGATGAATATTTGTTTGCGATAACTATTAAGACTCCTTGGTATGTAGATATTGCTAACTATTTGGTTACATGGAAACTACCTTCACATTTATTTCAAGAAAAACGAAAAATTATTCGGGAGAGTTCAAGATATTCATGGATTTCTAACGAATTGTTTAAAACGGGGCCAAATCTTGTGATCGAGAAGATGTGTCGGGGAAGATGAAATGCACGATATTCTTAAGGCATGTCATGATGAACCATGCGTCGGACACTTTGCGGACAAAAGGATGGCCCTATAAAATCCTTTCCTTGGGATATTATTGGCCTTCTCTCTTCAAGATGCAAAACAATATGTCAAAAGGTGTGATATTTGCCAAAGAGTAGGAAACCTACCTTTCAAAATGAAATACCACTTTGCAAACACGAATTACTCATTGAACCCTTTGAAAAATGGGCTTTAGATTTCATTGGACCGATTAATCCACCATCGAAGCAAAGTATATATTGGTTTGCCTTGATTATGTTACTAAATGGGTAGAAGCTAAAGCATTAGTATGCACTTTCTTTTGAAAATTCAATTGTTCATTTTCTTTATGAGGATATTTTTACTCGCTTTGGTGTTCCAAGAGAAATTATGTAGATCGGGGGCCAATTCACATCAAATTTGGTGGAGAAGTTGATGGAAGAATACGAAATCAAGCAAGCAAATGGTCAAGTGGAGTCCACAAACAAAGTTCTTGAAAGTATCATTACCAAAAGCTGTTCATCTACATAGAAGAGATTGGGCGGGGAAAGGCTTCGAAGCCTTGTGGGCCTCTGAGGAACTACATGGAGAATACAACGGGACATTCTCTATGAACTTGTTTATGGGAAGAAGTCTTGTTCCCCATTGAGTTCAAAGTCAAGACCTTCAAGATAGCGAGTTCGGTTAGGAATGGACTTATCGAAGCTCAAAAGCATAGAATGGAGCAATTGAATGAGCTAGATGAGATCGGACAAGCAATTCTAGAGGGCGATCTAGTTCAATATCAAAGAACTAAGTGGCATGCCAAATATATCAAAAGAGAAAGAAGTTTCAAGAAGGAGATTGGGCATTGTTATTTGACTCCAAGTTTAAAGACTTTCCAAGGGAAATTTCGGACTCATTGGCTTGGGCCATATGAGATTGACAAGATCTTTAACAATGGAGGTTTGTAAGAATCAAGACCATTGATGAGTTTCAAACTCCTCTTTTAGTGAATGGCCATAGATTGAAAGTTTATCATAAGCCACTCTCTAAAGAGGATTTTCCAAGTTGTTTCAAGAAAGTTACGCAATCGGTACGAGAAGAATCCTTCTTCTCTACCAAGCTAGTTTTTGTTTTTAAGTTTAAAAAAAAAAAAAAAAAAAGAAAAAAAAAATGGTATAAGCCTGAAAACCAATCATTGATTGGCGGTCTTATACGAGAAAATATGGAGTGAAAATCGAGGATACGACACTCTATATTTTCCAAAAAGAATAATCTTTTATTTCATTTCATCTCTCCACCCACTTCATTCCATTTCATTTCATTTCATTTCATTTCATTTCACTTTGTTCCACTTCATCTCATCCATTCCATCAATAAAAATCTTTTTATGACCATTTCCACTGGTCATTTGTCATTTGTTCATTTCTATTTCGGCCAAGTAATAGGCACGTATCAGTTTCATGATGCCGACATACATTTCATGGTGACTCCGGATTTCCGCGGCCGGGAGCAGATTCCGCGGCTACTACTACTCACATTTTCCAAAAAGAATGTCTGAGTTAGTTGTTGTTTTCATAAAATCATGAAATAAAATGCGGGGAGAGGATCAATGGAACATTCAAGACACTAATGAAGATCAATCGATTTGAAGACCAAGGGCAAAAGCAAGGATTCCAAAGGTATGAATAAAGTTTATTTCAAATAGTATAAAAAAACACATTTTTATGTAATTTTAAACTATGAGCTCTACCCATAATGCGCAATGATTATATTGACGATCTAGTAACCTTCCACGATCTCTATGTTATCCTCTTGCATTTATTCACAAACGGTTTCATTATTGAAATTCCGACTCTTAATCATGTTCAAATAGCCCACCGTAGATAATGATACGTATTTGAGTTGACAAAGGATTCTTACAAGCCGCATAAATTCATAATCATTGATTGAAACGTGTTCATATTTATGACACGGCCACCAAAAATTCAAAATGCGGCCGAATGCATTATGCTTTGTTAACCTCTTTGTCGTGTCTGTCGTGTTTACAAAACCTCACTCTACTCATTCTCATTCCCTGTTTCACTCCATTCCGTTCCTTTTGTTCACTCTCATTCCCGTATATTCACCCAGTCTTATTCCATTACGTGTATGGTGCTCATTTCCGTTTTGTGATAACGTCCCCACGACATTGTGCTCGGCTACGTGTATTCCATCGTTCCATTTCCGCTTAAAACTCTCACGAGAGGCAAGTAGGTGAAGCATAGAGAAGTAAAATGGGAAAATTATTAGGCGAGCCGGAAGGACCGAAGTTCATAGAGGGATTTCCACAAGCAAAAGAGATGTTGAGAAAAGCTAAATGGCTACGTTTTATTCGAAATTCGGGGTTACCACGGAGAAGTTACCAAAGCGTTTGTAAGATCATTTGATGGCTCGGAAGCGAAGTGGGGAGACACCAGGATTTTTGGTTAATGAAGCATCAATAGCGGCGACCACGAGGAGCTTCTTCGGGAAGGGAAGACGTTGGTTCAAAAACAAAGTATCGGTGATGAGGCATGGAGAACAATCCTCGAAATCAAGGTATGGATATCCTTTGTTTTCAAGAGAGTCACATTGCATGCAATAAAAGATGAATAGAGCCTTTGTACTCATTGTTCGAAATTTATCACATGTGAAGGCCGCTTTGGCTCTATGTACATGTATCATACTAGGATATTGATGAATTTCCTTGAAACATAAAACTCTCAATCTTCCTTATTTCCTATTCGGCTAGCTTGAAGAAAATGCATTTGTGGTGTGCAAAAACACCTAGGAGATGTAGAGCCTCATTTATATCATCATGGGCTTATAAAAATTTTGATTGAAAAGGAGCTAAAAGAGAAAAGAAAATATACAGCAGGAACAATTCCTAGTTAGAAACTTCTTTGAAGAACCTCGGGAAATTCCACGAAGGTAATCCAATTAGAAGGAGTAGAGAAAGAAAATGGATGTTGAAACCCAAGATGCTCCTACACGGGAAGTTTCCGCGGCTAGCACGGCAAAGAAGTAGAAGGAAAAGAATAGTAGATGAAATCCAAGATACTTCTACTATTACTATGAAGAAAAATGATAGAGAAGAGATTGGTAAAAAGGAAGAAGAAAGAAATCAAAACTAAGAAGCCAAAAATATCAAAAGGAAAATAAATTGTTGAAATTTTGTCCATAAAACTTGTTCTTCGAAGAAGAAGATCGCCAAATTCTATGCGAGAGATTAATTTTCTTCAAAAACGATCATCTCTATCCAAAAAGGCAAAAACGGAAAACAAGAACAAAAGGGTAGAGTACCACGGCATGTGAGGAGAAACGCGAGCGAGGCTTAAGGGAAAGCGAGAAAAACACAAATTAGAGGTCCTCATTTCATTGATTTGGGTGAAGAGACATACGAGCAGTCTCCATTACGACCATAGTCCATTTCGGTCGGTTAGTGAACCTGACTCCTTTCACTCCCAATCGGACAATGGCGTACTCCATCTTATTTTCGAGAAAATATTGATGAAAGTTCTCCCCTCGACCAAATTTTGAACATAATTCTCCCTTGCGGCATTTTGAGGACGGTCCAATGAAAAAGACACGGAAGTAGACCCCAAACGACGGGAGGTCTATGATTACTTATAGAATCCTTGGAGAAGGCAGCCACGGGCCCAAGTACCTCTTCTATTCGGCCTCATACATTGCGGGATGACTTGGTTCGGTCATTAAAACGGGAGATTTTTTTGAGCTTGAGCTTTTGAATCGGCATATCAAAAATGAAAATGAAACACTCAAAGAGCGAGAGAAAGCTGGACAAGATTATCCATGACAATACTATGTTACATTTGGGTGGCAAAAGAAAAATAAGAAGCTAAAAAAGGAAATGCCAAAAATTGAACGGAAGCACTTGTGAATATCAAATTCGGGTGCCTCATGAAGGAAACCCGAGAATGATGGCGGTACCAAAGAAGAAGAAAGGGGTTAGATGTCTTTGACTGAAGTATCCGGACACATGAATTGAACGAGAGAGTATCAGAGAATTTTGGTTGCATGAGGACATGCAACACACCTTCCACGGTGGGGGTATGTTGAGTCCCGGAATTTGCCTCTTTTCCATACACTTTTTCATATCTCTTTCCTCCCACCTAAACCTCCAAAATTGTCAATATCATGTGCAAAAGGGTATCTAACATGGTTTTTAATTATGTTTGTGTGTTTCTATTTGATTTAGATTTTGTTCATACGAGTTTGCGAAACTTGTCACTTTCCGCGGCCGGCGTACACTACTTTCCGAAGCTATTTTGTGGAAATCAATGTTACGGGTGTCAACGAAGGAAACGAGCCACATGGGCGAGGCTAGGAATGACAGGACATGGTTCGTGTCCTATTGGTTCAAGTAAATTCGTCAAGGAAAGCCGCGGTCAAAGCCATCCACGTGGAAGTCAACTATGGAGTTCTATGTCGGGTACGGACTACGTTTCGTGGCATAGAAACATCCACGGCGTTCCAAGCTTGCGGAGGTTAATTGACATCGACGTGCAAAGTTAAGGTTGAATTTAAGCGCCCACCTTCCATAGATCCGTTTTCCAACATGGCCATACTCCTATATCCATGGCCTTAGTGGTCTACGTCTTTGTTTGCTATCATAAACTTCAGGGAGACGGAGTTACATTTGTTGCTTTATAAAGAGCGTTTGCATACGCACGTAGAGTTAGTGAATGTGAGTTGATAGTTGTTAGTTGATATAGCTGTTGAGTTGATGTGCGTACTTTCTGTTATGTGGTGATTATGCTGCCTTGAGCCGTAATACCACCGATTGTAATGACTTGCTTTTTAATGTGAAAAACTACTGTTTTCATAACTTAATTTGTGTTGAGGATCGTTACCAAAGGCACGTAGAGATTTTGCTCGACCGAGGTTACGTGTATTAATGTATATATTTTTCATTTCATTTCTTTAAACGGTCGACATTGTATCATAACCCATTACATATTCACCTTTCATAGTTGTTTCATTTGCATTCCATACATTTACGTAATTTCCATTGCATTCACATTGTCTTTTATGTTTTTATGATTGTTAAAACATATGATCGATTTTCTTGTGCGGAGTTTTAGGTAGACGACTAGGGGCATTTTTCATAGTATTTTTGCTAATGATATGAAATGACATTATTACAACTGTAGTTTTATTTCCACGAGTCTTTGTTTAACTTCGAGTCTTGTCTTGTGCACTTCGGTTTTGCTTATGCGATTCGGTAGTTAAAATTAGACATATTAGGCTACTCATAGTGTCTTGACTACCTCCAGAAGCCACGAAATTTGGACGTGGTGAGGGGCTGCATGATGAAATGTGTAGTTTAAAGTATTAGTTTCCTTTTACGCAAAATTAGATATATTAATTTGCTCTTAGCGTCTTCGGTTACACACTCGAAAGCCACGAATTTGGGCTTGATGGTGAGGGGCTGCATGATGAAATGTGTAGTTTAGTATTAGTTTATTTTTACGCAAATTAAATAATCGGTTATAACAAGTTGTTTATGATTACTTCCACAAGTCATAGCTGGTCTAATGATGAAGGGTCAGAAAATGAATTGATGTAATCTGATTTAGATTTCTTTCATTGCAATTTTGAATTTCCATAAGCGTAGTTTCTTTTGTGTTCAGTTGGCAGCAAGAATAGTTTAGTTTTCATATTCACTAGCTTCTTGTTTTGATTCATTAGATTAACAGCACTTTCCATTTCAGCAGTTTACTTTCTTTTGTCATTGTAATTTCAATTTGCTTTTGAAGTTTCGAGATTGGTAAATCATTATAGGGGATATCACTTCCTTGAACAATTATAACCAAGCTTGTTTTTCACTTTAGAATTTCCATCTCACCTTAGAAAGACCATAAACGACAAAAAGATAAGAAAGAGGTTATCTTGCACATATAGTGCGCCGCACTTCATCAGCTTACGATTCCCGGATTGACAATTAAATGCAGCAATTTAGGACACACTAAATTGACCAAACATATATCCTAAAAAACCGTCTAAGAGAGAAATCCTCTTTGAACCAACTACCCTCTGTAGGATGTGTTCCATTTTGGGTAAAGGGTAATTGTCCTTTAGGGAGGCTCTGTTGAGGTTCCTAAAATCAATGCACAGTCTGATTTCTCATGTCTTTTTCCTCACAGCTACAAGGTTAGAAACCCAATCTAAAAACCTCACAGGCACAATGATTCCTACCTCATACATTTTCTTGATTTTCTTTTCCACTAGAGGCAGTTGTATCGGATTAATTCGACGCAGTTTTTGCTTAAAGGGTTTTTGGTGTTCTTTCAGAGGGATCTTGTGCTGGATGATTTCTGTATCGTAGGCTTTTAAGTCTTCATAGCTCCAGGCAAACACATCAACAAACTCTTTAAACAAGTCAATGTATTTCTTTTTCACATCTGGTGGCAAGGACCTAGCTAATTTAATCATTTTAGGCTGATCCTTGGTGCCTAAGTTGCATTCTTTGACCTCAGACTCTATATATTGCACTGTGGGTTTCTTTGCAACGTCGTTAAAATCAAACAGGTCTTCTAATGGTGCTAGCCCCCTAGGTATGTTCTTGTCTTTTGATGACAATACCTCAATGTCTTTGTTTTCTGTGTCCTCGTACTCTTTAGTATGAGTTTCAAGTTTCTTAGTTAACGTGTTGATTCTTGTGGGACAAGATGCTTTTTCTTCTTTAGGGGGTTCTTCGTTTAGGCAATCTTGATCAAATTTAGAATCTGAATCAGACGATTCAAACTCGTTTTTTCCAAGCAGGAAATCCTCTATCTGTGTGTCGCCCTCAAAGACCTGCCAATATTTTTTATTATCAGGCACAACTGGTCTAAATTTTATCTGAGTTGTGCAGTCTTTGGTTTCATATGGCGGTAAGCATGTTCTAGCTACAAAGGCTAAATTATGGGTGGGAATATTTCTTTTCTTTGGGACAAAAATAAATTTGGACTCCTCAAAAGTTTTTAAAAGGTCCATGACATCGTTTCAGTAGGCTCTAAGTCTGGGATGGTTTGCGTTATACTCCCCATTGACTTGCCTAATGACTAATTCTGAATCCCCATGCACATTGATTATTTTGGCTCCTAACTTTTTCAACAGATGCAAGCCTAAGATAAGGGATTCATATTCTGCTATGTTGTTAGAACACTGAAAGTTTAATTTGCAGGAAATGCTTTCTGTGTGGTTGTTTTCAGTGTTAGTAATCCAAACACCTGCACCAGCGTTGTTCTTAGTGCATGACCCATCAAAGTACATACTCCACAGAGGACCATTTTCGGTTTCATCCTGGTTAGTATCCTCTTTAACTAGCGTGCTCTCTGATTGTTGTTGAATATCAACACTTAGTTGAATTTGTTTCAAATCCTCAGGTTTTTCGCTGTGTTGAAGGTCGTTCTCTTGATTTTCAAGTTTTAAGAGCAATGGACACATGACTCGTAGTTCAAGACCTTTGTTTAGTTTGATAATGTCTTCAAATGCATCAAACTGTTTTGACACTTCCGAGTTGTGTTTCTCTTCCTCCATATTGACCATTAATCACGTTAAAGTGATTTGTTCACTAAGTGTTTCATCATTATGTTCTATTCTGAGATCCACAACCTGTTGTGCTGGGTCTCATTCCTCAGGATTTTCATGGAGTTGAGCATGAGGGACAGTTTGTTGTTTTCCATCTTGGCTTTGTTCATTCTGATTTGTTGTTTCAATGCATTTTTCAAAGGTTTCTCTCTCGTTTTCATCCATATCCTGAGTGGTTGTCTTCTAGCTCTGGATTATTTGAGGATTCATCATTGTAAAGGATAAATGAATCCAGGTCAGTATGGGCAGAGTAAATGGGGGAATTTTCAGCCTTTTCTGGGCTACTGACCATGAATTTCATGTGTGTCTCTCTGTATAGTCTTCTAAGCTAGCTAAAGACAGGAATAGTGGCATATGTCCCATCCATCTGCATTGTACCTTGCAGCTTGGCACCCCATGATCTTGATAACAACATGCCATACTTAGGAGGCACATCAGCCACCACAACATCCATAACCATGTACTTGGCTGGGATTTGAGTCAAACTCACACAGAGGTCTTTGATTAGGCCAAGGCATTTCACTCTGTTAGAGTCAAAAGAATACAAATCCTTGTAAGGTCTGGTTATTTCTAGCCCTAGCCTTTCCATTATCACCTTTGGCATAAGGTTGTGTGAGGCTCCAGAGTCATGCATAGCATTATGCAAGATTTTGTCATGGATATTAAGGCTGACATAGAACGGAGGTACTGTCCCTTCTTGAAATTTCCCTTCAACTTTAGGACCAAAAATAAGCTCTGACTGGTCATCATTAAAATTGACTGTGTCATTATTATCCTCAATATTTAAAGCCTTAAAATTTTTGGCTCTATATACATGTTGGGCAGCTAACTCAGTCAAGGGAACAGAGATTTTGATCTTTGAAATTTCCTGCTCTAGGCTGAAAGGAATTTTTTTTTTTGAAGAACTTGTCTCAGCCTTACTAGCTGTTAGTTTGTCAGTAACATCAACTTGTTGATTTGTTCTATTTACATTTGATAGAGTGGTTTTAACAGGAGTACTAGCTGAAGTGTTAGTACTACTAAGGTCTGCATTCTGTTTTTCACCTTTTTGAGTGCATTTCTCTCTACCATTATCAGAATTCACAGCTACTGTTTTGTCCTTAGGTTTGACAACTTTAGGTTTGGTTGCAGTGCTGTTTTGTGAAGATTTTTCAAAGGTTTTGGTGTTGGTATTTTGTTGACCGATTTTGCTTCTAAGGTCATATTCTTTTTGGGATTCTATGAGGACATTTTCCATGTCTGGAACATAACCTTCATCATCATCTCTGTTGTCAACATAAGGGGTATAAAGACCTTTTTTTCTATCATAATGAATCTCAAAGTCATCATCATCTACTCCGAACATATTTATATCCTCTTCCTCTGCTTGCTCGTCTATTTCTTCATCCTCACTCACATAGTTTTGATGAAAGGGAGGAGTGATCTGTTGATCATCTTCCCTTGGTTTGTCTGGATGTTGGTTCCTTCTAAAATTATGATTCTGGTTCTGGATTCTGTTCTGAGGAGTAGTTTGGTTTTGACTGGCTTGAGTTCTCTCAAGGATGCTCATTTTTTTCATCATCTCCTCCATCATTCTCTCCATCTTTGAGTTGGAAGTGGTAGGTATGTTTTCCTCTCAAAAAGACACTCTCCTTTCATTTTTCATTCTTGCTCTTTTCTCCATTAAGTTGACTTCCACAGCAAGAGCACCCTTTTGCATCTCTTCAAGAGTTGTATGATCTCTCTCTCTCAGTTGGTAGGCCATCTCAGGGTCAAACCCTTCTGGAAACTTGTTTAGCGCTGAGCCTTGTGGAGACTTTAGTTCTGGAGGGAGTGCATTATACACGCTATTAAATCTAGTACAATAAGCTTGTACACTTTCCCCAGTGTTTCTATGGAGGTTCTTGTAATCAGAGAGGATTTGGAGAGGATTCTTCTTCACTTCCCATTTGTTTAAAAAATTCTAATGGAAGGCTTGGAGATCATTTATAATATGGGGGGTTAAAGCTTTAAACCATTTTCTTACTTCTCCCCCTAAGCTCTGAGAAAATAATCTCACTTTGACAGAATCATCATCAATCTCATTTCTATCAAAGTAATCATTCATCTTATCCACATGTTGTGATGCAGTAGCAGCACTACTATCATCATACAATGGAATTTTGGACTAATAGTCCTGTGGAAGGTTGACTAGTACAGGAAGGACTAAGGGAGAATACCATGCAACCATGGCAAGAGGTGGAGGTGGATTAACAAGAGGTGTATTAACAAAAGGGAAAGTGGGCTGAAGTGGAGTGGTTTGAATAGTGGATGTAGGGTGAGCAGAAGTGAATGGACCAGGAGTAGATTGCTAAGCTGATTTTGGGTGGCAGACACCTAGGTTGAGAAGGAAATGTATATCAGGAGGTGTGGCTTCTCTACTACCAGGGTGTTCACTTGTTCCAAGAGATGAAAGTGAAGACTCAGAATCTAACTGATCTAAATCATCAAGAGACCTAGTTCTAAAGGGATTTACTAAGTCAACTTGTGATTTTTGTAGAGATGAAAGATTTTCAGGGATTGGATTAGTTCTCAAGGGTGATCCGAAAATAGCTGATAATTTAATCCTAGGAGACTTCCTAAGTAATCTCTGAGGGTTATCAACTATCTCAGGTGGATCAGGGTCAGGATGAGCTCTAGTGTGAATCTTTCTAGGAGCCACTATGCTATGTTTTTCGGGCCCAAATAAACAAGAAAAGTGCAACCAGGTATGACAGCTTTTTAAAAGGTCAACTAATCTGTTTCCACCACTTTTAATCTTACAGTCCTTTGACTGAGCTTGAATAATATTACAATGACAAGGTTTCTTCCCAGTGGAGTCTTAAGGTCTGTTGAGGATTGTGGAGTCGCCAAGTGGAAGTTTTTAGCTCTTTTTAGAGGTAAAAGGTGTTATGGTCCACTACCATGTTTAATAGATACCAATCCAAAATATTTTTTGGATTTTCTGAGTTATTTTTCAATTGTGTGGTTTCTAAGAATATCCTAAATCTGTTTCACAACTTAGCTATGATTATGAGACAAAGATAGCCTACTCTTATGGCAAAGTCAGCTGATCTTTCAAGGTTAGATAAAGACTTAGGAGAATCCTAGGGTTTGCCTAGTTTGTCACTGATTCAACACAAGTTTTACCATGATTAACAGTACTTGGTAGTGCTTGAAAAGGCCGCTTTTACTCTCAAGTGTTTTATGAAGTTTTTAAGGGAACCTAAGGTGCAAATTCAACTAAATCCCCAGTGGAGTCGCCATTATGTTGGGGTTCCTATGTTTTGGCCAGATTGGCAAAACCAAAAGATAAGACAACATCAAACCACTTTGGGATTCAAGGATCTAGCCCTCCTGAATCCAGAGAGCTCTATAAATGAGTCCAAAAGATGTGATCTTTAATAGCTGAAATTGTGATATTAGGCTAGTTATGAAAAGCATATATTTTTGTTTTGTTTGTTTTGGTTGGGAAAAGACATGATGAAGGTGAAGGCAGTTCAAAATGAAGGGAGAAGATGTCTGCAAGTGAAGGAATGATTCGGCTGACAGAAAAGGCAAAGACAGTTTTAACCCATTGGGCTATGGAGTTATAGGAGGATTTTAATTGGACAGCAAGGTTCAAGAAGGATCCATGGGGAAAGTTACTTATGTCAAAGGATCTCTTAAAGTGATCCTATGGAATGAAACAAATAGGAAGTGGAGAACAAAACAAATGAAGAAACAATGAAACATCCTAAGATCAAGTAAGTGCTTTCAAACTATCTTGCTTCGGCATGTACTTAAGGGAAAACATAAAAGTATTCTGAGATCAGGGGAGTGCTTTTAAACTAGCCTGCTTTGAAGTACTTTCAGTCAGAAAACATTTAAAAAATAGTTCGAACAGCTTAAGATCAGAGAAGTGCTTCTAAACTACCCTGCCTTCAGCATATTCAATAAGAAAACCACAGATAACAGTCACAAAAAGCAATTTAGATTAGGCAAGTGCTTTGAAACCAACCTGCTTCAATATACTCTAAGGAAAACACAGGAAAGACTTGTCTTAAAGAGCAATCTAGATCAGGCAAATACTTTTAAACCGACCTGCATTAATATACTCTTCAAAGAGAACATCGGAATGAAGAAAACATCGAAAATGAAGCTTTTAGTAAGAGTAGGGTACTGTTGAGAGTATATCCTAGGTCTATGTTTGCTGCTCTTTGTTATAGAAAGTGGACAAAGTGAAAACATTAAAGAAAATAATGATTAACAGTGAGGAAACATCACCATTGACATAATTCAGGATCCCATAAATCAACAGCTTGTATTGATGTTCAAACCAGTTACAATCAGCAAGCCTGGTGGGCCTCTACAACTTTTAACTTCTCATATCAGCTTATTTATCTTCAAATTTCACACAGTGCATCAATAGCTTCAGAAAGCTATTACATGCATTCAGATGTCCAGAGACCGACCCTTGTTCACCTTCTACAAAAAATATTTATAGAAGAATGAGGAGGTGGTATTTGATGAAAGATATCTTGGGCCAATTAATACAGATTGATGACTCTTTGGCCTTTGAGGGCCTCGATGAAGAAATTCACAGGTGTTTATTTGCATTAATTGATTTACACTTAGGATTAAACTCGGTGGGAGCTTTTGTCATGTTGAAGTAACTATGTTTCTGCTTCCCGAGGTCTAATGATTGAACAACCTGCTTCTGGGCGGTTTTTAATATTTAAAATAGTTTTGTCGACAATTAGAGATAAGATCTTTGATTTGTATTAATTGTTCGGCTGTTTTTTATTTCTGTGAGGCTGCATGTGCCTTTAGGAGCTGGAGAGTGTTCAATTAGCCTGTGCTTAAGGCGATGGAAGCTTTCTTAAATCAACAGTTGTCTTTGACTTTCAATAAAACACCTTTAACTTACTTGAGATCTGCATTTTGGGGCTTCAATCTCTTTTTTCTGGTGTGTTCTGTCTTCGACAATGATACTCTTTGATCAGTGCTTGGTTAACTGTGTTTTCTGGGTGCAGGGCTGTACAAGGGTCGAATGGCATCAATGCCTCATGAATTCATTGATGAAATGGGAAAAACCCTGCAAGTGATTTTTGTGGTGAATCGTAGGCAAGAGGATCGTCACCCTCAGCCTATGAATTTTTCTTTAGTGTGGCAGAAAAAACCATTTAAACCCTGCAAAAATACGAAAAACTATTAAAAAATCCTGCATATATAGGCTGACTGCTTCAGAAGGCATGTGGAGAGAGCATGGTCATTGGATGGCATCATCCAATGGTCGAGATTGATCATGAGGAGTGAACGGCAAGGCAAAAGAGAAAATCAAATCAAAGTCGTTAATCGCGCAGAGATCGATGGTCGGGAGCACAGGTGGAAAGTCAAAATGGAGAGATCGGGCGATGAAATTTGGGCTGTCGATCTGCAGATCAGATCGATGGCGGAGATGCTGTTACCGCTACGCCGTAGCCCGGTTAACCGTCGGACATCTTCGATGAGCGATAGCCATCGAATGGCCCGCCCTAGATCAGACAGTGGACGTGAATATTGCTTGGGATAAATGCCCGAACTTTAA
The DNA here is from genome assembly GCA_034641835.2 of Pinus albicaulis. Classification (NCBI taxonomy): domain Eukaryota; kingdom Viridiplantae; phylum Streptophyta; class Pinopsida; order Pinales; family Pinaceae; genus Pinus; species Pinus albicaulis. Next base: position 795,405,982 of record CM076571.1, read on the forward strand.
TGTGCGATGGACAGCGGTTTTCGGAATAGTGCCCAAGCCACGTGTCGAGCGGCGTATGGAATCGTTGGGGATTGAGAAAAAAATGCCCTCCACTTGAAGGTGGTGCGATGAATACCACGTGGTTTTGGGCAACGGTGCACGGCTGGCAGGGACCACCAGACGGATAGATTCCACATCGTCGATCTACGGATCAGATCGACGGTGGAGGAGGATTTGAACGTTAGACAGGCGGAAACTTTAGAAAATCATAAAAACCCAAAGTTTTTAATATAAAAAAAAATTTATGCTTTGGGCTTAAGAATTTATTCGAAACGGATAAGCGCCCGACTGCGGGGCTTAGGGTTATATGGAGAAAACATATGACTGGGGGTTTAAGAGGAGGGGCTAATCGCATCGGAGTTTTTATAAACGGCAAAGGACTTGCATACTTGGAATTTTGCGATACGATAACTGATGTGAGGGGTTTAGTGCCTGATTCTAGGGTGCGAGCACGTGGAGGGGAAGTGGTTTAAGACCTAGCCCAAAGGGGCTTAAACCCTTAATACAAAATGGGTTTTTACATAGATTTTCAATGATTTTCAAACGGTTTTGGGGGTTCCGATAAGGCAAATATGGAGTCTTCAAACCTTATCAAAGGGTTTCGATGAGGGGAAAGGGAAAATGAGGGACTTCATAGGGGAAGAAGGGGTAAAAATGAGGCTAATTTAGCAAGAAGAAAGGGAAGGGAAAAGGGTGTTTTTAGCAATATTTCTCATGGAATTCTTAGCAGAATTTCTGAGTTATGAACGGAAACAGCAGTGAAGATTGAAACAAGGATATGGTGTCTTTCAGAGGCTTCAAGAGATAACATTTTTGCAATGAAAACTGTTTCTTGAAGGCTCCAAATATTTTGGCCACCTTTTGATAGAACAAATTTTATAGGTGGCCAACACTGCCAAATGGTACATTGCGTTACCACGTGGGGCCATCAATAATTTTGGCGCGTTAACAACATAATTTCTTAAGAACTTCCAATCACCTATTTGATGAGAAACTAGAACAGAACTCTTAACCTCGCTACGCCAAGACACCGCCACCCACATCTCTGATCACATTCATGAATGGAGACATAGGAAGAGGTTAGTCAAAGAACCAATCCCAGATCATCTCTTATCAAACTAGTTTTGTAAGTCACTCTTACCACCCCTTGCTAAGGATGTTTTCTTGTCTGGTGCGGTCACGGAAGAACAATCCATCCATCGTGTACATCATCTAGATCTCATCTATTCGCAATCTGGCACATTGTATGACTTGCTCCCCCATGCCCCTGGAAACTCGAATACTCCCACTACTCAATTATCCAGAGCACACGTCGACGGTCTCGTTGGTGCAAACTTCCCAACCATCTTCGAGTGCCACTACCCCTAACCAATCGACTATTCCTTTTTACCTCTGAGGTAAAATTTGTGCAGCCTACACAAAAAACTAGCGGAAAGAACAAGAAGAATAAGAAAATACCTCTCCTTCTTAAGAGCAGTCGAGTACTCAGAATAATCCCAATAAGAAAAACACTACTAAAAACAATAAAGGAAAGGAGAAACCAATTAAATTCCCTTGCAGAATCTGTGTGGAGGAGAACTTGACATACAAATGTCCTCGACTGCACGAATTCACATATTGTATTACAAACAAAGACTCTGGAAGGACACTTGTCGTCCTTCACAATCCTTTACCTAATCCACAACAGCAACATCAACACATGGTTGCAAACCCACCGTAAGCCCCCCAAAGGGGCAACGGTGGCACTCATCCTTCTAGTGAAGGATCATCTACCATTTATCGTGTGGAGAGTGTTGAAATCCAAACCTGAGCTAAACTTTATGGAAATCTAGTCATTGAGGCTCAAGAATATGGTTCAAGTTCAAATCCACTGCTGCCTAACAATTTGCATATCGAAATGCCTGTTTCTGACCCCGCGATTCGTCCCCCTAAAGGGACACTTCGACGCATGTCTCATAACACCTCTGCACGTGCTGCCCAAAACTACAACATTGTAGAAGAATTGACGCAAGCACCATCAACCATGTCTGCACTTGAAGTATTTCAAACCTGCCCAGTGCAAAGGAAAGCTCTGCTTTTGGTCATTGGTGGAATTGACCCCTAAGATTCTATGCTAGCCATCTTCGACATGGAAAAATCCAAACCTCGCCTTTCACACCAGCTTGCTTTCCAGGTTCAAGTTGTGTCGAAATGGAGACCAATCCATCGCACTGTCATAGATGAAGGTGCTTTGACTTGTGTTATGTTGACTATGTGCTGGCTCGTTTTGGGTTCTCCCACTTTGTCTCCACCGTCAAATTCCCTCAAATATTTTGAAGGCCACACTTTCCTCCAAAAAGGCTACCTTGCTAGCTTTCCCATTTCACTTAGTGGGAAAACAATAACGATGGACATAGAAGTCATAGATCTTCATCTTGACAATAATATTTTGTTGGGTCGCAGTTGGTCTTATGCAATGACTTACATTGTCTTTTCAGTATTCCGTCTCATCCTCTTTCCATTATATGGGAATATAGTCACAGTGGATCATTTATCCTTTTACACCCCTAATTATTCCATGTTACCTAGTACCACTGTACCCTTAGTAGGAAGCGTAACTGACTCTTACGTCAGTGCTGGTATCGGTCTTCTGAAGGAATCTTCCCTGATGGGTTGTTTTCCTCTCCCACCACCTGAGGTTCTACATACGATTACAATGATATCCACCATTTCAGATGGCTCTATCGATCCATGGATCCTATCGGTGCCTTCAGGCATTGATTCCTACGGAGATCAGATGCCGCTATCACTAGGTGAGTTGGATTATCAAGCCATCCAATTAGCATCTGAGCCCTCCACTACTCTAGTTTCGACCAATGGCACCACCCTCTCGCCCATCATAGTTCCTTCTAAGGATATCCTCGATGAATTCATACCTACGAACGAATCTATTTAAGATATCATGTCTCTAGAGGAATGACCTTGGGGAGATTTTCACCATCATGCTTCGATGTTTGATTTGGACATGACCACTATTCAAATCCTGTCTTTTGACCCACCTGAGATCATTCCCTCCGCTTACACAACTATTTAGACTATCGACGCAGAAGGGAACATGGGAAATCTTTCCAAGACTATGCTCATCGATATCTCTGTCAAAACGGGTATCGTGGAAAATATTCAGATTGGAGCTGAATTCAATCCCTAGGAAATTGCACGCTTCACATCCCTTTTTAAGGAATTCCTCGATGTTTTCACTTGGTCTTACAACACAATACTCGGCATAGATCCATTTATAGTCGAGCATGAAATCAAGATTTATGACAATGCCAAGCCTGTCTGGAAAAGGCTCTGACCTGTCCCCCCTCACATAGCAGCTGCTATCAAGAATGAAGTCAAAAAACTTTTACAAGCTGGTTTCATCTATCCCGTTCCTCTGACGGAATGGGTATCCAATCCGGTTCCCGTAGATAAGGAACAAGGCACCATCTGGGTCTGTGTTAATTATCATGATCTGAATGCTGCTTGTCCAAAAGAAAATTATCCTACTTCATTCAGAGATCAGATTCTTGATGATTGCGTCAGATTTGAATCTTTCTCCTTTATGGATGGCTTCTCAGGATATAACCAGATAGCGATTAAAAAAGATGATCAGCATAAAACCGCCTTCATCTGTCCTTAGGGCACATTTAACTATTGTAAACTCCCATTCGGTCTGAATAATGTGAGAGAAAATTTTCAAAGGGCTATGGACTATGCATTTCATGATATCGGACACATTGTACAACCTTACTTGGATGACCTTGCAGCTCACTCCAAGAAACGAGCCCATCACCTCGTGCATCTTAAAGAAATCTTTACTTGGTGTAGGTTCTACAACATACATATGAATCCGCATAAGTGTGTATTTTTTGTCGAGTTTGGACGTCTTCTTGGCTTCATTGTTTCTAAGCATGGGATCAAGGTTGATACCGATAAGGTTAAGGCAATCATTAAATTACCTGTGCCACAATCCATTCTACAACTCCAATGTTTGCAAGGGAAGGAAAACTTCTTACATTGTTTCATTGTAAACTATGCCGAGATGATGAAAGGCTTCATGCACTTACTCAAGAAATGGGTACCATATCTGTGGGATGATGAGGCTCAACTATTGTTTGACGCCTTGAAATGAGCACTTTTTTATGCCCCACTTCTAAGTGCCCCCAACTATTCACGTGAATTTCTCCTCTACCTGGCAGCCTCACCATCCTCGCTAGGAATGGTTTTGGTTGAAGTTCACGATGACGATAGTGAGCATGTGATATATTATTTGTCAAAAGGTCTTATCGGACCTGAATTACGATACTCACATGTGGAGAAACTATCGCTCGCGGTGGTCTTTGTTGTCACCCACCTCTGACACTATATATTTTTGTGGAATACTACCGTAATTGCTTTGGAGAATACCATGCGACACATCTTGTCTCGTCATATCATTGGAGGAAAATATTCCAAATGTATTGCAATCCTCCAATAGTTTGATTTGGTTTTCACTACTGCCAAAGCAAATAAATCTCTAGTCTTCGTCGAATTACTGTTGGACCTTCCCATAATTGACCCAAAAGAAGTATCTCATGATCCATTTCCTGATGAATCTATATATCTGGTCGATTATTTTGATCCTTGGTATGGAGACATTTTTATGTACCTCCAAACTCAATGATTCTTCCCAACTCTCATGTCAGATGACCGTCATCGTATTCATCACCAAGTGAAACACTATCATGTACTGAACGATACTCTATATCGTCATGGTGTCGATACCATTTTTCTGCGTTGTCTCACTTTTAATGAGGTGAAACATGTTTTAAATGACTGCCATTCTGGGGCGTGTGGTGATCATATTTCTAGCATAGATACTGCCCAGAAAATCTTGCATGTAGGATACTATTGACCCACTTTATTTAAAGACTGCATCACAGAAGTCCAAAAGAGCCATCCATGTGAGATTTTCACGAAGAAAATGCGCGCTAATCCTTCCCCTCTTCATCCAGTTATCTTTGTTGGTCCTTTCGCTAAATGGGGAATATACTTTGTCACATGCAATCCCAGTTCTACTGATGGACATAACTACATCATAGTTGCGGTTGACTACTTCACAAAATGGGCTAAGGGCATTCCCACTTTTAGGGCTGATGGAGAAACAATCGCTCTCTTCATGTTCAATCAAGTCATCTGTCATTTCGGTGTACCGCACTCAATCGTCACAAATCATGGTTCACACTTTCAGAACCAAATGATGACGAAGTTAACTTCCATGCTAGGTTTTCGACAAGAACAGTCTTCGTCCTACTATCCGCAAGATAACGGTCAAGTCGAAGCCATAAATGGTGTCCTCAAGACAATGATTCATCGATTATTCAGAAATTATAAAAACACATGGCGTTGGAAACTATACTTCGTGTTATGGGCATACTGAACGTTAGTGAAGTCTGCCACAGGCTTCACACCATTCCAACTAGCATCTCGCCTGGAGGCAGTTCTTCCAATCGAGTGTGAGATTCCATCACTTAAGCTAGCTGTTGAACTCCTACCCGACACCACTGCCGAAGAAGAGCTTGCTCTTGCTAGATGAATTGCATGAAACTCGTCGAGATGCCACATTGGCACTCGAAGCTCACAAGCACCGAGTGAAAGCTCAATACAACAAATCTGCCAAGCCTCATTCTTTCCAAGAAGGAAATCTCGTTCTACTCTACAATCAGAGACATGACCTCTTGGGGGCAGGAACACTTCAACCATTATGGCTTGGTCCTTATGTTGTCACGAAATTCCTTTCAAAAAGAGCTTACAAACTTTAGGACTATAATGGGATTCCACTCGTTGGGCCTCGCAACGGGCTCTATCTAAAGAAGTATTTCACCTAGTGTTCCACTAAGCATATGCTTTGTAGTTTTATGTATATAAGTTTTGTCTCTTTTTTTTGGTGTGTCTGGATATTTTTGTTTTTTAGTGTTTTTCTCATGAAGACTCTCTTCTTTTACACATATGTCATCGTCACCCTTACCATACGTTGGATACGTAGATGGTGCTAGTCATCACACACGACACATTGCATCAAATGCTTGGGTCCTCTATACACCTGAGTCGATACTTGTTGGTTCCAGGGGAATCTTTATTGACAACGCCACTAACAATATTGCTGAGTACATGTCAGTGATACAACTCGTCACAAAAGCTGCATCTTGCGGCATCTCCAATCTGGTGGTCAAGTTAGATTCCCAGCTAATTGTCATGCATTTGAACAATGGTTATCACATCTTTCATCCAGTCTTATTACGATATTACTTAAGGGTATGACTTCTAGAATGTCAATTTAAAATCATTAGTTTTGAGCACATTGCTCGAGAATCTAATACATTAGCTGATTCATTGGTGAATTATGTGTTAGATTGGAATTTTTCACATCTATTATAAAAAGAGACATGCATGAGTGTATATTTTTCCATCATAAAAAATACATAAAAATTAAAAACACAAGAAAAAAATCACCAATATATATATATATATGTCGTGTCCAATCATATTACATAAAAAATTCCCAAAACTTGGGTGTTTTACAAAAAATTGGCTCTGCTAAGCCTCGCTCTAACATCTATACATCTATCCACTAATCCTCCTGAGCCTGCTACTCATGGTAGCAGATAACTGCTCTGGCTAACCTCTTAAGAGGCACCAAGAACCTCTTCGACACACCCACTATGTGTCGCTGCAGGTGAACCAGGATCTCCCTCATGGGAAGAGGTGGCATGCCCATGCTCAATCGCTCGAGGTTCCTAGCAACCTTGTGCAAACTGCGTGCATCATCAATCTCTTTGGTGGCTATTGCACCAGCCCCAGGTAGCTGCATTCCTCACCGTGCATAGTGAGGGGCTCTGGATGGATGGACGGGTACCACATCTGTGTCAAGAAATAAGCTTCAGGTCAAAAAAGTTTCATCAATTAAACAAAAAATTTGCATAAACATTCAAAAGATAAAAAAATACTTAAACACTGATCGTTTTCCTTCTTACCATCTGGACCCCACTGAGTGCCTGGTGGCAGTATCAAATTCTAATATCCTATGTAGTTCATCCCTACATAGGGATAATCTTCGATCATTAGGATCTGTCCATCTAGCTACTCGAAGAATGAATCATCAAAAAAGTGACGAATTGGACCCTCTCGAGTCCGCGGTATCAAAGAAGACCAGGGATCTTGTCTTAGATCTCGTCGTCCCATTGCAACTGTGATCATCCTTGGTCTCATTGCAGGCACCTGCTCTAGTATGAAGGACAATATTAGTTTACTAAACCCAAAGTCTTGTTGGGTTTGGGTCTTACATGTCGTCAATCTTCTCGAACCCGGGGGACAACACCTTTGCACCAGTCAGAAACCTGTGGTTACATACAATCTAGAGCCAACAATACCTGGGCCTTGGTGGCCACATGCTGACTCTTAGCTCTTGCTAAGCGAACTATCATCCACAAGAGAGACCTCATCAGTCTCGAGACCACCTGTGCTCTAGGAACCCGGTTGCTTACCGACGTAATATTGTTTATGCAGTGAGCTCGGATCAAATCTGCAGTAGTGTGGGGATCAACCCTGGAACCTGTTATATTGGGCCTCAGTCCTCTGCATGACAAGCCAGTCAAAAATTATATGTCATCTTTGTCAATCGAGAGTTCATGACCCTCGATGTGAAAGACATGTTGCTGATCATCCCACTGCTGGATGATCCATCTCAGAAGGTCTTCCTACCCCCTCATTAGCTCTAAATGATCATACTTCAGTAAACTACATCTTTGGAGAACAAGCAAAGTAGCATCATCAATAACCATTTCAAGTTCTTCCAGTTCATGCTCTCTTTCATGCCAAATGATCATAGTAAACAAATTCACACCTACACAAGACAAGTTTCAAATGGATTAGTTTTAGGTAGAAACACTTTAGGATTGAGAAAAACAAGTTTAAAAAATGATTATGCTGGCTAACGCGGGCCCTAGTGCCAATCAAAGCGTGCTAACGCACTGTCCCTTAATGGGCAGTGCGTTTAACGCAACCCTGACACTGGGCACCCACATTAACCGCTTAAAATTTTTAGGACCTGCTAAAAATCCAATTTTCAGCCAGTAAAAACAACTAAAATGACAATGGAAAGCTAGATTAAGGTTCATTCTCTTACCTCGAACTCGCGGAATCGAAAACCGTTGCCTGAATCTTCAACAATCGACAACAGAAGTTTCACCTCTTTTTTCACTCCAGAGCTCTGTCGCAACCCTCAAAAAAATGAAAATGAAGGTTTTTTTCCTTCTTATAGACATTCTGGAGGTATGACTCACTCACCTAGTTTGTTAAAATTGGTAAATTTCTACTATGTTTTTTCGCAACTATTGGTTTTTTAAAAAACATCATCAATGCTCTAGCGAGTTGTTAGTGTTCATGTGCAGATTTGACCGTGTTCGACCCAGAACAAGCTTTCCTTTTAGGGATGTTTTCTAGCTCGTAAAACTGAAAAAACCTTGAGTTTCCTTCGTCAGCCTCGTTAAACTACCACGATGAAGAAATATGAGCCATTCTTTTCCATATTTTTCTAGCTCGTTAAAAAATCGAAAAAGTAACCGAGTTTTTCTCCATTGGACTTGCTAAAATTTCACAGAGAGCATCAAATTTTTCTTCGTTTGACTCGTTAAAACTTCATGATGAACATTGAGTTTACTCTGTATCCTCGTACTCATAAGAAAATGAGGCAGATGTCCATTGAACATAGGTTTCTCAATTTATTCGGATTCAATGGACTAACTTACGGAAAAATGAACTGTATTGGGCTTACTATTCTCCCTTTATCACACCCGTTTATCAAACATGACAAAGGTACCCCCCTGGAGTTGTATTTTACAATGTTTTTTAGAATCCCTAAATATGAAAAGATCACAGAGTTTACCCATCTGGACTCATTAAACTTAATCACACCGGGGGAAAAAAATTGGACAAAGAGGATGCTTATTCTGTTATACTTGAAGGTCGATTTGGCAGCACAAAATCTTGAACATGTCACTTCCCAGAAAATTCACTTGCAATTAGTCGAACCCTACCATCTATGGGTTTATACTTCATATATCGATGCCCATGCATCGATGAATCTTGACACTCTTTGGTGTTCATTAAGCCTAAGTTGCTTGGTACCCTATTATTATGCCTTCTATTGTTCAAGAGGATCCTGCTATCTACTAATTCCTGTATCAGCCGAGCCATCATATACCAGAAATCATTTTTCATTGTCGGTTACTCCCATTTGCCCTTGATTATCTTCAAAACAAAATCATATTTTCCTGTTTCGTGTCAACCGATGTAGGACGCCTCAGTGCCTGCCTTTCGACAAATCTCTTCCTATCGACTTCAACATCTTATCTAGGAAGGAAATCTAGAAACGCATCAGTACCCAGGTGCTTCCATACCTTAGTGGAAAGTTATCTTGTGTTTGATTGGGGGTTCTCATTATTGGCTCCTAGTCAAATGATTCTACGAGTGTTCGACATCAACTCCTTTTATTCACACTCACTAGATTGTACTATGCATCTTGGGGACCATCATCCTTATTGGTGGCCACCCTCGTGTCTGTTAGTAGTTTTCATTATTGACTGGTAATGAGACAATTTCCTGCATGTTCGACTACAACTCCTTCATTCACATGTGTGGAAGTATGCATTTTAGTGAAGCGGCGACCAATACCTTGGGTTGAGCCTTACATCATTTCAGCTATTTTTAATCTCCCAAGTTGCGATATTGTTTTCGAAGACAGCTTATCAGATTGATCCTGTCATGACACAAGCTTCCACACTGTGCTTATCAGTGGACACACTAGTCATATCTCTTTTTTAGAGAAATAATTTTGATAAAGCTACTGAGCATGGGAATGCCTGACTCGGGACAGATACTTGTATTTCTAACATATGTTGTTGTTTTAGGTTTTCCTTAGTCTTCCAACTCCTCTCGCTCTACTATATATTATAAATGATTTTGGCCATCGTCTTCGCCTCTGACCTCACACTTTAGGGGGCATATGTTATAGGGAAAATTACATCTTCAATAGCTCAGAGGAGAAGGTAACATGGAAGGAATAAAATGACCCATACAAGACCCATTTTACCAAGTTAACACACCCCCAGAGGCAGCTAGGCCAAGTTATAATTCACCCTAGCCATGCAAAGGGAGCATTAGTGCCTAGGATAATGCTCTGTCTTACCTAAAAGGCAGTGTTATCCGTGTTTGAATGTGAAAATGGAAATATCTCGCTGAAACTGTCTGTAATTTCCTATTTTTTCTCAAAAAGAGTCAGTTCAAAAATAGAAACTTATGGTACAAACCTTTTATTACATATTTCCAAACACAACTAAACTCCTATGGAAGGAAATGGCAAAGAAAAGCTAGGAAAAATCAAAAGATCTTTACTAATTTGAACTGGTTGAAAGGATTAGCAAGGTTTGTCCTCTCCATTTCCTATAAATTAGAGGTTTGGGCTCTTGGTCTAAGGTCAAAGGTTTGATCATATGTAGATTAGAATTTCATTGTTGAGTATGGGGCTTAATGATTGGCAAGGTTCATTGAGGACTCTTAGCCCAACATCATCACACTCAGAGATAGAGAAAGAGAGAGATGAATTGGAAGGCTGAGGAGGGCTTGGTACAACCAACGGTTGTAATCCTCCTTCTTATAACTTAATAGAACAATATCTGTTTTTTCCATTTGATGTTTCAGTGTCACATTTGTTGTTCATTTTTCTATGAAACATGATATAAAGGGCTCATATTTGTATGGTTTAATGTTGATTATATACTTATTTAATTGCTAGTTAGTGATACCACGGTGAAGATTACATGGGTGCTTTGATTGGTTGCAGGATCTGGATTTGGAGTCAGTGAAGAAAGTCTTCTACCATGCCGCTTAGTGCTCTCGATAGGATCTGTTATCCACAAAGAGGTAATCATTCTAGATCTCGTTTTGTCAATTATAATTAGTATGAACATGTATGCAATATATTTGTAACTTTACAGCTAATCTAATAGTCTTCCTCGGGCACCAGAAAGCCTTGAGAGGGATATTCATCAACCACCACCCAAGCATTTTACCCTTTAGCAACTCACTGAAACTAAACACAAACGGAATGTCAGGAAGGAGATTGATCAATACTTTGAGCACCTGAAGTAGATGGCCACCCAGGAGAACTTAGAGTTGAATAGATAGAAGATGCAGACCTACATCGATAGTCATGTTCAGATCAGAACAATGTTGCTCCTGATTGAGAAAGAGGTTTAGACCAGTTCCAAGAAATTGTACCTAGATTCTATGGAGGCAAGAGTTCGCTTCTAGCCTGACACTATCACATAGTTTGGGGATACCATTGTATAGTATCGAGCTCGGCATCAATATGTGACCGAGAAGCATCAAGTCAAAGTTTCCCAACTTGATTTCACCCAAAATACAACACCATAGTGCTTTTTCTTGTTAGGTTGTCAAGTTGTCTCTACCCTATTTTGTCTTATATTGGTACGAGTATAAAATGTAATTTTATTTGTAATTATTGTAAAAGTCAAATTCTAAGTGTCCTTGTTCGAATGTGAAGATTAATATATCATGTAATGAGTTATTTTGTAAGGAGTTGAAGAGTCATGAGGGGAGTCTAAGAGTCACAAAGGGGGCATGCCAAGTGTCACACCCCTTTTTTATAAATATATCCTCTTAACTCATGTAACAGGCTTTTGGGAGCCACGATTTTGGCTAGGATTAGGCTTAGGAAGAGCTTGGGAGTTTTGTGTGAGCCTTGAATTATCTATAGTGTAAAGGGATTATACTTTTGTAGAGGAGAAGGTGTTGTAGACTTCATGTTCCACTATTGGGGCAAGTGGCTTGTCAAATATTGTATGTATAATTGGAACCATCACTTTTAATAAAATGCAGAGCCGACACACTTTCATGCATATGTTGTGGATATAGTAGGACTATTATTGTTGTATTTGCAATATATGTTATTTAAATTATGCATATGCTTATGAACTATTTAATTTTCATTTTTATGTATCTTGTTGGATGCATGTTGATGTGTTAATCTGTCACCTTAACTTGTGGACTATTATGCTTGTTAGTTCGTGTGATTTATTTTTTCTCATGTGTTCCTTCCAAGATGTGTACTATTAAGGGATTCCAAGGGGCGCACTTTATTTTCCCTTAGTGTTTTGGAATCATCATATGTTTCACTTGACTCTCCGCAGGGTCACACACTTGTTCTCACCAAAGACACCGTGCACCACTCTATGTGTTTTGAAAACCAAGGCAGATCATTAACACCCCATTGTTGGGACTCCTACTCCAAATGATGTGAGGTCTAATTGGGACTTCATATTGTGGATATCCCCTGAATTTTGGTAGGTCCAGCACCGTCAACACCTAGATAGCTCGATAGGGATAGTATTGGAGTATTGACATAATTTCTGATAGGAAATATTTAGAGGTTGGAAGAAAGATGAGATGATTCTTGGGTTTACAATGAAAATAGGTATGTCTTTGTGAGTATTTTGTTAGAATTATCTCATGGAGTAGGATGATATAAATATATTCCTTATACCTTATAAAACCCTTAATGCACCATGAGAGTCTTTAAATAAAATATGAAAATGCCATACATTTCATAAAGGGATCTACAAATACAGTGGTATTTTGATTCCTAAAGAACATGTTTATTAATATCAACCCAAACATCAAGTGGCATATGATTAATACCATCTCTTAAAGTATATGCTAGATATATATTCCAAATATTGGAAACAACATAATAGGGGCAAAAATAGTAAGGGGTATAAAAAATGTTATGAGAAGATATCACTTACAATATTTGGTGAAAATAAGGGATCACTCTTTTTGGAAAGATGTATTGGGTGAGGCTATCAACAATAAAATTTAAAAGGTAGAAATTAAATTAGTATTATTCATTAATATATTGTAAACATAGGTTCTATGTAATAATTTTACTACAATGAACCCCTCATGGGTTTAATTTTGTTTGTTCTTAAGGTTGCGGTGTATATTGTTCCAACAAATATGCACTATACATACATAAAAAAATCATAATAAACATTAATCACTAGATGTAAACACTATATTATATGGTCCATATTAAAGAGGCACAATTGTGTGATGAGGGCCTTCAAAATTGTCCTCTTAAATGTGAAGCCAAACCTTATCATTGATCTAAAATTTTGGAGGAATGTAATTATTATCATGTCCAACATTTTTTTGGTGTTAGTATCATCAAATTATCTCTAAATAGAGTGAATATACTCCTTTGAAATTTGTTTTCCTTATCGATTTCTTTCTATGCTAATCTAGTATTTATCGAATTGGAAAGCTCATTTGTAATGGTAAAAAGGTTAAATAAATCAATTAGTAATGCTGGTTAGAATCCCAATAACACCTTAATGACACATATGTATGTGTTGGGCTCTATTATAGTTAGATTTAATGAAGTAGGCGAGTGAGGCCTCTTATGTGCATTAGGGAAAAATATTATACCTGTCTAGGTGTACACTAATCTCATTGACTACTTTTCTCTATCCATTAGAGGATTAAATATTATAGATATGTTAAGTCTAATATCTATAATGCTCTAAATTAGTTTACACAAAATGTTTAGGATAATAAAATCTTGATTATCATAATAGATGCAGAGAGTCCATAGAAAAGCCACACATTCAAAAAGGATGAGAAACTAATATTTCAACTAGTACATGAATTACAATATGGTGCTCAGAGAGACATCTTAGATATCCAATCCACTCCTACATAAAAGGTTTCATTCCAACACTTAGTGGCACGAACTCCTGTAATGAATATCGTGGAGATTGATTTCCAAGGCATGTTAGGAATGAACAAGAATATATAAAACTTCTATTTTCACGTTTGAGGTTTAGTGATGATGCACACTATACATAAACAAATGTAATGTTCCATGTCAGACCTAAAGTTTGAGGGAATGATAATTTATATAGAACAAAATTGAGAATAAAATGACATGCTAATTTAGAGAATTGTTCATTTGAAACTTTATATATATATTCCATTTTTGAATATTACTTTCTCCAATGAATTTTGAATAATTATATTCCTCAGCTAGCATTGTTAAGAAACGGAATTGTTCTATAAAAGTTAATTGACACCATTCAACTAATTTCTCAATTATTGTTCCATAAAGAAATTAATAGCTATGGTAAAGACCAATATTTTTAAATAAAATATTGTTTGGTCGGCCATTTGAACTCACTAAATACAACTTTCATGACTTATTTATCCATTATGACTTGGGATAATGCCTCCCCACTAAATATACATACTCCTCTTTCATTGTTAATGTCTTTTCCATGTTATTACTTTACAAATTTATTTCAATACTATTTGTAATATCTCATAAAAGAACAGGGCATAATGAGTTACCATGTAGTAAGTGGGTGAGTACAATACCAATTCATTATATTGAATTAGTAATATAATAAATTACTTAATAAAGAAGTGAAATTGGGGTGATAACTCTATTCGAGTGCATGAAAATTACTTACCCTTACCCACCCTACATTTCCCTCCCTTTAGGAGGTCCTACTATTTTTAGTACAACTATTTTTAGCTAGGGTTTTCATGTAGGAAGACATGTGTCAATGAGTTAGGATTAACTAGGTAGTGGCATGATTATATATTATACATTAGAGTGCACTACCTTATCCTTATCCTCTCCTATTTCAAGTTTCACTTCCTTTCCTATTGTAGGAGAAAGTGTCATCCATAACCTTTTCCACCTATCCTCTTACTCTTGGAAACCATATCTCTCAAGTCTTGGTCCTACTTTTGGGTTTTATCTATATTTATATATTTGGAGGTTGTATGCATGAGTTATTTATTCAATTATAACTTATTTGTGTCTCATATTATCCTTAGTGAACTATATTGTTTTATTGACTCTAACTCGATAGTTTACTAGCTAACTTCACTTAGGCTAGTTAACTACAACTAAAGGGGAGATTTCTTTTTTCTATTTTAGTGCAAGCATTAAAGAACCAAACCTAGTGTGCATTTCACCTCTATCAAGAGAGTGCTATTGATCCGGATTTATGCAGAAACACAACAGAATACACATATAACCATAAATATAAAAATGCAGCAGAAATAACACTTCATTTCATTAATATCAAAGAACTGAAATTTGTTTACAGACATAATGGAAATAAACTAGTTAGGGCACTGGTAGCTTATGTATGAGAAGATATGTGGTGGCTACAGGCCTATATATTATTGCGAAATAATGGAAAACCCTAAACATCAAAAAACCCAACCCTAGGAGATGAAATGCTAGAATATGGGCCCCGTCAGGGTAAATTGGTACATCAATTTCCTGGGGTCGTAAGTTTGGCATACTATCTTCGTTTGACGCACATGATACATCGTTAGAAAGATCTATCCAAGGAATACAACTGTTGACAAAAAATATCAAGTTCAGAATGCGAATATCAAGTCCGGAACAAAATAATATTTTCGAGAGGTTTGATGCCCAAAAAATTTCGTTTAGGGCCTCAAAACGGCTTTGGAAGTTCAGAACCCGAAAAACTACTAAAAATAGTAAGCTATGCTATAATTAAGGAAACTGAAAACCTGAAAGAAATAATGGTGGGGCCCCAAGTGGAATAGGTGGGTGGCCACCAATATCCACCTAGATCATTCCTCCCCCCTTAGGAAGAAATGGTCCCCATTGCATTGAGTTCCTCCATGAGATGAGGAAACTTTTGTTGAACTTGGTCCCTGGTGAACCACTTGCTTTGGTGCAGGAGTTGGCCAGCTTTGACAACCCGATATAGTTGGATATTATGCTGGTGAGTGTTCTTGATTTGCATGTCCATGATACAATCTACGGTGGCCTGTTCCATGCAATCTGGGTTTAACTCTGTTGGTGTGAGTTGTTTTGCAATGTCATAGGTGTCCAGTAGAGGTGGGAAATAGGGCTGAAGGCGGTCCACATTGAATAATAGTTGCAGACCAAGGAATGGTGGAATACTGAGCTCGAAGGAATTGTTCCTTATAGCCTTGGTGATGGTGTACGACCCATATCAGAGAGGGAAAATCTTGCGGTGTGGTTCAGTGAGGTGCTCCTTTTGCAAATGTAGCTACACTTTGTCGCCCACCTGAAAGTGGTGTGGCACCCAATGTTGATCATGTCATTTCTTGTACTTAGCATTGGATCTGTCAAATATGTCATGAACTTGTTGGCGGATGTGCTGAATGTGCTCAATGAAGTTGTTCACTTTGTCAGCTTTGGACTGGACATGAGCCGAATTGGCCTAAGTAGCCACAAATGACATGGTTGTGTCAATGGGACATAGTGCCTAGAACCCCAGGCCCACCAGAAAGGGGTTGTGGTCAGTTGAGCTGTGGAGAGCTCGATTATAACTGTGTTGTGCATAGGGAAGGCTCTTATCCCATCTGCATGGATGCTTTGAATTGTACATGTGCAAAATGTGTACAATCATCCTGTTCACGACCTTTTTCTGGCCATCAATATGGGGATGGAAAGTTGTGGACTTGGTGAGCTTGGTGTCCAAAATTGACCAAAGGTTAGACCAAAATGTGTTGAGGAACCTACAGTGCTGATCTGAGATGATAGATTGTGGGATCCCAAAGTGCACCCACACTCATTCAAAGAAGAGTTTAGTAGTGGCTTGTGCTATGATATTATTCTTACAGTGCAACATAATGGCCATCTTCGATAATTTGTCGACGATCACGAAAAAATTGTCATTTCCATGCTTATTAGAAGGATGGCCCAACATGTAATCCATGGAGATGGATTCCCAAGTTCGACTAGGGCTAGGTAGCAGTGCATAGAGGCTTTGCTTCTTGATGGTTGGTTTGGAAATGGAGCAAGCAGTGCAGGATCAGATGTACTTCCCAACATCCTATTGAAGGTTCAGCCAATAAAAATACTTTTGCAATACTGCCACTTCTCGACCTCGAAATTTCCAGTGAATCGACTGTAGTGTGCTTCCTAAATCATCTTGGCATGCTCGCTTGAAGGAACACAAAGGCATCCCAGGTGACATAGTAGTGCATCCTAGAAGTGAAAATTTAGAACTTGTGTACCCTGCAAGAGTGTCTTGTATGTGTGGCCGAATTCTGGATCACTCTTGTATAGAAGCTGCCAATCAGAAGTCTCGTGCCCACAAGAGTTGAGAATGGTGGTTAGCATCACGATCGGTGGTTGGCTGAGGTAGTCTATAACATTATGGGTTCTCCCTTCTTATACATTATGTTCAAATGAAATTTTTGCAGATATGTGGACCACTTATGATGGTGATTTCTCTGCAACTTCCCTTCTGTCTGTTTGAACTACAGGGGTTGGTGGTCTGTGTGGATGGCCATTTCCTTCCCCAAAATTCAATGCTTCCATTGGCGGCACACCTGCACAATGGAATACATTTATTTTTCATAAGTGGGACACTTGCGGACTGTGTTTGACAGTGTCTCACTGTGATATGCCACTGGTTGCCCCTGTTGAGAAAGAATTGCCCCAATAGCATAGTTAGAGGCATCTGTCTCGATCTCAAATGGTTGTTGTACGCCTAGTAATGTGAGCATTAGGGAAGATCAGAGGCAATGTTTCAATTCTACGAACGCCTTCTATTGAGATTCCGACCAAAATCATTTTTCTTGCGCTCCTCCCTTGGTGAATTGACTTAAGGGCCAAGTGATATGAGAGAATGCCAACACAAACTTGCAGTAGAAATTAGTGAGACCCAGAAAGCTACGAAGCTTTGTTAGAGTGGTTGGTGCCGGCCAATCCTGAATTACTTGGATCTTGGTTGGACCCACATGCACCCCCCCATTCATCAATAATGTATCCTAGATACTGAACCTGGGTCATGCCAAAAGTGCACTTCTCCAAATTGGCACACAACTTGTGTTGCCGCGGTGTTTGGAGGACTTGTTGGATGTGTTGGAGGTGCTCTTCCCAAGCCTAGCTGAAGATCAAGATGTCAGCCAAGTACATTACTACAAATGAGTTGGTGAATGGCTGCAAGATGTCTTCCATCAGCCTCATGAAGGTTGTGGGAGCATTCGTCAACCCGAAAGGAAGGACTAGCCATTCGAAAAGGCCCTCCTTAGCTTTGAAGGCAGTCTTCCACACATAAAAGTGTTTGATTGGTATCTAGTGATACCCAGACTTCAAGTCGATCTTGCTGAAATATTTTTCCCCTTTGAGTTGATCTAGAAGGTCATCAATCTATGGGAGTGGGTACCTATTCCAGACAATGATGTTGTTCAACACCTGATAATCAATAAAAAGTATCCAAGTCCCATCTTTCTTCTGCACCAACACTATCAGGCTCCCATAGAGCGATGAAATCGGCCGAATGTGACCTTTCTGCAGCAACTCCTGAATCTGCCTCTTGATTTTATCGCTCTCCAGAACATAGCACCGACAGATCGGTCCATTGGGCATCGACACACCTGGGGTCAAATTGATGGGGTGCTTGACCTGATAATGCAGAGGCACCCCTGTGTGTGAGGTGAATATGTCCCCTTAATCCTCCATGACCTTGTCCTTTTTTTGTTGTCATGTGGAGGAGCCCTGTCTGGAGGTTGTGGCCACAATCTTCTTCTTGCCCTCGGGTTGGATCATCAGGAAAAAAAAATTCCTGGTTTTGGAAATCAACTTACTGCATTGTTTTGCAGTAACCAAAGAAATATCTGCAGGCGGTGGTACCTCTGTTATCCTGTACAACTTATTGTCCAAAGTAACAATAACAACGCAAGGCTGAGAATCATACAAAACATGTCACTTCCACAAGTATGGTTGGCCTAATAATACATCACAAACATCAAGAGGAGCAATGTCACATAATACCTCATCTGTGAAGGGATCAATGTTGTAGGGAAGGCAACACTATTGGCTGACGCAGAGATCCCATCCTTGGTGAAGCTACCCAATGGTGTACGGTTGTGGGTGTTTTGTGGTTGACAAGCCCAAACGCTTCACGACCTCTATTGAAATGAGGTTCTTTTGGCTCCCATTTTTGATAATGAACTGTAGTGGGGAACCCTTTACCCACATCTAAGAGTGGAAGAGACGCTCCTCCTCCTCTGGATCTTCCTTTTTTTCCTTCTGGATCTTTGTAGTGGCAACAGTGGCATTGGGCTCCGCATCAATAATATACTTCCCTTTGTCATTCCCCTTGTCAGGTTCTGATTCAGAATCGGGGCATACATCTTATTCAGAAGCCCTCATCTCGGCCACAAGTGACTACTTGGCCTGACACTCACTTGTGTTGTGAGTGGAGCTCTTATGGAACTCACACGAATTTCCCATGTCCTTCTTTGGCTTCGTGGGGTTGTTATTTTATTATGGCATCGGTAGGTTATCTTGGGCTACCATGCCTTGGATTTTTCCTTTGTTCTGTGGTTTGGGGGCACCTTTCCCTTTATTTTGATTTGCAGATCCAAAATCTCGCTTCTTCTATTTGAATTTCTACTCAATATTGGCAGCATACTGGTATGTCGTACCAAGCGAGGAGATTTCAAGGAACTCCATTTCATCCTGAATGTATCTGTGCAGACAACTACGGTACTTCAGCACCAAAATTTTCTCTGAATCTTTGATACCCAACTTTGTGCATAGGGAATGGAACATATTTGTCATCTCATGCACATCTTGATCCCTTTGTTGTCGCAGCGTAGTCCATTTTATGTACTTGTCCTCATAGCTCCCCACGGGATAATATTTTTCCTTGATGGCGTCTTAGAAATAATTCCAAGTGGGTGCAGCCAAGAACAGAGAGGGTTCTCCCTTGTCTGTTTTCTCACAGTAGGTTTCCCACCAGTCCTTGACATGGTGGGTAGCTTTGAGGAGTGCAAAAATAATCTTATCCTAGTCAAAAAAGTCATGAACTGATAAATATCCTTCTAATAGATTCAACCATCTATCCACAGTGTGTGCATCTATTTGGCCCTAAAATATGGGAATGCCAAATTTTAATTGTATCTTAAAAGGATTTGTGCCTTAGAGTGGTTGTTGGATGCAGATGCGCCGCCAGTGGGCAATCATTGAAGGATCTGGGCATAGCTATCCATCATCGCGTTCCTTTTTTTTTCAAGCGTCTCCTCGAGAAATATTTTGATAGGATATCTTGTTCCCTCATCTTTCTTTTCATCCCCCATGGGTGACCGTTAAGGTTTGCGAGGCTGATCTTGAAAAGGTTGAACCAGTTCGAGCCCTAACTCCTTATACCCCGACCTCGTTGGGGACATGCAAAGAAGGATTGAGAAAGAGCAGACTGCTCTGATACCACTGATCCTTATTTATGTAGGAACGCAAAAGAATACACATATAACCATAAATATAAAAATGCAGTGGAAATAACACTTCATTTCATTAATATCAAAGAACTAAAATTTGTTTATAGACAAAATGGAAATAAACTAGATAGGGCGTTGGTAGCTTATCTCTGAGAAGAGATGTGGTGGCTATAAGCCTCTGAAATCTATGTTACAATGAGGCTCGAAGGCCTATATATTATTGAGAAACAATGGAAAACCCTAAACATCCAAAATCCTAACCCTAGGAGATGAAACGCCAGAATATGGGCCCCGTCGAGGTAAATTGGTACATGAATTTCCCGGGGTCGTAACTTTGGCATACTATCTTCGTTTGACGCACATGATACATCATTAGAAAGATCTATCCAAGGACTAAAACTACTGACAATGAATATTATGTTTGGAATGGACTCGACTCATATTCAATGAAGGTTTGATGACAAAAAATCGTCATTTAGGGCCTCAAAACGGCTCAGGAAGTTCAGGACCCGAAAAACTGCTTAAAATAGTAAACTATGCTATAATTATGGAAACTGAAAAACTAAAAGAAACAATGGTGGGACCCCAAGTGGAATAGGTGGGTGGCCACCAATATCCACCCAGATCAAATATTTAATTATACTCAAGTTGTCAACAAATGTAATATAAGTGAATTTGAATTCATCTTTTTCAGTCTCTTTGTTTATTTAGTGATCTCTCATTTTCTCTTATTTATTTTTGTCTTGCTATTGCAGGTGTACTATTTTGTCACAAATAGATTAATATATGTGTGCTTAGTATGTTACATGGTATTAGAGATTTTATGGTATCAAATATTCAAAAATATAACATCACACTAGATCATAAGAGGAGTTTGTGAGGGAAACACATATTTAATTATAGGTCACTGAGAATTGAATAACCCAAAGAGGATGGATGAAATAGTGGTTCTTGTTGGAAAATGTAACTAGGTTCAGTCTTCATAATGGCTTATGGAATCATGATTTTTATGTATTTTATGTAAAGATAAAAATAAATTTTATTATTGTTATTTTATAGCATGGGTTTCATGCTCAAGATCATTTTATTTATATGTCAAGCAACCACTGAGTGCTTCTAGGGATTTTTCATAAATTATAGGACTCAAATAAGTCATTTTCATTTGTAAAGACCCTATTGGGCATGTTGTATCATGTGAAATAAATGTATTTAGAGTACAAAGAGTCAAATGTCCTCCTCTAAGACCAATTCAACCTACTTAAAGACAAGTCGGCCTAATAAAGACAAGTCAAGCTCATTAGGGCTACTCAAAGAAGCCTATATGAAAAGCTTAACCTCATTTGAGGACAATAACAAGCAAGTTCAATCAAGACAAGAAGAAGACCTAAAATACAAGTGAAGAAGAGGAGAAGAAAAGGAGGACGAGTGGAACATTTAAACATTGTTTTTGGGACACCATCTCATGTGCGAATAAACAAGGGCATCATTATGCTGCAAAAAGATAGAAAAATACAATAATATTGAGAGGCTGAAATCAGGTGTCAAAAGGATCATCTTACCAGTTGAGTTACTAAGGAATAAGATTCTCCCCATGCACAGGTAGAAAAATACATGGTTCGCCTTCTTTCCTCACATGTTCCAAATTAGGGTTTTTGCAGTAGAGGTAAAAAATTGCAATCCTAAAGAAACAACCAAATTTCTTGAAGTATTGAAGCAGTTTGACTTGGGTTGAATTTGTGAAGAACTATCTCATCAAACGATAGGTTGACTTGGTCTTGGAGTGTCTTTATCAAGGGTCTTAGGTCTTGGAATGTTGGCATTGTAGTGTTGGAATTGATGTCAACAAGATCTTGGTGTTGTTTGTCATATGCATGAGTGGTGTGTTTGGTAATTTAATTGATGTTAAATTACTTCATAAATTGTCGACGAGGACTTGTAAATAGATGAAGTATATGTGCACCATTTGTGCTAGGATTCCTTATCATTTGAATAAATTTGAAATTGAATTAGGATGTTTTTGTGTACATGCTTTATCTAAGAAATTCAAACTAAAAAAATTTGTCACTCTTGTAGAAAAGGAAAGTTCAAACTAACAAAAAGATAAAACTAATTTTCAGGGAAAAAATAAATGTCACACTTGGAAAAATTAAATCTTCACACTTGACAGAAAAGTAAACTAATCTTAAAATGCAGAAATAAATATCACACAAACAAAGTCAAATTTAAATATACTTCACACTTGGCAGAAAGGAAAACTAAATATTAAAGTGCAGAAATGAATAAAGTCTACTTCTAATTCACACTTAATGGAAATAAAACCTTTAAGGAAACTTAATTTATTTTCTTAAAATCAAATGATTATATTTATTATGTCTTTAAAATAAATCTACATTCGCATAATAAATCCCATTGATTATTTTATTTATCATTCTCACAACGAGATTATCCATGAAAAAATTCACATAACGAAATGATTAGATCTATGAAAGAAATATTTAGAAAACTCTCTAAGCATCTACTAAGGATTGAAATGGAAATATAATTTATGATAATCTAATGCTATAGAACTAAAATATAAAAATAAAAAAGAAATGAAAATGAAACCTTAAAACTCCCAGGGAGCCCTCCTGTGAGTTGTAGGTATGCAATGATCACCAAAGACTAAATACACATTTAAGCACAACACATAGAGGAATAAAAAACTTACTTTCTAATAATTTTTAATATCCCAAAATAGGGAAAATAAGCAATATTGGGAATATCTTATAATATTCCAAAAATGGACTGCTCAGTAATGCATTCACTAAAAAATGCATTTTTAGAAATGTATGCCATAAAAATATAAACCATCACTTGGATCCATTAGATCTATCAATATATCATCCAAATCCAAGAGGATATCAAAAAAAAAAAAGAAACTAGGTGAGGTAAATAGACCTCCCACACCTAGTGTAGCTGAAAATCACTAAAACCCCAATACACTACTACACGGAAATATTTCATGAAAGAGACTACACAGTCTTATGAGGGTTTCAACTGAGGAATTAGGAGAACAAGTAGATATACTCATATATTAGTCAATAATTCTCAAGAGATGAGATCTAGTTGCTTATACAAAATACAAGAGAACCCGGAAAGGGTTTCTTGTCATACACTCTAAATACAATGGTGATCTTCAGAAAATGACTGAATAATCACTAAAACACTGAATAAAAAGAGTGTAGAAGGCTGTAAGGTATCATATCTGATGTATATCCCTCAAAGGTATCCTCCCATGAAAGGATGAACCCCTCAATCACAAGGAAACACTGCAAAGAAGCCACAGGATCATATGTTGAAGTTGCCTCAAAAAATAACTCATTCCCTAGCTGGAACAGCGTTGGGAATGATGGGAAATGTATGGCCTACTACCACAGATCTGAAATGTGCTCAATATCTCTCCAAATATATCTCCCAAGAGAAGGAAACCTTCCTCCTATGAGAAACTAACTCAGAAAGTGGGATTCCAATCCCCTGCACTGCTGCACCCTGCAACACAGCACAATAACCTGCAGAAACTGCACTGATGAAGAAAGTTGTAGCTTGGCCTAAAAACCTGATGTGGAAATGAATACAATACTCTTCGAAGAGGCCTCTCAAGGAAAGAGGTGTGATTCCCGCTCGAGAACACCCGGTGCTAAACAGCACTGCAACCCTGTTAAACAACAAGAAGAAGCAAAGTCTAAGCAGATCAATATCAAATGATAGTCTAAAACATAACATAAAATGGCTGACATCCTCTTCCTTAAATAGAATGTGGGCTTGCTTGCCCTTGGCCCCACTCAATTAGGTCATTTCCTTCATGAAATCCATCTCCCTCCAAAACTACGTTATTCCTTCATTAATCTCCACTCCTCCACAACTGCGTTGTTGACATGGCCAAAGTTGACTGAATCAACATGATATAATCCATGTTCATACTTGGAGGTTTTTTATTAAGTTGCAAAAAGGGTCTCCTTTCACACTTAGAGTGTTTTTATTGATGCTTAGGAGACTCATGGGCTTTCCCACCCACTTATTTATCTACCTAGTGATAAACTCAACTATAATATTCCATTTAGTTTAAGGCTAAATGTTTGGAATATTATAGTCCTCCCCTCCAAAATATTGCTTGTCCTCAAGCAACTATATAGGGGGAGAAAAATTCCTCCCCTCCTCCTCTGGTGGCCTCCTCATCAATAGTACCCACCACTGCTCAAAGTAATCTGCAATAAAATTTCCCTCCAATGTTTCCTCCCAAGCATGCAAAACCAAATGGCTCACACCATAAAAAGGATGAAGGTGTAAGTGGAAACCTCCTTGCTGTTAAATGACCTCCTCAAGGTAGGAGTGATGAAAAACATGGGGAATCTCATTCCCAATTAGTGACTCCCACGCCCATGCTATCATCCAAATGAAATGAGTCATTCTATATAGCTCATCAAAGCAATCATCAACCCCTGATTTATGCAATGTAATGGGGCTGCATGGAGAGATTAGATTTCCCTTCCCAAGTTGTTTCTCTCTCCATTTATGGTAAGTATGGGGCTATTTATTTCCTTTGGCTTAAATGACATGGCCTCCCAGAATGGCCCAAGTTACCCCATCCAACAAATCAACCATAAAGTGCCTCCTCCAAGAATTCAAGTTCTTCAAATGTTTCCTCCCACATGAAGAAAAAAGATGTGATGTGGCAATCATAGTTTGCCCATTTCTCCTCCTGAAACATACAACATGAATAGTAGGGAGAATCAGACTCCCAAAGGGCATCTCCAACTCATATCCCACTCTCCAAACAAAGCTTCCCATGAACATAGAAATATCATCAATACATGGAAGGAAAAACCAATGAAAACAAGTTGTCATATGACAACCGAAAAGTGGATCATAGTTCCACACATGGAACCAGCGCAGTGCATCCTTTTCCTACATCAAAACAAGTAATAACAAGTGCTTACCTAGCCACTTGTTTGCTGCCACAGTCATCCCATAAAATGGAAACATGAATATACAATGTGGTGTCAATGGTGCACACCAATAATCAGGTGGCTTCCCCCACAAACCACCAAAATAATAGCCAATCTCAATGCTGCAATTGGCATCAAGTACATCATAATATAAAGTATAAGAAGGGATGATCCTCCTTAATACAACATGCTGCTCATATAAAGTAAAGAAAGGCAAATCATAATGCAAATGTATACCTTCTCTACCATGTACTTCGGTCCTTGAGCTGAAATGGCTCAACTGAAAATGCTTCCTTACTCCCAATGAGTAGGAAAGTGGTTGTGACATCCTCTCTATCACCATCCAGGCTATGCATCTCTCCATATGCTGAAATATATCATGTTGGATGCCCTCCCAAGGGAACTCCTCCATCAAAGAAAGATATGCATCAAAGTGCATAGAAAATAAGTCCTCAAGTGCTACAAGTAACAGCTTCTCCTTGAGACTAGAAGCTCTAGTCAAGAAGACTCTGCCATAAGAATAGATGACCACATCATCCACCATATATCTATCATCTCCATCTGGGTCATCAAGAATCATGCATGCACCAAGATCCTTGGAGTACTCTACCAAGAGTTGAGACCTCCAATATGGATCAATCCTCCCAAGAGACAATGCTGGTGATCTGGAATGTGGAGTTCTCCTCATGTTGTTGTCCACTCCTTTGAAATCCCCCATGCCAAAGTCATCCTCCAAAATCTTCACCCCTCCTGAATCTGAGAGTGGTGAACCAAATGACAAGGTGTCTCCCACCAACTCTATATTTGGTGGCCTCTAAGGTGGAATGCCTCCATGTAATGATACATCAGTGTCAAGATTAGACTGAATATATGGATGGATAGACTTGTCCCTACTCTCACTGCGCAATCCAGTCTCCATCTTCTATGCATCAACCTTTTGAAAGGGATAGGTGTGTGTGCTCATCATCAAATGATGTTGATCATCCTCCCTATCTCCTCCTTCCATCTACATGGTTTCACAATCTGTCAACAAGGTCACATGCTGATCATAGGTTGTGCCTTGATATCCACATATGAGATCTTGGGGAATCCCTTGCAATGATACAAGAATCCCTCTTGTTGGAGAAAATGCTCCTCCTTTCTCTACATGAGGTACTAGATGTGCTCTAGATGTGACAGTGATGTTGCCCTCAACCTCTTCAACATGAATAGGCAACCTCCCAATGATTGGATCCTCTTTTGAAAAAGGGATCTCCATACCCTCTTGCTCAAGAATATCAGATAAAGGTCTTGCCTCTAGCAAGGTATGATGCAAGATATCAGCCTCCTCAATGGTTTTCTGAAGTGGAGTTGAGTTTATAGTTTTCTCCATCACATGCAAGGTATTTGTTTGTTTATGCTTGTTTTGTTTCACGACATGTGTTTCAAAAAAATTTCCATCAAACCTTTCCACCAATGTTTTAATGAACCTTGCATAAGAAGAAGTATTTGCATTCTTTAAAGAAAAGGACTCAAATATCCACCATGCATAGGCCTTACCTCCAAAATGTAGTGTTGCAACCTTGATGGCTTCATCTTCAGAAATGTAGTGTTGCTGCAAGTAGGAGTATAGCTCCTTCACCCAAGCTCTAGATGAATATGTAGGTGAACCATCAAAAGTAGATAGAAGAAATCTATCCATATCATGTTGCTTGCTCCCATTCACCTTGATCTTGAAAAACTCTGGGAAAGTGAGATGATCTCTAAACTTCTGAGTTTGAGACTCATACTCTTGCAGAAAATCACTAAGAGTTTCCCTATTAGGCCTTTCTTCTTCTTCCCTCTCTCTCCTGGAAAATCTGGGAATTTGACTGCGCTATGAATCATAGTGTGTAGCTGCATACTCACACCTACTATGTGAAAATCTAGATCTGGTTCTGGATCCAAACTCCTCTGGAGATTCCATCTCCCTTCTCATCTTCTTCAGATCTTCTTTGATGCTCTGTATAGGAAGAAGCTTTGAAAGCCTCTTCTCTTTCCTTCTTCCTCCATCTAGTGGAGTCTTCTTTCTGTCCATCTCTCCTTCTTATTATAGTATAATGGCTTGAAGCTCACAGGATGAGCCAAAGATCATGCTCTGATACCATTGTAATATCCCAAAATAGGGTTAATAAGCAATATTGGGAATATCTTATAATATTCCAAAAATGGACTACTCAACAATGTATTCACTAAAAAACATATTTTCAGAAATGTATGCCATAAAAATGTAAACCATCACTTGGATCCATTATATATGTCAATCTATCATCCAAATCTAAGAGGATATAAAAAACAAAAGAAACTAGGTGAGGTAAATGAAAGGGACTGCGCAGTCTTATAAGGGTTTCAACTCAGGAATTAGGAGAAAAAGTAGATATACTCATATATTAATCAATAATGCTCAAGATAAGAGATCTATTCTCCTTATACAAAATACAAGAGAACCCGAAAAGGGTTTCTTGTCATACACTTTAAATACAATGGTGATCTTCAGAAAATGACTAAATAATCATTGAAACACTAAAGAACAAGAGTGTAGAATGTTGTAAGATATTAGATCTGATGTAGATCCCTCATAGGTCTCCTCCCATGAAAGGATGAAGCCCTGAATCACAAGGAAACACTGCAAAGAAGCCACAGGATCATTTGTTGAAGCTGCCTCCAAAAATAATGCATTCCCTAGCTGGAACATCACTGGGAATGATGAGAAATGTATGGCCTACTGCCATAGATCTAAAATGTGCTCAATATCTCTCCAAACAGATCTCCCAAGAGAAAGAAACCTTCCTCCTATGAGAAACTAGCTTATAAAGTGGGATTCCAATCCCCTCCACTGCTGCACCCTGCAACACAACACAATAACCTGCAGAAAATGTGTTGATGAAGAAAGTTGTAGCTTGGCTTGAAAACCTGATGTGGAAATGAATACAATACTCTTCCAAGAGGTCTCTCAAGGAAATATTTGGGATTCCCACTCGGGAACACCTGATGCTAAACAACATTTCAACCCTGCTAAACAGCAAGAAGATGCAAAGTCTAAGCAGACCAATATCAAATGATAGTCTAAAACATAACATCAAATGGATGCCATCCTCTTCCTTAAATAAAATGTGGGCTTGCTTGCCCTTGGCCCCACTCAATTAGGTCATTTCCTTCATGAGATCCATCTCCCTCCAAAACTGCATTATTCCTTCATTAATCTCCACTCCTCCACAACTGCATTGTTGATTTGGTCAAAGTTGACTGAATCAACATGATATAATCCTTGTTCATACTTGGAGGTGTTTTATTAAGTTGAAAAAAGGGTCTCCTTTCACACTTAGAGTGTTTTTATTGATGCTTAGGAGACTCATGGGCTTTCCCACCCACTTATTTATCTACCTAGTGATAAACTCAACTATAATATTTGATTTAGTTTAAGGCTAAATGTTTGGAATATTACATAATTGCAAAGAGTATTTCAGAATAATAACCAATCTGTCATAATCATGCTAAGAGGTAGGTTTTATAACCAAGCATGGGGTTTTCCAACCATCGAGATTTGGGCCGAAACCATGAGGATTTTGAGCGTGAGAAAATTTGAGGTGATAGAGTTTGGCATGGCGATTCCAATGCTTTGAAAATTACCCAAATTGGAGCTCTTGAACTTGACATATGAATTTTTGAAGTTTACAATTAACTATGGACAATCAAGTCATGTAGGCTTGGTCCAAGATACATGTCTCTTCCAAAAATTCATGGATCCCTTCCAAAGTGTATAAATAGAAGGTGTTGTGATTCATTTTTACTCATCCAAGTGCATAGATCATCATAGAATACCTTTGTAATTGGACAACGCGTTTCAAGAAGAGCGATGTGGCCAAGGAGCACTATTTTAGATCTATTTACGGTGTGATTTTCCTGAGTTACAAGGATGCAGGTAGGAGGCTTCAAAAAAGGGTAGTTTGGACATGTTTTAGCTAGATTTGGAGTAGACCAAAGGTGTAGATCCTAGCCTCATTTCAAAGGTGAGTTTGGGTGATTTTTGTGCATATTTTATGGGTATGATGTCTTTGTTTAGGGCCATAGAGAAGTGTTGTAGGTACAACATTATTGGAGGATGGGTATAAGGGCCGAGAGGGCTAGTCAATCCCCTCTCTCCTAACCACATTCATCTCTAAGAGGCTGCAACCCAAACAGAGTCTCCTTGATAGTTTTGAGGGCAATTTACATTGCTGTCATGAGCAACCACCTACAGGGTACCTTGTGTGGTTCTTACAAGGGCTAGAAAAGTGTGTGTGTGGCCTAGAAAGGAAAAAAAGTAAGGGTAGACTTGTAGGAGAAGACTCACAAAAATTGAAGGACCGTGGTAGCAGATTTTGGAGGGCTATTGGGTTCCCTATCTAGTGAAAGGAAGCTACAACAATTTTCATAGAATTCAAGGGCAAGAAGGAAGCAACAGGGTGTTGCAGATGATCTCTTGGTGATGATTGGATGCTAGTTGGATCGATGTCCTAAGTGAGGACATATTGATGAAACCTAGATTCATGCAATAGCTCCTCTATTGCAATAGCAATAGTCTATGGGTAGCCATGTATAAGGGTCTCCTAGGTGTGAGGATGTCCTAACTAGGTGCAGATGCTACAATGTGGACTTGGTCACTCATGGAATGTTGGAGCATTAGGGGAATTTTGAGGTCTAAAATGGGCCTCTTAAGGAAAATGTATAATCAAAATTCACTTTATGAGAACCAATCACATTTTAGGGGATGACATCATCCCTAATGGTTGAGGTGGCATTGCTTGAGTTAAAGGTACTTACTTGTCACATTCTCAATGGTTGATAAAAAAAAACTCATGGTCAACCATGGTAGTGCTCTAAGTATGTTTAAAGTCATAAAGTAAAGTGTTCATAATAAATGTCATTTCACACTTTTTGAATAAAATATTATTATTGTCATTTCATATTTTTTGAAGGAAACAATGCATATCCCTGCACAATCTTCATGTATTTATACACTTTTCAATAAATATTATATTTGTATATTTTCAAATATTTATTTATAAATCAAATCAATTCAATATGTAATATAAAATTCATACATAAAAAAATGTACTATATTATATTATTTTTATTATAGTATATTAATTACATGTTATTATATAATTTAAATAATATAAATTTTAATTAATAGTATATTCTATTAATTAAGAATTTATGAATTTATATTTATATTTTATTTTAAGTTATTTAAGTACAAATGACAAATGCATTAGTTATGCAATGATAATGATTTTTTCTTGAAAATCTCATTCTTATTTACAATCACATCAATACAATTTTTTTATTAATTTTATTTTGGTACAACTTTTGAATTGAATTTAACCATGAGTACATGGATTTTGGTGCAAAAACTGAATTTCAAATTCACAAATATTATTTTATTGGTTTAGTTATTATTTTATTGTTTCCTTAGGAGGCCCACTTTAGACCTCAAAATTCCCTTAATGGGTAGCGTGAGAGTGGACCTAGTGTGGAGATAGATTGGGCATTTATGGTCTGCTAGAGGACAACTTGATAGTGTTAAAATTGGAGCCCGATGTTAAACACCTTGTTGGATATAGGTAGTTGATAGAGTGGCAGTTGATGAGCTCAAGGTTTTGATCATCCAGAAGTAGTTTGTGGAGCCTGAGACTTGTGTGTGGAAAAGGAATTCTACAAAAGATGATGGGAAGTCCTCCTAGCCCATGTTAATTGTGGGAGATGGAAATCTTACAGTGATAGGTGGCATCCCTTCGTGCCCTATGTTGGTCTTCATCGGAGCAATGCGGGAAGACCAGAGTGGGTTGAAGTCTCTGAGTAGCTAAGGAGCTGTAGTGGGAATATTGAGAGTTTCTCACAAGTGGAACTATGAACAAATCGATAGGAGTCTCAACGAGTTTATGTGTTGGTGGACAAACGATCAACTAGTGATAAGATAATCAGTTGAGGTTCAATGGACAGATGGACTTGGAGCATTGATAGAGGCGAGAGCTGCAGATCAAGATCCTAAGGATCGGGTAGGTAAAAGGTATGACCAAGAGGAGTTGAGAGAGCATGATACAACCATATGGTTAGAGTATCTTATTTTGTATCTTACATTAGTGGATGTATAAGGGTCATTATCCCTAGTACAGGAGCCCTAGACTGTTGTATTATATGTTGTTTAATATAATGAAGTTGGGTTGAAAAATGTAAAAAATTGTTTATATTTTTGGCGTGTGTGATTCACTGTTATTTATATTCTGATGTGAAAAATAGTTATGTTGAGATTATTAGTTTGGTAGCATCAGAGATTTTAAGATTATATTTTAGACCCAAGATTGTGGAAATTCAACATGGTATCAGAGCGTATCTGAGTTACTTTGGGGGATAGTGATTCATAGTGTGCACAACAAAGCAACTCATAGGGAGTTGTGGGTATCTAGATCATGGAGCAGAGGTTTCAACTGAAGACATGGAGATGTAGTCTTGACTAGATTGGTAGTGCGATTGGCTGGGAGTTCTTGTGGATTGGTGGTGATATTGGTGAACAAAAAATTTTTGTAGGACAGATTGTTGATCATGGAATTACGTTGATGTGCCATGGATGGTTGGGAAATCTCGAGGGTTACTTTGGCATGGATGATATCAAGTTGATCGAGATGGCTTCATGTGATGGACTAAATATTTGCAGGCTAGAGTATTCATCTTATCGTGATGTTTCATATCTGAGATTAGAGGGATTTTCACGAGTGGTATTTTATCCAGGAGGATGAGTGCTTGCAGGACTGAAAAAATGGATATCATATAGGCTTAGAGGGATTATAACTTCAGAGGGAGCATCCCTGTGGAAGTTAGGGATCTTCAGGTTCAGATGTGATGAGACGTAGATACTACCGATATTTTCGGGTCCATTCTATATGGTATGTTGTAGTGATGTATGTTAAATGAGCTCGTGTCGCTAGATATGACGATGGTTACTTCATAGTCTAGGAAGTACCTCCCTCGCTAAGAGGGAGTGTTGATTTTGTGTAGCTTGGGAGGTACTCTGAGCCCTAGGGTTCAGGGATTGGAGGGAAAAGCACCACAAGAGGCACTTGTGGGCTTGACACCCAAGCATGGGGTTTTTCACCCATCAGGATTTGGGCTAAAACCATGAGGATTTTGAGCATGAGAAAATTTGAGGTGATAGAGCTTGGCGTGGAGATTCCAACGCTTCAAAAATAATCCAATTGAAGCTCTAGAAATTGAGATATGATTTTTTAAAGTTAACAATTAATTATGGACAGTCAAGTCAAGTAGGCTTGGTCCAAGAGACATGTCTCTTTAAAAAATTCACCGATCCCTTCTAAAGTGTATAATTAGAAGGTGTCGTGATTCACTTTTGGTCATCCAAGTGCATATATCATCATAGAATACCTATGAAATTGGACAACAAGCTTCAGGAAGAGTAAGGTTGCCAAGGAGCACTATTTTGGATCTGTTTAGGGTGTGAGTTTCCTGAGTTACAGGGCCACAGGTCAGAGGCTCCAAACAAGGGTAGTTTAAAATTTTTTTGGCTAGTTTTGGAGCAGACCAAAGGTGCAAATCATCACCACATTTTAGAGGCAAGTTTGGGTGAATTTTGTGCATATTTTATGGGTATTTTGTCTCTTTTTAGATCCGTAGAGAACTGTTGTAGGCACAACACTATTGGAGGACAGGTATAAGGGCCGAGAGGGCTATTCAAGCCCCTCTCTCCTAGCCACAGTCATATCTTAGAGGTCATAGCCCAAACATAGTCTCCTTGCTGGTTTTGAGGGAAGTTTATATTGTTGTCATGAACAACCACCTGTAGGGTACCTTGTCTAGTTCTTACAAGTGCTAGAACAGTGTGTGTGGGGCGTAGAAAGGACAACAAGTAAGGGTAGATCAGTAGGAGAAGACTCACAACAATTGAAGGACTGTGATAGCATATTTTGGAGGGCTATTGGGTGCCATAACCAGTGAAATAAAGCTACAATAGTGTCCACTGAATTCAAGGGTAGAGGGCAGCAACAGGGAGTTGCAAATGATCTCTTGGTGATGATTAGATGCTAGTTGGATCGATGTCCTAGGTGAGGACATATTGATGAAGCCTAGATTTGTGCAATAGCTCCTCTATTGCATAACAAAGGGCAGATTTGGAGAATTTTGTGGGAAGTCATGTGTAAGGGTCTCCTAGGTGTGAGGATGCCCTATCTAGGTGCAAATGCTACAACGTGGAATTGGTCACTCATGGACTGTTGGAGGGTAGCGTGAGAGTGGACCAAGTGTAGAGATAGATTTGGAATTGATGGTCTGCTGGAGGACACTGTGATAGTGTCCAATTTGGAGCTCGATGTGCAACACCTTGATGGAAAAAGGTAGTTTCTAGAGTGGTAGTTGATGAGATCAAGGATTTGATAAACTAGGAGAAGTTTGTGGAACCCAATACTTGTGTGTGGAGAAGGACTTCTGCAACAGATGATGGGCAGTCCTCATAGCCGGTGTTCATTATGGGATACGGACATCTTGCAGTGGTATGTGGCAGCCCTCTATGCCCTATGTTAGTCTTCATCGGAGCAGCACAGGAAGACCATAGTGGGCTGAAGTCCCTAAGTAGCTGAGGAGAAACGATGGGCAGATTGAGAGTTCTTCACAAGTGGAATTGTGAACAATTCGACAGGAGTCTCGATGAGTTGATGTGTTGGTGTACAAATGATCAACTAGTGAGTAGATTGACAACCGAGGTTCGGTTTCCAGATGGACTTTGAGCATTGATAGAGGCAGGAGCTCTAGATCGAGAACTGAAGGACCGAGCAGGTATAGGGTACGACCGAGAGGAGCTGAGAGAGAATGCTACAACAATATGATCAGAGTATCTTGTTTTGTATCTATTACTAATGGATGTATGAGGGCTGTTATCGCTCGTACGGGAGCCCTAGATTGTTGTATTATATGTTGTTTAATATAACGAAGTTGGGTAGAAAAATGTAAAAAGTTTTCTATATTCTATGAGTGTGTGATTTAATGTCATTTATATTCCGCTATGCAAAGTAGTTCTATTGAGATTCTTGGTTTGGTAGCGTCATAGATTTTAAGAATCTATCCTAGACCCAAGATGATGGAAATTAAACAAATTCTTCTCAAAATAATGCCTAAGGAAACTTCTAAATAGAAACCAAAATAGTTCACCTGATAGTTTCTTTTTCAGATTCACCTTTCCATTTCAGAGGTCCTGAAGCCGATGCAATGCACTGCACAACTGAATAACTAAAATCACCTACTATGGAGTAACTCTATTCCAAAAAATGAAACTTGAAGAACAATTTCATACTAACCATTATGTCTGCATTTCTCTAAATGTTGTTTACCTTTCGGGGATTACCTATTCATCACCTACCAAGATTTCCCACTAGAATCAATTATTCAGTTGAGAAAACCGTCTCCGTGTACTTCCTCATCTAGAAAATCAAAATCACTAGTTTCTTTCTTTGAATCCCCAAAAGTTATGATCTAAAGGTATTAACAATAAAATCCAACAAAGAGTGTTGATCCCTCAAAGAGAAATAAATCCAAACTCTTTTGTCACTCAAAGCAGCATCACAACTCTTGTCCCGTAACCCATTTAACAAGGGCATAATATTGAACTCTACACCAAGTTTGGATTTGCAAAACTCTTCCAAAAGTAGCGCAAATTATAAAAGAGAAAAACAATCTTAAAATAGAAATAGTGTATGAATTTCCTCAGAAAACCCTCAGTAAAAGTATTTTATCATAAACTAACAACAAATTAACCCTCTATGATTGATCTTGCTCGTGAATTTCCCTCATGTATAAAAATTCAACATGCAAAATTAGGGTATGAAAATACAAAATTTTCAACAATTTAGCACTAATCATTTTTTAAGTTCGCCACTAAGGTTAGCCAGAAAAAGAAGAAGGAACAACAAAATTGACCTCCTCCTTCTAACATACAGTTCTTGAGCTCTAACCCCCCTTGTCATGCACTCATTGATGGTTTCCCGAAGTTTACTAACTAAAAATGCATATCTTTTTTCTTTGAAACTCTAAAAAATATAAATAAAGAAAAAACCCAATTCGTAGAGTGAAAAAGATTAATAAAACCCCAAACCCTGCCACATTTTGAGTGCCAATTTTTAGTGGAGGAGGAGCTAAGGTTCTAGGAAGTATGGCAAGGGTGTATAGCCTTCGACGCTTACACAAACAACAATGTGAATGTGGTTATAAATGAACAAAAATGACTTGACTGGCCCATGTGTCAATTTTTTATTCAAGGGAGGAGGATGAAAATAAGCCTTTGTGATTGGTTGAATCTGCTCAAGCCAACCCTATAGAGGAGTGCCCATCGACATAATTATGTAAAAATTATAATATAAACACATAACATAATGTTATGTAAGTTATATTTTTATTATATTATAAGGATATTTTAGAAGATGTTGTATTCATCAAAAATACAATTAAATGATTATTTTTACCTTCTATTTAATAGATAAAATCCTCCATGATGATTACTTTTCTCATGAAATTTTAATAGTAATATCCACCGCTTATATATATATATATATATATATATATATATATATATATATATAACTCAAACCTTGACAACCTAGGAATGACTATTTTGTGAGGATACTAACCAAAATCCTGAAGATACTAACATGGAAAGGTATATAATTTAATATATGACCCATTTTTGTTCTCATAAGTATGTGATTTATAATATGATGTTATTATAATAACATATTTTTATAATAAAATTTAGTTTTATGTTAATAACAATTTTAAATTTATGATTTTTATTTTTTTATTTCAATAGTTTTTTCAAAGAAAGACATTTGTGTCTCTCTAACTCTGAGGGATAGAATAATGGCTAGATTGACGTTATTGGTACTAGGCTAGCTCACAAGTATATACTCATTTAAGAGTTCATCAAGGCATTATAGTTCATCGTGCCACTAGCAAGGATTTGAACTTGTGTGGGAAAGATAACAACCATTCTGCTCAACCACTTGAGATGACCCTATTGAATTTTACTATTCAATTTTATATAAATAATAATAAATAAATATTTAATAATAAATTTTAGGTTCAAATCCCCCTAATTCACCTATGCCTATGGAAAAGGCATATGTAGGCACCTAGAGGTTATAGTGGTAGCTGTTGGAATCTATCCCATGCCAAGTGAGTTCGAGACCCATCAAGTTGTCAATTCCTTTAGAATATATATATATATATATATATATATATATATATATATATATATATATAACAAAAACATAATTTACAAAGAATTCTCTATCCATACAAATTGAGATTGTGGAGTAAGTACTCCCTTTAATGATGTCAAGAACCAGGGAGAGTGTGATAAGACTAAATGTACCATGGTTCGAGAGTATGATAAGAGTAAATGGACTATGGTTTATAATGTATGTATTTATGAATATTACAACATGGATTATTGTAGTGTGTTTTTTGTGATTCAATGATGATGGAATCCATTGTCATACTTTATTATTATTATATGATAATAAATGTTTTTTCTTTCTAAGTTTCCCACTCTACAAAGGAAATTACAATAACAATGGTGTATTCTTCTCTCAATTATATCCAATAACCAACCTCAATCCTTTCTACCATATACATTTAGTTTAGATGATATTTGAACCCCTCTTGAAAACTAATATGATTGTAAGCAAAGAACCCCATCCGGTTACTCTCTTCTTTATGGTCTATTGTAACAAACAACTTACTTCTAAATATTTATTTTTCATCCTTAAGCTTCTTCACTTTCCTTGTAGAACCATTACCATATGGTAAAATATCATCAACAAATAACAAATGAGTTTGAAAAATTTTTCTTTCCATCATGATAACAAAAATAGAGGAGAGAAATAGCACTCTTACCTTAAACATTTATTAGGCTTAATGAATGTTGATGTTTATCCATTAATAAGGATTAAAATTGACACTATACTGATACACCCTATTATCCATTTAACCATTAGTAAATTGAAATAAATTTGTAGTAGCATTAATCTTAGGTATAACCAACTTGGTCTACCATACATCTTTGATAAATCCAATTACAAAACCATCGTTGTTTGACCTTTCATTTTTATAGTATGAATACATTTCTAAAATACCCATATTGCTTTATGAATATGCCTTCCTACTTGAAAATTCAATTGCTTATGTGATATAGTAGTTGAAAAATATTTGAACCCACGAGGCATAGAATAGATAGTGACAGGGTGTTTTGTTAAGGCACTTCATGATGAAAAGGCCAATGGTTTGAAATCCCATGGAAAAAATCAAGACATGATAAGGGTTGTTGTGGCCTAGGTTGGGTGTAATCCTCGAGTGATTTTGACGGCTTAGATGCCCGTGGGTTGTAGCTACTCAAGCCACAAGTTAGGTATGCTAGTCCTCTTAGGACTCACATTACCTAACGAACAAAAGAAAAAATTAGTTTATTTTTTTAAAGTTTAACAAGGTCTTAGCAATAATCTTATATACACAATTGCATAAATAAATGGTCCTAAAGTCATCAATTCACTTTAGCTTCTCTTTCTTAGGAAATAAAGTTAAGAAAGTAGAATTTAAGGCTTCTAAAACATTCCTATTTCTCTGAATGTCTTTTTCCACCCTTAAGAAATCCTCCTCTACAAGCTTATATAACCAAGTGAAATTTCAACTACTCACATGTTCAGCAACAAAATTTTATCATTCTTAAAAGAAGCCAATACAATTGAGAGTTTTCCCTTTGAGAAATGCTTGACCATTATTGGATTGACTTATTAATAATAAAACTAGGAAAATACATGGATACCTTTAAAATTTACACTATATTATCCTTATCTATCACTTTATACAAAGATTGGAAATCAAACTCTTTTAGTATCACTAAAAAAAAATCCTAATACAATTACCTCTATCATTATTCATTTCCCATATGGAAATAAAATTACCTTTGTCATTCTTCATTTCCCATATAGTAATCACTCTTTTTATATAATTTATTCATGGAATTTTTTTGTAACTTTGACTCATTTTTCTAACCATATAGCCTCACCTCCTCATCCTCCGTTTTGATTCTCTTAAATATGGTAGCTTATTGTATTTATCCTATAATACTTTAACTCATTACCGGTCTTCATCAATAAATACACTTTCTTCATTATTTTCAAATATCTCATATACCTCCCTTTCAATATCATTAGATTTCTTATTTGAATTCCTATGGCTTTTTGTTGCTCGGTTATAACCACTTTTGAAACCTTCTTCAAGGAGGCTTAACATAGGTGATTAGAAGAATCTCTAGAGTTTTCATAAAAACCTTTGCCAATGTTTTTTGACCAACTCTATAACCCTTCCTCCTTTAAACAACTTGGGCTTAAATTTAAATGGTCTTACTAGCTTGTTCTGCTTCTTCTTCGTTTGAAGAAGAATGAGAGAGTGATATGGGCAACCCCTTGTTTCAACCTAAGACTAAATATTATGAACTTCAACTAAAGTATTCTTGGAAAAAAATAACTTGTGCAATTTATTGGAATTTTTATGGTTTCTATTACTCCCATGATCTTAATATTTATTTTTTTGTTTTTCTTGTATCTCAATATGCACTTGATAGTTTCTCTAACCTCGAAGCCTCCCCTACATTGACCTATACTCAGAAATCATTTTCTTATCAAAAGATCCTTCACTAAAACAATTCCTAGGGCTATTTTTTTTATATACATATATTTTCTCTTATTCTTTATTATAAAGCTTTTTTAAATAATTAATTTAAAAATAAACTGTGATAAAATTCAATATTTATAATGTTTCTTTGTCATACATTATTTATGTAATCCTAAAAAATATATAAAAATCTATTTTAATTATCCAATTCTTTGAAATCTAGGATTATATATATTTTGTCCATAACTTAGAGAAATGTTGTTGAAAATTCTTTAGTATGTTAATTTCATCATTTTAATCTCAATTATTTTATTTTTTTCTTAAAACTTTAACTCCTAGATGATTTAAAAATATAATTTCATTTTTTTTAATTAATGTTTTATAAAATTATATATAAAATATATAAGTTTTATTAAGCCTAGAGGCTCATTCTACAACCCAATATGATTGAGCAGAGAGACTTATTCCACAACCCAATATGATAGGATGTATAAGTTTGTTCGTCCATCCATGCCCCTTTAAAGTGAAACTAAATAATGTTGAAAAATAATGTTGCCTATAATTAAAAAAAATGAATATATTTAAAGCATATGTTTTTCAAAAATAGTTCAACAAGAGATTTAAATAAACTATTTGAAGATCTACGTTAAGATATCAACTTTTTATATATCTATATATAAAAAACAAAATTAAGTTTATATGGCTAAAATTTTTATTTTGTCATATATATACTCTATTTAGCATTCAAAAATACAATTTAAACAATGAAAAATAACACATTGTATTTTGCACTCTAAAATAGTTTGCACGTGAAGAAATTGGATCTCTCTCTATTCATATTAGATTCGTACTTAAGATGGATCTATGTTGATTTATATAAAAGTTATGACATATTATTTTATATAGCTTTATAAAAATTTATTAAATAAAATTAACAAAGAATATAAATAATAATTTTATGAAAAAGTTAATAATTTGTATTTTTACTCATTGTTTTAATTGTCTTAATTGTGTTAAATCAATGTTAATTCATTTTAATTATCATGTATTCAAGGGAATTAAAATGTAAATTTTAGCATTTAATTCTATGTTATATATTCATTTTTTTTATATTAAACCATAAAAAATTATATGGAAAAAAAAAATTTGATCATTCCATGATAGATTAAAATTTGTATTTTTTTGTTTTCATTGTTAAGTAACAACATCTCCTTTTTTAAGACTATAAAGCACCTAAACACAATCAATTATAAATCAAATTTACTATTAACTAATAAAATCAATCATTTTTTACATTAAATTTAAAAATATATACATAAAAACATTATTTTATGATAAAATATATTACAAATTTATTGAAATTTTTTTTTTAAACAAAAGAAAATATAAATTTATTATTTTATAATGAAATGCATTACAAATTTATTGAAAATTGTTTATTAGGTTTGTGAAAATTTGACCTTCAAACTAAGAAAATATATTTGAACACCATATAAATGAAGGCCAAAAAAGAAAATTCAACAAATTGACTTGAAAAACTCGTACAAAGTGGTAACTTGTGAGCTTCGCACTGACATGGAAAAGAAAGTAGAAGAGGAAATTAAAACCTTCGTGTTGAAGGGGACATGAATAATAATGGCAGTGGATAAAGAAGTCATCAAAGATGGTCGATGCTCTCGTTAGACCAAGGCTTTGAGATGGGCGAGTGACGCAATAGTCAGGAAGAAACAAGATGAATTCAATGGAAAAATGGTTGGTGATGTCCATTGGTCGTAATTTGTTCCTTTTTTCGTATGATTTATTAAGAGCACATAAAGATAGAAACAAATTTATTGAAAATTTGTTCGTGGTACGGTAAAGATCGTGGTTTTTATTTTAACTAAACTGATACAAATTAAATTAACTCAGAAACATATTGCAAAAAACATAGACACAAATTAAAAAGCAACAACATTGGCGGAAAAGGCAGAAGCCTCATGGCTTCCTCATGTAATCTCACTTATTAAAAGAATTTTAATTTACAATTTAAATAGATGAGAGAAGATAGTCCATGCTAACTTAGTCTCTTTTGGTTGAGATAATTTCTCACCAAAAACCCACCAAGATAGGAGTTCCTAAACAAACTCCATCTTTTGAGGAACAACCCAACAACCCAGGAATTAGGCACATATTCCTAACTAGGAATATTTAATTAATTAATTTATTATTTTGGATTTATTATTGTTATTTTAAAGAGGCTAACATTCACCCCTTCAATGAAAAATCCAAAATAAGAACAAGGAACCATCTTCCAAGTTCTCATGTTGATCCTCAAAAAAACATTGCCTGAAAAACCGCCAAAGCTAGATGCTGAAAATTTGCAATCTGAAGAGACCATGAGTCAGCTGCATGTCTGATTCATGTCTGACTTTTGCTTGGCAACTCCATCAAGTGCCAAGTTTCAAAAGGATCCATCTGTCCTTTGCATCAAAGCAGCATCCTTTGTCCACTGACAAAATTTGTTCAAATCCCACTGGCTGATGATGACAAAAACAACTCACTATTGCTTTTGCTATGCTGAAAAATTGTTCACTGTTTCTTTGCTATCAACTGCCCACTAGAAAATTTGTTGATGCCCACTGGAAAATTGGTTGATGCCCACTGGCAAATTTGTTGATGCCCACTGGCTGATTTTGCCGGTTTTGTCGAGACTTTCAGTCTGACAACCATTGTCAATTTCATTGACATTTTCCTCCCTTTGTCAGCTGAAAAGAGAGACACTTCTCTGTAAAATATTCCTGAACTCCTGCCCTTCAGGTGTAGGATTTTTACACTGGTGTACTCCCCTGTTCAACTGCATGAGAGTACCATCATCTGTTCACTGTTAGCTGCACTATGTGTGATTGTGTGCGGTTGTAGAACTGAAGCAATCTTTTAACTGTGGATGACCATTCCCAAGGGTCGATCCATTCATAATGTATCTTCAATCTTGCTGATTTGTGTTGATTGCAACATTTTTCTGAGGAATGATTGGACTTGCCACAATGGCGACAGGGATGGAGATCAAAACACTGATCTTCCATATGACTAGTTCTCTGACAATGAGAACATTTCGGTTTGTCTTCTACTTTAGGTTGTGTGGAATTCTCTTTTTCAGAAACTTTGGGTTGCATGCACTGCTGGTTGTCTGCAACTGTCTCTGAATGTGCTGAGGGGATCTGGTCAAGAAATCCCGCACTGACGAACTGAATGGGCTTGGAATAATCAGGAATATGTAAGTTGGCATCATCTTGGACATATCCTACGCCTCGTCGATTCTTGTTATTATGAAGTTCTTCCCAGGGCTTGATGATGGGCTTGGAAGAAATTTGAACTGGAACAACTTCATCACTTGAAGCTGTTTGAAGGAATGACTTATCATCTGGAGGGTTCAAAGACGTGAAAGTATCACTCTTTTCTTGCAATTCAATATTTTGAAGTTGTGACTCGAGCTGAAGAAACTCAATAGTTTCATGTGTTTTTTGTAGATGCCGTGAAA
The DNA here is from genome assembly GCA_034641835.2 of Pinus albicaulis. Classification (NCBI taxonomy): domain Eukaryota; kingdom Viridiplantae; phylum Streptophyta; class Pinopsida; order Pinales; family Pinaceae; genus Pinus; species Pinus albicaulis. The sequence continues at coordinate 795,448,639 of CM076571.1, forward strand.
GATCAACAAGAGTGCCTTTGCTGACATGCACCATGTCTTCATCGCTTGAGATGATCAAACTATGAAGAATGTTTAACAACTGAATATGTTGCGCCATCTAAACTTGCGCACTTGAAATCAGGCTTTCTTGTTGTAGATGTCGTACTTTGAACTGTTTCACTTGAATGACAGGCTCGCTTGAATGTGGCTTGAATAGCACGCTCGCTTGATTGTTGCTGATTGCACTTACTAGAGTTGCAGAACCTTCTTGCTTAAACTCTAGAATTCACGCTCGCTTGATGACGATCGCGTTTGCTTGAACGCTTCACTTGACTTACTTGATGATTTTACGCTCACTTCAATGAATAACCACGCTCGCTTGATGTCGATGTCAACTTGGTTGATTGATGGTCGCTGCATTAAACTGCACTCTGGCTTGCTTGATGGTTTGATCTTTGTACTGTCTTGACGCAAATTTCTTGAAATCACGCTCGCTTGGAGATGTAAACTTGTTTCTTGTTTGAAAAAACTCATGCACTCAATTGATTTTGTGTAAAGGAAGGGTGTCGAACACTGTCGACAATGCACCCAAGAAAGCTTACAATGATTCACTTTAAAATAATGAATTCACTTGTCTTCTTAAAAATTCATTAATAATGAATTTTTAATGATTAACATAACATAATGAACAAGTTCTGAAAAATAATGTATAACAACGCTGATGTAGAATTTTGATTGTGCAAGTACATGAACTTGAAGAAGTGAATTGGCTTGTTGATGTAAAATGCGGATGTAGACAATCTTCAATTTGTGCAGATGCATGTGATGATTTGTGCAGATGCTTGCTGATATTGAATTTAATGTATGTGATGAAATTATTGATGTGTCACAACTAGACACAGATCAAAAACAACAACATGAAGCCATAAAAAAACATGCGCCATCAAACACACATGGTGTACCTAAGATCCCCTTATTCAATTTCGGGCGGATTTAGGACACATCAACACCAAAAAAATGATATCTTTATTAATCACTGGAGTACATCATCTAAAGCAATAATAATGCCAAGCTGGGAGCCCTTTGAAACAACTCGCCTTCAAAATCTGAATGGATAGTGACACGATCTCTCTCAAAGTAAACAATACTTTGAATTACAACAACTTTTCCTTATCACTCCAAATACAAAATAAGACACTTATCTCTCAAAAATGCATTAAATCACCTTATGTCTCCAAAAATTACAAAAGCATCACTCTTATTACAAAGTCAATGACAATCTTCACCCTTATGACTCTCCTCACAAAAATATTTCTGCCATTTCTTATCTCTCCCTAATCAATATTTAAAGGGCCACTATAATGATGCTTTACATAATTTCCATTAAAATAATGGAATGAGCATTATGAAATCCCTTTTTCACACCACTCTTGATCTGTCCAAAAAAAATAAAAAATTTGCACAAATGCCAAAGATTTAACAAATCAACTTTGGTTCCATTATTTATGTGCGCCCTTGCCTTTTTAAACAAGCTTGACATTGTTAAATCAAACCAACCCATATGGAATTATACATTCTAATATCACCCAACCTTCACGGCAAACACCACCATTTAAAATAACATTTGGCCCACACAAAATTACATGTCCTCGATCCTTGGATTAACTATACAAGGGACCCATTCCATTCAACACCATAATAGACCTGGCCACGTTTTTTAATACATATTTGGTAAATAAAAATGTGGCTTACCCCCATGAACGCTTACGCAAATTCAATTGTGCCTTCTCCTTATTCAAGTTTCTCCATCGCTTGACAACGCTGCAGTTCAAGGATGAAATAGATTTTAAAATAGAAATTCCACACCTATTGCAATTCCAATATCTTCAACGATTCTGAATATGTTGTGCGCCGTTATCTCATTTCCAAGGTTCTACTTATTTTTTTCATAAGAAAAAAAACGCTAACATATATTACTATATATCAGTTCATGGTCTATACATTCTCAAATAGAATCGAGTTCTATGAGTATACATCATTGCATCGTCAACACGTTTAACTGCTGATTGGTGAATAAGCAGTTTGTAAGGTGACTGGCACATCATTCAGGGGGATAATATCAACCCCATGCGGCATTATCATTACAATACTCCTATGATCATTTACAAAAAAGGCAAAGGCTTTTAAACATTGTGTTTCTCTGATATCCTAGCATGCCTTAACCAATATCCTATGTTTTAAACGTTCCTATTGGACAGAGTTAAACATAAATGTAGAAAATGTAAAGAAAAAGATTTTGCAGATACGTGGGAAGGCTGATATTGAGTAGAAAACAGTCCCATATACAATTTTATCCGGCTCGCTTGAGATGAATCGACCTCGCTTGTTTATAAAAAACTGGCTCGCTTGATAAACCATTATGCTTGTGATATGAATCAGCCTCACTTGTTTTAGTGCATCTGGCTCGCTTGTTTAACCTTTCCGTTCATGATAATGATTCACCCTCGCTTGTTTATATTCATCTGGCTCGCTTGATAAACCTTTGCGGTCATATACACTTACAGTCCTGTGCCTTGTCATTAAAGTCACAGCTCCAGGTATGTTATGCGACAGAGTAGAAAAGACAGAAGATACCCGAGACCCCTTGTGAATATTGTCTGAGTTATCTTGTGTGTTTTGCTAAGAGGATAGATACTCTGCCTCGCCTGAGAATTTGCGGACTGCTAATTGGTTGAGTTCCTATACGAGCCCGCTGTAGCCACTGTGTAATATGGAAGAGACCTGTAGATAGACCTGTCCACTCTGCATCTTCAATACTGGATGAAAACAAATAATACTATCGCTATATAAGTTTGAACCCTATTAGAAAGCCTAAAAAACATATAAAGCAGCATCCGACAACAAAAAATTCCAGTCCCAGCCAACTCAGGGTATGGGAATTTTTAGATCCTGTATCACCCTTCCATCCCAATACCGAGAGAATTGTATGACCCCATATTCAGCCTGGAGCCCTCTCTTAGATAATCCGTCTGCTCGTGTGTTGTTCTCTCTGTATATGTGATTAATCTTAGGTCTTTGCAACCTTTTCCATAAGCCCTGTGTGCGATCCAGCCAACCTCTTAGGTGTGGGGACAGAAAATGAAAACTATTGGAAACCCATCCTATCACTAGCTTTGAATCCCCATATATGTGAAAATCCTGTAGGGATAGGTCGGAAGCTACCCAAAGACCCCCCCATAGAGCCATTAACTCTGCCTTATTGTTTGAACCGGGCCCTCCGTTCCAAAAACAGTGAATACGTTCATTTGCTGATAGTTTAATCCATACCCCGCACCCAGTAGTATTATCCACGGATGCCCCATCAAAAAAGATTGCCGGAATGGAAATGACATGAGGTCTGAGACGAATAGAACAGTCAGTCTCCATCACCATCTTCTGTGGGCGCTCATCAATCCACCTTTTAATGTTTGTGAAAATCATGTCAAGTCTGAAAGGAACCCCCTCAAAAATCAATCGGTTCCTAGCCCCCCATACCTCCCAGATAAGAAAGAAAGGAAGAACATAATAACTTGAATTTAGCTTACCCCATTCTTTGGCCGCCGATAAAAAATATTGGGGGATCCATTGGGATTCCAGATGAGAATCACTGAAAAATCGCCACAGTCTTCTAGTGACAGGGCATAAGAAGAACAGATGATTGATATTCTCCTCCTCACTGCAACATAAAGCACATCTTCCAGGGCCCTGGTGGCCTCTCTTTATCAGGTTCTCCCAGGTGAGAACTTTGCCCATCCATACGAGCCATCCAAATATGGTTATTTTAGTGGGAATTTTCCATCCCCAGTATGGTTTGAAATCCGAAGGAATTGCGCCAGCTTGTCTGCCTATGATATCTCTATACACCTCTTTTACAATGATTGAATTATTTTTCATTGGGCCATTCCATACCATACTATCTCCACCTGTAGCGTAACATAGACCTGCACCTCTAAATATATCCCGGACAGATTCCCATTCTTCAGCCGCTGCACCATGTAATCCTATTTGATCAGCTGTTTTAAATATGGGGGCCGAGAAATACCACTCCCGTATTACCTGTGCTAAAAAGTGAATTCCTTTGTGTGCCAGTGAATGAATCAGTTGAAATGATGGCCCCTGTCCACATTGAATATTAATCAAACCCCGACAGCCCACTGGAATGCTATTCCCATCTCTGAAGTGCCATAGCAATCGCTATTCTATATGCGGCATTATTCTCTTGTAGCTTGTCCATATAACAGAAAGTTTGTTGGGGAGTTGGACCGCGTGACAACTGAGATTGTATAGAACGTCTCCTTGAACGTATTTATCCCTTGTGACCGCCGACCATATGTTATCACCCGTGATGGCTCTCCAAAACGTTTTCATGAGGAGGGCCATATTAAACACTCGATCATTCAGGATGCCCCATCCATTCAAATCTTTTGGACGACAGAGGATCTGAAGGCTGCAAAGATGAAATTTCTTCTCCATTTTGGCTCCACCCCATAGAAAATTAGAGATGATTTGGTTTATTTTCTTAATGATGGCCTCTGGAAATATAAGAGGTGTCCCCAGTATACAACCATCTGAGACAGAACTGCTTGGATCATTATTAGTCTCCCCCCCATAGTGAGCCATCTGTGTGTCCATCTCTCAATGCGTGATCTGATGTTGTCCACCAGCCAGTACCAGTCCCTGTTCCTGTACCCACATGGCTTGAGGGAATATCCCAGATATTTGAAACCTGCATCTGCCTGTCTATATTCCACCCCTAGGAACTCTGCTATAAACTGAATCTCCGTTAAGTCACCATGATCATATATGAGAAAAGACTTACCCTTATTAATGTGTAGTCCAGTGGCAGATTCAAAACGTGTGAAGATGATATGAAAATAGAACCAATAATTCCTAATGAGGTACCCAAAAATCAGTAAATCATCAACAAAAAGGGAGTGTGTGGTTGATACCGTGCGAGAGAATACGAATCCCTTTAGGATTCCCCTCAGTACTGATCTGTGGATAATTTTGCTGAATCCATCCATAACCAAGATGAAGATCAGCGGTGATAAGGCACATCCCTGTCGAAGACCTCGTCCTGCCTCAAAGAATTTAGTGGGCAAGCCATTTACTATTATTGCGAACCGAACAGAAGTAATACATGACATGATCCAACGAATAATCCTGATAGGCAGTCTTATTTTGAGCAGAATGATTCTAATAAAAGACCAGTCCACCGAGTCGTATGCTTTGTGAAGATCCACTTTCATCATCAGCGCCTCCTTCTTCACCGTGTGCATAGAGTGGAGCACCTCCTGTGCTATAGCAATGGCATCGTGTATAGACCTTCCTTCAAGAAATCCATATTTCTCCGGAGATATATTTCTAGACAGGCATCCCTTCATCCGATTAGCTATAATCTTTGATGTCACCTTGTAGATCAGGTTGCATAGTGAAATGGGTCTGAAATCGGAGAAGTTTTTTGGATCTGATATTTTAGGAATGAGGGCAATGAAAGTGGAATTGAGATTTGGAGGGATGTGTCCCTGAATTCTGAAACCCTCCACGAGGTCAGTAAGGTCATTGCCTAATAGATCAAAAAAGTGGATGAAAAATTCAGCCGGCCACCCGTCCGGACCAGGGCACTTGTCATTTGGAATGGATTTAAGCACCGCTAGCACCTCCTCACTGTCGATACTCTTATCCATCCCTGCAATGTCATCTTCTTCAAAGAAACGCTCCACATGTTCCAAAACCCATTCTTGGTTATGTGCATCGATGGAGGGGTCTTTCTTGTAGAATTCAGAAAAATAGGAGAAGGCCTCCTGCTGTATCTCCTCAGTAGATAGGGCGATGCTGTTATCCTGTCTATTAATCCTCCAGATGGCGTTCCTGCACCGTCGATCATTTGCAGTCTTATGAAAGAACTGTGTGTTGAGGTCCCCTTCTTTTAGCCAGGCAATTCGACTTTTCAGTTTCCATGTGACCTCTTCTATTTTCAGAATTTCTCCTTTGCGCCTACTGAGATTGGCCATGACTTCAATTGAGTGTGCCCCCGGACCATCCTGTGTGTAATATGTGTATATATTCTCCATCTGCCTGTTGATCTCTTCCAGCTCTTTTTTAAGAGACGCTTTCTTTTCCATCTCCCAGGATTTAGACTTACTCTTGATGTGTTGTAATTTATGATGAAAGCGTGACCACTGATCTGTTATGTCCTTTGCCTGTATACTAACCCACTCAGTTTTGATCATATTAGTGAATTCCAAATCTTCCAATCAGACTCTGTTGAACTTAAATGGTTTGCCTTTCACTTCCTGCATCTCGTTCCATGACAATTTGATCGGCATGTGGTCTGAAATATCGGTTACAATGACACCCGATCGAGGCGTTCCCCACGCGTCCACGAGATTTTCCTTGACTAATGCTCTGTCCAGTCGTTTGCCGATGTAATCCTCTGCCATCCTATTATTTGTCCATGTGGGCAACATTGGCGTCGGTCTTATATCCACAAGCTCCGAATCTTGAAACAAATCCGACAGAGTCTGTGAAATTGGGTCCATACGAGCCTTGCGACCCCAGATTTCGTCTGCCTGTAGTGTGATATTAAGGTCCCCCATGAGAATGAGGTTTGGCATCGTTAATATGTTAGATGCCTGCATTTTGTGCCAAAAATCCTGTCCGAACACATATGGTGCATACAAATTAATTATATATAGCCGCTCGGACTTACCCCTGATATAACCTACCAGCAGAATACCCCCAAAAAAACTATAGGCCTTAAATGACACCCGGTAGGGGTCCCAGATGGCTATCAACCCGCCGGATTGACCCACCGAATCCTTTGCAACCGCCTTCCAGCCTTTCTTAATATTTAATAGTTCCTTGATTGCTTTCTCACGACAACACATTGTCTCTTGTCCCAGAAAAATTGCTGGGTTCTCTGTCATAATTAATTCCCGCAGGCATAGTATTTTAGAGGCTTTGCCCAGACCTTTGATATTCAAAGAGATGATGTGAGTCATTTCAAGACCGCTGCAGGGGAGCGTGCTCTAAGCGCCCTGGAAGCTGTCCAATTTCCATCGCTGATAGAAATAGGTACGTCTGCAAGGTTGTCCTCATTTCCATCCAACAGTGATATCGACCTTAACTTATCCTTCGATTGTTTACTTCTCCCTCTATGACTGCTATTTTTTATGGAGGCTTTGACAAATGATTCAGGCGGCTTGTCAAAAACTGTCAGGGCGGCAAGATCAATGTTTGGATTAGCTAAGATGGAGTCAAGATCGCTGCCTATAGAATTTCTTGGAGTTGTCTCCTGTTCCAGTATGTCGCTCTGAGCATATTGGGCCTCCAAAGATATATGTCCCATATTAGATTCATGTCTATGTCTTCCAGCAAACGGTCCTTCGTCGAGAGTTCCCTTACCCTTGTCCCTCGGCGTGTGGTAATTATGAATGGGAGTACCATCTGGACTATGGGCAGTAGGATTATTATCCATAGGAAATTCACCTGACAGATTTGGTTCTGAGTGGCCTGATCTTTCATTGTCATACCCTTCAGGAGACAGTATGTTGGGGTTATCGGGTGGGATGATAAGGGACTCTGGCTCCAGGACCCTACTATTATGGATGGAATTCCTATTGAAATAAGGATCCATGGCCTCTGAGAAAATTCCATCTTCTATTGATGTAGGGGATATCGGATTACCTTGATGGGATTCCGTGATTTGAGAGGCAGTAATGCGATTGAAACGACCCACAGTCACTCCCACTTTGCCACCACCAGCTCGTTCCATACGCGATCGAAAAGGACAGTTCTCCCTCAGATGTCCAGTTCTATGACAGATAAGACAACGAAATGGTATGCCCCAGAAGTCCACACGCTGACGATGTCTTCTGAGATCCCAAACAAGGTCAATGTTCCCTGGCAGACCTCCAGTAAAGTCGATTTCCACGAGTATCCAAGCTATTCTCTTATCCCCTGCACCAAGAATACTGGGATCAATATACTTTGTCGTGCCTATTGTGTCTCCAATAGCCCTAAGAGCCTTCAAGGTCCAAAATTCCAGAGGCAGCCCTGGCAATTTAACCCACACCACCTTATTACGTGGAGCCTCTAATACTGGGTTGAATCCGAGGAACCAAGGGACCAGCTGCATGAAGCTCCTGCCCCGAACCCAGGTTCGGCTGGTGATCTTAAAAACATCATTTTCATCCATAAAATGGACGCAGAACCATCCATTTATCAGATTACTGTACTTTGGACTATATCCTATGATCGGCTTCCACATTTTGCCAATCCAAGAAGCAGAAACGAAGTCATTACCATCTGGGAAGATCCAACGTCCAATGACTGCGCGCTTCTGCAAGCTCACCACCCGAGTGCTTAGATCCTCTACATCCAGATAGACTTCCTTGATGTCCACATTGTGTTTAAACACCTCGTTCACTCTTTTACGACGACCACCCCTGTATTTCCTGCGATTTCCAGCCTTTCCTTTTGATACTGCTTCGGGCATAGATGAGAAGGCCTGTTTAATTATGAGTTCGTCCACCTCCTGGTCTTGGCTTTTGAGAATATCTTGCTGGTTTGTCAGCACATGACTCCCTGAGTCCATCGTAGGTCTAGGAAACCCCTATTATCTGACCCAAATAGGTGGCGAAGTGCAGTAAGGTTCTGTCTTCTGCAGTTGTAAGTACCGTGATGGTAAGGACCTTTACTAGAGAAAAGATTATCCTTACACCGTATTTCAGCTTACTTTTTTAGGGATCACCTATGATACTTATAAAACTGCTATTTTTGAAATTTCTCGCCTTACACCCGACACCTGTCTCTGATAGTCATGGGGGAAATTTGTAAGGATATCAGGAAGATCGACTACTGAAGGACGATCAACAGATAGTAGCTGAAGGTCATCAATTGGACCATCCAATCGAAATCAATTGCTCAACCAGAACCCTGTTCTTAGTACCCAGTGAATCGAGATTACATCGCCCTGCTATCTTATGCCACCTACTCTTCTTTAGTCTTATTTATGGAAACGCTTCATACAAAGATCTTTTGAAGACAAGAAATCTCTCTTTTCTTAGTTCGTACTAAGAAACACCTTGGGCGATGTCCACCTTAAATGAATCCTGAGGGCCTACTGTCAATTCCTTTTGAATAGAGTACTTTTGTCTGTTCATCCCCCTAAAAACTCACCGTTGAAAAGTTTTGAAATGGAGCCGGCTATTGTGACAACGGCTAGTCGGAAAAACTCATTCCACTTTCAGAATTGGCAACAGCAACAACAGTGAAAACCAGGGATTGCCCACCATCTCCTGCAAAGGCGAATACCACAGCTCTTACACGGCTGTGTAATATAGAAAAATTCCATCCAACACTGCCAAATGCTATTCCACCAATTGTTAATGAGTCCTGACTCCTGCGGAAGTTCCACAGATTGTATTGGACCCAATGTTACCTCCCTATGATTACCACTTAGTAACAACTTAATTTTGTTCCACATGCTCTTCTCCAGAAACAAATCAATGAGAACATTTTCAATGGTATATGCCTGTAGAAAACATTTATTTCCACTGTAGCTTGCTCTGTCCTAACTACACCATGCATTCAGAAACAACAGCCCACTATACCTACAGAACCCACCAAAGGCAACAGCTCTTTGTCCTACCAGGCTACCAGAAATAATATGACAAGGAAATAAATCGAATACACTCCTAGCATCCGTGTATACATCAGACCGTAAGATTTTACAGCAGCCACCAAAAGCAGCAACTCATTGTCCAAACTGGGTTCCAGTTATTGTCTTTCGTCACTGCCACCAAAGACCAAATAAAACTGTCGACCATGGGTTCCAGCTTCAACTAACTCGGCAATAACCACCAACTGCCACAAAACAGTTGTTCTCCTTGGGTACCAGCTGTGTAAAATTAGGCCAACTTCAACAGATACATATTAATCCCTACCTCGATAACCTTTCCTGATTCGACAGACACCACCATAATCAACCTCACCTTGTCCAGACATGGGTACCAGTTAGAAGCACACATCAATAGCCATCAAGAGCGACGAAAATTGTCGACATTGAGTTCCAGCTAAATGTACAGCCATAACCACCATACGCAACAACATGAAGTTCACAATGGGTTCCAGCTCTGTACATCATTCCAAGTTATGACATAGAAAATTAAGGAGAGATTCAAAGCATTCCTTACCAGTATTCCCTCCTGCACTAACCAACAAAAGCAGCTTCTCTACCTACATTCCATTCCATTGAACTTGTCTGGAACTTGTGGAAAAAACCGTTGTGTGAGCCTCCAAGGTTCTACTTCATTGACATATAAACATCACTGATTGCCATATCTATTCTCTTCCACGATTTCACTGGCATTTTCTTGCCATACTTCTGAATAAATTCATGCATCAAAGTGAATTATATGTCTGGCCCCATTAACTTACCATTCACTTCATTGTTGACTTAATGCGTCTGCCTCTGCGCATGGACTCTGTTCTTAATTCTGCAATGCGATGTTCATTTTGAACATGATTCGTTCACAGCTCCAATCGCATGAATCCATTGTTGTGCAGAGATCCCAATTCACTTGGGTATTTACACAATTTCTCCAACAGAACCTGACTGGAACCAAACACGTCTTAGCCTTCTCTTTAACACTATGGATCGATCTCACCGTTACCGATTTCAAGTAAGCAGATTAAAACATGTCCAATAACCAGAGATTAACAATGCGTCCTTCATTAAAGACAAAAGATCATCGATTCTATTGTACAACGGAGGCTCAACGCTATCTCGACTCAAATCTACACTTGATACCAAATGACTGCGCATACCACAGGCACAATCACACATCTGAAACACTGCAAATTGGTTCCAAAACCCACTTTGTTTAACAGATTCTTCCACGCGATTGTGACATCGGTTTCTCTGCGTCCTTGAGATTCTACACTCCCTTCTGATTCATGTTCTGCTCAAGGAATTGAAGCCTTCAATAAGGCGACTCCTCATTCAACAATCCACTTCAGCGTTTATATTTTCATGAAGGGAATGCCACTAAACTTCATCATAATGGACCTCTACTTGATACAAGAAAACCACTCAGCATTGATAACTCGGCGGACTTTTTTTTTTTTTTTACTGAAACACTGTAATATAAAAGCTGCAATATAAAAGGTAGACATAGCATATGCTTTATGGATAAGTGTTTGCAAAATCATAGGAAAAGTGCATCTCAGCACCGTGAAGAATGCACAAACAAAAGTTCAACAGTCTGCCAACACCAATCTTGAAGTTACAGACTGCAGGAAAAATAGAGCAAAGGTCTTTCTTTGGTTTTATCTTCCGTCCATTCACTGTATGACCCCATTTCAGTGTAATTTAAATGGATACCATTTCATGCTATATCGTGCATGCTTTCAACTATAAACAAATATCAGTATTGAACCACAAATATAAACTCGGCTCTCAAAAAAACTGACTCACAAATGCTCTAGGTAGTCGATGGCGTGCAACCTACGCTCCATCCAGCAGCTATCCAGCAGCTACCTCCTCGAAGATGCGTGCAACCTGCGCACATGCTCAGCGGCAGAACAGTCAAGGTGGGGGCACCCTCGTTATTGATGCCAATTTCTGTCAGACGTTGGCAACATTGAAGACAGCTCTTCAATCTCTGCTACAGCTCACACCTTAATCTTTTGCTGATCGAAAGTGCAAAAGCGATGTCACAAAATCGCTGGTTCGATGCCAATCGATGCCTACGGTTCAATCAAAATGATGGTTTCATTTTACAAGTCGACTTCATACCACACATGCCGGATTCAACAACACCTCTGGAGCTCCACACAGATTATAGGATCATTCACACTCGCCTGCACACCAGCTCTTAAAAAATCTCCTTTGCGCTGACAGCAACATCTCTGCTCACTAATTCACAACTCGCCTTCAAGGATTGGCCTTGAGTTAATTGACAACACACACAGGCCTCTGATCACAGGCTCTGATACCACATGATACAAATTAAATTAACTCAAAAACATATTGCAGAAAACATAGACACAAATTAAAAAGCAACAATATTGGCGGAAAACGCAGAAGCCTCATGGCTTCCTCATGTAATCTCACTTATTAAAAGAATTTTAATTTACAATTTAAATAGATGAGAGAAGATAGTCCATGCTATCTTAGTCTCTTTTGGTTGAGATAATTTCTCACCAAAAACCCACCAAGATAGGAGTTCCTAAACAAACTCCATCTTTTGAGGAACAACCCAACAACCCAAGAATTAGACACATATTCCTAACTAGGAATATTTAATTAATTAATTTATTATTTTGGATTTATTATTGTTATTTTAGAGAGGCTAACATAAACATATAATTGTTTTATGTTAAATTTATTATTAAAATATTATATATGTGTGGAAAGAAAAGAAATATGATTTTTTTATTGTAAAAATAAAAATAAAATTAAAATGTTAAAGAATTTTAACTAAGAAATTTTTGACCTTTTAAGTGAATAAAATGATGGTGATTTCATAATATTTCTCTTTATTTTTTTTTAAAGAATAAAAATAAAATACTAATATAAATATTAATAATTATTATTAATAAATTAATAATTAGAGCACACTAATCAATTCACAAGCGTGAAAGCTTTTTATAATATATCTCATATTGCTAAAATTAAAAAAAATAATAATAAAACTAACTAAATTATACTTTTATTTTAAATTATTATTATTAGTAATACTGTAAAAATATTATTATTTATAAATATTAAATAAATTAATAAACTTCCTTTTTATCCACATAAAGTGACACCACAAAAGAATTTTGATAAATAAATTAATTGCCTTCCTTTTTATCTACTCAGTGCTCCACAAAGACCCCCACACCACTCCGGTCGTGTGTCAAAACTTCTTTATCCACACACCACTCTGGTCGGCCATTTGAAGCCAAGACATCTTTAGTCACTTCCTTATCCACAACCCCGGCGACCTAGGTCAATACCTCCCGCTCAATAAGCAGATTCCCCTTCCACTCTCAATGCCTTTTCCCTTCTTTCATTTTCAATTTGGCTCAACACGGGGGAGATTTATTTTTAAACGTTATTGCCTCGCTCAAAACCCAGGCATTTTTGGCCAATAAAATGAAAGAAAAATTAAACTAAAATAACTTTAAACAATACATTAATTTATCTTATTTTTATAACGTAAACATTGAAAATTAGATTTTAATTTTTTTTTCCCACCATTAAACTAATTCATAGTCAACGGAATGCTACGGCAAGGATAATAAGACAATCCAATACTGGGAATTTCTCCACGGTTAACTCTCAAATGTATTGGCTTCTTTTAAGAATGATAATTTTTTTGTGGTTGAACATGTGACTAGGTCTTAAAATTTTGGGGTTGAACATGTGAGTAGTTGAAATTTCATTTGGTTCTATGAGTTTGTAGAGAAAGGTTTCTTAAGGGTGGCAGAAGATATTCAAATAACTAAAACCTTAGAAGTTTTAAATTTTATTTTTTTACTTTTAATTCTTAAGAATGAAAAGTTGAAATGAATTATGATTTCAAGATTTTTTTTATGCAATTGTATATATGATAATTGTTAAGACTTTCGTAAAAAAAAAAAAAAAATCATTTTTTTGTTAGGTAATGTGAGTTCTAAGAGGACTAGCACTCCTAATTTTTGGCCACACCAACCCTTACCATGTCTTGATTTTTTCCATGGGATTTCAAATTAGTGGTATTTTCACCATGAGGTACCTTAACATAACACCATGGGTCAAAATTTTTTTCAACTATTATCTCACATAAGCAATTTAATCTTCAAGTAGAAAGGCATATTCATAAAGTAATATGGGTATCTTAGAAATGTATTTATGCTATAAAAATAAAAGTTCAAACAACCATGGTTTTGTAATTGGATTTATCAAAAATGTATGGTAGACCAAGTTGGTTATTATACCTAAGATTAATGTTATTGCAAATTGTTGTCAATTTACTAATGGTTAAATGGATAATAGGGTCTATTAGTATAGTGCTATTTGTAATCCTTATTAATGGATAAACCTCAACATTCATTAAGCCTAATAAAGGGTTAAGGTAAGAGTGCTATTTCTCTCCTCTATTGTTCTTATTAGTGGCTAAATGGTTGACTAGAGCCCTATGAGAAGCTAGAAGAAATGAGTGAATTGTTGTTATTGTGATTCGAAGAACAATTTGTCTAACTCATTTGTTATTTGTTGATGATAGTTTACTATATAGAAATTTCTCTACAAGGCAAGTAAAGAAGCTTAAGGATGAAAAATAAATATTTAGAGGTAAGTTCTCTGTTACAATAGACTATAAAGAAGAGAGTAACTTATTGGGGTTATTTTCTTACAATCATATTAGTTTTCAAGAGGGGTTCAAATATCATCTAAACTAAATGTTATTGTAATTGTAATTGGATTTGTAGAGTGGGAAACTTAGAAAGAGAAAACCTCTATTCTCATATAAGAATAATAAAGTATGACAATGGATTCCATCATCATTGAATCACAAAACACACAACAATAATCCATGTTGTAATATTCACAAATACATACTTTATAAATTGTTATCACAAAATTAGATCTAATAGGCTGCTCATCAAATCAATCTTATGCAACTATTTCAAACCAACCTTCTGATTGAGGATTAGCCTCCTCAACCTGAGAGGGCTCTCTCAAGGGTTACTGATTTTGGATAAAAATATAGACGGCTAACTCTATGTGGGGTAGTAAATAGATAAATGATAGATATAGGTTTAAAATCACATCAGCAACTACACATTGGGCTTATGGAGTCAAAATAGTTTTAGAAAACCAATCAATCTACTTAACATGGAAGTTGAAGCATATCAGAGTTCTAGTCAAGAGATACACATGTGAAACTGTAAAAAACACAGTCAGTTTGTCTATATAGGAAGTCGGAGCATCAAAGATGAATTATGAGTAACATAAACAAACACCACTACAATAGGATAGTAAAAAGATGCAAGTAGAACAAGAAGACACTAGAACTCTTTCTGAATCTCAGGTTGGCTAAGTAGAAATCTCTGTATTAAGCTGAAAACCAGTCACTTACAATAAACACAATCTTTTGCTAAAAATGTCCAACCCTTAGAATATTCGACTTCTTGATCTTTTATAGACCATTTACAACATGAGATAACCTTATCCTATGCTAGATACATCGAACTCCTGACTCTTGACACCTTGGCTAACCATATGACATGGTATTTATTACAAAAAGACAGCTAATCTAATAAACAATCCTATTACGAATAGGATTCAAAATCTTAAACAATATCTATAACCACCTTATCTTAATTAAGTTACATCATTTGTCAAGTGTACTAACACATGGTCGAATCTAGAGGATAGACTTCAAATCTTCATGACCATGATGTTGACCTCCATCAAAATAGGAATAGTCTCCTGTTTTCTAGGCATAGGGTCCCTTGCACTTCTTGAAACATTCTGACCATCATGAACTCATTATTTCAAGTTCCTTTGCTGTTGGAAACTGAAATAACACCTACAAGAATCCTCCCTAAGCTCCAGGTGTCCAAAAACCATCATTAAACTGTTCAAATGAGCTGAAATAGACTGTGCTACGAAAACAACACAATTTTGTAGCATTACTTTTTAACCCTTGTTTCTTCAAAATTTTGATTTCTTTCCTCAAGGATTGTCTTCATTATCTCTTAGTACATCCTCGTTAGAAATTTCAGATCATAATTCAAACTTTTTCCCTTCAAAATTTGATGAGAAAGTGTGAAAAAAGCTGCTACAACAGTTTTGTAGCACTTTTCACTCTTTTTACACTGTCTGCGCTACGAAACTACTGAATGAGCAGTTTTGTCCAAAATTTTCTGAAGTGAAGAATGAAAATGTGCCCAAAACTCAAAATCAATCTGATTTCATCATTCAAAACAAAAATATCAAGTAAAAAACATAGTCCTAACAATCTTCATGAAGTTCCTTCTTCATTTTCACTTGATTTAGCTTTTGAATTTTTAATGATTGTCATTTTGCACCTTTGTTCTTTAACTCATCCTGAGTCACTTTCAGCTGCTGCTCCAAGTATTCCACTTGATCTTTAAGTTTCCTATTACTAGCTCTCAAGTGAGTATTTATTACTCTGAAAATTTTGGCTTCCTTGATTGATGGGACTATCCATGTGAAAAACTGCTCCGCACTGCTGGGAGTTTTAGAAATAGAACCAGTTTGACCTTCCCATAGTGTCTTCATTATTTTGAAATCTGCTTTCTTAATACTATGCTTTCTAGTCCTCTTTCTCATCGCAACAATTTCTTGGTTTTCCAACCTCAATTTCTCTTCAAGATGTTGACACTCTGTCATTTCTTCTTTTCCCTTCTTTGTCCTGTTGGCTGCATGATCTACTGTAGGTGATGAGAGATCAACCACTTCTTCAGGGGCTTTCGTTGTTTCAATAGTTTCTTGAACTTCCTTGCTGCCTTCCTTGAGTTTCTTAGCATGCCTAGTTAAAGGTTTCCTTGCTTAAAAGATGAAGGTTGCATCTTCTCCCTCAAATTCAAGCTTCTTTGTAGACTTAGCCTTTTTTTGTTTGTGCTCATACTCTCCAATGAACTCATCTTGAACAATGTGTGTCTCCTTTATGTCAATTGCATGAAGGATGTCATATAAGTTTCCTTTCATTACTGGGTTGTCCTCTATATCTGTAGCAACTATTTTTCCCTTTAATGCCACTGCTTGGCTTCTTTTCACCCTTTTGATTTCCTACTGGCTGACAACTTGTTTCTGTTTTGTCTCTTTGACAATCTTTGACCTCTGTTTTGTAGGTGATGGAGTTGGTGTATCAAGAACTTGTGTCTGCTCTGTCCTTTTCTAAACTTGTTTCCTTGGCTTCAGTTTTACAAATTCCTTTGGTTTTGCAACCACAGGTTAACTAGAATCTGCTTCTGGTGGTGATGGAGTTCCTCTAGTTTTAGGGTTTCTAGCAGGAGTTAGGGTTTCCAACTCAAACCCATTTATGAAAAATAAAGATGACCATTCCCTACCTATCTTCTGAAGTTCATTCAAAATCAATAACTTCATCAAACCATGATGAAACAGGGATGTTTCACAACCTTCAGATTTGACTTGTACTTTTTTAGCCATTTTTGCAAGACTCCTATGTAGATAAAAAGGCAAATCGAGTGAGATCTTACCAGTGAAATGCAGAAGTAGCTTGAAATGATATGTGTACACCTTATGATATTTGCCTTCACATGTAAAATATCTCTGAATGTTGAGCAGCAACTTGGCATAAGTCTCTTTGATGCAGCTTCTAGGGATTGCATTATTGAGGTCCATATCCACATACTCAGGTTTCATGAACTCCTTGCATGGCTCCATATCAAATTTGAAACTTTTGAACCAAGTTTCCTGTCCTCTTGGTATCTCTGTAACAGTAGCAATAATATCTGTTGTAATTGGCACACTTAGCATCCCAACCTTGGTAGTTGTCCCATTGAAGTTCAAGGAAAATTATTTGGAAACCTATGTGTGGCAACCCTGCAACTTTTCACAAAACCGAAGACAACCTACTCTGCTGAAAGCCTCCATCACTGCTTGGTCTTCAATTATGGCCTTCATATTTTCAGGTTCATGTCTTAAGCAATGTCCCCCTCTATGGATTTTCTTTTCCTCTGCCATGCTTTCATAGAAAAATTTTCAGCCTCGCTTGATTAGTTCATATCAGCCTTGCTTGATAAAGATGAAGAAAAAATTTGTATGGAACAACCTCTGGTTTGGCTTGAAAATTCAGAGCTTAAACACTCGAATGGAGGCAAAGGACACGAGAATGACCAAATTAAGCAAAATTTTGAATTTTAAATGTCAACTCATAACTGAATGATGCCTCATTCATACCCTATCATGAAAATGATGACTGCAAGATGGGTAAGCACATTGAATCTCATCACTAACTCACTCATCATATCACTAACCTATCATTTCCCAACGGATTCTGACAAATTTTAGCTCAAATGACAAGACAATTCAGAAATTGCGCTTTCGTAGTGCCGACAGTGTATTTTTCCCAGTTTGTGCTATGAAACTATTAGTGTTTCCGTAGCACAAATCAATTTTTTTGAACTAGTGGCACTACGAAAACGTGGATTCTTGGCTAATTGCACAGTTTTGACCCAAAACTTTATGGAATGACTCCCAAATGGAAATTATGGATATTTGACAATGAATGGACCTTTAAAAGACTTTATTTGAACTTAATGATGACCTTTGAACTTATAAAAATCTAACCTACCCTTAACCAAATCCTAAATTTGCTTCTAAACCCAATTTAGAACCATGACCAAAAACAAACTTGACACAATGATGTTTCGAAAATTTTTGGGTGATAACATAAACCACAGCCCATTTATTGTTATCATGCTCTTGAACCATAGTAAATATAACCTTTAATTTATCTTATTTAATATATTTTTTTTTCTAAAGGAATTAGCAACTGGGTGGGTCTCGAACTCACTTGACACGGAATCAATTCCAACTTACTATAACCTCTAGGTGCCTACATAGGTCTTTTCTATAGGAATAGGTGAATCGGGGGGTTTTGAACCTAAAACCTCTATATACATAACACTTCATTTTCATGGTCATCGCCAATTAAGATGCCTCTAAGGCTCATTATTTATTCAATAAATAAAATTATATTTTTTTTTATATTAAATATTTTATTATTATTATTTATATAAAATTGAAAAATAAAATTCAATTGGGGTTATCTCGAGTGGTTGATCAGAATGGTTGTTATCTTTCCCACCAAGTTCAAATCCTTGTTAGTGACATGATGAACTGTAATGCATTGATGAACTCTTAAATGAGTATAAACTTGTGGGCTAGCCTAGTACCAACAATCTCATTCTAGCCATGATTATAGCCTTGAGAAAAAAAAAATATTAAAATTGAAAAATAAAAATCATACATTTAAAATAATCTTTTTTTTGTAAGCTAGGTAGGACTACATCTTCATCATCATGTCCAATATATCACCCCGATCGGGGCAGGGAATTGAACCTTTGACTGCACATCAAAGAGAGCCTTAAAAGAGCACCCGATCACCGTTTATCCAAGACCTCGTGGACCATAAATTTAAAATATTATTAACATAAAATTTATTATAAAAATTTGTTATTATAATAACATCATTTTAAAAATCACATACTTATGAGAACACAAATGGGTCATATATTAAATTTTAGACCTTGCTAAATTAATATCTTCAAAATTTTCGTTAACATCCTCATAAGATAGTCATTGCTAAGTTGTCGAGATTCGAGTGATATATATATATACACATATATATATATATATATATATATATATATATATATATATATATATATATATATATATATCTATATATATATATATATATATATATATATATATATATATATATATATATATATATATATATATATATATATATAAGTATGATATTAACAATATTGGGAAATTAAATGAAAGTAATTATCATGGACCATTTTGTCTATTAAATAGAAGGGAAAATTAATCATTTAATTGTATTTTTGATGAATGCAACATCCTCTAAAATATCCTTATAGTATAAGTAAAATATAACCTATATAAATTGTTCTATGTGTTTATATTATATATTTTACATAATTATGCTGATATGAATTCCTCCGTGGGGTTGGCTTGGGAAGATTCAACAGTCACAAAGGCTTATTTTCTTCATCCTCCTTCGAATAAAAAATTGACATTTGGACCTAGTCAAGTCATTGTTGTTTTTTTATCACCACGTTCACATTGTTTTTCATATTGAACTATAAGGCTATACACCCTTTCCCTAACTCCTAGAACCTTAGCTCCTCCTCCACTAACCATTAGCACTCAAATGGTGACAGGGTTTGGATTTTTGTGGATATTTTTCACTCCACAAATTGGGTTTCAGTTTTATTTCTATTTTCTAGAATTTTAAAGAAAAAATATATACATTTTAAGTTAGTAAACTTCGGGAAACCATTAATGAGTGCATGGCAAGGAGGGTTAGAGCTCAAAAAGTGTTTGTTAGAAGGAGGAGGCCAATTTTGTTGTGTCTACTACTTTTGTCTACCCTTAGTGACGACCTTCAAAACTAATTAGTGCTCAACTGCTGAAAATTTTGGACCTGCATACCCTAATTTTGCATGTTGAAGTTTTATATATGAGGGAAATTCAAGAGCAAGATCAATCATAGAGGGTTGAATTGTTGTTAGTTTATGATAAAGGATTTTACTGAGAGTTTTATAAGGGAATCCATACACTAGTTCCGATAGAAGATTACTTTTCTCTTGCAATATACTTCGTGCTAATTTTGGTCAAGTTTTCACAAATCCAAACTTGGTGTAGAGTTCAATAGTCTACCCTCATTATATGGGTTTACAATATGGGAGTTGTGATGCTGCTTTGAGTGGCAAAGAGTTTTGATTTATTTCTCTTTTAAGGATCGACACACTTTGTTAGATTTTATTTTTAATACCTTTATATCATAGTTTTTAAGGATTCAAAGAAAGAAACTAGGGATTTTGATATATGAGTAAGTATGCAGAGACAATTTTCTCAACCGAAGAATTGTTTCTATTGAGAAATCTTGGTAGCTGATGAATAGGTGATCATAGGCTCAATATTAAGCTCAAAAATGAAAGTGCTCAGAAATGCTCCAAACCATAATGACAGTGAAGAGCTCGTCACCAGGAATCCGACGTAATTTGTTTCATAATAAAAAAGACTTCAGATGAGGAAGTTATGATCTTTTGTTCGCTTTCTCAAGCACCTAAAAAAATTGCAAAACAGTGGCAGGTTGATGACATGGAAACCCAGTCAGCACTCCAGGTATATTCAGGGAATATTCTCCAATTTTATCCCAATGACACTGTGACAAGTGTCACAACAAGATTCGCCAGTGCACTTTGGAGGTGAAATTTTTTTACAGTTATCCTATGGTTGAAGGAGAATTTTTTTTAGTTGGAATAGTCCAACCAGGGTTGGACATGTGGTGCAGCCAAGGGTCGCCATGTGCCCCCTATGGTGGACCCATCCAACATTTGGAATTGGTCGAAGAATATGTTGAAAGTCTGAATTTGTATTAACCAAAGTTCTGCACACATTATATTTCGAGCTGAATGGATATATATTATGGGCTCAATGTATTTTATATAACCTAAGGTCTAAACCATTGGACAGGTGGAGCTATATTTCGGGTGAAAATTTCAATTAACTAAAGTTTTGACTTAAGGGTTGAATGGGTCATATTTTGGAACATAATTCCGGTGTGGGGGTTGGGGTTGAACCCACGAATTACCCTGCACAACTCCAGCGCCTTACTACCTATGCTATCTGATGGGTCTTAACCCTATAAGGTCGCAACTGCTATTTAATGTTTGATGATTCCTATGGTGGGCGTTCAGATGGGGCTAACCCCGTGGGCCATCCCCCTCCCATATGACTACACTGCAAGACCGTGGGCAAAGCCAAATGCAACAGGCAGAGTTTAAACTCCTTAAACCACAATTACTCCATTAATTTGTGGATTTATGCTAATTAAAATAGGTTTAAGACTTTTGGATAATGCGCAGTTAAGACGCGATTATCATAGTTAAGCGCAGTCTTAACTGTTAATTAATCCCAATTTTAAATTGGCAGTGGAGTTAGTAGAACCTCCTATTTCAATGGAATCCACCAAAATTTCGGAGTTATCTCGAGTCTTCTCCAGATTTGGAGGAGATATTGTAGGAAATTTGTTTTGGCCATAACTGGAGTAATTTTCGACCAATTTTGGCCCAGGAAGAGTCATTCTTGGTAGATTCTGATGTTTTGAACACATTGGAATAGGTTGCAGAGGCAATAGGAGACTATAAATATAATTATTTGCACAATTTATCTAATACAAAGGCCCATGCCATGGAAGTTGGACCAAGGTGATATAGCCCAGGAGGGGTGAGATCCTTCATCAAACAAAGTGTTATTGATTCAATTGTGATGGTTTGTTGTGTGTTTATTTTTTGTTGTTCAAAATTTAGTTTCCATGCTTTTATGTTCAATTATTCAACTTAATCTCCACAAATTTACTTGTTAATCAATCATAAGCACTTCAATAAGCCCATGTACAAGAAGCAAAGATCATCTCTTTTTATATAAATCTCAAGATGAAATTAGCACAACAAAACTAACATTGAAATTCAGATCAAGATGGTATCAGAGCAAAGGTTATTTGCTTGTTTTTCTTTAGTTTTGTGCAAGAAGGGTTTTAATAATTGCAATTTTGTGATGCTTACAAGGTTGAAGTTGCAGAGACAAAAAGGGAAAATATTGGTTTCTATTCCTGAGGTTATGACCAGAAGAAGGAGAGCTACAACAACACCATCCCCACCCAAAGTTCCACTCATATCTACACTTCAATCACCTCAAGTTTTATCTCTAGAATTTGAGATTGAGGAGGTACAAATTTCACAAGAAGCTAAGTTGATTGAAGAGGTACAAGCATCAGAAGTTGAGCTTGAATCCATAGCCAACATGTCAAGTGTTGGAAAGGACATTTAGAAGAGGAAGATGTCAAGAGAGACTTCAATGACATAGAGAGGATGGTTAAAATTATGTTTGATGCATTAATTTTTGGGATGGTAGGAGAAGGTTCTAAGCCTCCACACGGAGAAGGAACTTTAGATGATAAGAAGGATGAAGGGAAGAGTTCAAAGAGAAGTGGAGGAAAGCCACCTCCATCTCCACCATCCTCATCCTAATCATCTTCATCAACATCAGATTCCACTTCCACCAAAAAAACCACCCAGACTCATTCAAAACCCCAAAAGGTTAAACTCCATTACTCAAATTGGACATTAACTTTGAAATTCCCATGTACAATGGCAAGGTAAATGCAGAGAATTTAGAAAATTGGATCCGTCAATTAGAGGTATATTGCAGAATTTAGAACCTATGAGAAGACGACATAAATATCCAGTTGGCTTCATTAAGGCTAGAAGGCGCAGTACTAGTCTGGTGGGAAGAAAAGTCTCAAGAGGAAATGTGAATCCATGGTAAGATATACATTTCTTGGGTTGATTTTATTTCTTCAATTAAAAGACAGTTGTATCCTTTAGCCTATATGCAAAAATCCATCACTATAAGGAAAATACCCTCTAGCAGATGTTTTTGAGGAACCCCTTATAAAAATACCCCGTACATATGTTTATAGGGGAGGTTACTAGAGGAGGTTGGTGGGCAAAGGGTTTTGTAGATGTTTTCCGATTGGTGTGCTTCTCATCCAAAATCGCACTGGTGCTCTCTACACGAGAAATCACTAGTGCGCACAAAACATTGGCACACCAGACACCGTGTGCTCCGTACACACCCGCCCAGTGCGTCACATTACTGTATAGCACTGGTGCTTCACAACTCTTCCGTGTCGGTGCATCATAAAACAACGCGCCAAAACAGAAACAGCCCAATGCGGTATTAATAAACCGCACCGATGCATCATAAAACATCGGGCCAAAACAGAAACTGACTAGTGCGTTCCTAAGAAACAACACCGGTGCACCTATAAACCACGTGCACCGGAAAAGGCTTAAATAAAAAAAATTGCTGCAAAAAAAACACATTTTTCACTTTTTTCAGTGCTCTGGAGCTCTCAATTACCGGTGCGCTCTACAAGAGAAAGCACCGGTGCGCATAAAACATTGGCACACCAGACACTTTGCTCTTCGTACACACCAGTCTGGTGCGTCCTATTACTGTAGAGCAACGGTTCTTCATAACTCTTCTGCGTTGGTGCATCATAAAACACTTTTCCAAAATAGAAATAGACCAGTGCATTATTAAGAAACCACACCGGTGCATCATAAAACATCGTGCCAAAACAAAAACTGACTGGTGCGTTCCTAAGAAACAACACGAGTGTGCCTATGAACCACGCACACTGGGAAAGGGTTAAATAAAAAAAAATTACGGCCAAAAAACTGCATTTTTCACTTTTCTCAGTGTTCTAGAGCTCTCAATCACGGTGCGCTCCCCAAGAGAAAGCACCAGTGCACACAAAACATTGGCACACTGGACACCATGCGCTTTGTACACACCCGCCCAGTGCATCTTATTACTATAACGCACCCGTGCTTCACCACTATTCCACCCTGGTGCATCATAAAACACCAGCCAAACAATCACTATAAAGGCAGTGAAGAACTGCACTGCATCATAAAACACCCAACACAAACCGAAACTAACCGGTGCATTCGTAAAGAAAAAAAACCACAGCGCTATAAACCTCACAAGACGAAACAAAATAAATAAATAAATAACAAATTATGGGCCAAAACCACATTTTTCACTTTTCTTAAAAGCACAGAGCTCAAGCACCTGCAATTTATGTTGAAAATGCAGCAAGATGATGGAGCTTGGTGAAATGAAGTTGCCTTCACCAAGTATTCAGGCGACTCCGCGAAAGTCTATTTTTAGAGACAGGTGCGATGGTTCGGGGATTCCGCCTTTGAGATTTTACATTGGTCATGTTGGTAAAAAATAGATGAGACTCTAGTTTTTGAATTAAGAGGTCAAGGCTATTTTTAGACCGCTTCTTCCTATTAAAACGAGGAAGTCAAATATTATTTACCCTTAATAATATTTGGACTCTAAACTTCAGTTTACTCTCTTGGAGCACTTCTGGGCCTTAGCTGTGAATGGTTCAAGTAACCACGTATGCAATTCCCACCTAAGGGTTTGACACATCATGTAGTCGACTTCCCATGCAGACTTAGTGTTAAGTTGAGGAGTTAATGAGACAGAGAAAAGGAGTTGTGTTCGTTACTTAATGAACTATTGAGATTAGTTTAATAAGCTAATAACGAATATGATGATACTATAAATATTATTTTTAATCTTATTAATTGTGTTCCAATATTCCACCCCAAGAACACACCGCTCATCAGGCTGTTGTTGTATGACTGGCCTCATGGAGATTCAAAGAAAGAGGTAGATGAAAGGGTGGAGCTAGCTATCAGTTGTGACTATACTGTTGCTATTTGCAACACACAGATAGGTGGAGTAAGCCCATGAGGATTGCGCAGTTCGGGCTGGTGGTTTATCTATATAAAGAGGCCATCCCATAGCATTGAAACACGAATAGAGGCAAGGCAATTGGCGGTGAGTTTTGAACCAGTAACCTGTTCAAAACCAAGCTAGTTTGTGAGTAACTGTATGAGAAAGTACTGAGTACTTGTGAGGAGTATTGTACTGAGTTTGTTACTTGATTTCTCCATTATAATATACACAATAGTTGCGGGGTTTTCAGCTATAAGCTTTCCCCATACATACTGTGTTAATGTGTATGATGATTTGATGTGTTATCGCTTGATTTTATTTCCGCATGTGTGATGATCTGAGTTGAGTTGAGTGGAAGAGATTACGTGTTGTGTATGAAGATCAAATAGTATGTGACCAGGATAGTCTCGGTGGATAATTATTTATTATTCAGCAAATTTCTACAATTTATCCTTGTCTGAGCCGCCCAGACATCTGTGCTCCTATTGCACCCATTGCATGCAATGCTACTGTGCATTTCCCACCAATCTCTAGCTTGCTTTTTGCAAAACGGTGGGAAAATGTTCTTTTGCAAATTCTACAACCAATATGCCTCCTCGATGGTGAAATGTACAGGTATTTTTCTTTTTTTTCCATAATTAATCTTTTTGGCGGATTAGAATTTCAAATAACCTTAAAAATAACCATTTAAAAGAAAAAAAAATCCGATCCGTTCAGCTCGCACCAGTAAGCAGTGCCACCTATAATATTTACAGGCTGCACCACAACCGGTGCTAATGGTATCTGCACCGTGTTCGGGGCGATACCGAAAGGCGCCCCACGTTATTTTAAAATTTAAAAAAAAATGTGTAGTGCGGTCATTTAGACGGTCACATCGTTGACCCTGGGAATAGCAACGCGGTGCGTTGACAGAAATAACTGCCCCTGTATCTGTCAGCACACTGCATTCGGCATTCCGACAGGGTCAATGGTGCAGCCTAGTAAACGACCGCACCGTTGACTATGCAATTTGTCAGGAAGTCGGTGCGCTGACACAACTATACGCATCGGGACGTATATTTTAGTTAGTGTACTACTCTTCTGACACCATATATTGTCAACGGTGCTTTAAAAAGTTTTAGGTGCAGCACATACGGTGCATTTTATGTCATCTGGGGGACCGCCCCCGATGCGCTACAAACAAACTTCGCACCGAAATAAGTGCATGACTATTTTTGTGGCGCACTGACTGGTCTGTTTTTTTTTTCCAAAAAAATTTATATATGTATATTCCTAAATACATGTATAATTTAATAAAAAAAAATATTTAATATGTCAATGATTCAGAGAGAAGAGTAGGAACAACAGCAACAACAGGCGGAGCAGTATGACATGGTTCGCCTGTGGGAGGCATGAGAGAGGGAGAGAGATGTGTACCCTCGCCCTATTACAACAAATACCCAAGGGCTCCTAAGGTAGGTAGGCCTCCTCAAGTTCTATGAGGAGGCTACTTCCCTAAAGGCCCATAGTGTGTTTTTGAGACATCTTATCCGCAGGTGGAATGCCCACCGACAAGCTTTCCAGGTTGGTCCTAAGTAGTGGTACACACCCATTGAGGAGGATATATATTTCATTACAGGGCTATTGAGGAGAGGGGTGGATTTTCCCTCATTCCCAGAGGTTCCAGTTGGTTGTGTAGCAGGGAGTCAGTTAGTTTACTCCCAGAGATACATTGAAGCATCAGTACTGTCTCCTGCAAAGTTTTAGGTCACTGGAGGTTAGTTACGTATTGGTGCATTTGGTATGGAGGACGTGTAGTGCCTCTCACTTCTCATTTAGACCATTTCACACAACACCAGTGACGGGAAATGCATCAGTTGCTGGCTTCTATATTATGTTTATTCTTTAGTACACGAGCCATGACTTGTCAGGTGGTCTGCCATGTTTTTGCAGTAGTTTTGTACAGCCTTAGATAGATGTCGTGCTCATGCACAAGGGAGGGTCAACTTCCCTTTTTCTTCAAAGATTTTTTGTTTATTTTTTGAGAGGTTTCAAGAGATGAAGCCTAATTTTTTTCGGCAGCCTCGTAGGCTGATGTTGGAGGCATGCATGCACATGTGGGGGAAGATGATACCCAAGAGGGGAGACACTATGTTTCCATCCAGGATATCGCAGGATGCACTGGATTTACTAGCCAGTGTTAACGAGATGCATCCCTTCATTATGGTCCCCTGTCCTTATGCTGGATTGGATTGGCGAGGGTTTTCCAACATCATCTTCACAAATGATGCGCCGCCAGATGATAGAGGTAATATTACTATTTTATTTATAATATTTATTCTAACATGTTCTTTAACTTGTTTTTATTAAATTGTGTAATGAAATTGTCTAATTATTGTTGTGTACTTGTATATATTTTGTAGAAATTGGCTCTTTTGATGGCGATGAGATGCCGACACCACCACATGATCCAAATGTGGATCCTGAACATGATGAGGGCATGCCAGATGCCGAGAATCATGATCAGGAGGTCGGTGCAGAGATACATGCTCTTGGTGGTGCGCTGATACCGCCTTTTGCTAGGTATGGTCGACTTGATACTAGATATAGGATGGAGTTGGGAAACCAACTCATTGCATTGATTTTTGAGGCAGGCATCAGACCCGCTCATTACAGAGACATACAGGCTGATGATAAGCTATTATAGATATGGAGAGGCTTGCTACGTGACATGTACAGACTGATGCGGCATGTCGTAGGAGCTACAACAGCTATTATGCGACTAAGGAGGACTGTTGCATGTTATAAGCATGGTCGAGCCATAACACATGATGGACAGTGCACGAGTAGTGACTCATCATCTCATGATCATTCACCTCGCGCTGCGCCAGATGAGCATGAGCCTCCACTAGCATCTAGCAGCAGTCATCATGGAGATGAGGCTGGACCATCGACCACGTCCAGTCAGTAACCTGCAACATCCATCAATACTCATGATGATGAGCAGGCTGGACCATTGACCATCGAGGATGCACCATTAAATGAGCAAGCTAGACCATCGACTGTCGAGGCTGCACCATTGACTGAGCAAGCCTCCACTATTACTGATATTGATGTTGTACTACCACCAACTAATCCATGAAATTTATATTACAGTTGTATAATTTTAACATTATTCAATTATATATATATATATATATATATATATATATATATATGGTCCATTTATTTTATGTTCATGCTACAGTTGTACTTAATTTACATGTTGGTGATCATCATGATGTGTATATTGTTATGTTATGTTAGATATGTTCATTTAATGTGCAGCAGCTTGCAGACAGATGTGTATGTGATAGCATGTGTTATTTGACATGAGATGTATATTTGATGTTTGTGTTATGATGATGTTAATATATAATGTTAATTGTGTTTTGTTAGATGATCATGATCACAATGATGTTAGCGATTTTGAAGGTGTTTTTTAGTAGAATATGATGTTTGTATGATGGTTATCATGATCGTGATGTTTATTAATTAATTTAATATTAAAAGACCATGATATTTATTAAATATAATGTCATGATTGTAATTGAAATTTAAATTTTAACTGTATTTGTATTTGTAATTGTAATTTTAACTATAATTGTGTGTAAAATATTTAATGTAAAATTTTAATTGTAATTGTAATATTTATATTTTTGTGAAATGATTGTAATTGTAATTTTAATTGTAATTGTATATGTGACAAATTGTAAAATTGTAATTGTAATTCTAATTGTATATAAAATTCTAAAATTGTAATTGTATGTAAAATATTTGTGAAATTGTAATTGCAATTGTAAATGTAATTCTAATTCTAATTCTAATTGTATGTAAATATTTGTAAAATTTTAATTGTATTACTGTGAAATGATTGTAATTGTAAAATTCTAATTGTAAATGTAATTGTATGTAAAATTAAAATTCTAATTCTAATTCTAATCATTGTATGTGAAATTGTAAAACGGTAATTGTAATTGCAATTGCAATTGTAATTTTAATTGTAATAATATGTAAAATATTTGTAAAATTTTAATTGTATTAATGTGAAATGATTTTATTAAAATATTTAAATTTGTAAATTTGTAAATAATTGTAAAATAATAAATCTAGAATAATATGAATTTTTGTAACATAATAAAGTTTAGAAAATAATGCAAATAAATTCATGTACTTTAGAATTATCATTATTTTATTATAATCTTACATACCAAAAAAAAAAAACTTTATACAGTCCAGTGTGCCTATAATCATAACATGCATCGGTGCGTCATAAAACACCACGCCAAAATATAAACCTCGATCTTAAGAAACCGCACTGGTGCGCCTATAAAACCCCGCGCACAGAAACATGGTTATTCTGTAAAGTGCAGTACTGTAGCAGCGGAGGGTTCGAATCGCGGGTAAGAATTTTTCTGAGATGAGGGTTTGAAAAGACGAGAGTTCAAATTTCGGCTGAGAAGTTTATAGCAAATAAAATGAGTGATTCAAACAGAATGCATTTAAAAGCAGCTGGGAGTATTGTCCAAGCTTTGGTTGGCTTACATACACTTTTACCGGCAAAGCTAACGTCGCATAAAATCACATCTTCGGCTTTCAATTGAACCTGAATGGCATCTCTAACTTGTATGAGTTGTGGTCCTGTGGATGAAACCAGTAAAAGGACTACTTGTATTATAAATCGAAATCCAATGATCATTTATGTGGGAAGAAAAGCATAGATACTTGCAGCTACCATATTTCCACCTGCAAATCAGTGTTACACAACATTTGTCACTATCCCTACAATCCCCTGTCCCGCACATTGGAGGGACATTCCCGTGACTTGTGAGCAGTGTCATACTTTGCAAATACCTTCTTTACATCCCTCTGCATAAGAACATCGTTTCTCCTATTGGACATTTCCTCAAAAAAGCATCAAAAACCCTTGTTTTGGCCTTGGCGTGGGTAGCCAGTTCACCCCTCGCGCTGATGTGGAAGATTTGCACTAGATTCTACACCACCTGGCGCTCTGTCTCAGTGTAGTGCCCACGCCGAGATGTGATGTCGGGTATCTGCTAGAAAGCAGATCCTAGCATATAAAATTTAAATGCTTCACTTAATACGAAAAATGCTCAATTTTTCTTCAAATAAAACCATGAAAACATTCAGATCAAAATTTACATGAAGGATAAAGAGCCATTCAAATCAACTATAGATATAAAATATAAAAAAAAAAAATTGGCCAAATATTACATTGGGCGGCCTCTTGGCTCTTGGCCCTTCGAACCTCTCCTCACCCTTCCTTTATTCCTCACACACTCAACTCTTATTTTTCCTCACAAAAACACTCCTATTTATACATAAATAATGTATTTATTTCACCCCACAAATTTCTCCACCCAATCCTCAACTAAATCTAATTTAAATTCATTTTAGGTGTGGACTCAACAAATTCCCGTACATAGAATTCCTACTCCCTAAATTTTCTACCTAATTCTATTTTCCCTCATATCCTTTTAATTATTAAAAGAATATATACAAAAATCCTCACATTTATAATTTCTCTCCTAATTTATTTAAAAATAGCAATTTAATTAATAAAATAATTAAAATGTCACACCCCCCTTATTACATAATTAAATAATGAAAATTGGCCTTGATGCTCCTGCATCAGACTCCCAAGGTTGAAAATTAATCATGATCGCCTGATCATGTGTTTGGATCTTTGTCTACCTGGATCCCATATCTTGTGCTACAACTTTCCATTTGTCATTGCTTTTGTATGTTGTTCTTCTCCAGGTCTCCACACTTTATGATGCATCGCCCCACTGGCTATGCTTTTACAATCTTTTGTTGTCTTTCTCTTGCTGCTTCTTCTTTGTTTTACTGTTGCTGGCTTCTTCCGGGATACCTTCATCATTATCCTCCTTATCAGTTCAATTTCTCTGTCCAATAGATTTTCTCCAGCATCTGCAATAAAACATGTACTCACAAAACAATTGTTAAAATAAAAAACATAAGGCCTCAGTGCCTCTTTCTCTTCTGGAAACATTTCAGTATGCTGCTCTGAAATTTCCTCATCCATCAGCACATCAGTATGCTGATTTAAATTCTCTGTGAGACTATCAACTAGTCCCTCCTCCACATCATCTGTTTGAAAAATGTTTCCCTGTTCTATGTCTTTCAGCAACTCTTCCTAAAAATAGATCCTCTGCTTTTCCAACTCTCTTCTCTGAAGATATAACTTTCTGTATAACTTAACAATCTGAACTGGAGTAGAACTTGGAAATTTTACACAACTTTCCATACCTTCATTTGCTATTGACCAATCATCAGATGGTCCTTCCTCCTCTGCTTCAATATTCTGCTGAATATTTCCATGAGACCCTTCTGTTTTCATTTCTTTCTGAGATCTTGCTATCTCAGCATCATTCTAAACACATTTCAGATTCAAATCTTCTTCTTTAACAAACTTTAAAGTTCGTTCAACACCCTGTGGTGTACCTGTAAACACACACAAATCATTAGTCTTAAAAACATAAGACCTTGTGGTCTCACTTGATGCTGCAGTCAACATTTCTCTTTGTTGCTCTGAATCCTTCACTTGATTTAGTTCTTCTGTAGATTTCTTTTCTGTCCCATCACTACTTCCACTCTTCCTTTGGAAATCTTCCTGAATTGTCCTAGTTTCAACATCATTACATTGTAAAAAAATTTCAGCAATCCCATTAAACAAATACATTTGTTTACCTCCTTGGAATTTCTTCACAATTTCCACTTTGTTCCTATTCCATAACAGCTTTGACTCGCTGTCTTACCCCAAATAAGAAGTCATTTATGATTTCTTCCTGTTGTAACCAATCAACATTTTCCTTCTCTGAAAGGAATTATCTACCAGACTTTACCTCAAGATTTTTATTCTCCTTTGTGACAGTTCCATCAAACTGCTCACCATATTTCGCACATCCTACAAACATACATAAACGGTGAGAAAAAATGTAAGGCTTCATGGCCTCATCTGTTTCCCTCGCCAACACATCGCAGATGCTTCTAAACTATCCCAATAGTTCATGAGATCTTCCTCACTGATCTCTTCACCCAGAATTTTTCCACGTTTTGGGCCACAAATGGAAACATCCATTTTTAACTCAGCCTCTCTGAGTTCTTCAAAACTCAACATTTGATCGAGCTTCCTCAGCTCCTCCATCAACTGTATGTTTACCTGGTTTTCCCTCTTTACGTGTAGCTTCTGCCACTTCACCTTCTTCGTCATGGTCCAACCATGTGTCTGGTCTTTCACATTATCCTGCAACAACTCCATTAATAATTCAAGGTGAATTGTTATCTCTGCCTTCTCCTGTTCGTACTCTTCATCTGTCAACTGTTCACATATGCCACTTACCTTAGCATTTTCCTTCTTCTTTCCTCTATTATGGTCTTCATCAGATCTTCGGAAATGACTATCAATAGTCATCTCTCACTTCTTTGTGAACTGCATCTATTCACATGTGGACTTCATTTAATCCACTTCCCCACAATCCTTCACACTTGTTATTTATCAAAATTTAGCTTCTCCTCCTGCGCTTGGCTTCTCTTTGTCTTGGAACCAATCTCTGACAACCTTCTTGATACAATTTGCTGCAACAACACTTTAGCACGCATGTGTTACAACGACCAATTCTTTAGGTGTCGGGCTCTACTGATCATGCACCTAATTATATTCAGAATTTTGACTTATCTTACGACTCTTTGACTTTAGACTTACACCAATTTTTCATTTTGGATGAAAATACTCAATCTCAATTCAAGCTATCCAAACTCTCATTTAACTCTAACATCTATTTTCACTTCAAGCTTTGTCCCAATAATAATGATAGTGGATATTTTGACTTAATTGAAGTTATAAACATACACCCCTAATACATTTAGGATGTAAATATTCACCCTCTTTTATATTTCATTCTTATGAAAAATCATCAATTTTCCTTATCATTTCACATGATACTAAAGTCTTTAGTCGAATTGCAATTCAAGTGTTCCAAGATTTATTTTAAGGTGAAAATAAATAAACCATTCAATCTTCAATGTTCAAAAATATCTTCCTAAAGTATCATACCTCATGCTTCTATTAAGGTTATTAATAAACCTTTATTTTTGCAAAATCAACCCTTTAGGTTCCATTCCTCTGTGCCATCTTTATCACTGTCAATACTTGCATGCTCACAAATTCATCATCTTAATGTAAACATTTCCCTGCACTTATATACACCATGCAACATCAATTCACATTTCTTCACCTGTGTACAAAGAATAAGAAACTTCTTTGACGAATGATGTACAACTCATACATTGTGTTCGTCTTGAATATCCCTTCCTTAAATGTCATCACATGATGGTAAAACAAAGGTCTACAACATCAAGCAACTATATTTCCAATCACCAATCAAAATAATTCTTCTTTTTCCACTACATGCTTTGTCCAAAATAACTTAACCAAAACTGTGAAGAATCCACATTAGGCATAATAAATCATCATACTATGCAGAATAAACCTCCTAAAACATGCATATTTCTCTTATGTCCTCCAGGATTACCACGTTTTCATTCATTTTTCCATTCAATTTTACCTCAGCATCTGCAACAATAGTCTTCAAATAACATTTTCAAATCAGGGTTAAATAAAACATTTCAGCTCACCTTCAAGATCTTTGTGTGATCTTGTTCCATCTCTTGTCTGCACTGTGTCTCTGTGTGCTATCATATTTCAGACTCAAAGTCCAATCTCCATCAAACATACATTCTCTGCAATTCTAAAAAAATCTGAATCTTCAAAAATAGCTATTTCCATTCACCCAACTCCACACAAATGTTATTCACGCAAATGTCCAAACCCACACATTATGATGTAGGAAAATTAAATAATCCTACTTACACCTTCAATTCAACAAAATTTTCCTTTTTTGTAAA
The DNA here is from genome assembly GCA_034641835.2 of Pinus albicaulis. NCBI lineage: Eukaryota > Viridiplantae > Streptophyta > Pinopsida > Pinales > Pinaceae > Pinus > Pinus albicaulis. The sequence goes on from CM076571.1 coordinate 795,482,735, forward strand.
AGTCTCGTAACCTCATACCATTTATTTCTTTCCAAATGGTATTTTTAAGATCCCGCTTGAACTACATCATTAGCAAATGAAGTCCATTCAAATGATTGAATGACATGAATTTAAATTAAAACTATATGGCAACTTCAACAGTCATAGTTTGAATCCATATAATTCATTCGATTTGACCACATGCACATAGTGTTAACGTAGTATAGGTCTCAACGTTAACATAGTTCACATCACGTCTCAATGCAATTCAAACCCATCGTAAGTAATGTTATGGTTATCCTAATGTGTAATATATTACAACCCCATGGCATATGTGATATCAACAATTTCTCACACCATATGCAATACAACACATATAGATATCAATCATACCTTGTGTAACCTCCATGCACGACCACTGAGGGGTTTGACATTCAACGCTGCAGAGATAGCAACGCTTCCACATTGGAAGCCAGCCCAAAATCGACGCAAATGTTTTGGTCTTCACTCCTTACAGTCACGGTTTTGTGACAACACTGCAATACCATGGCCCTTTGACTCACTTACTGTCACGGTTCTGACAGCATTTCAAGTTCGCATTCCGACCAATGCAACTTCGTTCGATCAACGTCCATGGTAACACGGCATTTCTTCCATCTGCAACAAACCAACGAATTACATTGCCTTGTGGCTCCACTACGCCATAATCATACTCTTTGCTCCAATGCAGAATGTGCCTTCAATCTGGTGTCAATCTCCTACAAACACCTATGAAAATGTATTAACAACTTACGTTATGATTCCGACACAGTATGATATGTTAGAATTGGCTTCAATGATGCTATTTGATATAGGTATGACACAATGCAACCTCTGCAATGGCTTCACACTGTTTTATATCGACCACACACACAGCAAAGCCTCCACACAATCTCACAGTGATCACAAACTTATGACGCCCTAGATATCATGAAGAATCTCGTGCCTTAACCTTCTCATCCTTGTGCAATGATGGATCTCACACAGACTTTTCTCGATGCTCAGCTTGTTCCACAAAATAAATAAATAAAAAACATTGTTCTCATATGCAGTATAATCTCAGAGTGATGCAATGCCAATACATCTGCACTATGAGAATTTTTCCCAGTCAAAGAATCCCTGACTACTCCAGAAATTCATTCACACGCATTCTCAGTGCCGCTGTGACGAATGCATAGTTACTAACAAGACTCTTCACTTTCTTCAATGATGCAATAACTGGTACAGGAAAAAATCCTTCCCCATCCTTACTCACAAATCATCACAACGATTTTTACACTATATGCAATCCAGGTTTAAGGCTCGTATTGTGGTTTGGGTTCTACAAAAATTCTTCCACATTCACTAACGCACATGGGCTTTTCATGTTGCAAAACCTCACAACCTCTTCTAGTCAGTGGCTGCATGGTTCCTTACTGTCGTGGGCTTCAGTTTTGACTGTTCGAATCTCTTATCTGCATTCAAAAGGCTGTGGTTTTCTTTGTGATTTCGACTACGCCTGCTAACACCATTCTTTCAACCACACGTCGTGGCATTCACACGTGACAATGCGTTCTCTCCCATCGCAGAACTTAACTTCAACCACGGTTTTTAGATGGAAATTCATGACTATGATCCATTTCTCTTCGATGACAGTCTCCTGCACTCACGATTGCACACACAATATACATGCAAACTTGCAGATTTAAAATAGGTATCTTACAAGCTCTAATACCAAATGATGTCGGGTATTTGCTAGAAAGAAAATCCTAGCATATAAAATTTCAATGCTTCACTTAATACGAAAAATGCTCAATTTTTCTTCAAATAAAACCATGAAAACATTCAGCTCAAAATTTACATGAAGGATAAAGAGCCATTCAAATCAACTACAGATATAAAATATAAAAAAATTTCTAGCCAAATATTACATTGGGTGACCTCTTGGCTCTTGGCCCTTCGAACCTCTCCTCACCCTTCCTGTATTCCTCATACACTCAACTCTTGTTTTTCCTCACAAAAACACTCCTATTTATACATAAATAATGTATTTATTTCACCCCACAAATTTCTCCACCCAATCCTCAGCTAAATCTAATTTAAATTCATTTTAGGTGTGGACTCAACAAAGTCCCGTACATAGAATTCCTACTCCCTAAATTTGCTACCTAATTCTATTTTCCCTCATATCATTTTAATTATTAAAAGAATATATACAAAAATCCTCACATTTATAATTTCTCTCCTAATTTATTTAAAAATAACAATTTAATTAATAAAATAATTATAAGAATAGAAAGGTATTTTTTATGCTCCCGATTCGAGCTGAGCTGAGCTAGGGTTCATGCGCTGCCCCTGATTCAGCGCCGTCACTTGCAGAAACCCTGCGCCTTACCACTGGCTCGCTCCTGTCGATTTGCTGTGGACAGGAGCTGTTTCACCTGCTATGGCAGGCCCATCGGGGGGAAGCGGTAGTTCTTCCCCCTTACAAAACGAAAAACCCTCTGTTAAGGAAAATACAAAGCATACGGCCTCGAATCCAAATAACCCGGATACTGAGGAAAAAAGTCATTCTGAAGGAAAAGATGATGCAACTGACAAAAAAAAAGAGGTACAGGAAGAAGACTTTGGAAGAAATGAAACGCCCCAGGTGAAGTCAACCACCTGTAAGCCGATAGCAGCAGAACGGCCCAAAATCGAGCTACCCAGCCACAGGATTAACGGACGGATTCAGTACATGAAGGACCATGCCCTGATTGGAAAATTTATAGGTTTCTGGCCTACGGAAAAAGCCTTCATGGATGGATAGCCGCCAAGTGGAAACCCAAAGGGCAGGTCACCCTCCAACTCGGCCCCAAGGGTTTTTTCACGGCTATCTTCATCTGCATTGAGGATCGTAACAGAGTCTTGGACGAAGGACCATATTTCTTCAACTCAGCTAGCCTCTACCTAAGAGACTAGGTAGAAAGATTCAACCCAGACAAGGAGGATTTCAGCTGGGCCCCTGTCTGGATAAGATTGTACTTGCTTCCTTTAGAATACTGGGATGAGGACTCTCTCAAAGACATTGCTCATGTTTTAGGGGAGTTCATCAAAATAGCGGAGGAAACGAAGCTGCGCCGTTACACCTCCTACGCTCGCATATGTGTCTACATGCGCCTGGACAAAGCCCTTCCAGATTCGGTAAGCCTCTATCATGACGACTTTGAATGGATCCAACCTCTTGATTTTGAGCATGTTCCCTTCCGATGCTGTAAATGTCACATCCATGGGCACCTATTCCAGGATTGCCCTCTCAATGCCAAGCCTCAAGCCAAAAATCATCCCGATGAGTCTGTTCCAGAAGGATTTACAAAAGTCACCAACTGTCGAAGATCCCATAAGAAAACCCCCAATGGGAAAAAACCCATGGCTCCGACCTCCTCAAACCCCTCCACTAGTAATAGCTTTGAAGCTCTTTCCTCTGATCCAGAGAACCCTCCCCTAGCTGATCAATCAACACCCCCCATGACCAAGGCTACACTGCCTCCCCCTCCGCCCAACCCTAACCCTACCCTTGGGTGCCTGCAGGCTCAGGCGAATCCAACTGTAGGGATTTCCGTCGACCCAGATTGGAAACCGAATGGAATGGATGTGGATTGCATTCCCACTCAGCACTCGGGAGGCAGCGGCCAAGCACAAAGCATGGAGGAAGAACCAAAAAGCATCGATCTTACCGGGCTGGACATTCTTGAACTAGAACTAGCCTACAAAAAAAAGGAATTTGATAAGATTCCAGACCAACAGTTAGATAAGCTGGAAGTAATCATCTCCAGAGCTTTTAGACAACGAGATCTGGGAATACAGCCAGGCAGCAGATGGGATGGAAATAAATCCTATAAGGATTCCAAGAAACGAGGTAGGAAAACTGATCTGGAACGAATAATCACAGTGGGGAAAATCCTGGTCGACTCAGGAAGATATGCATAGTTGACAAAGTACTACAAGCCTCTCCCCCACATTGGACTATGAAGCTCACTTCATGGAATGTAAGAGGACTAAATAGTCTTGGGAAACTTAGAATGATAAAAAACATGATAAAGTTGGAACAGCCACAGATTTTCTTCATACAAGAAACCAAATGCAATAGTAGCAATCTAGGCAACATCCTATCTCGAGCATGGCCTAGTTGCCACTTGGTGGCAGTTGATGCGTCGAGAGCTTCTGGAGGGCTTTCCATAGCCTGGAACACTTAAGCTATCACGCTCTCTGATTTCCACACCTCCCATCACCTCATTCAAGCCACCTTTCATATTATAGGTACCAATATCCATGGACATCTCTCTAATGTATACTTCCCACAGGAGGCAGGTAGTAAAATGGCTCTATTGGATACGATGGAAGAGCTCAACAATGTTAGAACCCATCCTCTCTGGATTCTGGGTGGTGACTTCAACATGATCACAAGACTGGGGGAGAAAATGGGAGGAAGAGCTAAACTAGAACCAGAAAGCAGCCACTTCAAGGATTTCATACAGAACAACTTGCTAATAGATCTGCAGTACAGTAACGACATATACACCTGGAGCAATCGCAGAGCAAGACGCCAACATATAGCCTCAAAGCTAGATAGATTTCTGATCTCTGACAATGCAGTACATTTAGGTGGCGATATCTCAACCTCTATACTGCCACTCAACGGATCTAATCATTGGCCCATCTCCTTACAATGGCAACGACTGGGGGACTCTAGAAGGTGCCCTTTTCACTTTGAGGCTTTCTGGCTGACTCACCCCGCCTTCAAGGATCTCATCAGCTCTTGGTGGAGGAATTTTATGCCGTCTGAGGGGTCAAAAATGTACCAGTTCCAGTGTAAACTCAAATGCCTCAAACACCACATCAAACACTGGAATCACAATACCTTTGGCAACATTTTCTAGGCACAACAGGAACTAAACAACGAAATGAGGGCCCTCCAGTAGCAGATCATATCGAATGGTTGCACGGAAGAGTTAATGGCGAGGGAGCAGCAGCTAAAAACCCAATTGGAGGAACGATCAAAGTAGGAGGAAATCCTCTGGCGGCAAAAATCCAGAGTAAGATGGCTAAAGGAAGGTGAAATAAATACCAAATTCTTTCACAGAACCACCATACAGAGGCGAATGCACAACTCAATCACCACAATCAGGAATCACGAGGGGGAGAAGGTGGAAGAGCATGCAGAGATCGAGAGGGCGTTCATTAATCACTTCCAGACTATTCACAAAGAACCTCCTATGGACAGAGGTCCGGCCATCAACAAAATAATCCAAAACATTCCCAGAATTATCACTGATGAGCACAATCAGCTGCTTCTACGCCCAGTCTCTCGGCAGGAAGTTGATCTAGCCATGAAGCAACTCAAAGATGGGAAAGCTCCGGGCCTAGATGGTTTCACCACCACTTTCTACCACCATTTTTGGGACCTCATTGGTGAGGAAGTGTAGATGGTAGTGGAAGAATCGCAGGCTATGCACTGGCTTATCCCTTCTTTAAATGCAACGTTTATTGCTCTCATTCCAAAAGAAGAAGACGCCAGCACGCCTGACAAATTCCGCCCAATTTCCCTATGCAACGTAATCTACAAATTCATCTCTAAAGTCATCGCCAACAGATTAAAACCTCTCTTGCCTCTACTTGTTTCGCCTGAGCAATCCGGATATGTTGAAGGCAGGCAAATTTTGGATGGTATCATCCACACTCATGAGATTATTCATTCTCTCAAGCACACCAAATAGGAAGGTATGATTCTCAAAATTGATCTTTCCAAAGCCTTTGATAAATTAAGCTGGACCTACATACAAAAAGTGTTATATGCCTTTGGTTTCTCCCCCACTTGGGTTCGATGGGTCCACAGTCTTATCTCCTCCTCGTTTTTCTCCATCCTTATTAATGGGATTCCCTCTCGAACTTTCACCCCCACAAGAGGCATCAGACAAGGGGATCCCCTCTCCCCTTTCCTGTTCGTTTTGATGGCAGAGGGTCTGGGGCGCCATCTCTCTTTGCCACTCAGCACTCAGAAAATCCAGGGTATCTCTGTTCAAAATGCGCCAGCCGTCACTCACCAACAGTTTGTAGATGACAATATGGTTTTCGGGTACCCTTCTATTCAAGAAGCCTCTAAGTTAAAATCTCTGCTGAATGATTTCTCTGTCGCGTCTGGAGCTAGTATAAATAATGCCAAATCCCAGATCTTCTTTTTTCATACTCCTCCCCTCACTCAATCTGCCATCGCCCGAATCCTCGGCTTCTCTATTGCCTCTCTCCCCTCCACTTACCTGGGCGCCCCTCTCATTGCCTCCCCTCTTAAGCATGCCTCCTAGCACAATCTCTTGGAAAAACTGGAAGCCCGTCTCTCTTCTTGGACTTTCCGAACTTTAAACATTGCTAGCAAAATGGTTCTCATTAAAGCCGTTCTTCAGGCCATGCCTCTATACCTTTTCTCCATCCTGGCAGCACCCAAATGGGTCCTTAAAAAGATCAAATCCCTGCAACGGAATTTCCTATGGGGATCCAAGGGCACCAATTGCAAATGGGCGCTAGTTCAATGGTCTACATTTTGCAAACCCAGAGAGCAAGGAGGAATAGGTCTTCATGATCCTCTCCACAACAATGCCATCATGAATGCAAAAATTTGGTGGAACTGGCTCAGTGCCCCCAAGAAGCCTTGGGATATTCTCTGGAAAGCCAAATATGCTCATCATCGACCCCAGGAAGATCTCATCAGACTTACTCCAGAGGAGAATGGTTCCATTATCTAGAATGCGGCAAAACAACATTACCTACTTATACAATAGCACAGTTTTTGGGAAGTAAGAAATGGCAGCTCGACCAGATTCTGGACAGACTCCTGGGAACAACTTCCAAAACTCATCAACACCTACAGTCCATCCACGGAACCAGACTGGGATATGCGACAGCTGGAAATGGTTCAGCAACACTGGGAGGACACTGATGAGCAGGGTTACAGGCAATGGAAACAGGCGGTAAGGATAACTAGGAGCGCAGATGAGCAAGCAAGAGACGCCATTACTGCTGAACTCAGAACTCGATGCATCAGAATATCACATGACAAGGACATTCTCAGATGGGGTCACACTCCAAAAGGCACTTTTTCCACTCAGGAAGCCTATAAGATCCTCAGCACTGAGCCCGCGCTCAAGGATCCACTTTGGAGCAGAATCTGGAGTATAGGAGTCTCGCCCAAAGTAGCCTTATTCCTCTGGCTCCTTGGACACCAAAGAATACTCACATGGGATAATCTACGCAAGAGAAACTACCATGGCCCCTCAATATGTCCCAATTGTGGTGCGAATGAGGAAACACAGCAGCATGTCCTCTACGCATGTTCTCTTGCCACTCAACTGTGGGGGAAAGTTAGCTTTAGATGCCAAAGGAATTGTAGACCGGACACCGACATTCGAAGCACCATTCGCGATTGGCATCAACATCCTTTCAAAAGTGGAATTCTCAATCATCTCTGGAGAATCATCCCAGGCCTTCTCCTTTGGACCATTTGGAAAGAGAGAAACAAACGCATTTTCAAGGATCAGAGGACTTCAATAGACATCATCTGGAGAAATTTATGTCTCAATCTCACGGAAACTCTAGCTCTGAAGTCCTAGAATAATGAGGATTACCCCACTCTGGCCAAGGAAAAAGCTATCTGGGATAATTGGGGTCTTCAGCCTCAACCTAGCATTCAGAGGCACACATGCCCCAACACTAACAGCATCACACACACTTGGACTCCCCCCCTAAGGAACACCTACAAGCTAAACTTTGATGGTGCCTCAAAAGGAAATCTAGGCAAGGCAGGCTTCGGGGGCATCATAAGGGATCATGCAGGCACACCCATGGTTGTTTACCTGGGAAGTATTGGCTGGGACACGAATAATTGGGCGGAGCTGGAGGATTATGGCAAGGCCTTCTCCTCTCTCAACAAAAGGGGCTACATCCTATTGAGATTGAGGGAGATTCGCAAATCCTCATCAACATGGCTGCCCAAATCCTTAATGGGACTCAGGCGCGAAAGATTGCCAGCAACTGGCGACTGGTGGCTCGCTTGGAGAAAATGGAGAGATGGCTTCAGGATAACAGGGCACTCCTCTTCAAGCACACCAGAAGGGAAGGAAACAAAGTTGCGTATTTTCTTGCCAATCTGGGTGTTGATTGCGAGTGCAATCTCATAACAGGGGCGCTGGACATAATCCAAGATAACGAACAAAAAAGGAATTGCCAAAATCTGATTCAGGATGAGGCGAATCCCCTGGATGCGGGTGCTGGAAAAGTTAATGGTGATGATGGGACGGAGGTCCACCGGACGGGAGGCCACCTGCCTTCTCGCATGGGACCAGTGCACCCACCTGAACGTAGTTAATACACCTCGCTCGCTCTTTATGGCATTAAATAGGGAAGCTCATTTCGATCTGGAGGATGGCGCTCGAGGCAGTCTCGACTGCAGTGACAGCGTTTCATATCAGGTTAATTTGTTCGGTCATTCAATGTTGAGGTTTGCTTGTTGCAGAGGCGAGCTGTTATATGTCATGGCACCGCTCTCCCCTGCGCTGGTGAATTGGTGGTGCCATCCTGATGCAAGAAAGGCTAGCGAATGCACCACCACTGGGAAACGAAGCCGCAGCACCTGTTGCTTGGAGCTTGATGACAGAATTCACATCTCTCTCTCTGGTTCTTGCATGTCGGCCACGGTTGTTCTGAGCATTCCTCCAACGCTGCCCCCTGTCAATTCTTCGGCTCTCCAGAGTTCCAGTTCTAATTCAGCTGCAAGCATGCCTAGGCTAAGGCAGAGGATGCGTTGCAGACGCGGGTCCTCTCGTAGTGCCAGGAGGCGTTCGCCCTCCTCTTCCAGCTCGCCCTCCGAAATCTCTTCACCATCGGAAAGCCTCCCTCGTCTCTTCCATGGCCGCCTGCTCCGTTCTAGCCGCAGGCTTGACTCTCCCTCTTCCGACGCGCTGCCAGCACAATCCCACACCGCTCTCTTCTCTTTTGACTGCGCGCTCAACCGGCCGAGAGTCACTGTAGCCATTTCTGCTGTGTTTCTGGAGGAGCCCCAGGTTGAGAATCCGTCGGAAGGGCAGGGTCCTGTCGGGGGCACGAACGTGGACAAGGCGCAACAAGGTTCAAGGGGTCAGCCCAGCGGGAGCAAGGAGGTTCTGCAGGAAGATTCTGGATGCGGTCAGGAAAATTTGATGGATAATCCTTCCCCCAAAACAACAGTCCACTCCAATGCAGACTTCTTCAGTGATATTGGCGAACCGGAAGATTATGGATGCAGGATTGAGGAGCTGGCTCCTGATGAGTAATTCGGCTCTCTTTTATGTTTCTCTTGTTATTTCTCTGCCCTCTCAGAGGGATTGTTATGTTGTTTTAATGTTTTCTATTGTCATGGTCCAGTTTTTGTCAGTGACCATCTTCAAAATTCACAATGGTCCAATTTTTGTCATGGTCCAGTTTTACTGTTATCTACTGTCAATGTTCCAAGTTTTTGTCAGGGACAATCTAGTTCGATCCCCTGCGTGGGATTCTTTCAAATGGTGGCGCTACAGGCTGGTTTCCCTCCTGCAAGGCAGCCTTAAACTATGTTCTGTCTGTTTAAATTGCCTCCACAAAGGCATTGTTAAGGCTTTAGCCTGATGTACTATATTTTTACTGTTAATATAATACTTTAACTTAGAAAAAAAAAAAAAAATTTAATGTCACACCCCCCTTATTACATAATTAAATAGTGAAAATTGGCCTTGATCCTACTGCATCAAGATGTTTTAGGAATGTTTTTAAAAAATAGAGGTGGAGGTTTCATTCCAACCACCTCAGGGACGAGTCACTGGAAGTGGTTGAGTTGATCAGCCATGGATCTCCCTCTTTAGGCAATGGTTTCCACCTCCCTTGGAACCCTCCTTGAAGATAGGTCTCCCTTCCACAATTATAGGGATCCTAACCTCTCCCTCTACCTCTATATAAATAGGCCTTCTCCCTTTGTGAAAGCTAGCTGAACATGTAGCTCAAGAGCTGAACTTGGAGGATTACACTATACGTAAGTTGAGAAGGGTAGAAATGAGAGGAACTTCGTAGAGAGAGCCTCATCCGAATTCCCGACGTGCTGTGAGACGCACTCCGCCTGAACCCTGCTGGAGGAGACCACAACGTCGAAGCTTGGTTGTACCTCTTCCTTTTATACATCAATATACTCGACTATTGTTTTGGTTCCACCATTGTATTACATTTGTTTGTTAAATGCAGTAGGTTTAGTCTTCTTCGACTGACTAATGGTTATGAGTGGAATTAGTATGTTGTATATCATCATTGTTTCTTGTGTATGTGCAGGTGTCTAAGTGTGACAACTTCTGGATTGTGATCTACCAAAGCAGGAGCGAGAGGTGGTTACTCTTTCAACGACAACAGTGTAGGATTTCTGGTAAGTCCATCTATCGAATCTCTGTCCATTTGTAAACTAGGAAACAAAGCATTAGCTTGTTTGTTTGTTGCTAGACCCACCCTAGGGCTAGTGGGTTCACCTCTGTCCGTAGAGGGGATTTACTTTCACAAAAAATTGGCGACTCTGTTGTGGATCAGTGCGAGTTTGTCTTCCATCCAATTAGGTCTTCTTTTTAGGTCTTTGGTTTGTTTATATGCCTTTTTTGGTTATTTAGCTAAGTCTAAGACCCCTGTTCAGCCCCAGAGGATCAAATTAAACCTCTTTCCTTTGAAGTTTTCCCTTTTTCCTCAGTAAACTGGCTTGGCACGGTTTTTTCCTCGACAATTGCGCTAATTGGCACAGGTTGCTAGTTTAGCAGTCGCGCCATCCTCATGTTTGGCACTGAATACAGCCTCACAGTCGCATTGACCTCTGTAGGTTTTTGGGTTCAATCTTTTTTGGAATTTTTGGTCAGTATTTTTGCCTCTGGGTTGTTTCAGATGTGTTTTGAGTGCTTTGGGATTATTTTTTATTGTGATAGGCCTGTTTCCTTCAGTTGTTTGTCTGTTAATTATCAGTATCACTAACATCCTTAGGGTTTCCGAGCGCTTTGGTGTGCTGAGCCTCTTGCATGAGACTGAGTCTTTTGTTTCACCATCATCTTCTTTCCCTGTTTGATTGCATTCAACTCCCTTGATCCGTTTAAGTGATTGCATTGGTTGAATGGTTCTTACATCTTTCATTCAGTCCTTCTTCCTGTCACTCCAAGCATAGATCACACTGCTTGTATGGGTCTGTTTGGAAACTTTTCTTCACTTTGAAAAGATTGCGTCGTTAGTTTGAGTTTTTGCTGTGTTTGTTTTGGTTGCTTGAAGTTATTTCACTTCAACTCTTGCACTAGCATTCTTGAACTAGTGTTTTAAGTTTGTTTTTCGTGTTACTTAGTGCTTTGTTTGCTCTATTGCATTTAAAAAACAAAAACATTTCATTCTTGTTTGCATTTGAAATTGAAATTCTTTTGCATATCTAGCATTGGACAATTCTAGGAAAGATTTTTTCATTTTCATTTGGTTGGATCAGATAATTTCTAGATCCAACATTCGTTAAGGCCTTGGAAGTGAAACTTAAATACAAGATAAACCTTGAAATTTGTTCAATTAACCTAAGGAAACATTGAAACCTAATGAAACATTTAGTGGTCTAAGTTAGAGACGTGTTCCGACATCTTTAAACCTAGCAGTTGTCGCTTGCCATCTGGCTTCAGATAGCACTAGTATGGACTTGTGCTCCATGTACCATCAAGTATATAAAGGGAGACCCCTTTAGGTTGCAATCCTTTTATCCGTAGGAAGCCGAGTCTGCCACCTTGTAACCGTGATACACCGAACATAGCATTCAGAGAGACTACCTGCACGTACGTCAAGTCCTTGGTCATTCTTCTTTCATTTGATCACCAAGGTGTATATGGAAGTTCACGGAAACCTAGTACACCCTTTTGCCTAGACTACCTGAGCAGTCATTTTTGATCTTACTGACTCTTTAAATTTGAAAATATCACCGAGCTCTTGTCCTTTCACGCTTGTTTCAACCTGAAAGAGATAGAGTCACCTTTTTCCTGTTTCTTGACTCTTAAAGTATGAAATGACAGAGTTTGGTTTCACTGTCGTAAAATTAACTGCCCACGAAATATTCCTGGTTAAAGTTATCTTCCTTAGTTTTCTGTTTTAGGGTTGTTTCCGATGGAAAGGTTTTCGGAGTTCACCAACCAAGGAATTCCCTCTGAAGGGAATCTTGGTCCTTTTTCTTCTTTTGGGAATGTTGGTGCTCCTTATATGGTGACTTTGTCTCTTCATTGGTTAATTGTTGGTTTTCCCGTGTGGTTATTTTTGACCTCGGTGGTCCCGAGTGGTCTGACTTCTATTCAACCATCTCCTCCGTATGAACAACATCATGTTGATTCTAAGGTGGACCTCTCCCCTTCTTTGCCTATTTATTTTTCCTCCTCTTTTACTTCACCTGGTGAAAGTCTGGATTCTAGTAACCAGCTGGCTAAGAAGAAGAAGAAGAAGACCAAGAAGAAGAATTCATATAAGCGAGAGGCTAATGTTGTAACTATTGTTCCTAAGAAACCTTCCCGTGATAAACCATCCATCCTTCCATGGAAAGTCAGATTCCCTTGCATGTTGTGCAAAGGTGACCACCTTCTTCGAGATTGCCCTGGTATTCCCAAGGTGCTTAAAGTATGTTCCAACGGTCATTTGTTGTTGCCTTGGGCTTCTGGGAGTCATGTTGGTGGCGCATCTTCGACTGGAGCTAATACGACTCGTAAGAAACAGGGTAAGATCACAAATCCTTGTAAGTTGTGTGAAGGGCATCATCCCATTCACCTTTGTTCGTACATGGATGAAGCCATGAAAGTGTTGGATAACCTTACTGTTTCTGCATCTTACCTTCCGACCGGTTACTAGAGGCTTTCTTTGAGTCCCTTACTAGTTGATTCAACGATTGGTCAGGATTCATCTTTGGTCGATCTCGCTCCCTCGAAAATTCAAATTCATGAATCCGTTCCCAACCAACCATTGGTTGAGGAATTGGTCGACCTGACCCCGACTAAGGTTCACCAGGTATTTTCCATCGAAAGTGGACTCCATACCCCTCGCGTTCTTCTTGTTTCTTCAGATTCCTCGGACTCGGATAAATATCCTCCCGTCCCTGTAGTTCAAGAAATTTCCTCTCCTCCTCCCAAGATGGAGGTTCCGGAGGATGCTCCTCTTGTTCCTGTAACACCAAGGGATGACAATCTAAGTTCAATGTTACCCCCTCCAAGTAGTTTGGTCACTTCCTTCAATTGGAGTCGATTTGCAGGATACCGCCTTCCTTCTTATGTGCCTTTTGAGATCACGGTACAGGCCTTCGATATGGGTGTACCTAGCACGATTATAGATGAAGGTCCATCTATTAGTATTTTGTCTTCAACTACTTGGAAAGCTTTTGTTTCTCCACCGCTTGTGCCTGTTACGTAGAATTTATTGGCATTTAACAGAGGAACCAGTCACTCGTTAGGGATCCTTCCGAAGTTGCCTATTACTTTGGGAGGGAAAACCATATATATAGACATGATGGTTGTTCTAGGCCCCCTCGATTTCAATTTACTCTTGGGGCGCATCTATACTTATGTCATGGGAGCACTTGTCTCTTCCCTCTTTCATGTGATGTGTTTTCCACACAAAGATCGGATCGTGACCATTGATCAACTTTCATTCTTTGGTATTGATATGGTAGCTAACCCACCATCCTCCCTTCTTGATATTTATCCATCAGTTGTGTTCTCCCCACCGCAGGTTAATTATGTGGCTACCTGTCCCATGCCCGCACTCAGTGATAGCGCCATTGTGCATCGTGTGCTGGGGGCATTGGGTCCTGATTTCCGAGATGTTGCCCTCCCATCGAATGAGAACCTCTTGGACGCCATGACTTCTTATTCGACATGATGAGTTGTAATCAGAGCATAGTTCATTTTATTGTGTCAAGCTCCTTAAAAAATGAAACAATATGTTCAGAGCATAGTTCATTTTCTTGTGTCAACCTCCTTAAAAAATGAAACAAGATGTTTGGAGCATAGTTTGTTTCCTTGTGTCAAGCTCCCTAAAAAATGAAACAAGATTTCTTGAGGATAGTTCGTCTTCTATGTCAACCTCGGTAAAAAATGAATTAGCAGACGAGGATAGTTCTTTTAATGTGTCAACCTCGTTAAAACAATGAAACATGTTCCTGTTTAATTCGAGTCTTTGATATAATCTCGTAAAATCCCAGTCAAGTCTTTCTCTTGATATTGTAATGTGAACCTTCACTTCATCTGTCTTTCATATGGATTGAAGCTTGGGGGGCATGTACCTCGAATTGAGTCACCATTTTGGGGACATGCCCCTTTTTCCATGTTTTTCAAGCACAGTTTATCAAAGTTTCAAGCTTGTGTAAACATGAAACCAACCTCAAGCAGAGTTTCCTGATTTCAAGCTTGTGTAAAAATGAACCCTTCTTATTTTACCTCTCGTGATTGCCATTTTATCAGCTCGTTTTCCCAGATGCGCCTTGGTGTTCTCATTCCATCATCACTATCTACTTGGCCGATCATACGCTTTCACCTGGTTGTTTTACCCATTCCTAAGGAACCGCTGCAATGAGTGGTCTTGTTAGCCAGCCTCTTAACCTTTACTTGTTCTGAGCAGTTCCGCCATTATCAGAACCAATTTCTACCCTTAATACCACTCGTTCCTCCAGGTGGAGTCATCTTTCAGCTCTTTTCTGACTCTAAAAAATTGAAAATATTGTTGAGACTCTTGTCATTTTGAACTCGTTAAATGGCTATGAAATGATATCTACCCAGTATATGTTTACCCCTTTTTTGGGTTGGAATGGATTATTTATGAAAAAGGAATACCTTAGCCTATCGTGACTAAGAGGTTCTTTCAGACATTGGTTTCTACCTTTTCGGATTTGAGAGACTATTTACGAAAAGGGCCATGCTGGAGTTTTATTTTCTGCCTTCTTTTCAAACTCTCTAAACATGAAAAGATGTCGAGTTCTCCCCTTGTTAGACTCGTTAACACCTGATGACATCGGAATTCGTCACCATGACGTTACTCGAGTTCCTCCTTCCTAGGGCTCGTAAAATGTGCTAGGTTGGATTTGTCTGAAGGAAAAACCTATACAACAAGCATATGCTATCCTCTTCAAGCTTATGTAAAAATAAAGAGGTACTTGCTAGAAATGGTGGGGGAAAATGGAACCAGATTTTAGTTATGTTGGTAGTATGTCGCTCTTGAACATGGCACTTGTCTGCATTTGTGTCGGGTTGGGGACATCTCATTTCGTCATTTTTTGCCTTCATGGGTTTGGGTAATCTCTTTTGACCTCTCAACTACTCTTTGCCATGTTATCATGACCTCAGATCACTTGATGTCAAATACTGCCAAATCCAGTGTCGTGCCGTCGATATGTTCAAGATAAGTTTACCTCTGCAGTTTTCAACCTCCCTCTGATTCTCTGTTGGTTTTGATTCACAAACATCATGTTCCTCTGTTTCGTGTTGATGATGTGGGAAACATTATGGCCCTTCTTCGACCAGGTCACTTCCTGTCGACTTCAGCTCATTATCCAAGAATCTGATCTAGAGACTCCCTTCAGGTACCTTGGAGCATGCATGCCTTAATGGCAAGTTCTTCGCATCCAACGCTAGGTTCACATAATTGACCTTCGACTGGGTGATTCTGCGAGTGTTCGATGCCAGATCATTATTCACATTCCGTGGATTGTACCTCTTGTACCTTGAGATCCATTGTCATTTTTGGTGGTTTCTCTCGCGTCTGTTAACATCTTTCATCATTGGCTAGTAATCAGACGATATTCTTGCATGTTCAACTTCAACTCATCTATTCGCATGCTCGAATTTGTAATTTTTTTGGGTCGAGATGGAGTGCAAGACCCTGGGTTTTGTCTGATGAAATCCAGGTTGCGGGTTCTTTGTGGATTATTATGACTTATTACATGACTCTTCTGATTGGATGGCTGTGACCATACCTGATTCTATTTATTGATCCTTATTACTGGATGGTTACGTCCATACCTTGGATCTCATTTTTTATGTACTCTATTATGGATGGTTGTGCCCATACCACATATCATGTATCAGAGATATCAGTTGTATTTGTACTCACAGGTTTTCAGACAGTAGTGTTTGGGTTGAACGTGTTCTCATAAAGCATTTCACCCCTCCCTCTCTCTCGGACCTCATGCTTTAGGGGGCATCTATTACACAACATTTTTCCGCTGTCCTTGAAATCCCCCGTCCTGCACATTGGAGGTACATTCCCGTGACTTGTGAGTAGTGTCATACTTTTCAAACACCTTCTTTGTATCCCTCTGCATAAGGACATCATTTCTCCTATTGGAAATTTCCCGTGACTTGTGAGCAGTTTCATACTTTTCAAACACCTTCTTTGCATCCCTTTGCATAAGGACATCATTTCTCCTGTTGGAAATTTCCTCAAAAAAGCATAAAAAACCTTTGTTTTGGCCTTAGCGCTGGTAACCACTTCACCCCTCATGTCGATGTGGAAGATTTTCACTAGAGCCAGCGCCACTTGGCACTCTATCTCAATGTAGTGCCCGCGCTGAGATGTTTTAGGAATTTAAAAAAAAAATAGAGGTGGAGGTTTCATTCCAACCACCTCAGGGATGAGTCACTGGAAGTGGTTGAGTTGATCAACCACGGATCTCCCTCTTTAGGCAGTGGTTTCCACCTCCCTTGGAACCCTCCTTTAAGATAGGTCTCCCTTCCACAATTATAGGGATCCTAACCTCTCCCTCTCCCTCTATATAAACAGGCCTTCTCCCTTTATGAAAGCTAGCTAAACATGTAGCTCAAGAGCTAAACTTGGAGGATTACACTATAGCTAAATAATTGCTATTGAGAAGGTAGAACTGAAAGGAACTCCGTAGAGAGAGCCCCGTCTGAATTCCCGACGTGCTGTGAGATGCACTCCGCTTGAACCCTACGAGAGGAGACCGCAACATCGAAGCTTGGTTGTACCTCTTCCTTTTATTCATCAATATACTCGACTATTGTTTTGGTTCCACCATTGTATTACATTTGTTTGTTAAATGTAGTAGGTTTAGTCTTCTTCGACAAACTAATGGTTATGAGTGGAATTAGTATGTTGTATATCGTCGTTGTTTCTTTTGTATATGTAGGTGTCTGAGCGCGAATACGTGTGGATCGTGATCTGCCAAAGCAGGAGCGAGAGGCGGTTACTCTTTTGCGACAATAGTGTAGGATTTCTGGTAAGTCCATTTATTGAATCTCCGTCCATTCGTAAACTAGGAAACAAAGCATTAGCTTGTTTGTTTGTTGTTAGACCCACCCTAGGGCTAGTGGGATTGCCTCTGTCCGCAGAGGGGATTTACCTTCACAAAAATCGGATTCCCATTGGAAATGCTAATGTAATAGCCCATTTTTCAATGTCTTTCCTCTGCTCAACCCTATACTCATTTTCTATGGGAAACCATTGCCTCCACATGTAATAATTGCATCGTCTATTCGAAAATCGGTCTTCTTCTGCTAAAAAATGCAGAATGAATGACTCATTGTCATTGCTCCCAGAACATTCAAGGTCAGTTTCTTGTAAAACAGAGATTGTATAAATGTTGATAAGATCAATATAGAAATCACAAAGGAGAAAAGAGGAAATTGGATGCCAAGATGGAGGAGGAATTTAAAAATGAGCAAGCAGATCATGGGTTAGCAAGTAGATCATGGGTCATATTTTCTTGTTGGAAGTTATGGAAAGGTTCAAGTTTCTTTTTCTGAAAGAAGAAGAGGTGTAGTTTTGAAAAGAAATGGCCCAAATATTTTCACAGTGAAATGTACATTTCCAACATGTCTAAAAACTAAAATATCTCCAACTTCAATAAACTACTCAGAAACAAATGGGCTAGTCATCATCATCTCAAAATAATGGGGTAGATGAAAAATTTCCCTGTCCCTCATATCAATTCACACCATCTCAGGGATTACCCTTCTGCAGATTATATGTACTGATTACTGGCAGGCCATCCATTTATCTGCAGAATATATTCTAAGACGTATTGGTTGAAAATAGTTAAGTGCCAATTATAACAGGTTCACATGCCATAATTACCCACTCAGGCCCTGTAGTATTGCATCTTCACATGCCCCACATTGCATTCTCTCCACATAATCAGTGAGGACCTCCTTCAATAAACAAAATGCATTAGAAGAATAGTTATTTCCATCAAGAATTTATCCAATTCCAATTCTCAATTACAATTCTAATTCTAATTCTCAAGAATAAACAAAATTCTAATTCTCAATTTCTATGGTTGGAGTTCACTAAATTTTGGTGTACACACCTATAAAAAGTAATTTCGGTGCCTTAACCGCAAATCGGTGCTACTGTACATATAACCGCACTAGTGCATTTTATTTACTGTGCACCGGTGCCAGTGTTACTAAACGACGCACCAGTGCGGTGATATTAAGTGATGCACCAGTGATGAATAACACAAATAAAAAAAGCAGAACTCTATTTTATTTAAGTGAAAAGAAAGTGGCAAATTGAAAAATGGGCAGCAAAATATTTTCAAAAATCTAATTTCATAAAATAATTCTTTAAATACTAAACACTTTTCATTATTTCACTATTTTTGCTAAAATTTTCAGCCAAAGATTTGCAGGAGACATACCTGGAGTAAGAGAGCATGAGGGCACTATGAAGCAGTGAAATACGTTCGAACAAAACTATTCAGACAATCAAAAACCAAACCTCTGGTGATTCAAACCCTATATCATAGAATTTCAAACCATATCGTGATTAAATTTGATTATTTTTTTACTTTTTCTGCAGTTCCATCCAATTTTTACCCTAAACCCTTCATTTTTTTTGTGTTTTCCCTTTCTTCTCCTTGTTTCTGTGATTTCAGAATTAGGGATTTTCATTTTAGATTGACATCCAACCCACAGGACGGCTTGCATAGTTGGATCCCAATCCATTCAACCCTTGCGTGAATTTTTGGAACAAATGGAATTTTTTTTATCGGTGCACCCTGCATAACCTAGCGCACCACGAAAGTACTGTGTAGTAAAAAAATTGAAAACAATTTTTTTTTAAATCAGTGTGCCATATTTGAAATAGGGCACCGATTCTCCATGTTATGAGGATAGCACCATACAGTCGATTACACTTTTTGTGCGGTGCGTTTATAATACCCCAATGCACCGTACGGTCTCTTATACTGTTTTTGCAGTGTTTTTCTAATACCCCACGCACCAAATTCGGTGTGTACAACATGAAAGGTGCACCGGTTTCTTGAGATTTAGTTTTTACCTGAAAAGTTGACAATTTATTTATAAATATATTGATGAAAGATACAATATAGGTTTCAGATTGATAAAGAAATGACTGACAAGAAAAGTAACAAAAATACTGATAACACATCAGGAAAATAAAAAAAGGCAAGTTCTTTGTAAATTCTTTATAAAAAATATTATTTTTGAACTATATGTAAGTTCCACTAATATGTATTGTTTACTATGTATCATGCAGAGCCACAAAATGACCAAGCTTGATAAGATTATTTCCATCTAGACCGTAAGAGCATAAAAAAGTCGATGGAAAAATTGCAAAATGATGAATCAGGTGAATGAAAAAATACTATCGATCCAATATGAATTTCTTTTTTTAATTTACATTAATAATATAATTAAAATTATTAGATAAAATGTGTCAAATAGTCTATTAATTCACATCTATTTAATGTTGTACAGGTAACAACAACTCAGAAAAGGAATGGTGTTCTAAGGAAAGAAAAAAATAGATAATGGAAATGAAAATTAATTAGTCCTTAGCTCATCTTGAGTGGTGCTGGAGGTTAACGAAAGGGGGAAAATATTTTACAAAAGTTTGAGGGATCTAGTGGAACGAATGTATATATATTCTTTCCACTTACAATACAAAAACCAATCTAATAATTCCAAGAACCAAATTTTATCTAAACTACAAGAAGAATTTCTAGAGAATTGGTCAATGAGACATGTCAGACTTTTAATAGCAAAAATGTACAACAAAGAAAAGAAGGAATGAAAAAGTAATATTCCTTTAAATGTTTGTCTATAATTATTTATAAATATCACCTTTGTTATATTTACTTTTCTTATATCAATATAAAAATTAAATAGTTTATTTTCATGTTGCATTTTCAGGAAGATTATGAAAATCTCAAAATATGAACGAGCTGTTATCAGAAATATGCTAGTAGGAATGTCCAAAAAGGTGTATAAGGAGATGGTCAAAGAAATGGACAAAATTGCACCGCAAGAGGAGCCATCTCAACAACAACGTGCTTCAAATGTAATATGTAATCATTGAATTTTTTGATCATTAGGCACAATAAATAAACAATTTAGAATTAAATATTAATTTTCAAGTATTTTCTTGCAGAAAAGAAAAGAAAATGGAACCCATTTAGCACATAAAGCAGGATGACAAGGAAGAAAAGGGTTGATATCTAAGTTTGTGAGTAATTGTTACTTCCTTATAACAACTTAACTAGATTTCATTTTTGTATTTTTTAAGCTGTTTTACAAAAATCATCATTGAATGTCTTCAAACAGGTGCTAACATACAAAGAAGAACCATCAGATGAATTGATTGAAATTGGGTTAAATATGGGTTGTGAGTATATGTTGGCATATCATAAATTAATCGTGGAATTTGTAAGCATCTATCGACCTTGTTTTACTTAGCTCTATCTATAATTAATAGAACAAAAAAATCTTTTATATTAAATATATGATTTATTATGGGTATAAAACCTGCAGGAAACAAAGTATGGAACTGCGCCAACAGATGAAATTTTGAAAGATGGCATGGTACATGGTTTTGAAAGAATGTGTATAGTTTATGAGTCAATTGTTGCTATGGTACGTCATTTATTTTCGATTTACATTGATGCATATTATTTAAAATTGAAATTTTCATTATTCTCACCAATGTATATACACTCATTACAATTTATTTTTAGGTTTGTAGATGGAAGGTGAAGAAGAAGAAAACAATCAACACCATGAACAAAACATTCCTGAAAATAACCCAATTCATTGAAGTAGCTCTAGCAATGACAGCAGTTCAAGCGAAGAATGATGATCACTATGTTTGGATATCAAAGCAAGGTGTTGTATTTTTTGAAATATGTCTGTGAAATCAGACTTTTTTTTAATGTAATGGACATAGTGTCCCAATTGAAAGATAAAGGGATACCAACAACTGTCCCATTTGTATGAAAAATATTGTCTTATTTGTTGGGTTCCTGTGATTTGGCCGATTGGTAAACTAAATGACAAGGAAACATATAAACCAATCTTTAGAGCTCTAGGATCTAGCCCTCCTAGTCTCAGAGAGGGATCTCTCAATTGTTTTGCAAAGATATGACTTGTTTGCTTGTAAAGGGTTGATTTTAGGCTAGTTATTAAGCATGAGTTTGTTTGATTGTTTTGTGGGACATGATAATCTAGGCAGCACAGATAGAAAAGGGAAATCTCTAAGTCATTGGGCAATGGAGTCAAATGGAAGTTTGTAACAAGTTTGTAGATGAATTAGGGGTATCAAAGGGCAAATCTAACTTGGATGTTGGATCTACAAAGTTTTCAGGTGAAATGAAATGAACATCAAGGTTTTAGAATGAAAATTAGAACTAAGGGCAGTTAAGAATCCTTAACTATATGTACTCTTCAACAAAGGGACTTAAAGCATCATTTGAACATGAAGAAGTATTTTATAGACAGGGCTAACCATGAATTCTACAATTTACACATTAGCAAATAACAACCTCAAGAAAAACTTTTAAAATGAAATCTAAGAGTTGAGGAACGCTCTATTTCATCAAATATTTCACTCTCAAGGATAAGAAAACATTTAAGATTAAAAAATAACTGCATTCATAGAAGAGGGAACTCCTAAACATCTAGGACTGCAATTATAAAGGCCTTCAAAACAATTATTTGAGCAAGTACAAAGGGTATGATCAAAACAGACCTCTTTGGCAAACTTTGGACAATGGTACTTTGAAAGGAGACTTCAGAAATAACTTTTATTTAAAATGTCAACAAGAAGCAGGGAAAACCATAAATCATCTTGAGGGCAACTGTATTGAACTGTTTTTGAAATAAACAAGCTTAAGGGTTGAAAAGTAGATAAACTACTCAATCAAACTTTCAGCAGACGAAAACATAAAGACAGTGAAGAGCAAATAGGCCTAAGGTGCTTCTAGGTGAGATTTCTTAATCTAAAAATTTTACTCTACTACAAGCAAGAGATGATGAAAATAGAATGAAAACATGAAAAACATTAAACAGTTTAGAATACTTCACCAACAGCCAAGCTCAGGGATCCAATGACAGATCTTTCTCCATCCACAAACAGGTCAAAACATCCACAGGCTCCAGTACATCAATTTATTTTCAATCTCAACAGAACTATGTATTACTTTAAAGAGTTATCAAATGCCCACAATACAATGAGTTCGAATGCAATATTTATACTAAAAATGAGGAGGTGGAACTATCAAGGGTTCAAAATTTTATTAATGACACAGTAAATGCACTCCTATCCTTAAAAACCATGCAAGGCATAAGGTAGGAATGTTTCTCAACTACTTCTCTGTGTATTAAATCTGTCTTTACTTCCTAAGGATAAAATAGCTGAAAAGATTGACTTCGAGGCTCTTTTCTGTCTTTTACAATAACTTTCTGAGAGTTTTAAAATATCTTTTCTGTAATAACTGCCAATTTTTCCTTTGAGCTATAAAGTAAGTGAAAGGTGTCACTTTTGATTTATTAAGTGAATAACTGCCCCTTTGATGTATCCGAGGCTATATTTAAGCCTAAGTTTCCTTTATTTTATCATCAAAACTATGTTTTTAAGGCCTTTAGCCTTGATCTGCTAATTAATCCTTTAAATCTTCTATCTGCCTCTTTATATCTTGATGCTCTATTTTTCTGCCTTTATCTCTTTTTCTTTTTAGCAACTGTTTTATTCATTAATCCCTTATGCCTTTTAAAGCCTTGATTAGGTTTTAATCTTCTGTTCTAAGGCACTCATTTTTCCTTAAGCCTTTATAATGCATTTACAGTGTCTTTTTTCCTTTTGCTGTTGTAGATAGGTGCCTGCGAGATGCTGAGGGTTTGATGATGTAAAACAGTGCTCATAGAACACTGATCGAACTATGAAACTAACCCTGGAAATTCCCTTTCTTCATGATTTGGTCCCTGTTTTCACCACAAAAGTCATAACCTCCTGGTCCATCCCTTTATGGACTGTTGGAGGGTTTTAACCTTTCAAAACCGCTATCCAACCTGCACAAGACAAATAAAACGTTAATAAAACCATGCAGGGTCGGAAATATTGCTTCGGAGGCTGGAAGAGGAGGTTGTAGAGAGGAGGAATGCATGGAGGAAGGATTTTAATGGCGAAGGGCAAAAAAATGGTTTTAAATGGACTTTGGAACGAAAATGGGCATAAGTGGTTTTGGAAAACCATTGGCGGTTTTCGCGCGACCAATGAGTGGTAAGTGGTTTAGCCTGGAGGGAACGCGATCCAATTATATCGCACCACGCGTTCTCCACAATACCACCGGTCTCGTGCGGTTTTTGGTTGTTAAACCTTGGACGCAGAAATCGTGCGATATGCGATATCGACCGTTGGATGAGAAGGGGTGGATCTAACGGTCGGGAGAGCAACGCAATGGGAAAGGTGCACGGACGGGGAATTAGTGGAAACCAGGTGGCAACCAGAGATTGGACCGACGACTCTGTGGGTGGAAGGTGGGCCATGTGGTGATGTAAGTAGTTTTTTTTTGGTAGCGGGGTGGTTGTTCGGCGGGGTGTAAATGATCGGGTTGCATGGTAGCCGTCGGATCTAGGCCTAAGGCCTTTGATCTATGGTTAAGAATAGACCGAGAGAAAGGAAGACGGGGTGAAAGAAAAAAGGGGAGGGGGGCTTAAGGCAAGGGCTCCGGGGAGTGGTCCTATGGATGGAGCGGAGGACCGGGAGCGAGGTGTGAAGGGGCTTATCGCATCGGGAAATCGGTTGAGAAGAAAGACAAGGGGGAGGGAGAAAAAGGGGGATTCTGATGCGTCGGAGGGGCTAATAACTAGGCACTGGGGGACGGTCCTGTGGGGGAATATGTGACCAGGGGCTAAGGGTAGGGTGCTAATCGCATCAGCAGGGGAGAAATTTCCGAAGAAAAAGTGGATTTATAGAGGAAGGCCGATGCGATGGGATTTAGGGCGCTTGGTCATAGCACTCGGACATATGGAGGAAAGGGGCCAAAGGTCTTAAGCCCTCGGGGGCTTATACCTTTACTTATAAAAAAGACTGTTTTTTAGGCCCGAAAATGGGTTTTTAGGCCAAATTGGAAGTTCCGATAGGTGAAAGGGGTGTTTTAAACCAAAACAATAGTGAGTTTATTGGTTTAAATAGGTTTTTTCGAACCATATAAAGGGGTTATGATGGTTTGGAGGGGTTTTTTAGGGAAAATGGAGGATAAATGGGAAAGGAAAAGAATGAATTGGGCCTAGAAAATGATGGAAAAAATGGCCTACATACAGTCTCTTTTTGTTCAGTAGTGTTTCTTGAGGATTCTGAAAAATGGATAGCTACAGAAGCTTAGGGAACAACAACTGCTAAGGAACAACACTTTAGGGAACATCACTGTTAAGGAACAACAAGATAATATTTTTAGGAAAAATAGATGAATATTTTAGTGGACTAATGGATTTGAAATGATGAAGGCAGTGAGATTTCTAGAACTCATCATGTTCTTGCAATTTTGTTCTAGAAATCTGGGTTTGTTACATTTAGTCATCTTTGGATAAAGTCAAAATTATGGATGACTAACAATGGCTCCATTTGGGGAGGACAGCTGTCCTTTTAG
Organism: Pinus albicaulis; assembly: GCA_034641835.2. NCBI lineage: Eukaryota > Viridiplantae > Streptophyta > Pinopsida > Pinales > Pinaceae > Pinus > Pinus albicaulis. The sequence goes on from CM076571.1 coordinate 795,507,696, forward strand.
GTGTCCAGAACCTCAGTTTATAGATCTCTGGCTTTTAGTAGACCAGTGCCTTATCCATTGGGCAGATTTCTTCTTTTCTTGCTGACCTTTCTCTGAAAAGGACAACCTTTATCAATTTGCAACCTGAAATTTCTTCAAACATCATATCTAACTACCCAATCTTACTTTGTCTTAGCACTTTTTCTTCCCGTTTCAATGCATTTGAACTAGCAAACTCTTTGACATTTTATTTTTGAAAACAGAAATAAACTATCTAATCCTATCCTTATTTCTTCCAAGAGTCCATATTAAACTGTTGAACTCTTTATTTTTCTACCTAAGCTACTATCCTTCAAGATTAAGCTGTTTCACAGATTTTTATTCTCTATTTCTAAAACAAGAAATTTAAACATAGTAAAATCAGGATTAGACTGTCTAATTTTTCTATGGTGTCTATGGCTGTACGTACAAGTTGCACATATACTTTATTTGCAAAAAAATAAAACAAAATGCTGAAGGCTTAAGATCTGAAAATTATAAACATCCTTCTAGTCTTTTTCCAGGTCTGGTTTTGATCTATTTAGAGCTTATTCTTTTCCTATTCTTCCTTGGTTCAGATTTTGAGCTTGTTAGAACCATTTCCTTTCTATCCTAGTCTATTCTACTGATAAGCCAAGTCTGAAAAAATCTTATCAATATATGCTTCCACTAACTTATCAACATAAATTTAAAGAATGTTCACCCATGATTAGGCTAGATGATAGAACAATATATCATTTTTTAATTAGCAGTGGCACTTAGATTTGCTCACTTTCAGAAAATTCTCTTTTTTGGGTATGGGGCTATACCTTTTTTGAATCTTCCCTCTTTTCTTTTTCTATTGTTTTTGTGTTTTTCTTCTCTTTTCAAATTAAAACAACAATGTTATACATAAATGGAAAAAATAAAAACTTTGAAATTTAGGACTTTTAGCAGAAATAATGCTTGAGCATCATTGAGAGGACCTCGAGATAGATCTTCTCCATTCAGCTCTTGCAGAAATAATGCATTATGAACCCTAATAGAATGAATAATGTAGGGCCCTTTCCACAAATTTTCAAATTTTCCATGTTTTCCCTTTTCTTCCCTTCTGGAATCCCATTTTAGAACAACATTTCCAACTTGGAAATCATTTTCTTTAGTCCTCTTGTCAAATAATTTCTTGATAATTTCTTGGACTGTTTGTGTTCTACTGTACACTTCCTCTCTGGTCTGCTGTAAATGAATGGTCTGATTTATCCTTCTCTGCATATCATTTTCCCCAGATTGTACTTCTTGGAGGAGCTTCATGACTGGAACTCCTAGTGAGGTTGGGAATATTGCATCCATGCCATAAACCAGTTGATAGGGGGAAATATTTATTGACTTTTTGGTGGTTAATCTATCGACCCACAAAGCATGCACAAGCTTACTATGCCATGATTTCTGATTCTGCTCCAACAGTTTTTTGATAAAATTTACAAGGCTTTTGTTGGAGGATTCAGCGAATCCATTTCCTTGGGGATAGTAGGCAGTGGAATGAACTAATGTGATATGATATTTATAGCAAAAATCAACCATTTTCTTAGATTTGAAGGCATCAACATTTTCTGTGATAATTTTTCTTGGACAACCAAATCTGGATAGTATATTGGTTTCAAGGAACTTGATAATGACAGAGTCAGTAGCATTCCTAGAGGGTATGGCTTCTATCCACTTGGTAAAATAATCAGTGGCAGTGAGGATCCACTTATGCTGGGCTGAAGAAGATGGGTGAATTTCCCCAATGAAGTCCAAGCCCCATTGTTGAAAAGGAGCCTCAACATTGATGGGATGTAGGGGTAAAGGTAGGATTTTTCTCTTGCCACCAAAAATTTTACACTTATGGCAAGTCATAACAAGTTTTTGAGTATCTAGGAAAAGAGTGGGCCAATAGTAACTAGATCTGAGGATTTTATTTGATGTATTCTTCCAGTACAGATGTCCTCTACATTCTCCCTCATGCAGCTCCTGCATGATTTTTCCTGCATCAACCTCAAGTAGACATTTAAGCAATATTCCAACAGCATTTTTCCAATATGAAACCCCATCTAATATGCAATAATTCAAAGCCTTCTGTTTCAAAGATCCAGCTTTAGTTTTAGACAAAGAAGGGGGGGTATTCAGATAAAAAAACACATATATGATGTTAGCATACCAAGGTGAATTCACAAACGTTTCTTCAATGAATGGAGTTGTGAATTCCTCTATTTCTTCTAATACATCAACCATATTCATATCAAGTGCTCGGAAGTTTGACTCAGCCATGAGTTTAGCTAATCCCTGCCCATTGACTAGTTTGGTAGGCCTGATTTCTAAGTCATATTCTAGAAAAATAGCAATCCATTTTCCCCTTTTACCATCAGGGTCTTGACTTAGAATATCTTTGAAAACAGTATGTGGGACAAAAGTAATGATATGAGAATGCAAAATTTTAAGTCTTTCAATGATTTTACCAAGGCTAAAGCTTGCTTCTCCATGATGTTATACTTGAGTGGAGCATCTCTTAAAGCCCTACTAAAAAAGGATATAGGTTGTTCATGCCCCATGTCATTCTTTTACAGTAATACTGCAGCTATTGTATGTTCAGATGCGAAATAAAAGATATAAAAATCCTTGGTGAAATCAGGACTAATAAGAAATGGTGTTTGAGTTAAAGCTTGTTTCACTATTTCAAATGATTGTTTAGCTTGTATTGTCCATTTAACAACTACCTCTTTCTTAAGCATGTTTGTGATATTTCCTAATAGCTCAACAAGGTTGGGGATGAATCTCCTTAAAAAAATTATCTTCCCAATGAAAGATTGTAATTCTTTAAGGTTTCTAGGATGGTTGATCTTCAATATGCCATCAATCCTTTTAGGGTCTACTTTGATTACCTCTTCAGAAATTATGTGGCCAAGAATCTTTCCTTCTTGGAGACCAAAGAGTGTATTTTTGGGATTCAAAGATAAGCCATATTTCCTACATTTCTCAAAACCTTTTCTTAAATGAACCAAGTGTTCCTCATCAGTTTTAGAGAAAACAGTACTGTCATCAAGGTAAATGATTATAAAATAGTCTATGTCTTATGAAAAGGCTATTTCCATGGCCCTTTGGAAGGTGGCCCCTGCATTCATCAAACCAAATACCATTTTGAAATACATGAATGTACCCCAAGGTGTAGTAAAATCATTTTTGTGTTGGTCACTTGGGAGTATTAAAACCTGATTGTAACCTGAGAACCCATCTAACAGTGAAATTATTTTATCCCCAACCACCCTTTGAAGTATATGATTCATTTTTGGCAAAGGATAGTTGTCTTTAAGGGAGGCTCTATTTAGATTCCTGAAATCAATGCAGAGCCTAATTTCTCTAGTCTTTTTCCTAACAGACACTAAGTTGGAAACCCATTCTGAATACCTGATGGGAACTATGATCCCAGCCTCATACATTTTCTTAATCTCTTTCTCAAATCAAGGCAATAAAACAGGGTTTATCCTTCTGAGTTTTTGTTTGAAAGGTTTCTGATTTTCCTTAAGAGGAATTTTGTGTTGAATGATGCTAGTATCATATGATTTTAGATCCTTGTATCCCCATGCAAACACATCTTTAAATTATTTTAAAAGGTCTATGTATTGCTGTTTTATATGAGCTGGGAGAGTGCTGGATAGTTTTATCATCTTGGATTCTGCTAGGCTACCTATGTTATGTTCTTCTATGTTTGTTTCCATAGGTTCCATTCTTGGTTCTTTGGCTACATCATTGAAATCAAAAAGTTGTTCTAATGGTGCAAGACCTCTTGGAATTGTATCATTTTTACATTGTAAAACTTCCAGGCCTTTCTAATCTGCGTTATCAATTATTTCTGCTCTAAAAGGATGTTCAACATGCTTTATATCAGCTGAAAAAGACAACACTATTTCAGGGTTTTGTTCTTCATTAAAAAGGTTTTCTTCATGGTTTGAAAAAGGTGTTGGTATGGAAAAATCATTCTTTAATTGCATAAAATCATCTATGTGTTTTTCTCCTTCAAACACTTGCCAATAATCCTCATTGTCAGGTATTGCAGGTCTGTTTTTTACTTTTATATCGGATTGTTCATTTGTTTGTGGTATTTGGCAATTACTAGCAGCAAAGGCAAGTTCATTTTCTAGATGATTTTGAGCCCTTGGGATGAAAATGAGTTCATATTTTTCAAAGGTTTTTAGAAGATCAAGGGCATCATTTCTATATTCTCTGAGTTTTGGGTTTTTGGTTGAATACTCCCCTTTGATTTGTCTGATAATTAGCTCAGAATCCCCTTGGATTGATATCCTTTTGGCTCCTAAATCTTTGAGTAAGTGTAGGCCAATAAGTAGGGTTTCATATTTAGCAATGTTGTTTGTGTATGGAAAATCCAGTTTATAGGAAAATCCTTGGTTTGTGTTCTGTATCCATACACCAACCCCTGCAATTATTTTGCTACAAGAGCCATCAAAGTTTATTTTCCAAGGTATTTCAATCTCATTTTCATTTTCTTTCTGTTGTTCAAGGTTGCTGAAATCTGGACTATTCTTTTCTTGAGTTAAGGGCAGATCTGACTATTCTGGTAGACTAATTTCTCCCTTGTTTTCCTTTTCTTGTTGGCTGGTTTCATCTTCATTATATAAGATAAAGGAATCCAAATTTGAATGGATGGAGTAGATAGGAGAATTGTTTGGTCTATCTATGTTTCTCACCATGTATTTCGTGTGGGATTCCCTGTATAATCTTCTAGTTTGGTTAAATACTGGGATGGTGGCATAAGACATGTCCATTTGAAGGCTCCCCTGTAGCTTGGCTCCCCATGATCTAGATAGAAGCATGCCATACTTAGGGGTAATATCAGCTACCACTATGTCCATTACTAGACTCTTAGCAGGAATTTGAGACAAGTTAACACAAAAATATTTAATTAAGCCTAAGCATTTGACTCTACTTGAATCAAAAGAGTAAAGGTATTTATATGGTTTAGTAATTTCTAAGCCTAGGCTTTCCATCACTACTTTGGGCATAAGATTGTGTGAAGCACCTGAGTCTAGCATGGCATTATGCAAGATTTTGTCATGTATATTCAGGTTGACATAGAAAGGAGGGACAACCCCTTCTTGGTATTTTCCTTCAACTTCAGGACCAAAAAATAATTCAAGTTTATCATCTGTTAAGTTTAAAGTATCAGTGTCACTGCCTATATTCAAAGCTTTCAAAACTTGGTTTTTATATACATCCTGAGTTACTAGTTCAGCTAAGGTATGGTGATTTTGATTTTGGCAATTTCCCCTTAAAGGCTGAAAGGAACTATTGTTCTTGACATATTTACATCTGTTTTGTCATTTACTACTCTTTCAGCAATTCTGATTTGCTGATTTTTATTTGGACTATTATTTGGGACAGATTTGTTAGGGCCACTAGCAGAAGTACCAGGGAAGCTTTGTTCAACACTTTTTTGAATGTTTTTGTCTTTATTTTGATCAACTTTCTTGGCTAAAGTGTTGTTGTTACTTGTTGTCTTCTTAGGCTGATTTTCTGAGGTTTTCTTAGCAGCAATACTAGTGTTTTTGTCACTGGAACTCTCTGGGCTACCTTTTCTTCTAATATTGTATTGTTTGTGTACGTCCATGATAGCATTTTCAAACCCCAATCTATAATCTTCAGAATCCTCATTATTGTAGTCAATTTTTTCTGAAGAGAAGAATCCTTGTTCTTCTTCAGTGAGAAAAACATTTGTCTCAATATCAGATCCTATCAAGTTTACATGATTTTCTTCCAACCTTTCAACTTCCCTTTCTTCTTCTTGATCAATACAGTTTTGTTGAAAAGGAGGCCTAATCTGTTGGTCATTATCTCTTTGCCTATCTTGATTAGGGTATCTTCTAAGATTTTGGTTTCTATTCCTGTTTTGGTTTTCTCTAGGAGGCACTCTATCATTCAGATTTATCTTTTCAAGCATCCTCTCCATTACCTTCACTAAGTTATCAATTTTAGTATCTGATGATGAGGTTGAAGCCATTGTATCATCCTTGTATGTAACTCTTTTTTCTACTTTCAACCTAGCTCTTTTCTCAATCATATTTACCTCTACACTCATGGCTCCCCTCTGCATATCTTCTAAGGTTGAGGGGTCTCTTTCTCTTAGCTGGTAGGCCATTTCAGGATCAAAACCTTCTGGAAATTTTGTTAAGGCTAGGCCTAGTGGAGGTTTCATGTCTGGAGGAAGTGCATTATACACACTATTGAATCTAGTGCAGTAATCATGGACACTTTCCCCACTGTTTCTTTTGAGATTGGTATATTCTGAAAGGATTTGGAGGGGGTTCTTTCTAATTTCCCATTTTTTTATGAATGTTTGATATAAAGAAGGGAGATCATTTATGCTGTGAGGAGCTAAGTTTTTAAACCATTTCTTGACTTCTCCTCCTAAACTTTGAGCAAAAATTATCATCTTAATGGTCTCTTCTTCTATTTCCATGTAATCAAAAGCATCATTCATTTTATCTACATGTTGTTGGGTAGTAGTAGGTTCATTGGCAGTGAAATGGGGAATTTTGGACTGGTAATAATTTGGTAAAGGAGCCATAGGCTGTGGTAACACTAGTGGAGCATACCATGCTGCCATGATTAGAAATAATGGGGGATTTACAAGAGGGAAAGAGAGTTGAAATGGAGTGTTTTGAATAGTGGATGTGTGGATAGGAGTGGAAGAAACACTTGGGCCAGAAAACTGATGATGAGAAGATTTTTTATGGAAGGAGTTGAAATGATGGAGATGCTCATAATTAGGTGGAGTGGAAGGTGAGGCCTCTTTGCTAAAGCTCAGTTGAAAATATGTGGTTTCAAAATCAGCTTGATTTAAATCACTTTGAGACTTATTTCTGAATAGGTTCTTTGTGTAAGGTAAGTCAAAGAGAGGATCTCCTAAAACTGTAAGATCTTTAGGGATAGATTTTGTTCTTAGGATGGTCCTATTAGTAGTTGGTTTTCCAATTCTATAAGTCTGCGACAAAATATTCTCTGGATTGTCAACTATAGTAGGGGGATTAGGATCTGGATGGGATCTAGTATGGACCCTATGTGAAGCTAGATTTCAGTTTTTCAAAATTTAGAGAGGAAGAGGTTTTTCAGGACTATTTTCTCAAAGATTTTCCTCTCACAATGATTTCTATAATAGAGATAACTAGACTTCTAAACTTCCTCAAGGATGGTTAACACAATCTTTAAGGAAATCTAGAGATCTAGATGAGTAATAGACCTACTGGGGCTAGTGGAGTTGCCAAGTGGAAATTTTTAGCTTTTCTGAAGGTAAAATGTTTTATGGTCCACCACCAATGGTTTATTTGAAAACCAATATGAAATGTTTTTGGGTTTTTCTGACTTTTATGTAGTTCTCTGGTTATGAGAGTGTTTTATACCTAATTCAACACTTAGCTAAGGTGGTGAAACAAACAGAGTCTACTCTATGGCTTACTAGCTCATTTCTTCAATGTTTGATAAGGGTCTCTTAGAATCCTAAGGGTTACTTAGATTGCCACTGATTCAGACAGATCCTATCATGATTACCATTATGCTGGTCGTGCTTGAAGAAGCTATGTCTCACTTAAATGAATACTGAGTGTCTTGTTTGGGGACCTTTACTCAAAAGTCCCAGCGTGATCGCCAGAATGTTGGGTTCCTGTGATTTGGCCGATTGGTAAACAAAATGACAAGGCAAAATATAAACCAATATTTAGAGCTCTAAGATCTAGCACTCCTAGTCTCAGAGAGGGATCTCTCAATTGCATTGCAAATATATGACTTGTTTGCTTGTAAAGGGTTGATTTTAGGCTAGTTATTAAGCATGAGTTTGTTTGATTGTTTTGTGGGACATGATGATCTACGAAGCACAAATAGAAAAGGGAAATCTCTAAGTCATTGGGAAATGGAGTCAAATGGAAGTTTGTAATAAGTTTGTAGATGAATTAGGGGTATCAAAGGGAAAATCTAACTTGGCCGTTGGATCTACAAAGTTTTCAGGTGAAATGAAATGAACATCAAGGTTTTAGAATGAAAAGTAGAACTAAGGGCAATTAAGAATCCTTAACTATATGTACTCTTCAACAAAGGGACTCAAAGCATCATTTGAACATGAAGAAGCATTTTATAGACAGGGCTAACCATGAATTCTACAATTTACACTTCAGCAAATAACAACCTCAAGACAAACTTTTAAAATGAAATCTAAGAGTCGAGGAACACTCTATTTCATCAACGATTTCACTCTCAAGGATAAGAACACATTTAAGATTCGCAAATAACTGCATTCATAGAAGAGGGAACTCCTAAACATCTAGGACTGCAATTATAAAGGCCTTCAAAACAATTATTTGAGCAAGTACAAGGGGTATGATCAAAACATACCTCTTTGGCAGAATTTGGACCATGTTACTTTGAAAGGAGACTTCAGAAACAACTTTTTTTTTAAATGTCAACAAGAAGTAGGGAAAACCATAAATCATCATGAGGGAAACTATATTGAACTATTTCTAAAATAAACAAGCTTAAGGGTTGAAAAGCAATTAAACTACTCAATCAAACATTCAGCAGATGAAAACATAAAGATAGTGAAGAGCAAACAAGCCTAAGGTGCTTCTAGGAGACATTTCTTAGCCTAAAACTTTTACTCTACTACAAGCAAGAGATGATGAAAACATAATGAAAATAGGAAAAACATTAAAAAGTTTAGAATACTTCACCAACAACCAAGCTCAGGGATCCAATGACAGAGCTTTCTCCATCCACAAACAGGTCAAAACATCCACAGGCTCCAGTACATCAATTTCTTTTCAATCTCTGCAGAACTATGTATTACTTCAAAGAGTTATCAAATGCCCACAATACAATGAGTTCGAATGCAATATTTATACTGCAAATGAGGAGGTGGAACTATCTAGGGTTCAAAATTTTATTAATGACACAGTGAATGCACTCCTATCCTTAAAAACCATGCAAGGCATAAGGTATGAATGTTTCTCAACTACTTCTCTGTGTGTTAAATCTATCTTTACTTCCTAAGGATAAAATAGCTGAAAAGATTGACTTTGAGGCTCTTTTCTGTCTTTTACAATAACTATCTGACAGTTTTAAAATATCTTTTGTGTAATAACTACCAATTTTCCCTTTGAGGTATAAAGTAAGTTAAAGGTGTCACTTTTGATTTATTAAGTGAACAACTGCCCCTTTGATGTATCTGAGGCTATCTTTAAGCCTAAGTTTCCTTTATTTTATCATCAAAACTGTGTTTTTAAGGCCTTTAGCCTTGATCTGCTAATTAATCCTTTAAATCTTCTGTCTGCCTCTTTATATCTTGATGCTCTGTTTTTCTTCCTTTATCTCTTTTTCTTTTTAACAATTGTTTTATTCATTAATCCCTTATGCCTTTTAAAACCTTGATTAGGTTTTAATCTTCTGTTCTAAGGCACTCATTTCGCCTTAAGCCTTTATAATGCATTTATAGTGTCTTTTTTCCTTTTGCTATTGTGGACAGGTGCCTGCGAGATGCTGAGTGTTTGATGATGTAAAACAATGATCATAGAACACTGATTGAACTATGAAACTAACCCTAGAAATTCCCTTTCTTCATGATTCGGCCCCTGTTCGCACCACAAAGGTCATAACCTCTTGGTTCGTCCCTTTATGGATTGTAGGAGGGTTTTAACCTTTCAAAACCGCTATCCAACATGCAAAAGACAAATAAAAAGTTAATAAAACCATGCGGGGTTCGAAATATTGCTTCGGAGGCTGGCGGAGGAGGTTGCAGAGAGGCGGAATGCATGGAGGAAGGATTTTAATGGCGGAGGGTGAAAAAATGGTTTTAAATGGATTCTGGCGCGAAAATGGGCATAAGTGGTTTCGGAAAACCATTGGTGGTTTTCGTGCGAAAAACCGGTGGTAATTGGTTTAGCCTGGAGGGAACGCGATCCAGTTATATCGCGCCACGCATCCTTTGCAATACCACCAGTCTCGCGCGGCTTTTGGTTGTTAAACCTCGGACGCAAAAATCGCGCAATATGCGATATCGACTGTTAGATGAGAAGGGGTGGATCCAACGGTCGGGAGAGCAATGCGATGGGAAAGGTGCATAGGTGGGGAATTAGTGGAAACCAGGTGGAAGCCAGAGATTGGATGGGCGGCTTTGTGGGTGGAAGGTGGGCCATGTGGTGACATAAGAAGTTTTTGTTTGGTAGCAGGGTGGTTGATCGATGGGGTGTAAATGATCGGGTTGCACGGTAGTTGTCAGATCTAGGCCTAAGGCCTTTGATCTATGGTCAAGAATGGACTGAGAGAAAGCAAGACGAGCTGAAAGAAAAAATGGGAGGGGGGCTTAAGGCAAGGGCTCCGGGGAGTGGTCCAGTGGATGGAGCAGAGGACCGGGAGTGAGGTGTGAAGGGGCTTATCGCATCGGGCAATCGGTAAAGAAGAAAGACAAGGGGGACGAAGAAAAAGGGGGATTCTGATGCGATGGAGGGGCTAATAAATAGGCACTGGGGCACGGTCCCGTGGGGGAATATGTGACCATGGGCTAAGGGTAGGGTGCTAATCGCATCGGCAGGGTAGAAATTTCCGAAGAAAAAGTGGATTTATAGAGGAAGGCTGATGCGATGGGGTTTAGGGCGCTTGTTCATAGCACTCTGACATATGGAGGAAAGGGGCCAAAGGTTTTAAGCCCTCGAGGGCTTATACCTTTATTTATAAAAAATACTATCTTTTAGGCCCGAAAATGGGTTTTTAGGCCAAATTGGAAGTTCCAATAGGTGAAAGGGGTGTTTTAAACAAAAACAATAGTGAGTGTATTGGTTTAAAGAGGTTTTTGCGAACCATATAAAGGGGTTATGATGGTTTGGAGAGGTTTTTTTATGAAAAATGGAGGATAAATGGGAAAGGAAAAGAATGAACTGGGCTTAGAAAATGATGGAAAATTTGGCCTACATACAGTCTCTTTTTGTTCAGTAGTGTTTCTTGAGGATTCTGAATAAGGGACAGTTGCAGCAGCTTAGGGAACAACAGCTGCTAAGGAACAACAGCTTAAGGAACAACACTTTAGGGAACAACACTATTTAAGGAACAACACTACTAAGGAACAACAAGATAATATTTTTAGGAAAAATAGATGAAGATTTCAGTGGACTAATGGATTTGAAATGATGAAGGCAGTGATATTTCTAGAACTCATCATGTTCTTGCAATTTTGTTCTAGAAATTTGGGTTTGTTACACTTAGTCATCTTTGGATAAAGTCAAAATTATGGATGAATAACATTATTCATATATATATATATATATATATATATATATATATATATATATATATATATATATATATATATATGTATGTATGTATGTATGTATGTATGTATGTATGTATGTATGTATGTATGTATGTATAATAAAATATGTTTTAATTTATTTTATTGCATTCTCCATTGTTGTTCTCAAATGCACTAATAAAAATTTAATTCATATGAATATTATTATAAGATATATATATGTGCCAACTTTTGATGAATAATGAATTTAAAACAATCACAATAATTACATTGTCACAGGTCGATGCTTCTAAAAAATGCAAAATGAAAACCGGTGCGTGTCAGTTACTGTACACCGATGCGTTTGTATTCGAAATCGCACCGGTGCATTTCTGTGACCTATGGGCACCGCAAAAATACCAAAACAAATTAAAAATATCGGTGTGTTTGTGTGTTTATGTGTCTATACACACCGGTGTCGTTGTACGACCTATGGGCACTACACGAATACCGATACCAATTATAAATCTCGGTGCATTTGTGTGATACAACGCACCAAGGCGTTTATGTGTCTATAAGCATGGGTGCATTTGTATGACCTATGGGCACCACACGAATACCGATACCAATTATAAATCTCGGTGCATTTGTGTGATACTGCGCACCGGTGCGTTTATTTAAGTCTACGCACCAGTGCAGTGATACGACCTATGGGCACCACACAAATCCCAAGACCAATTAGAATGGCCCCATGCATTGTATCGACAACACTACGCCTGGTGCGGTTTTATACCTTAACGGCCCAGTGCGTTCTCCTTCGACCGCCCCGGGGCACCTTCTACATGTACACATCTGTGCGTTAAATCTAGAGTAGCGCACCGATGAAAAAAAGCATCTGTAATAACCTCCGGTCGTCCAATTTTTTTTAGTTGCGTTGAATTTCTGTTAAAAGCTCTACCAAAACCTCTGTAACCATAAACGGATGTTGTAGAAAATGTTTTTTTGACAATTTTGGCCAATTTTTTAACACTAAGAACCTCCTTTATAACCTCCGCTAGAGGGTCATTTCCTTATAGTGCATTATGAGTTGGCAAAAATTTAGGCAACTCAAGGGTCAAATAGTTCAATAATATACCGAGGAGTTTAGGAAAAGGGCTTTGTTGTTAGGAATAAACTTGAATTCCCAAGACACACTCTTGAAATACTTTGGGGGTTTACATTCCTATTTGAAACATACTATCCTTATGTTTAACCCAAGCAATTTAGATGAAGTTTGTGTGCAAGCCACACATCTTGAAGCAAGGGGAAAGAACATTCAGGAAGACGGTAGTAAGAAGAATCCATTCAAGGGTAATGGAAAAGAGAAGGGAGGAAAATGGAAGGGAAAGAAGAATGAAAGTGTTAATAAATAAGGGGAGAAAACTACATGCAAACATTGTTCCAAAGAAGGGCATGATGAAGCCCATTGTTGGAAATTACATCCCAAACTAAGGCCTAAGAAACAAAACAATAAGGGGAAACAAAAGATGACTGCCACCACAAAAAATGATCTCGGATCTGATTTTGATGATGAGAAGAATATTGTAGCCATGGTCAAAAAGGGAAAAGAAGTGATAGAAATTACTAGTTCCTCAAATTGTCACCAAAACACTCCAAATGAAGAAAGAAGGATAAAATTGTTCAATGTAAGGGTAATTTCAAATCATACAAAGATAAATGCATTGTTTGATAGTGGCTCACAAGAAAACTTGATTTTAGAAGACTTGGTACAAAAGCTTAACCTTGAAATTGTACCACATCATAAGGCATATCCTTTATGTTGGATAGTCAAGAATGCCAATTTACAGGTTACAAGGAAATGTGTATTTTGATTTTCCATTACTACAAACTTTATTGATGAAGTTGAGTTAGATGTGGTTCCACTTGACATTTCAGGAATTATCTTGGTAAGTCCATATTTGTATGATAGGAAAATGGTATTTTATCACCATGAGACCAATATCATTTTCTCAAGGATGTGATCGAGTATATTGTGAGAGCTCATCGTAAAAATTTGAATATTTCTTTAGTTAATGCAGGGCAGATGAAGAGACTAGCTTATGCAAGTAAAAATTTTGTGCTTCTCATGATCAAGAAAAAGGATGATATTAAATATGAATGTTTTGAAGGATGTGATGACAAATTAAAATCTGATTTTCTTGTTGTGGTAAGTCAGCATGGCGAGATGTTTCAAGAACCAAGTGGGTTACCTCACAAGAGGGGAATTCAGCATGAGATTCAACTACAACAAGATGTTTGACTTCCAAACATTGGTATGTATCCAATGTCAATCATGGAGAGTTTGGAAATCAAGAAGAAAATCAAACAATTTCTGAACAAAGGTATCATACTCCCATCTACTTCACCATGTGGTTCACCGATTGTTTTGGTTCCAAAGAAGGATGGGACTTGGCGCATGCATGGATTTCTGTGCACTGAATAAAATCACGGTAAAGAATCACTATCCACTCCCACAAATTGATGATTTTCTTGGTCAGTTAAGGTATGCAAAGTATTTCACTAAGCTAGTCTTACGAAGTGGTTATCATCAAGTTAGAATAGCTGAGGAGGACATTTGGAAAACTGCATTTAAAACTAGACAAGGATTGTTTGAGTGACTAATTATGCCATTCGGTTTAGCAAATGCTCCAACTACTTTCATGAGAGTTATGAATGATGTTTTAAGACCATTTTTAGATGACATTGTCATTGTTTACTTAGATGATATTTTTATATTCATCAAATCGAGAGATGAACATGTCATGCATGTGAACAAGGTACTTGATGTCTTGAAAAAGGAGCAGTTATTTTAAAGATGTCGTAGTGTGAGTTTGGCAAGACTTATTTAGTGTATTTGGGACACATTGTTGGAGGAGGCGAGTTGAAGATAGACCCTTCCAAGGTTGAGGTCATTGTGAATTTTCCCAAGCCCAATATAGTTACAGAGGTAAGAATATTTCTTGGGGCAACACATTATTAGAGGAAATTCACTGCTAATTTTTCTTCCACTGTAGCTTTGTTACATGCATTGAAAAGTGTCAAGAAAGTATTCCATTGGGGAGATATGCAGAAAAAATTATTTGATGTTTTAAAACAAAAGATCAATTCAACATCGGTATTTGCTCTTCCAGATCTTAGACAACCATTTGAGATCCAAACAGATGCTAGTGATTATGCCATGGGAGCAGTTCTCATGTAGCATGGTAAGCCCATTTCATTTCATTTCTTAAATATTTAATGGAGGTGTCACTAAATATCCCACCTATGACAAAGAGTTTTATTCATTGTTACAAAGTGTAAATAAATGGAAGCACTATTTGATGGGGAAAGAGACCATTATCCATACCGACCATCAACCATTGCAGTACTTACAGTCACAATCAAAGTTGCAACAATCAAGACATTTCATATGGAGGGATTTATACAACAATTCCATTTGGTTATCAGGTATAAAAATGGAATCTACAATAAGGTAGCTGATGTGCTCTCGAGGCCTATTGTAAATTCATCTATTATACTCAAGCACAATTCAGTTATGCATGAAAGATACATTGAAAAATATGCATATGATAGTGAGTTTCAAGATGTGTATGAAATCTTGAGTCAAGGAAACCAAATTGAAGAGTTAGAGTATCATGTGCATAATAGTTTTTTGTATCACTTGCGCAAGTTATTTATTCCACAGGGAGAAAGAAACAATATCATAAGGGAGGCACATACTTCATTGATTGCTGGACATTTCGGTTTAGACAAGACGATAGCGAATCTCCAAATGTATTGTTATTGGCCACACATGATTGATAGTGTATCTCTTTTTATTAGAGGATGTTGTTTATGTGAAATAAATAAGGCTAGCAATAGGAAACTAGGATTGTACACTCCACTTCTGGTACCTTCACATCCTTAGGAGAGTATCTCAATGGATTTTGTAGGAGGTCTTCCAAAGTCAAGGAAAGGTCATGGTTACTTGTACGTAGTTGTAGATAGGTTCACCAAAATGTGTCTTTTGATGCCATGTAAAAAACAAATTACAGCCGAACAAACGAATCATATTTTCTTTCAAAACGTATGGGTTCATTTTGGTCTTCCTACTTATATTGTAAGTGATCGAGATTCTCGGTTTGTTGGGAATTTTAGGTCAAAATTGTGGGACATGATGGATAATAATTTGAAGAAGAGTACAACCTTTCATCCGCAAACAGGTGGTCAGACTGAGGTGGTTAACAGGAAAATCATTCATCTTCTTAGAGGCTATTGCAGCAAACATCCCAAGTTGTGGGATTAATAGTTGCATTACATTCAGAATGCATACAACAGGGCAAAGCATTCTTCCACAAGCACGTCGCCATTTGAGGCATGTCTTGGATACTTTCAAATATTTCCTTTGGACTTCATATTTGATAAAAATGTCACTATATATGGTCATAGTGACATAGATAAGGCAAGGAATTTCATTGAGAAAATTTATTGGTACATCACATAGTGCAAGAACAACTTGAAAAGAGTTAAAGAAGCTACAAGGAAAGGCATGATAAACATCGTGTTGATCAAAAATTCCAAGTTGGTGTTGAATTTTGGTTATATGTTAGCAAATAAAGACTTCAAGGGGAAGGTAAAATGCTTAAGCCAATCCGTTATGGTCCTTTTAAAATTCTGGAAAAGATTGGTAACAATGCATTTAAGCTAGATTTTCCTCCTTATATGCAAATATATTTTGTCGTTAACGTTGAGAATTTGATATTGTTTGAGCCTCCATTGATTGATGATCAATGAGAGCATGTTAGTCTGCCATCAATAGATGATTTCTCGCCAGAATATCTTGATTAACTTCAACAAGATCTCATACTTGACAAAAGAACCAAAACTTCAAGAAGAGGGAATGTCAAATACCTTAGAGTAGGACTCAAGGGAAAAAATACTTCCAAGGCCAAATGGATGGAGATTGAAAGGGTGAGGGAGTTGTACCCTCACATTTTGAACAATTGATAGTATATTTTGGTGTCCAAAAGGCTTCTAATGGGGAGGAATGATCAGAGGCTCAGTATTAAGCTCAAAAATGAAAGTGCTCAGAAATTCTCCAAACCATAACGAAAACGAAGAGCTCGTCACCAGGAATATGGTGCAATTTGTTTCATCAAAAACCAACTTTGGATGAGGAAGTTATGACCTGTTGTTCATTTTATCAAACAACTTAAAAAATTGGAGCACAATGACAGTGTAATATTCCAAAATTTTCATCTTTTTATTGGAATATTATAGTTCTTAATAAACTTAATTAATTAGGTAAATAAAAGGGTGGAGGGACCCACAACCCCTTAAGATGAATAAGATCCACTTTTGTCATGTGAATGTGGATTAATTAGATCTAGATCTACACTATGGAGTAGTGGAGCAACTACTTAATGTGAAAGGAGTGGAGATCATGTCTCATTAATGAGAAAGATCATGGAGATTGAAGCAGTCAAATAAGACCATGGAAGGAATCAAATGTAAGATCATAAAGCATTCATGATGAGATGATGGAGGAAGTAGTGCATTTAATGCACATATGAGAGGGTGATAATTGCATGTAGACATGATGGAGGACATGGAGAGACAACGCAGTCAATCATGGAGACTTATGTCCACATGTACATTGCAGTTTTGAGGTGGGCCAGGGCTTGGGAAGGCTTCATTTGCATATAAGGAAGATGAAGGTAGAATAGAAGGCAGTATTGGATTATTCATTTCTTTGATCTGTTTAGATCCAGATCTGTCTTAGGACATTTCTATGCACGCGTATGTTGTTTAGCTAAGTCTGCAGTGTTGTTTAGCATAGGGTGTTCCTGAGCGGGAATCCCACCCTTACGCACAGGGGACTTCGATTTCATACTCTGGTAAGGTATTCTGAGATGTTATTCATCATCAGACATTGGTGTCATACTATTCCTACTCTTTACAAAACACATACATTCAGAAATTACACATTTCTAAAGAAGGGTTTGAGAGGAGGAGGTTGTCTTCAGTATTTCAGCTGAGGAACCTGTGAAGAATTTTTCCTGTCACCTTTGACTTTAAGATCAACCTTCCGGGAGCTTCATTTCAGATCTAGTATCATGCCAAGCATTATTCACCTCCATGTAGTAGCAATCCCATCAAGGATTGTGCAATTCATTATGCATATCTAGAGGAGGAAGGAAGTTTCTAGCACTTTAGTTAGGAATCCTGTGAGGGACCATTCCCTCACCTTGCCATCACTTTTTCCATCATCTCAGAGCTTATTTGTAGTATATATTAGTAGGCTTGAGCCTCTCCCTCCTATACAACACAGTTTATCCAACTGTTTTGTTTTGCAGCAGTTGCATCTTGAGAAGGAGGAAGAAGAAGCAAGATCTCAAGCTTCTAGCTTGGAGATCTGAAGAAGGGATCAACACTTCAAGCCTAGATCTGTTTGTATCACATATTTCAGCCATATTTTGATCAGATCTAGCTTCATATCTGCATAAATTAGTAGTCAAGGGATCAAACCCTAGGAGGGTGAATTTCCAATCTCATAAATCTGGAATTTCCTTTCTGGGTTATCTTGGGTTTCCATCATAGTGCCTAGATCTAGAATCTTGGCATCATCAAAGCTCCAGATTTCCATAGATCTACATTTCCTTTTTCATCCAACAGTCATGTGTACATCATCTGCTAAAGGGAAAACGCAGTCTTTTCTTCGACAACTCTCCAGTTACGTAGTGCCTCCTTTGAGGGGATTCCAGGGTCATTCTAGGCCACTTGTTTGGCTTGAATGCATCATTCTTGAGCACTTTTGTAATTGTAATCCATCTCCAATGAATAAAATGGCTCACCTATTTTGTATATTTCTGTGTTGTTAATCACTTATGTGTACATAATCTTTAGTTTCAAATATTTTGTTTGTTTATTACTGCACTCTCCCTTTTGGGATATTACAGACATGTTGATGACATGGAAGCCCAGTCAGCACTCTAGGTATACTCAGGGAATATTGTCCAATTTTATCCCAATTACATTGTGACCAGTGTCACAATAAGATTCAACAGTGAACTTTGGAGGTGATTTTTTTTTACATTTATCCTAAGGTTGAAGGAGATTTTTTTTTTAGTTGGAATAATCCAAGCAGAGATGGACATGTGGTGCAGCCATGGGCTGCCACATGCCCCCTCTGGTGGACCCATCCAACCTTTGGAATTAGTCGAAGAATATGTTGAAAGTATGAATTTGTATTTACCAAATTTTTGTACACATTATATTTCGGGCTGAATGGACATATATTATGGGCTGAATGTATTTTATATAACCTAAGGTCTAAACCATTGGACAAGCGGAGTTATATTTCGAGCGGAAATTTCAATTAACCAAAGTTTTGACTTAAGAGTTGAATGGGTTATATTTTGGAACAAAATTCTGGTGTGGGGGTTAGGGTCGAACCCACGACCTACCGCACACAACTCTAGTGCCTTACCGTCTATGCTATCCGATGGGTCTTAACCTTATAAGGTCACAACTGCTATTTAATGTTTGATGATTTGATTTTGATGGTGGGGGTTCAGAGGGGGCCAACCCCATCCCATATCACTACACTGCAAGACCGTGGGCGGAGCAAAATGCAACGGGTGGAGTTTAAAATCCTTAAACCATGATTACTCCACTAATCCTCAAGTTTATGCTAATTAAAACAGGTCTAAGACTTTTGGATAATTCGGAGTTAAGACGCGCTTATCATAGTTAAGCATAGTCTTAACTGTTAATTAATCCCACTGTTAAATTAACAATGGAGTTAGTGGAACTGCCTATTTTGGCAGAATTCACCAAAACGTCGAATTTATCTGGAGTCTTCTCTAGATTTGGAGGACGTATTGTAGGAAATTTTGTTTTGGCCATAACTGGAGAAATTTTCGACCAATTTTGGCTCAGGACGAGTCATTCTTGGTATATTTTGATGTTTTCAACACATTAGAGTAGGTTGCAGAGGAAATAGGAGACTATAAACAATATTATTTGTACAAAAAGCTAATACAAAGGCCCATGCCATGGAAGCTGGACCAAGGAGATGTAGCCTAGGATGGGTGAACTCCTTCATCAAAAAAAAGTGTTAATGATTCAATTGTGATGGTTTGTTGTGTGTTTGTTTGTTGTTGTTCAACATTTAGTTTCCATTTTTATGTTCAAGTATTCAACTTAATATCCACACATTTACTTGCTAATCAATCATAAGCACTTCAATAAGCCCATTTACAAGAAGTAAAGATCAGCACTTTTAATATAAATCTGAAGATGAAATTAGCACAACAAAACTAACATTGAAATTCAGATCAATAGGTAATCCTTGAAAGGTCTACAACATTCTGAGAAATACATGCATAATGGTTAGTATGCAATTGTTCTTCAAGTTTTGATTTTTGGAATGTAGTTACTCCATAGTAGGTGATTTTAGTTATTCATTTATGCATTCCATTGCATCAGCTTCAGGACCTATGAAATGGAAAGGTGAATATGAAAAGGAAACTATTAGGTGAACTATTGTGGTTTCTATTTAGAAGTTCCCTTGGGAATTCTATTGAGAAGCAATTTTATGGCTGAGAATTTTTTGGAGGTTTATTTTCTTATGTCATATGAATCATTCCAATTCCCGATATTGGCTCCAGAAGAACATCATTCTATATAATTTTCATTCTTATTTTTATAATTGCCTCCACTTGTTAAAGGCACAAGTAGCTAAAAAGTCATCTTTCAACTATGAATATTATTTATTGGGATTTTTGGTTGTAAGCTATTTTTGGCTCATATGCATTTCCCTTACTATCAAACCTATTTTGGGGATCCTACAAGTTCAAGCACTGCCATCGGTGAACTCTTTGTGTCGCCCAAGTTTTGTTGGGAAAAAATGTTGTAGTAGTTTCAAAAGAAAGAATATTTTGATCTACCACATTTTAATTTTTTCATTTCCTTTTACATAGGATGAGCCAAAGATGATTGCAATGATATGGTGCATGATTGGGACCAAAGTTGCACTTTTGTACTAGATTTATGTCAACTTTACCAAAATTTAGGTTACCAACGATTGTTGTTGAAAGGATTCACCTGTTCTGTACAATCTAACGTTGTTTACCATTCCCACGTCCTAGATATGACAAGAAAAAAATTATGATACAAAGCTATCAACCAAGGTTTGATTTATTCCAATTCGCGAGGCTGAAAATTGTTTATTTTCTTGATAGTTTATGAAAACATGCTCTTTGTTCTTGCTCATAAAAATTATGGGCCATATATATAAATACTTTCTGCTTCCTTTTTCTTACATAGTTAGCATTACCTGCAAAAACATGGTTATATTCCATGTAGTGTGAAGGCTCATACAATGATATATTTGTTGAGATTGCAACAAGATGATGAGCTTAGTGGAAAGAAGTCACCTTCACTAAGTGGGCCCGCAGGCTATTTTTGGCGCAAAGTCTATTTTTAGACTATGTCTATTTTTAGACATATGGATCATGTTCTATGAGTTGCAGGATGCTATTTGTGGGTGGTTGTCAAGTCGGAAAAAATAGATGGACTTCTATTTTTAGACATATTGGGCGAAATCTATTTTTATATCGCCAGTCTAAAAATAGATATGTCGAATATTATTAGCTCTTAATAATATTTGGACTATAACCATTATCTTATCCTCTTGAAGCACTTCAGTTAAGTGCACAGATGTGGCACAGGAGCTGAAAAAAGGAATTACGCTATTCCTGAGGGTTAAGTGGAGCTATTGCATGGATACTTCAGTTAGAACTCATGGTGGAGTTTATGGAGCAGTTGAGGTAGTTGTTGATGTTCAGCTTAACCTGCAGTTAAACATAGTTGAGCTAGTTGTATCAGTATGTAACTGATTGATACACTAGTGAGTGGTGTGAACACTATTAATTAATTCACTAATTAATAACTCATTAATCAACTAAATAATGTAATATCACAATCACGCAGCATGGAGCTGTTCTGAGACCAGTTGAAGAGAGGCTCCAAGGGAAAGAGCAAGGTGATCATCGGGGCTGACTATACTGCTGAAGAGATTTGCAACATAATGCTGCTGATTGAAGATGCCAGAGGATTGGGCGCAAGACAGCTCGACCACCAGCTCATTGTGAGGCATTCTTCAACAAGGATTGCGCAGTAGAGGCAGGCTATCAAGTGGCAGAGATTGGAGCATGTGTTTTGCTAGATCTAGCTTGATTAGTGTGTAGAAAGTGGAGATTATACTGAGAGCTTGTGAGGAGCTTTGTATAATGATTGTTACATGATCTCTATGACATATATAATATACAGATAGTTGGGGGTTTTCAGCTTTAAGCTTTCCCATTACATACCGTGTTCATATGTGTGAATTTTTATGGTTTTAATGTGTGCATGCAATTGATTTTATTTCTGCATGTAATGATCAATGGTAGAAGAGATTATGTATTGTGCACGGTTGTGTCGCTTAATAGTGTGTGATCGTGAGAATCTCGGTGAATAATATATCAATTATTCAAATTTCTACATGGTATTAGAGCGATATTGATCATTGGAGCAATTGCAAAACATTGAAGCGGTTGAGTTTTGAGCTGGTGGAATTCGAATTTGCAGCAGTGTTTTCTTGGTGTCGAAGTTGAGATGTCTTTCAATGGATTGCGATTGGAGTATGCCCTTGAGGGTAGCTCTAATTATATTTCATGGAAGGATAGGATGGAGGCGGTGCTAGATGACAATGGGTTGAAGGAGTTCATAGATGCAGAAATTCCAAAACCTGCTTCTGGCGATGCTGCCGCACTTGACGCATGGCAAAAAAAGATAGCAAAGTTTCGAAGAATTCTGTTGGAAGGTAAAAAGGATCACATAGTGTCCAGCCTTCATGGTAAGGCTTCTCCATTCTTGATGTGGAAATATTTGATAGACTTATTCCAAAGCAAGAGCGACCAGAGGAAGTTGGCGCTCAAGGATAAACTCAGGAACATAAAAATGGAGAAAGGCGACAGTATGCCCAAGTACCTCACGAAGTTCATCCAATGCAGGGATGAGCTGGGAAGTGTGGGGGTGACTGTAGATGATGAGGATTTGGTGAGCTTGGCTCTCCTTGGGCTTCCGAAGAGTTGGCATTCCTATCAGGACTCTGTCAATGGTCGAGAGAAATTGCCAGGATGGGAGTGACTTTGGTCTGATCTTGTGCAAGAGGAGATAAGGCGAAGTACCAAGGACGGATCTTCATAAAAGAACTCTGAAGAAGAAAATTGTGCTTTGGCTGCCAAAGCAAGGAAGGGGAAGAGCAAGAAGAATGCTTCTCAATCCAGTGCAAAAGGCAAGAAGCAGGACATGTCCAAGGTGAAGTGCTTTCACTGTCACCAACACGGACACTACGCCACTAATTGTCCACAGAAGAAGAAAAATAAGCAGGTTGTTGGATCTGCAGCTGGAGAGGCCTTAACCTCATAGTTTGAGCTAGATTTTTCGCTGATCGCATGCTTGGTCTCAAGTGTGATGGGTTTAGTGTGGTTTCTTGACAGTGGTGCATCTTTTCATATGACCGGAGATAAAGATTTTTTTACTGATCTGGATGAGAAAGATCTTGGAGTGCACATCGAGATGGGCCATGATGGTAGATACAGTGTGACTGGTATCAGTACCATTTCCTTTGAGAGGGAGTCAGGTAAACCCTTCATATTGAAGGAAGTGATGCATGTTCCAGGATTGAAGAAGAATCTTATCTCAGTGGCCATGTTAGAAGACAAGAGATATGATGTTGTCTTTAGCGAGGGAAAGGTTTTCCTACGCAGTAAGGCAACTGGTGAGACCCGGAGGATAGGTGTTCGAGTTAAGAACCTTTATCAATTGTAGGTAGATGGCTGCACAACAATGGCAGACAAGGCAGAAGGAGTGGTGAGCTGAGATGATGGCGAGCTGTGGCACTGGAGATTGGGCCACCTTCACCATGGAGCTTTGAAGATACTGCAGCAGAATTCTACTAGGCTTCCTAAGGGTACTCTTGCGCAGTCAGATCAGTGCAATGGATGTACCTTGGGAAAATTTTTGAAAGCCACCTTTCATGAGAAGGATAGTCACGCCACGACGATCCTTGAGAGAATTCACACAGACATGTGTGGACCTTTCTCAGTAGCTTCGACAGAAAAGCACAGGTACTATGTGATATTTGTTGATGATTTGTCTCAGAAGTGCTGGATCTTCTTCATGCAAAATAAGAGCGAGACATACTCAAATTTCTGTGAGTTCAAGGCACTGGTTGAGAAATAATCGGGAAAGCAGGTGAAGGCTCTTAGGAGCGACAATGGTGGTGAATTCATCTCTGGCGAATTAAAGGACTTTTGCAGCACAGAAGGAATTCGAAGAGAGGTCATAGCACCTCATAACTGACAGCAAAATGGGGTTGCTGAGCGGAAGAACAGAACGATCGTGGGTGCTACACGGGCGATGTTGCATGATCAGGGCCTTCCTATACACTTGTGGGCTGAGCTATGCAACACTGCAGTATATGTGCAGAACCGTTGTCCTCACAGGATACTTGGCATGAGTACACCCGAGGAGGCATTTTCTGGTAAGAAGCCTGATATTTCCCATTTGAGGATTTTTGGTTCACCTATTTACATTCATGTGACTAAGGATGCCAGGAAGAAGTTGGAGCCAACTACAGAGGTTGGGATATTTTTGGGGTACACTGATACACCTCAAAACTATCGTGTGTATTTTCCAGATAGTCGCAAGACTGTTGTGCGACGGGATATCAAATTTCATGAGGAGAAAGCCATGAAGTGTTCGCTTAAGAGGGAGCCACACTTGGATGCAGATGAGGAGCTACTAGTTCCTAAATATGAGCTTCAAGATGTGGATCAGCCACAAGAGGAAGTTCATGGAGTGGAAGAGACCACTCATGTAGCGCCAACCATCAGAGGGCAGAAGCGCACTACAGAAGCTGAGTGACTGGCTAAAGATGTAGAGAAGGTTGTAGGAGCACCTACATCACAGCGCAGATAGAGACAGTCACCTGATCGGTACACTAGATACATGGCTCTTGTGAGCAAGTGTATCGTGACAGAGCCATCCTCTTTCAAGGAAGCTGTGGAGGATCCCGCATGGGTAGATGCCATGGTGGAAGAGTATGATTCTATTGTCAGAAACAGTGCATGGGAGATTGTCCCACGACCAGAGGGGAAATCAGTGGTGGGTTCGCGATGGATCTACAAAGTGAAGTAGGTAGCTGACGGGAGTGTGGAGAAGTAAAAGGCAAGATTTGTTGCCCGTGGCTTCTCACAGATCGAGGGGATCGATTATGAGGAGACCTTTGCACCTGTCACAAGGTACTCTTCCATACGGACGATCCTAGCTCTCTCAGCGCAGATGGGGTGGCACATCCATCAGATGGATGTGAAGACTACGTTCCTCAATGGAGTGATTGAGAAGGAGGTGTACATAGAGCAGCCCGAAGGTTTCAAGATCTTCGGTAGTGAGTTGCATGTGTGCAGGCTCAAGAGAGAACTGTATGGGTTGAAACAAGCATCTCGTGCTTGGTACACACGGATAGACAATTATTTCACTGCACTTGGATTCTCCAAGAGTGAGGCGGATCCGAACCTATACCAGATTGTGGTGGAGGGTAAGTTGCCGATCATTGTACTTTATGTAGATGATTTGATTTGACAGATGAGTCGCTGAGCTAATTTCATGCAAGGCTGATTCAAAGAGTTTGTGATAGTTGACTGGCCTCATCATATTATTTCCTCGTGATTGTAAATTTGGCACAGAGGATGGTCAGATGGACTATTTGTGTTCCCAAGGGAGTATGCCTGGAGATAATCGAGAAGTTCAACATGCATGGCTGCAAGCCTATTGATACTCCTCTTCCTGGTGGTTGGATAGAGATGTTACATCGGCGTATGTTGTGGATTTACCGTTTTGCGACGCTATGGGGTTGCTTATGTATCTGGTCAATACACGACCCGACATATGCTATGCTGTTAACCAGCTTTCACAAGCTATGGTTAAGCATACCAAGCTCTACTGGAAGGCAGGCAAGCATGTATTGAGATATCTCAAAGGCACATTGGGATATGGATTATGGTACAGACAGTCGGATGAGGTGAAGCTGTGTGGCTTCACGGATGTAGATTGGGTAGGGAGCCCAACGAACAAAAAGAGCACATCTGGAGGGATTTTCAGTATCGGGTCAACAACAGTTTCTTGGTACAGCAGGACGCAGAGATCCGTGGCACTCAGTTCAGCAGAGGCCGAGTATATGGCAGCGAGTTTGGCTGCATGCGAGGCTATATGGATGAGGAAGATTCTGGTCGGGTTATTCGGTTCACACTTAGATCCTACTTTGATATATTGTGATAATCAGAGTTGCATAAAACTCTCGGTTAATCCAGTATTTCATGATATATCTAAACACATTGATATCCGGTATCATCATATCAGAGATTGTGTGCAGCGGAAGATCATGTTACTTTCATACATTCCCATGGAGGATCAGGATGCTGATATCTTGATGAAGGCGCTCACCAGGAGAAAATTAAAATACCACAGAGGCAGGATAGGGTGGCAGATAATCCTTATCTTGCTGAGAGGGAGTGTTGAGATTGCAACAAGATGATGAGCTTAGTGAAAAGAGTTGCCTTCACTAAGTGGGCCCGCAGGCTTTTTTTGGTGCAAAGTCTATTTTTAGACATATGGATCATGTTCTATGAGTTGCAGGATGCTATTTGTGGATGGTTGGTCAAGTCGGAAAAAATAGATGGACTTCTATTTTTGCATATTGGACAAAAATCTATTTTTAGACGCGATTTAAAAATAGATATGTCGAATATTATTAGCTCTTAATAATATTTGGACTATAAACATTATCTTATCCTCTTGGAGCACTTCGCTATGTACGATGTGGCACAGAGTTTGGCTTAAGGAATTATGCTATTCCGAGGGGTTATGGAGCTATTGCATGGATACTTCAATTAGAACTCATGTGACAGTAGTTTGGTGGAGTGGCTGAGGTAGTTGATGGAGCCGTGTTCCGCCTTTAACCGAGTTAAACATAGTTGAGCTAGTTGTATCTAGTCTAACCGATTGATACACTAGTGAGAGTGGTGTGAATTAATTATTAATTAATTCACTAATTAATAACTCATTAATCAACTAAAGAATACATCAAGCAACTACGTTGCATGGACAAGCTAATTCTTAAGGAGACCAAGAAGTCCAAGAAGAGGTAGGTGAAAGAGCAGTGTGACTATCAGTTGTGACTATATTGTTGCATGATTTGCAACAACCAGTGATTAGAGATGCCAATGAGGATTGCGTGAGCAAGGCTGGACCAATTGGAATTCATTCAGAGCCATTCTTTAGCAGTGATTGCGCAGTAGAGGCAGGGCTATTAGGTGGCAGAGATTGGAGCATGTGATTTGCTAGATCGGGCTTGATTAGTGTGTAGCAATTGGAGATTATACTGAGAGCTTGTGAGGAGCTTTGTATAATGATTGTTACATGATCTCTATGAAATATAATATACAGATAGTTGGGGGTTTTTAGCTTTAAGCTTTCCCATAAAATACTGTGTTCATATGTGTGATTGTTTATGGTTTTAATGTGCGCATGTGATTGTTTTTATTTCCGCAATTAATGATCAATGGTAGAAGAGATTTTGTATTGTGCATGAAGTTAAAATAGTGTGTGATCAGGAGAATCTCGATGAATAATATATTAGTTATTCAAATTTCTACAATATTTTTCTCTCATTTCTTGGTAGACTCTAGAATTTGAGATTTTATTTATTTTGTTGAGCCATTCTCATATTGTTGCACAACATTCCTAAAATTTATTATGTCATTTCTCTTGTACGCTTAGACCTAGTGTACTACACTTTTCACTATTTTGATGTCTTGGCAATAGTCATTGGCATTTGTATTTCAATGATTTTATTGTTAGTGTCATAGTAATCGCATGTTTAATGGAATTACATTTATGTTATAGGATCTTTTAAAATAATATATTTTATATTTTAAAGTGAATATTATAGGATATTTTTGTGCTTGCTTTAAAATGTATATGCAAGGTCTCATGTGTTTTCATCATGTTACTAATTCAATAAACACAGTTGAGATCAGTTGTTACGTTACGACCTATTTGCTAGAGCAGCTAAGGAAAAACTCAAGGTTTCCAGATACATGAGATATATTGAAGCTAGAACACAGTCAACCAAACATTTCAAATATTTTTAAAACTAAAATTTGATTAATCTAAATTTGTAGATTTGATGGAGGCTAATAAATTGTTAGGATGGATCTGGTAAACTTGACTCGGTCAAGTTACCCATGGTTTTTGGCTCCAGATTTATGGGCACCCATTATTTTTCCCATGGTATTCATCTCCATATATAACCTATTTAAAGGTCGATAAAACTCATGTTAAATGGTCTTAGTGGCCATTGGAAACACAAAAAGGGTGTCTTTAGACACCACTATCTCTCTCAGTGCTCTGTGATCCTAACATATGATATTAGAGCCACACTGGTAAATACGAGAGCCCAATGAATATCAGAGCCAAAGGTAATGGGAGTATGCTTGAGATAAGTAATGTGATGATATGTCGAGTTGTTCATGGAAAAAGTAGATATGGTGCGATGGTGATTTGACATAATGCATAGTGTTGTAGTGGTACGATGAGAATCTGTTGCAAAGTTGTGATGAGGAGGTCTAGTTGTGCAATTATTATGAGATCAATGGGGGCGTAAAGGTGGAGGAAAATGAAAAAAAGTCGAGTTGATCCAAGAAAAAGTAGAAGTAAGAATTTGTGTTGCTCTTTTCAAATGGGTATATGATGAAGCAAGAAGAAAGGTTGAAAAGGAAAAGGTGGTTTCCCATGCTGAGATTAAAGTTTATAGGTTAGTTATGGTTGTAGTTGCCATCAAAGAGGAAAATGGTGGCGTGAGAGGCTACACAAATTTTAGAATAAAAAAAACAGCTCTCGCTAGACAAGTTTGAAATGGTTGTCCACTACAACAAAATTATCAGATAAATACATAATTGAATTAGACCAACAAGTGTTTTGGCATACTAAGTTTATTGATTGTGTGACTAGGACCTGTTTTCTTATGGTTGTGATGCAGGAGCATCCCACTTCCGAGTCAAAATGTATTTTGACTAGACCTAGGGGTTTTCAATTATTAAGGGAGTTGGTTCCCTAATTGATTGTAATTATTTGATTATTCGTAGTTTCCTATGTTTGTAAGGAAAATTAGAGAAATTGTGAATATTGTAGTTATATATACTCTTAAAAGAGAGATCTTGAGAAAATTTGAAGCGATTTGGATAGATTGTAGGTGTTATATTTCTAGAAATATTTGTGGATCTAGATAGGAACGGTTAAGTAAATAGGAAGTTCAAACTTTAATCCGTTCCAAAGTCCTATTTGTATAAAAACATGTAATCAAAGTATAATGATATGATGAAGAATAGAGGTGTGTAGTTTGGGTAAGAGAAGAATTTCAAGAGGATTTGAGGGTTGAATAAGGTTGAGAAGGGTATTTATTATAAATCAGGCTAGGAAGATATTTATAAATTATTTATGCATTAATAGAGGAATTTATTGGTTTCAAGTTTTTTGTAATGTGTGCTATTAAACCATGTTTATTATGCCGAGTCGAATGTGATATGGGTGTGTTTCATGCCTAGGTCAAACTCATGAATGATTAGTGTAGTGGAAGAATAACCTTAAGGAGCACATAGAAGACTGGATTAGTCTTATAGTAAAGTCACAACAGAAGTTGAAGAAATCAACAGTTGTGAGGAATAACGAGAAATTATCGTTACATGGAGCATTGCAGCTATAAAAATGTGAGTTGCAAGAATAAGCTCAAGAGAGATAGGTGTTGATATTTTATCAATGAAGGATCAATGATCGATTAACCCGAGGACACAAGAGTCCTTTTAGAGTACTGAACATTGAGTATCAGAAGAAGGGAAGCTTGAATACAAAGGATTAAGATTATAAAATTAGGGTGAGTAGAGAGTATAAAGGGTGAAACTAAGCCAAGTTTGAACTAGAGGAGGTAGAAGCCACAAAACAAAGCCAGAGGAGGAGTTGAGCATAGAGGAGTGGTGTAATACTTAGGTTTTTTTTCAATTCTCAACATAATTTTGTCACTTGAAAACTCTAGGAGACAAAATCTAATATGTAGTCATCATTTAATAGCACCAGGTCGAAATTCCGGAAGCCTGGGCATAATTTTAATTTATGAGTGGGCATACCCAAAGGTGGGTATCAGGCTCTGGGATCTAATAGTTGGAAAAGAGTTCGACTACAGTGGATGGGATATTGTCTGTTTCCTAGATTTGTTAAAGTTGGGAGTCATTGGAATTGCAAGCAAGAATTTAGAATACACGAGAGATAGGTGGAATCTATAATGAGACAAATGATATTTAACAAAAAAAAAAAAATTTCCCTGAAACAAAGATAGCCTAAGAATTTTTCTATTAGAATTTATTTATAATATGGGACCAGGGCATAAGTGGGTTTGATAGGTGGAGTAAAAGTGGTGCAAACATGGAACAATGGGCCATACTAAGAAGGTTGAAGCCTAAAATGTTATTAATTTCGAAAAGGAAAATGTAACAGGAAAGATCAAACAAGCTCGCATGGTACAACCAAGGCGAAGGCCAATAAATATCAAAGGCATGTGGATCAAGTGGCCTAGATTGGGTGTTAATTAAATTTTCAAGCGGGTATCGAAAAGGTCAAGCTTCGACTTATGTGTTAGGTGGGTCAACCTAGAGGTTAAAAGTTGGGTGCAATTCTTATTGTGACTGAGTGTAGCCATGGTGGCTCTATTATGGGTTTGGATATGCATTTATATGCATATCTTAGATTCGGTGGCTACATTTAAAAATGGTACTTAAATATGGTGGTTTAGTATCCCCCTTACAAATATTTCCAGTAATTTATACAAACTTTTAAAAGGGTTTTATTTCCTTAAATTTGGGGTTGAAGGAAGTGTGGTTTGGAACAAATCTAGGCACTATGAGTTCGGTCGAACCATATATTTGGCAGGCCTATAATTTTGGCTTGCATCGTTTGGCATCAGAGAAGGAGTGCTATGAAAACCTTAGAATAGAGATTTTGAAAGGAGAAAGCAAGGGAGATAGCAACATAAATACTATTTAGACAATGGGATGAGATATGATACCATAATCAATTAAAGGAGTTTAAGGAGGTAATTTTTTTTTTTTTTATGTTTGGAACTTTATTTTGCATTTGAAGATTGATATCCATAGGAAAAGCGTCAAATATTTTGGAAGGATAGTGAGCATAATGTTCCAAGGAAAGAGAACATTGAAAAAAAATAAATACTAAGAATAGGACTAGAGCATATTATAGAAATAAAGGATTTGGTTGAAAAGAGGCGTTGTGCTCTTCAGGAAGATTGTTTTGAAGAAAATAGAGTAGAAGATGTTTTTGATCCAAAGGAAATATTGTAAAATATTATACAATTTTTTTATAATTAAATTTAGTTATGAAGAATTATATGTGAAGATAACGAATATAAGAAGAGTGGTAGAAAATATGATAATGAAACTATGATAGAGGAAGTAAAACATGCAAAACTCTTAAAATAGATCTTGACAAGACCCAACAACAAAATGAAATTGTTGAGGTAAGGACAATAAAGGAGACTGGAGAAGTGAGCAAATGAAGATGAAACAACCTAACCTCTTTGAAATCTGAGGAGTAGATGTGCTCAAGGAAAGAAGGAGAAGAGGTTATATTGTCGAGGACCAAAAGAAAACAACTTCCAACAAGAAGAAATTGGGTAGAATTTTACAGAGGCAGTTCCACAGTGATTATGGGTAATATTTTTAGACAAAGATAGAAAGAGAAGAAGAGGACACCAAGAGGAGAACTTGGTATTGTGACAAGTGGAAAACTTGTTACAGTTTGAGAAGGTATGTTGCATCTCACGAGTGGACAAGGAGTGTTCACTAAAGAAAGAAGGAATGGCTACTGATGGTCATTTCAATGATTTTGAGAGGGGAAGTCACAATTGAATAAAGAAAAATGCCAAAGCAGCTTCCATAAGGCAAATGAGTGAAGAGGATTTTGAGAGAGATTTGATTGAGTTGAAAATTGGATTCAATCATTTGAAGTAGTTGCTACGGGAAATTCAAGGGGACCAGGGGTATGTTTGGACAATGAAAAGGAAAGTGAAATGGAATCTGTTACAGAGGAAGCATAGACAAAAGATGTATGACAGATTGAAGGAATAAATCATAGTAGCTAAGTATGAGTTGATTGTTTTTTAACAAAGTTTATTCCTTGATGAGAAAGAAGCAAGGAATGTTGAGGAGGAATTCATAGACATTTTGATGGACTATGAAATTAGTTCAGATCAACATGAACACGAAGTAACTAAGGCATTGAAAGAAAAGCCCTATGTATTTGAATCTAACATTTTAAATATGTATGAAGGATTGGTGAGTGATGATAAATACTTAATTTATTTTTTTATGCAGTTTGATGAAGAAATACAATTTTAGAAGAGATGGTGAGATGGAGCAATTTTGTGAGCGTGTGTTATTTCACTATGAAAATGGTGAATTTGACAGAGAAGTTGTTATGAATACGGAAATTTATGTTATAAAGGAGGATGAAACAAAACCATATCAAGGATATTATGCAAATATGGGAGACAAGGATTTACTTAATGAAGACATGCCCGAAGACATTTCAATATTAATTGAAAATCTCATGCTAAAAAAAGAAAGCATAGAAAACGATATGGAGTTTTTGGAGGAGTGGCAGAAAGGAAATCCAAGTGAGGGATTTTGCACAAAGGACATAGGTAAAATTCAATAAGATTTTGTTAAATTATATGAAGAATTAAATTTCTTGGAAGAGAGCGTCTAGAGCCAAATACTATATATTAAGCTTGTGAAGATAAAGTTGGAGGAATTGGCATTCAAAAACAATGAGGAGAGAACTACAAATTGTGACTGGTGGATTGGAAAGAGATTTATAATTCTTATGTTAGAATATGAGGACAAAGACAATGAAAAAGGTCAACCAAGGATAGAGGTTGATGAAATAATTGAAGAAATGTGGATGTTGATGAGACAGACATCCAGGAGGAGATATAGCAGATAGAGGAGGAAAACAACCAACAAATAATTGCAGTTGAATAAAGAAGTGTGGATTATCAGAGCAAGTGGAAAACAACAACACAAAATATGGAAACCTAGAGAATTGAAGACAATAATACAAGAACAACATGAAAAAGAAAAGGATCGATTACAAACTAAAGGTTTTGATCCAGGAGGACCTCATCAACATACACATGGTCAAGAGACCATGCTATTTTTTTCCTTGGGAGTCTAACGCAAGAGCATCCCAATTTCGAGTCAAAATGTATTTTGACTAGACCTAGGGGTTTTCATTACCAAGGGAGTTGTTTCCCTAATTGATTGTAATTATTTTATTATTTGTATTTTCCTATGTTTGCGAGGAAAGCTATAGAATTTGTGAATATTGTAGTTAGAACTACTCTTAAAAGAGAGATATAGAGAATATTTGAAGTGATTTGGAGAGATTGTAGGTAGTTAGATTTATAGAAATATTTGTAGATCTATAGAATCCTAGAATAGGGGATTGTTGAGTAATTGGTGGATCTGGATAGGAACTATTGAGTATTTAGAAGATTTGAACCTGAATCCATTTCAGAGTCCTATTTTTATAAAAACATGTAATCATATTTGAATGCTATGATGAAGAATATAGGTGTGTAGTGTGGGTAAGAGGAGAGTTTTGAGAGGATTTTGAGGGTCGAATAAGGCCTTGAGGCCAAGAAGGGATTTTATCGTAAATCATGGAAAGAGGGTCTTTGTAAATTATCTATGCATTAATAGAGGAAGTTATTAGTTTCGAGTATTTTTTAATGTGTGTTACTAAACCTTGTTTATGATGCTGAGTTAAATGTGATACGAGTGTGTTTCAGACCTAGTTCAAACTCATGAATGATTGGTGCAGTGGAAGAATAACCTTAAATGAGACAAAGAAGACTAGATCAACCTTGTATCAGAGTCACATCAGAAGCGGAACAACTCAACAGTCATGAGGAATAGTGAAAAATTTCGATTGCATGGAGCATTGCATCTATGACAGAGTGGGTTGGAAGAATAAATTCATGGGAGATAGGTGTTGATCATTGATCAATGAAGGATCAACGATCCATTAACCAAAGGACACAAGAGTCTTTTTAGAGTATTGAACATTGAGTAAAAGTAGAAGGGAATATTGAAGACGAAGGATTGAGATCATAAAAGAAGGGCAAGTAGAGAGTATAAAGGGTGAAACCAAGTTGATTTTTAACAAGAGGAACTAGAAGCAAAAAAAAATCCATAGGAGGAGTCGAGCACAAAGGAGCGATGTAATAATTAGTTTTTTTTAGAGTCTCGACATAAATCCGTCACTAGACAACTCCAGGATACAAAACTTGAGAAGGATATGTTATTTAACAACATCGAGTAAGAATCTTGAAAGCTTGGGTGGAATTTTAATTTACAAGTGGGCATACACAAAGGCGACACGGGGATCTAGGATCCAACCGTTGGAAGAGAGTTGGACAAAAGTGGATGGGAAATTATTTGTTTTCCAAATCCATTAGAGTCAAGAGTCATTTAAATTGTGAGCAGACATTCAGAAGAGTCGAGAGTTAGGTGGAATGTGTCATGATATAGATGATAATTAACAACAATTATTTATGTTACTCTAAACAGAAATAACCCATGCATTTTGATATTAGAATTTGTTTATAAGTCAGGACTAGGGCATAAGTGGGGTTGGCAGGTGGAGTATATGTGGCACAGTGGAAGACATGGAACAATAGGCCATACCTAGAAGGTTGAAACCCAAAAATTCTATTAATTTACAAAAGGAAAATGGAACGGGAAAGAACTAATACACTCACATGGAAATGCCAAGGCCAATGAGTATGAAAGTCGTCTGGAGTAAGTGGCCCAACCAAAAATAACTCTAGCCTAGGTGTTAATTAAATTTTCAAGCAAGCATAAAAAAGGTTAGGCTACGACTTATGTATTAGGTCGGCCAGCCGAGAGGTTAAAATTTGGGTGTTATTCTTGTTATGAATGGGTTCGGCCACAATGGTTCTATCATGGGTTGGGCTATGCATTTATATGCATAACTTTGAAAAAAGATACTTAAATCCAGTGGTTTGGTATCCCCCTTACAAATCCTTCCACTAATTTATACAATATTTTAAAAGGGATTTATCTCACTAATTTTGGGTTTGAAGGAAGCGCAATTTAGAACAGATCTTGGCACTGTGGGTTCAATCGAACTAGATATTTGGAAGGCCTATAATTTTGGTTCAGATCGGGTTGGCTTACATGTGAAATATTGATGTGATGTGAAGCTCTTTAATTTCATGTAGTGATGGCTAGAAATTGGATTTTGCATGGTACAAATGGAGGATATGTTGGTTGAAAAATGTAAAATGTTTTATTAATATTCTGTTGATTACCCAATTATCTATCTTTGAATTTGCTCCGCTATTTCTGGTCCCAAATTAGTTTGAACTTTTTACTATCACCTCCTTATGAAAGGTTGTTTTGACTTGTTTTAGTTGTAAGCAATGAATGTTTTCTTGCGAACAAGAATTGAATTTATGTTTCGTGTTAATTTATTCGGGCGAAAACAATATTTTTCTGACTATTCTTTAAGGTATCCAAGAGCCACCCGAAACAATATCAGAAAAATTGATAAAATATAATTTTTTTAATAAATGTTGAAATTAATAACACACATTCCCATATATATATATATATATATATATATATATATATATATATATATATATATATATATATATATATTAATTAATTAATTAGAAAAATAATATTTCTAAAATTATAATATATCATAACTATTAATAAAAGAGTTAGCTTAGTAATTGTTTTAAAAAGAGCAAAGAGAGGTTGATAAGATTGTTGAATTGTGATAATTTCAAAGACATGTATAATTAAATTCAACATCAATAATACAAGACTATTTAAATAAAAAAATAAAAAGTACAATCTCAACCCATTAATTGATTAACTTTGTACTGTGAAAATTGCACAATGAAATTGAGAATATAGCTTAATTTCCTCAAATAAATAAAATGCTTAACTTAATTACTTAATTGGATCAATGGATAGTTATAAAAATGGAAGAATAAAAATCTAAGCTAGTTCAATGAAATTGTTAAATGCTTCATTTTAAAATATAATTTTACTTATTTATTCATTATGAACTGAATGATTTTTATTTATATAATTTCAAAAAATAAAAAATTGACATCTTTAATTAATTATGAAATTATCCGTAATAATAACAAAATAGTGAATTTACAAATTACATTGATTCAATTGCTTGAAACTACATGATTGAAATGACTCAAAACCTCTAAAAATAGATACAATAGATATGCTAATCTTAGTTCACACATACATGATTGATACTTCCTAAATTACAACTCTAACATGATTGCCACATCTTAAATTTAGACTATTTATAAATTGCCTAAAACTGCATGTTAACTAAATGTCACTTAGAAATAATCTCCAACACTCAAAATATTCTAAAATATTATGTAGAGATTAAATCCTTAAGTCATTAATAATTAAATTAAAATTATAAATCCCTATTCCAAAATAAATACACATGCCTATATAATTAAATATCAATTTATATTAATTTTCAATTTATATTAATTTTAAAAATAATTTTAATCACAAAAATATGTTTAAACAAATGATTATATAGAAAAAGTAGCATGCAAAATGTGTAACAACAAATCCTCCGGTGAAAACCTTTCTCAACATCCGAACCCTCGAAAGATATAAAATGTTGATTCTCTATTTAAATTTGGAATTATTTTAAAAGAAATATTGGAGAGGGTTGGTTTTTTTCAAATTCACTTACAATTTAGTAGGATTGTAGAAGAATTCTCTAGCCTTGAATTATTATTGCGAGAATTTTGCATAGTAAAAAATGCTATATAAAAATAATAGGTTAAAACTCACTTTAAATACTATTGAAGTTGAAATATATTTTTTAGAAGTTTAAATAATATTGAAGTTGAAATATATTTCTTACAAAATTAAGGAATGTGATAATGAACATAAATAAATTCATTATTTTACTATTATTATGAATAATTTTATAATTAATTAAACATATAGGTTAACCTTATAATGTTTTTTTTTAATTATTCCTCATTCTTTCCTTTTTAGGTATTAGGATCTTTAGGTGCTCAATGCATTTAAGCAAACTAAGTCCCACTCACATTCATGATAAGTACAAGTTCATGATAACTAAAAAGATTATCTCACTATTACATTCTAATTTTAATTTTTATAATTTTTAATTCTCAAATATAGAAAATAGAAAGTCATAAAATATTTATGAAAAAACTTACCAAACATATTTAAAATATATTCACATTTTACCAAAAAAAAATGCAGAAACTTCAACACTATATAAACACATTTACAAATGGAAAATTATTATATTAATTTTTTCAACTTTCCTATAAATAAATTTTTCTAATTTTATATAATTCAAATTCTCTTATTAATTAAAAATAAACTATATATTTATTTGATAATTAGCATTAATCCAAATAAAAAAACCACTCTATAAATTTGTTTATTCCATTCATTTGAATTATGTAATAAATCTTATTATTTAATAATATTTCCACTTTAAAAAAATGAGAAATATAAATCCTATATCACATTGGTGTGCATTTTCTCTTCTCAACTTATTGTCTATATTGTAGTAATTTTCCATAAAATTTAATATATTTTTGACTTTTATTTTCCATAAAATCAAAATTTCTTTTGGTTTGTCTGATTTTTACCCAGTAGTCATATAATATAATTAGTAAGTCAATTTCTTAAATTAGACGTACTCATTTATTTGGAAACTCATTTATTAAAATCAATTTTTTTGGGTTTCCAAGTCAATTTCTTAAATTAGACGCACTCATTTATTTGGCAACTCATTTATTAAAATCAAATTTTTTGGGTTTCCAAGTCAATTTCCTAAATTGGACTCACACATTTATTTTCCAAATCATTTTATTAAAATGAATTTTTTGAGGTTTTACAAGTCAATTTCCTACATTACAGGAACTTATTTATTTATTTGGTAACTCGTTTTATTAAAATTAATAAAAATTCAAGTGAAAAAGAAAAAAGCATAGCCAAATCACTGCTAGCAGTCATGTTAGGGTGAAATAGCACATAAGATTATTGTACAACGTATTTTATTAAAATGAATAAAAATTTAATTGAAAAAAAAGAACAAACATATACACACAGTAACAAATCACAGCTAGCACTCCATGTGCCCAATAACCCACTCATTTTATTAAAATAATAAAAATTCACTAAAAACTACAAATATCTATGAAATAATGATTAATAAAGAAGAACCACCTAAGAAAAGTAACCGAACAAGCAATTTCTCAGCTCAAATCGAATCAAATCAGGTTGTAAGAGATGTTCATCCATACCGTCGCTGAGCATGTAATCATATATCATAAAGCGCTAGTGCCTCTCCCTTTAGTCGTTAGCTATGCAGTAGCCTCTTCAAACGAAGAGATTCACGGTACTTTGATGTAATGCCGTTCTGCTGCTTCCGATCTCACCTCGCACCAGAATTTGAGCCCATTCGAAAGCCCCACAATCGATTATCTTCAGGCGTGATCATCGAACGCTGCCTTGTAGGCGGTGCAGTCTGATTTGGTAAGGGATGCTCTCTGTTATTTGAAGGACCCTCTGGAGTAAAGATGACAAAAAATTATCACACAATCAGGAGCAAGGATGACAAAACTCAACATTTATCTTGATCTCTAGTATGAAAATTGGGAAAGACTGATATGATAAAATTTCGTTGCCTCATCAGGACATCTTAGTTTACATCAACTCTTTATTTTGTTCAACCTCTAAACCTAATTTTGACAAAAGAGAATGGGACAGAAAGTAGATGAAACAATGCAGTAGATCAAAAAATCGTTCCCATTACCTGCAATGTTTTGTCAACGTTCTTTGTTCGCTTTTTAGGTCAGAAAACATTCTTTGCTCACTTTTTAGGTCTTTGTGGAAGCTTACCTCCCTTTATTGCCAAAAAATCATCCTCCTCTTTTCGTGACAAGGAGACATATATCTTAGGCCACTCAAACATGTCCAGGTTCAACTTTTCCACATGAGCAAAGGCATCTGTTTCAGAGGGTGTAGACTCGAGAGGCACACCATCACCCAACACACGGTTAGTTTGTAAAGGCGCAATATCAGATTTATCTGCTTTCTCGGGAGATTTTGGCGGAGGCCCATCTGCCTTCCTATGGAAGATACGCCCCTCGCTTGAAAGGCACTCGTTTCTTACATTTGCACCATTTCTTGAAGCAGACGGATCTTCCAAATTTCTGTAAGTCACCAAACCCAAGGTTAATTACACAAACCTGCTTGCAAAGATAGAGATTTGAAACATATTTACAAGAAGAAAAAAAAGGAATCCTAGATAAAATCAAAACACAAAGTTGTTGTTTAAACAGGGCATGTAAGGATCACGGACATGAGTACAAGGTCTTAATGATGTGCTTCTTGAGTGAGCTGCTAATTGGGCTTGAGTAGACAGAGTATGCTGGTCATGCCTTCCATTCTGTCTATCGATCCGAATATTTTTCTTAGCTTGAATAGAATATTCTTCAACCACGCTTCTGTATTCTGCTCTATAATGACGAGACCTCTTGTTTTGGCCCCATTCTAGGAGAAGATCTCCTCCTCGTTCTGTAACATGATTCCTTGAGGGCTGGTTTTCTTAGCTAGTCTTTCTATCTTCACTTACTTTGTCACGGAACGGTTCTAGAATGGAGTTTATGTATTCAAGAGCTTTGTGGTGGTTGCCATTGCTGCTTGTCGATGACCCTCCCTTCGTCCTTACTGTCTTTCCTTCCAAAATGGTACTGGGATGGATCCCATTTAAAATCATTCCATTCTCGAGGTTTTCTTCCTTTTTGCATAGTTTCACTAAACCCTCTACGATTGCACCAATGTGTCATTACCAAAATGAAATGGTTGACGAA
Organism: Pinus albicaulis; assembly: GCA_034641835.2. Classification (NCBI taxonomy): domain Eukaryota; kingdom Viridiplantae; phylum Streptophyta; class Pinopsida; order Pinales; family Pinaceae; genus Pinus; species Pinus albicaulis. The sequence continues at coordinate 795,547,214 of CM076571.1, forward strand.
AACAAAAATAATTTGATTCAAAATAAAAGTATCCGTGTATCCGTGTATACGAAGAGTATCTGTGTATTGCCTCTGTACCGTTTGCGTACAACTATTGCCTTGTTACAAAAGATCTGAAAAATCCTACGAAAAACAATCCACATACATGAAAGGGATACACATCGGAAAATGTGTGCTGATTGGCAAGAACGCCTTTCTCAACGCGGGGTCACAATAGACACCAATTGGTGTTGCCGATGCCGTGCATTGTCATGTATATATGATTAGATATTTACTATCATTTACATGTATATGACATCGTAAAATTTTAGTGTCCACATGTATATTTATTCACCTTCAAATTTGTATATCTATCTTTATATAAATCATGTTTTGTTCAACTACTATACCATTCAATGTAATTCCAAATGTTTTTGTAACATTCTTTTTCTTCATTGTTGTGCTTTTAACCCATTTCAAAATACTCTTTCTCAAGAGGAGCATTATATTCTACCATAGCTTTTTTCAGTTTCTTATTCCGTCTCAAGGCACCCAATTTTTCTGAAAAAAAAGGAGGAAATGAGGAACAGTCTACTCCAAACTATTAAGCATTACATTTCCATTTTAGCTTTTACTTTATAAATGATACGGACTTTGTTGAGTGATGTTTTTCATAAGTCTATCACTGGATAGTTTTTAGGTTGCATCTTCATTTTCTTTCATTGTCTCATAGTTATTGTTTGCCAGCATCATTTCAAGGCTTATATAAGCTCAAGATGAAGCTGATTGATGCCAATGAAAATTCTCGAACTATTCAAGCAAGAAAGCTAATTGTTTCCTGGTGTAAATTATAATTGATCTATATCATGGTTTTACTGGGTTCTAAAATGGTTGAATCTTGATTACAATACGAGATCCTATTATGAATCTATATGGCAATTGAACTACAGACTATTCTCAGTTAAAATCCATTTTCGTATTTTATTTGTTTTCACTATAAATTACAGCCATAAGTCAAAAGGCACGTGTCTCCTCCCTACACCCATCCAACCGAGGGTCTGATATGCACCTAGAGGTTGCGAAGCTCGAGGATTCATATCTCAAGTTCACCCGAGTGGCTGGGTATAAAATTCGAAACTCTGAGATGTGCAACCTCAAACTCCAGAACATTGTGGTGTATATTAGGCCCTAGGTTCAGATGGGTCTGGGTCAGTGTCCATTGTCTAGATTTAATGCACCCAATATACCATCTAAATTGAATGCAACATTAGACAGGTGCACTCATAAATAATTCATAGTTCACCATGATCCCTACCCAGGCTTAATAAAGCACCTTGTAACTTTTGGTGCCTAAGGTGAAACCCATTTTCATGTTTTTATTATTATTTACAATTATAGGTCAAGAACCATGAGGTTTGATGATAAAGAAGATAAAGATAGTAACTATTTCCGATAGTTCATATTGCAAGTTTGGAATTGACTACCCTATAACATGGTTAACCTAAAATCAGTTCTTTCATAACAAAATCAGTTTTTTCATAACTCCAACAAAGGTTTGATGGCACTTGGTTCATCAATTAAAGTGAATTGCACACTTGGGTAATTCCATGTAGAGATGGCCAGCTAGTTGCAAAAAAAATATAAATGCAGAAACGATGCCACAAAAGAATCTGGTACCTAAGAACTACACAGAAATTTAAATCCAACATATTGAAAAATTTGACAAAATTAAACCCATTACCTATTGTTACCTATTGTTAATTTATCAATAATAGAAATTCAAATCTGAGTACTTAAATTACTCTCAATAATAGCGAAATTTACCTTGGAAGGAAGGACTTCCACAAAGGGCGGAGGCAGCAGAAAGGGTTTTTCAGGAAACCCCCGGAGAGAATGAGGCTTGTCTGTCGACTGAAACAAGGATTGGGGCGACAACCCTGGTAGCGAAGCAAAAAGCGATGGCACCCTCATATTTTTCAGATCTAGAGTTCGAATCCCACAGTTTGTTAAAATGTTTTTGGTTTGTATATTATACCTAAGGAATACCACTCATATAACATAATCGGAATACCATTCATATAACAAAATCCCTAAGAACCAAAACGCCAAAGCCTGATTTATAGGCGTAGAGATCAACTTTTAGCACTGTGCTTACCCAGACACAGTAGCTTAAAACATCACAAAAGGATAAAGATCTTCACTGATTCCTCCAAAGCCAAGTCTGAATCTTCCATAAAATAGGTTGAGGCTAGCAGCAGAGGAGACTTGGCATTTCGAACTGATGTTAGTTAAGTTGCAGTTCTATTGCCCAAACCAGTTGGCGGTGGCAGGACTATATAGGGAACCTGAGGCGCGATTTGGGGGAACTGATAGCAAATTAATCTGAAGAATATGTAATCTGCAAGAGGTGAGCTATGTGGACAAATGTCATTACCAAGTTAAAAAGGTTGACGAAGAATATTCTACACTATACATCTTAATGATTTTTTTCTATTGTAAGAACAATTCCTTTGTCTCACTATTTTTTAAATTTATTTTGAATTAACCATATTTAAAAAATATATAAATCCCTAAAATAATCAATCTTTTTACAATTAGCAATATATTACAAATTAACACATAAGAATCCTTTCCCATTTTGTAAGCCTTTTAGGCCTTTGAACGCAAAAATGAAATTAGAAAATGAATTTTTTTTTTATTAAGTATGATTTTCCGTTTTCTTTTGTATTCTTTTACAATCCCTTTCCTATTTTTTAAGTTTTTAGGCTTTGAAAAGAAAAAAGAAAAAAAATAGTAAATGCTAAACTTCTTATTGCACTATGATTTTCCATTTTCTTTTGTATTTTTTTCATTTTACAACTCTATCCCAATACTATATATTTATATAAATACTCTTTCCTTATGTGTAGACTCCATCCCACTATTATCTATTTATGAATATATCTTCCTATTTATAAATATATCTTCTTTTATTAAATGAATAATCCAAGTGTCTAACTAAATTGCTAAGATTTTAATTAATATTTTATTAATTAAACATTGATCGTGACAACTATATATTTATATCAATATTCTTTCCTTGTGTAGACTTCATCTCACTATTATCTACTTATGAAAATATCTTCTGTTATTAAATGAATAATCCAAGTGTCTAACTAAACTGCTAAGATTTTAATTAATATTTTATTAATTAAACATTGATATTGACAATTGATCATGACAACCGAATCGAATTTTAGGTGATTCGACCGAATTCTGGCGAACTTGGTAACTATAATTTTACCAATATTTGAAATTTTGAAATTTTCAATATAATATTGAAACTTGTATTATTAATCTAATCAAATCAAATTATAAATTATAACTATTAACAATAACACTCGTTACTTAACAGTAACACTGGTTACTAGTTATTTTATATAAGAAAATTTTAAATATTATAATTTAATATTTAAAAAAAAAAAAATCAAAATTTCCTCTAGTATATTTATATTTATTTAAATTAAATAAATAAAACATGTATTATCAATTTAATCTAATCAAATTTTAAATTATTAAAATTAACAACTATATTTGTTACCTGTATTCTATATAAGAAAATTTTAAACATTATAATTTAATATTTATTCATATTTTCAATAAAAAAAATTATCAAAATTTTCCATAATATATTTGTATTTATTTAAATTTAATAAATATATTTATTTATTTAAATTTTTTTTTTTTGAATAAGTCTAATTCTATTTATATAACATAAAAGTACAATACTACCATAGTTTCAGCTGAGTAATCCTGAAAGTTGGGTTTGATAGTCAAAAAATGCATGGTTCTGGACTGCCCTTGAAGGGGAAACCAGTCCCTTAGAAGCTTGTCTTGCCGCCCTCGCCCTCACAGGGGAAACTGGCGTTGAGTTCAGATAATCTAACCATATAAACAAAAATTGACCTATGAAGATAACATTCTGCTCTTTCAACAAAGAAGATCTAAACAGAAATACAAAAAACAACCCATTAAACCTGGGCTTCAGAACCATGTTCCAGCAGAGGTTGCCGTGGTTACTTGTCATTAGCAAGAGAGGGAGATTCCTCCACAACACGGCATCTGTATTTGTCGCTGCTGCCATCTTCGTCTTCAATGGCTGCACAAGTGGCTTTACCAGCAACCTCCTTCACCTGTTCTTGATGCTTATCAGCATGTTCCATCTCCAACGGCTCCCTTGTATCCTTAGCAGCATCTTTGTCCGGAGGGGACTGAGGAGCGGGAATAGCAAGGGGGTTGAAGCCAGCAGCTTCCTCCCGAAGGGTGATGGTGATATAAGCGGTTATTACAGTCCTGTCCATAGTGCATTCAAATCGGAATTCAGCTCTTTGGGAGGTTTAGCGAAGGGGAATTTGAGCAGACAGAGTGGAGACAAGGGAAACAAAGGATTGGAAGACCGGTTACGAAGGAGACGCAGCATGGTGAGGCTGGGAGCCCTGGGTAGAATGCGCTTGCCCAGCAAGGCTGGCTTTCCTCTTTGGCTCCTAGTTTCCGGATAATGGCCACGAGAGAAATCCTCAGAGGAGGAATCAGTGCTGGAGGAAGACCGAGAGCGAATAGCCGGCCTCTAAACCTCGACGGTTTCCCCATCCATATCCCGAGCCGAGGCATTTTGGCGGTGGAGCGCGGGCTAGGGGAGCGAAATGTGAGGCCGAGAATGACATTGAGCGAATAAGAAAGGCGTGGCAAGTGGAGGCAAAATTTGAGACTGTCTGACAAACGCACTACGAGAAGCGAAATGAAAATCGTGATTTCAATGTAGCGAAAAGGCATCTGACGTCTCCCTGTGTGCATTCGAGCACTTGGCTCGGCACAAGCAGGACGACAGGAGCTACTCTGCGAAGCAAGAAACCTGCAAATGGGGTGGGCATGAATCCAATTTCTGTGTTTCGATGCCATTAAAAACTAGAGGGGCCGCTCGAATTGGCGGTGGAGCGAATTGAAAACGAAAATGCTGAGCAAATTGGCCACATTTAATGAAGAGTAAATGCACATGTGGGTGGCCATATGTGCAGCAGTGACATTGTCTTTACTACGCATCAATTATTTAAATTTTAATAAACATAACAGAAATATATTTATTTTCTGTTTTACTAAAAAAATTAATCTATTTTAAACATTATAATTTAATATATACTTCTATTTTCAGTTATATATATATATATATATATATATATATATATATATATATATTTAATGAATATATCACATATATTTATCTTTACAAATTACTCATCTATTCTACCACTTCTGCTAACCATCCGAAAGCATAATTTTTACAGATTTTATTAGGAGTCTTAGTGAGAAATTTACATTACAAATCCTAATCCAAAAGTAAACAAAATATGTTGAATCCAGTAATAGAATATGATGAAAGTCGTATACAATTTAACAATTAGGATGGCCAGCTCGAAAACTATTGCGCTATTGTGTAAAAACTGAATATGCCGTACCGAATCTCAAATGGTCGAATTAATTCACCAACAGAATCGAACTGGCGTATTTTCGAATTTTTTCTGCCAATTCTATCGAATTTGGTAACTATGAAAAAAAATACAGATACCATTCAGCATTTGACTTGCCACAGAATTAGATATCTCAATAAAAGTAACATCTACAAAAAATTTCTCCATCGTTTTGTTTATAACTCCATAAATAATATCTTAGATATGTATTTTGTGTACCATTGTTCAAGTGTTTCTCCTATAGTTCTTTGATAGAGGTATTGACTCATCACCAGTTTTTCAAAATCACTAATATGATTTCCTTCAATTAGTTGGTTTCCATATTTAGAGCTTTTGTTCTCAATTTTCTATGGTTCTCACAGAGATTTTCTCCACTATGAATCTTATTACTAAATCGCCAAATTGGGGAATTATCGCAGTTTTGATTTCGAATCAAAAGAGGAGACTCGACCATCGACACTCGAAGGGAAATGTAGAAGTAACAATCCACCATCTAGTTTTTATGAATTGCAAAAAAATGTTACAAATTACGGATGGACTCGTAGAAATAGTGATCTTTCTATGGAAAGGAATATAAATACAACCGTGATTTTATTGAATCTTTCGTTTGCAAGACGACAACATAAATCCTCCATCTTTTTCCATAATAAATATAATTAAAAAGAACGAAACCAGGCATCCAATTGTATAAATAACCAGTTGCAGTCATTAATACAATTCAATTCAAGAAACCAAAATTCACCCAAAAATAAATAAATAGCCCTCTTCAACGGTTTAAGACCAATATCCAAGGAAATTTTCTTTGTTTTTTCATTTCGATAAAAATTAGACAGGAAAATTTGTTGTTTCATTTAGATACAAATTAAACAGGCAAATTACCGTAATGGACAGACCACAACCATTGCAGTTCCAGAAGATGAAATTATGGAATGGGCAGCGGTGATGGAAATTGTTCTAGATGGCTCCCATCTCTGTAGAATCTTCAGTAATCTTCAGTAATGAGGAGGATTTTCTCTTAGCTCGGTGAGTGCATGTCACGAGAAGAATGTACAAGGAAGGCGCCAACGACAGAACAGTGTCGCTTCTGTGACAACACAACAAAAACAAAACTGCCACGTCGTTTTCTTTACCTTTTAGAGAAGATTAGCATAGAATGCCAACCGGAATGGGAATCACTGACATATGGTTAACCCGTCCGCTGCCTTTAGAGAATGACAAGCACAGCCAGAGCATCGTCCTCTTCTGTCAAAAGTTTCACCAGCAGAGGCACTACCCCCACTTCCACGACCCTGGCCTCATTAATGTGGTTAATGGCGAGATCGAACAGAGTAGACATAGCATTTGTTTGTCGCGCGGGGTTCTGGCATATCGTCCTAACTAACCAGAAAAACACTTTCTCATTAGTTGCCCTTCCCACTAGCGCGACAAATAGCTGAGAAAAGTCTGTATTGCACGCACAAAGCCAAACCCGGGGGCATCAGCGGCTTCCAAATCCTGCGGCTGCTCTCATGAATAGTTTCCCCATCAAATTAAGAAACAATGCATTTGATTCTGTCTTTGGACCAGTGGGATTGATATTTGTAAGAGTAATAGAACACAGAAAAAACACTCCAGAAAAAGCTATGGAAAAATGTCGTAAAATTGTTCAAAGGTATGGCCTTCATTGCAGATGAAAACAGTTATGAGACCAGAGACGGCAGCCAAACCCAAAATTGAAGCCCTTCACACCTCAAGAAACCTGCAAATTTCAAGCCAAACCCGTGCTGGTAGCGGTTTCCATGCAACAGATTTGGTAAAAGTTGTTCAGAATTCTCTCAGAACAAACGGTTGAAGCCGCAACACATCGATACTAATAGCGATAGCTCAGGTGCATGCGAGATGGCGATGACAGATGTCAGGTTGAGAGGAGAATGTTACTTTGATCTCCAACGAATTTCTTAAAAACCGAACAGATGTCAGGTTGAGAGGAGAAAGTTAGTTTTATCTTCTCCAACGATCATCTTGAAAACCAAATTGAACTTTCCGAGCTGAAAAAGAAAAAATGTTAGACAGATGTCAGGTTAAGAAGAGATAAAAGACAGATGTCAGGCTAAGAAGAAAACGGTTGATTAAAAAAGTGTGTGATTCAAAAGAAAAGGTCTATCGGTCTAGTTATTTAAAAATAAAAATAAAAAATTGTTAAATTTAATTTTTTGAGTGCAGGAGAGTACACAAATTTCGGGTTTTTTTTCGGGTGCAAAGAGCGCAACAAAGCATAAGACTGAATTGACATGCAATCACGGAATATATCTCGCTCGATAATGGAATTTATTTTAAATTCTTGTGTCGAGCGGGATATACATCGAACTTGAAAATTAAACCCGCGGCCCTCGCCCACCCACAAACAGGGTCGCTGCAATAATATGGAAAAAGAAATTCCCGTAGCAAGCGGGATATACATCGAACTTGAAAATTAAACCCGCGGCCCTCGCCCACCCACAAACGACTTTATACAAGTTTCTCGCAACTGAAGTGACACCACCAAGGGATTTCGATAAATAAATTAATCGCCTTCCTTTTTATCTTCTCAGTGCCCCGCAAAGACCAATATGGTCTGGAATAAATTTCCAAGACTAAATTAAATAATAATAAATTTCTGGAATTTACTTTGCTGAGTGCACAATTTTCGGGTCTTTTATGAATTGTTGCTCCGCAAAGACCATAACAAAGCATAATTGTCACGGGAGCATAGGCCGGCTTTGCTCCCGTATATCCAGTTGCTCGATACGGGAATTTCCTTTTCCATGTTATTGTTGCGGCCCTCGCCAGGGATGGAATTTGACGGGAATTTTTCCCGTCATTAACCATTTTATCCATATTTGCAGGTTAGAATATATTGCTGCCAGTTTTCTCAGACGTGTTAGGAAGGACTGAAAACCTCATTTTGACGTTTGAAAAAAAATGGAAAACGTTCTTATATGTCTATTTTCTATTTATTAAAATTTTCTACTTTTCATTTATTAAAATTTTTATTTACCAATTGTTTCTTAAATATTACTATATTCTTATATATCTATTTTCTATTCGTTGTTTCTTAAATGTTAGTATAACTGCAACTGCAACTGCATTCAAACATTAATAGAAAATATGCAAATCTTAACTTTCTTTGTGCTTCCAAATTCCAATTACATAAAAACTACCTCATTCCCCAAAAAAGAATAAAGCGTTGGCCAGCGTTCAAAAGATTCAGTTTCAAATTTTAATGGTGAGTTTCTACACCCATCATATCAAATTTCAATGGTGAGTTGCTGCAGGCAGACTCAAGCAGCAGGGGTGAATCGATGCAGAAATTTCAATGGTGAGTTGCTGCACGCAGAGTCAAGCAGCAGGGGTGAATCGGTGCCGAAATTTCAATGGTGAGTTGCTGCACCTAGGGTGAATCAGTGCCTCCATTGCTATGAGCTTGGAGCTTGGGTCATGTAGCATGGTAAGTCCAAAGTCCAATACACTTGCATTCTAACTTCTCAATGCCCAGTGATTTAATTTTCATAGAAGTTATAAGGAATGAACATCAAAAATTAGATCGTAAAAAATATTTTGGCTGGACATTTTCCACCAAATCCATTGCCATTTTTCACTTAATCTGAAATTGGGTTTGGGTTTTGAATTTTAGATAAAATATTCACATTATGTCTCTCAACTATGCAAGGTGCTTTCAAAAATAATTTCCCATAATTTATTCAATAGGATTTACAAATAGTTTAAATTTATTTAATGCCACTAATTTATTTAACTGAAATTACAGACAATCAAATTTAAAGCTTATTCAATTGGATTTACAAATAGTTTAAATTTAACTAGATTTACAAATAGTTTAAATTTATTTTACAGACTAGTAGTTGGAGATAGAAATTTATTTAATTCCCCTAATTTATTTAACTAGAATGACAGACAGTTCCATTTCAAGAAAACTAGAGATAATTTAAATTTATTTAATTCCCCTAATTTATTTAACTAGAATGACAGACAGTTCCATTTCAAGAAAACTAGAGATAATTTAGATTATTCGTTTTGTGTGGAGACACTTGGAATCTCATACTATTCACGAGTTGTGAAGGAGGTAGGGTGATCTTGATCTTTCCATCTCAATCCTCTTTTTGAAAGCAACAAATTAAAAATGTGTAGATGTGTTGACAGAAGATATTTTATGAGCACCACCTAAACCATGAAAGTTCTGCACTTATTTTTTTCCAAAATAATAGATTGGGTATATATGGACATGCAGTTTTTTTCTCTTAACAATATAACAAATTGGATATATTTGGATTTTTTTTTCTTTCTTTTGAACAATACGATGGATATTTAAAAACTCTATAACTTCTAAACGAAGGAAAAAAAAAAACTATGCACATCACATTACTTTCTTGACTAGTTCTATTTTTTTTCAATTAAATATCAAGTTTTTATAAAGTTGAAGGTGAAATCAATAATTACATGCTAAGCAATAACATTAAATTTAATATGAGTAACTGGTTTTTTTTAAGTGATCTACATCTATTTTATTTTCATTTCATTTAATTTTATGTTAAAGGAAGAGATTGGAGAAGACTAGATTTACAGGGTTATAAATAGTTGTAGTTGTTTTCATACATAGTTTTTCTTTTCCCAATGAATGAAAGTGTGCAAAGAGTTAATTTTAGTTTTGGATTGTGGTTGGTATTTGAAAACCGAAAACAATCATGTTGTTTTAAACTTGGTAGATGCTCAATTTTGGTTTTTCTTTGTGTGATTTTCTCTAGCCGAAACTAGATTCTAACCATATGACTATGGGTGACGCATAAGTACAAACTCCCAACAAATTGGATTTGGGGTTTTCTGGCCACATAAACGAGGAGGAAAATTGAAAACTAAGGCTGAACCACTAATATTTCCTTCTCTAATTTTTACGTTTAGTTTTAATTATCTAGATGAAATATGGTGCATTTAATGGTTTCTTTTTTAACTTGGTGGATGAATTTTTTCCTTATTTTAAAAACCAAACACATGTTGCCAATTTCTTCCATTAAATTATGTCGCCTATCATTTAAAAATTTCCTTATTGTGTTTTTTTTATTTATTAAAAGTGCAGTTTCTTTTTCAAATTTATTTGAATTCTAGTTGAACATTTCAATGCAATTCTAGTTGAACATCATCAATGAAGGGCAAAATTTGATAACGTTTCTGGAAGGGGAGCATAATGACCTAAAACGTCAAAAAAAAATTCTGTGACGGGTAGGAAGAAATCCAAATTCCAACCCTGCTCACCCATTGTCTATTCCCCATAAATGCATGGGGGCAGTAAATGCCCAACATAAAATTAAAAAAATTACATCATTTTACGTGGATATACTACCTCTCACATTTATAGGTTGATACACTATAAAATAAGCGTCGCCTTCATTTTTATCCTCTCATCGTTTTTTTGGCTTTTGCCTTGTCTTGTCGGCCATTTGAAGTCAATACATTAGTCCCACCATGACTACTTGAGGCAATACCTCCCGCTCATCATGCAGATTCCCCTTCCTCTCTCAATTTCTTTTCATCTCTTTTATATATATGTTTGTGTAGTATACACATCATAACTCAACTTTGAGTGACGTTTGAAACAGAAATGGATCATAAAACAGTTGCTCTCAAGATGATGCTCCCGTGCTTTCTTATATTTGCAGCCTCTCTTATTGCTGCAAAAAATACTAATCATTCAACCTCGAACCCATTCGATGAGGGTTTATATGATGATCATCTCCATCCTCAATCTCAAGATTTTGGTTGGAATGGACGTAATGCGCTGGAGGAAGGTCACCATGAAAGCGACTTGGACGCTCTTCTGTCCTTTAAAAAGCACATCAAAAGCGATCCAGCGGGAAAGCTGTGCAACTGGACAACTCACAATTCAAAGCAGCTATGCTCCTCCTGGTTTGGTATTCGCTGTAGTCAACTCTCTCAAAGAGTCATTGCGATAATAATTCATGTTACCATAATAGAGTATGGATTCGAGGATCCTAAATTGCAACTGGGAGGTACCCTCTTACCCTCTCTTGGCAGCATTTCTTCATTGAAAAAGTTGAATCTTTGTGGTAATAATTTCACAGGAGTGATCCCACTTGAACTGGGGTAGCTTAAATCCCTGAGATTACTTAACCTCAGCTTTAATTATATGCTTGAAGGATCTATTCCCAAATCATTGTCTAATTGCACATCCCTTAGATCGATCAACGTTTCAACGAACTCCTTTGTGGAAGGGACCATTCCATCAGAGCTTGGTCACCTGGTCAACTTGGAACATCTCATCTTGAGTGACGTTACTCTGAGTGGAAGTATTCTAGTTTCATTGGCTAATTGCACAGACCTTCGATTGATCGACCTTTCAACGAACTACTTGAATGGGTCGATCCAATCAGAGTTTGGTTGTCTAGTCAACTGGGAATATCTCTACTTTGGGGGGAATGAACTGAATGGAAGTATTCCAACTTTCCTGAGCAACTGCACATCGCTTCAAGAGTTGTCGCTTAGACATAACCGATTCAATGGGTCAATCCCTTCCGCTTCCTTTTGGGGTTTTATGTGAAGTCTATCTGTTCTTGACTTATCCGAGAACCAGTTAAGTGGTCACATCCCTCAGGCTCTAGGCAATCCAAATCGGCTGTCGTCCATCAACTTCAGTAAGAACCAATTAAGTGGAGGAATTGAAACTCTTGCCAATTACACCCATCTACTATACATCAACTTAAGTGGCAACAACTTGAGCGGGAGGATTCCAGTGGAATTGGGGTTGCTGCACAAGCTACAGAGGCTCAATTTAAGTTCTAACAAATTTGAGAACATTATTCCTTTGGCTCTAAGAATTTGCTCGTCTCTCAGGTATTTACATTTGGGGAACAATCGATTGTCCGGAAGTGTACCACCACTTACAAACTGAGCATACAAGCTCTATTGTATTAGTCAAACAAATAGAGTTACATATATACATGAGGTACAGTCTCAAGATAGATAAGCTATCTTAGATGCACAATAATTTGGTTGAGAGAATATCTCAACCTCACACCAAACTAGGAACTAACCTATCAAATAGGAACATACTCTATACATAGGGAGAATCACAACTGAAGACAAGTAGAAATTACATATTCCAACACTCCCCCTTAATGACTACTTGTCTCAATATCCATATGCAAAATCTACAATTGGTCCTGTTTTGTAATTACACTGCTTTTGTTTGGTAATTACACTTTGTATCATGTTCATGCTATTGTTGATGTCCATATAAAGGAACAACCATCTACCGAAATGCATGGGTTCCAACTGCTACAACTGCCAGTCTACTAGGAAGTCCTTCACATACATGGTTCATCCAACCTCTCGATTAACTCCCCCTTGATATAAAATTTCATCTTATGGAGTCTAAAACCAATACAACCCACTCAAGTGTATCCATCTCGCATGACACACTCTTCCAGGGTGTTAAAACTCTCTGACAAAGGGAACATATAACAAAGGGGTATGCATGCCTCTCTGGGTCTTACAACACATACAAACAATAAATGACATGTAGATTTGCTTCTAATTACAGACTTTGACTCATACTCATGGTCATGAGTCTATTCGAAGAAACTCATACAAAAAAACCTCTCACAAACTTGATTTAATGTCCCATAATAATTATAAAATAATAAATAATAAATAATATAATATAATTTAATAAATAAATAAATAGTCAATAGAATAATAAATAAATAATAAATAAAACATTAAACAAAGTTCTAAATAAAATAGTAAATAACAAACTGGAGTCCTAAAACAATAAAAAATAAGTAAAGTTAAAGAAAGAATTAATTAACAAAAGTAAATAAATTAACAAAGAGTTAAATTAAGAAACTAATAGAAATAAAGTTAAACTAAGAGAACACTAAATTAAGTAAGGCTAACAAAAAGTAAGTTAAACTAAGAGAACACCAAATTAAGTAAAAATTAAGTTGCATGTTGACACAGTGAATGTGTGCATGTGGTTCCCATTCCATTGTTTGGTCTATTTAATAGACATTGAGCAAGATTAAAAGATGATTCATTCTTTCATCTATTCTCTGGAGAGAAAGGTATTGCGAGGCAAAGGATACCCTGGCAGTAGTACGTTGATTGAGGGCTCGGGGGTGGCCAACTATGGAAGGATTACATCCAACTGAGCCTACGGTTGGGTGGAGAGTTGTTCCCACAACTTTGTTGCGGTCAGCAAGATTCAGATAGAGTTCAACCTTGAAGTCTCAAGTAAGGAAAATCGCCATTGTAGGTAAGTCGACTTGCTCATATTTCTGAAAAGTCCATGATGATTAGTTAAAAAGTTTTTGGGTTGATTATTCATTGTTTATGTGATATAATTAATTGCATGTTAAAATTGGGGTTGTTACATATGGTATCAGAGCGGGTTTCAACATTAAGGACCTCTAGGAAAAAGTTAAAACTTGATTTTGATTGAATAATGATTATAAATTTAACATAATAATTTTATTTATTATTAAAAATAAATTTGAATTTTATTTTTGCATATAATTATATACATTTTTTTTCTTAAATCTAAAATTAAAGTTTTAAATTAAAAAAAGAGTGAATTTATAAGTAACTTTTGAAAAAAAAATTGCATGAAAATAAAAGGATAATGAAAAGTTATATTTTCCAAATTAGTAAGTAAATACATGTATGCAAATCGACGAGTTTAAGTTATTAACTTTGAGATTGCATTTAAAATATTAGTAATAATAATAAATCTTTACCTTATAAAAAAAAATCTACAAAATCTATAGGTAAGATACATGATTTAAATTTATTTTTTTTATATAAATATGGAATAATATTATTAAATATATGTATATAAAACCAGAAATTTTAGATATCAATGGGTTGACTTAAAGATTATGAGAAAGATATGTGAAGCTTTGTGTTGTCTAACTAACAGTCACTACAACTATGCTTTTAAATTGTACGCACTTTGTTAATTGGGCCAAGATGATAGACAGAGGAACCGTGTTTGATCGACCGTCCATGTACAGAACAGTGCTATGCATAAACAACAATTGCAAACCTGCAACCTTGCTCGGCTTGTAGATACCGCTTTTGACCCTTCTGAAATATTGGAAGTGATGTTAGAAAATCAAAAAGCTTTTGAGTAACCATTATCACATCTTCAGGGGAATAATTTAAAAATAGTCCCAATACATGTGGGATTTAATCCCCAAACAGAAAAAAAAAAAAAAAAAAAAAAAAATTTGGCCCTGGGCACAATTTTCAGTTGATTGGGGGCGAATTTGATAAATCCGGTACACACGAGTTTTGCTCAGAGTGACTCCGATTAGATTTCCATATGAGATTTTAATCGATTGATTTTCCATTTGGGAGAAAATCGTGGTTCTTTTGGAGGTAATATTACAAGTGACGCCCAGGAAAAACCAGAACGCCAAAGAGGCTGTATCTCAAGGAGCTTTCGTTACTCTGATAGCTAGAAGCTCTACCAAATATTTGATCCAAAATTTGTAAATTAGGTTTTCATATGAAATATTTGGGAAAATTTTGGGGTTTCCCTATGGATTTGAGCAAATTTTGCAATGCGAGAACAAATCTTTAAGTAAAAATCCAAGCTTTCTGCAACCATTTATTCACTCTGGAGCTACGACTGTTTTTGTTTCTCAGTTCATAAACGATTTTTTAATAAAAAAAATCTCCGTAATTAAAGCGCCAATGGCTGCAAATACTTCACCGATTTGATTTTGTGATAGATCTTTATAATAAAAGGGTAAAATTACTCCAAATTCCAGTTTCTGATGCTGTTATTTGCTTTAAACGATATTTGCTGCTTTAAACTTCCATGCTCTTGTGATAACAAAATTTCGAATCTAATTAAATTTCTTAGGTGAATAGTACTACCATTGCGTCCTATCATTGATTTGGTAAGAGGTTTGCTATCCACACGATCTTCTATCAGTTGGGATCATAAAAGTTGTCCTCCATCTTGGGATAATCTTAGAACAGTGATGTATCAAGTGTATATCCACATATGGACTAGACAAGGGTATTTCCTCTTTATGGAGCTTTATAGCTACATACACCCAAATGGACCTACCCCTTTATTGCTTGACACTTGCGAGGAGGGTGTTGTGGCGGTAGCAAATTTGCAAGTGTTTAGTAAATGAATATGGTACACCGGATAGGCGGGATCATTAGCCTCTTTGGCAATTCGACAGGTCCTCTGAGCTCCGCCACCGATAATCGAGGTACCCTCAAGGAAGATCATGGGGGAATGAGGACATTGACATCAAATTATCAAACGGGGTTTTATTAACACGGTGAACCAAACACAGGAAGAATGTCGAAAATACAGACATCGACGCACAGGTAGACGAAGGAAGAAACAGTCTGTTATCAAACAAGACATGGAGATCAAGGAGGTTCCGCTTGAGTATGAGGATATCTGTGTGAGGATTGCAAGTTTGCAGAAGAGGGAGGTGATTGGAAGGTGGTTATTCCCGGACCAGGGAGACTTTGATACAACAAGCTGGATTAAAAAACACTGGAACTTGCTCATTGGAGACACCCCGGTGGTAAGCAATCTTATCAATGGATGGTTCAACATCCATTTTTTGGATGAAAATGATGTTCAGAAGATAATTTCCAGGACTTGGGTAGGCGGTAGGAGTTTCATGCAGTTAATACCATGGTACCTGGGTTTTAACCCAATCCTGGAAGCCCCCAGAAGCAAGATTATATGGGTGAAGCTTCCGGGTTTACCACTATAATACTGGACAGTCAAGGCGCTCAGGGCGATTGGAAATTCTATTGGGTCTACCAAGTACATTGATCCAGCAATCATCGGCTCCAGTGACAAGAAAATTGCATGGATTTTGGTCGAAATTGACTATTCTGGGGGGCTGCCTGACGATATTGATCTCGTCTGGGGTAACAGTAAACATCGGCAGCGCATAGATTTCTGGGGAATCCCCTTTTGCTGTCTTCTATGCCATCGCACAGGTCATCTGCGGGAGCACTGTCCATTTCGTCTTCGTTTGCATCGTCCGGGGGAGGCGAAGTCGACGGGGTATGCTGGAGTTCGAACGAATGCTACTGAAGGCACCACTGCGACATCTCCCCCAGGTAATTCTAGTTTCCTAATATCTGAGGATGATGCTTATCTTACGGCAATAGAACAATCAGGGGGAGTGATGAAATGTCAGGGTGGGGATATCACTGCAAATGACTATAATAGACCACCTTTTGATGATTGTCGGGTTTTATTGCCGGAACTGAGTCACGACCCTCCTAGTATTATTTCGAATGTATTGGGGAAGGAATTTGCCCCTGAGTATTCAAACATATCCGCAGAAGGGGTCGGGTTGGGGTGTTCCAATTCCCACACAGTTGCCATTTGGGTACAGTCCTCCCTAGGCATGTCTAATTCTGCTGGATGTATTGAGCTAACCAGTAATGAAAATCATATGAGCCAGTCTCCCAATTTCCACACCGGCGAACCATCTAATCAGCCTATCGGGGTTGCTATGGAGGGTTCATAGAAATATGTAATGACAAATGATCAAGTTGATCCATATCGCTCCCCGGAATCTTCCACGAACTCTGTCGGGAGTGACCTTGAATCCATACTGGCAAACCAAAACATAGACATAGCTACTCTCACTGTATTTGAAAATCCCCCTCCCACTCCGGCACCAGATTCATCAAGTCATCCTGCACCAGTCCCTCCTGCTCGGGGTAAAACTAAGGCTGCAAATAAGTATACCAGGGGCAAGTTCAAAGCTATATCTCTCTTCACGGAGGATGAAGGTAATCTGACAGACATTCCCATTTCGATCAGCGAAGGAACAATGAATGATACACGGGCGCTTAGAGCTAAAAGCCCGGTGGCGGATTCAACATGACCCACATGTTATCCATGAATATACGGGGGCTGGGCAATGCCTCCAAAGCAAATTGCCTGAGGGAGTTGTTACTGGATGTGAAGCCGGTCATATTTTTGGTCCAGGAAACCATGTGCAAGAGGGAGAAGGCTGTTAAGACTTTTCTCACTATGATGAAGGGTTGGTTTGCGGCGGCGGTTGACGCGGTTGGGTAGTCAGGGGGACTCATATCCATATGGAACCCTGAGTATGCATCTTTTCGGGCTTTCAAATTTTTCGGTGGAGTCATATTATCGGGCCTTCTCAGAGGGCAGTCGAAGTAAGTCAATATCATCAACATTTATGCACCGTTCTGCAATAGATTCGCCTTTTGGCAACATATGTTCACAACAGGCATTCTCAGGCTGCAAAATGTTATTCTCATGGGGGATCTTAATTCCAAAATTCGGGATGATGAAATATGGGGCACAGCTGCGCGTAGGGATCCCTTAACAGATTTCCTGACAGATAGTTTTCTGGGCCTGCACATGGTGGATATCAGACCGATACCACTATTGCCGACTTGGACAAACAGGCGGGCGGGCGTTGAGTTTATAGGGAAAAGACTGGACCGTGCTCTGTTACAGAGTAATCTCATTGACAGCTGGGGTATGCCATGATCCGAAATCATAGTATCAGCGATTTCGGATCACATGCCAATCAAGCTATCATGGCGCTGCAGTGATTTCATTAGTGGCCGCCCGTTCAAATTCAACAGGATATGGCTCGAGGACGAGGAATACACCAGAATGATATCTTCTCTATGGACGCAACCGGTGGATGATTTGTGTCTCAAGGACTGGGATCTTTTTCATCATAAACTACAAAAGATTAAGGCGGCCACGAAGAATTGGGAGATCAGAAAGAAGGATGCGCTTAAAAAAGAGCTGCAGGGAATCACAAAGCAGATGACAGACCTGTACACCTCTGTCACGACCTCTATTCCAGATGAAGCGAACATAGGTCTTCTGAAGGACCTAGGGGCCAGAAAAAAGGAAATTCTGCGGATCGAGGAAGTGTCATGGAAGCTAAGGAGTAGGATCACATGGCTTAAGGAGGGGGACCTAAACACACGTTACTTCCACAAAACTGCAAATGCCAGGAGAAGCAGAAACGCC